>OX456523.1:5705354-6905354 GCA_949748255.1 Eustalomyia histrio
ATCTTCCAATAATTTTATCCCATCCTTATAATGGTTTTCCGGAAGCTCTGCAAAATAACCGTCTACGGCCGCTATGGCCTTTTCATTCGACGAAAAATGCTTTCCACGAAGGAATTGTTTGTGATTTCTGAAGAGATAGTAGTCACTGGTAGCCAAATCTGGTGAATACGATGGATGTTCACTTTAATTCTTTGAATTTAGCCATCGTCAAAACACTTTTGTGAGCAGGTGCATTGTCTTGATGAAAAATGATTTTTTTCTTCTTTAAACCAGGTCTTTTCTCACGAATTTTTTCATCCAGATGATCCAAAAGGCTGCAATTATATTCAGAGTTGATTGTTTTACCTTTCTGAAGATAATCAATCAACAAAATTCCTTTTGCATCCCAAAAAACTGATGCCATAACCTTATTTGCTGATCGTTGTGACTTCACCTGCTTTGGAGCTGAACAACCAGCTTCAGTCCACTGTAAACGTTCTTGTTTCAATTTAGGATCATGGTGGTAGATTCAAGTCTCATCCATAGTTGAATTGAATTGTTAATGTGTGCGCCACTAACTTTCCAAACAGTTTTTTCATACGTAATTCTTCATGTAAAATATGGAGTACTGGTTCGTCTAAGATGCCTTTGGCATTAGCAATTTCACGCTTAGTCAAACTTGGATCTCCACTAACCATATTATGTACCTGCTCAATGATTTCTGCTGTGGTTGCAGTTTTTGGTCGTCCTTCGCGTGGATCGTCTTCAAGGCTGGTACGACGGTGCGTTTTGAAGGTGAGGACTCCTTATACACTTCTAAGAATTGTTCATAAATTTCCTTTCCTTTAAACCCTTCAAAACAAAGAATCTAATGCCTGTACGATATTCAATTTTTTTCATATTAAAAAAAATCAATGACACGTCAACTTCAAATGGCTTGTAAACAAAGAAAGAATTGACAAATTGACTTGCAACTTTGCATGTGTTCTCAGGACAGTTATACCAACTTGAGAAAAAAAAAAGTTTGGAGCTAGCAGTGCCATCTCTTGGTGAGCACAGGAACTTTTTAACCAACCTGTAATGATGTCGATTTCTTTGCTTGAAAAATGCATTTATTATGATAACAAAATGAATTGATACATTATTTAGAGTATTGTCCAACGTTAGCCACTACTTTTTCCCATTTTTCTGGTAGCATATGGATTCATAAGAACTGCTCCGGTTCTGAGGTAAAAAATGAATCAAGCCAATTTCTGTTACTCTGTTGTGATGTGAAGCGTATTCCAGTTAGGGCGTTCTGCATCGATCGAAACAAATGGTAGTCAGAAGAGGCAAGGTCTGGGCTATGAGGCGGTTGAACTAAAACTTTCCATCCACTGTTTTCAAAATAGTTTTTGACCGGTTTTGCAGCATGTGGCCGAGCGTTGTTATGATGGTAGATTATGGCCTCGAGTCTGGTTGAATATTCTGGTCGTTTTTCTTTGATTGCTCTCTTCAAACGAATCAATTGTGTTCGGTACAGGTCCCCTGTGATCGTCTGACCCGATTTTAACAGCTCATAATACAAAAAATACACTTTTGATCCCACCAAATACAAAGCATTAACTTGGCGCCATGGATATTCGGCTTCGGCGTTGGTTGGCCAGGCTTTACATATGACTTTGCGCTTGGGGTTATCGTAATGCATCCATTTTCCATCACCAGTAACAATACGATGCAAAAATTACTTCTTTTTGTAATGTTCAAGCAGCATTTTCGACATGCAAAATCGCCTTTCAACGTCTCTCGGCTTCAATTCATTGGGACCCAATTTTTTTGCTTTTGAATGCATCCTAATGCTATGAATGAATCCTAATGCTCCCAATGATAATGCAAGTTTTTCTTGCGTTTGACAACAATCTTCGTCGAGTAATGCTTCCAATTCCTCATCTTCAATCTTTTTCGGCTGACCAGGCCTTTCCTTGTCTTCTGTGTCGATAACTTTTAGCAGCTGTTTTCTTCAAATGAATGAAGGGTTTTAGACTTCCCCGTAAAACATCTTTTTTAGGCACAAAATTCGACATTATTATAGGGATTGAAAAAATGTGTGTTTACACTTTGGCGCCTATCGAATACTGAATTTTAATGACAGATGTTTACCCCAAAAATACCATATATGTTATTATTGACACAAACCATATGTTGTAGTTATGCCATCTGTTGTCCAAATCGACATTATTAACTTGTATACCCAATACAAATTTTAAAAATTTTTTGGGCCTCCTAAATTTTTATACATATCCGAGTTTCATCCAAATTGGCGCGTAAGCATTGAAAAGCTTCCTTTTTGGCGTTTTTCAAGCTTTATTTATTTATTTATTTATTTATTTATTTATTTATTTATTTATAAACTAAAGTATTCTCCTTAGGTTTTATAATCTGTTATTAAAATAATTTTTTTTTTATATTTTCAATTTTTTTAATTTATTTGTATTTTGCTCTTTGGATATAAATCTTTCAAGTCTCTAGCGATCAATTCAACCTTGTACTTTGCTTGAACCCTTTTGTAAAACACTTTCATTTCCGTTAACTGTTTAATTTAAATGTTGTATCTAAACCACTCTTATTATATTTTTCTAAAATTATTAGAATATCCGACAATTACCATAATCTATGAGTTGTGAACTAAGCCATTTATAAAAACAAGTAATTTGCACTCAAATTTCATTTTACACCTCGCAAACAAAAACATAAAAAAGCACCGGTTTAACTAAATTGAGTTTATTTCAAATGGTTCGACTGACGACGGTGTTTAGTGGCTAAATGGCTGGCTGGTTGATGTTATTAGTTTAACCTAAACCTAGATTAAAGTGATATCAACAGTGGAACAGACAAGTGTGTGTGTGATGTTTGGCGACGAGCGTAATCCGTCAATCTCCCTCTCCCCCTAAAACACTCTTAACAACGAAATAAAATGAAATAAAATTATACATAATGACAATTGTTTTTTTTTTTTGTTTTTAGTTTATTTTGCCATATAAACAGTTTATTTTTGCATTTAAACAAAATATGAAATAAATTTATAAAATTTGACTTGTACTCTCTCGTAAATACCAGCAACTAAAAACGTTTATTCCAAATGTTTAATATAATTTTTGCTAAAATAGTTGTATAGAGTCTGTTAAAAGATTAGGTTGTGAAAAAAAATAATAATATTTAATTCGTTTAATAAGGGGAAAGTATTTATTCAAAAATTATTTATAATTAAAATTTCGAGCTATTCTATTATTAAATTTTTCCACTTAATTTCATTGTTTAAATTTATTTATTTTTTTTCCAGCAAAATGCAATTTCTATCAAGATGATAAACCCCATCGGCTTAATTTAGATGTTGGTGATTCAGTGGTTATATTAAAAGAAACAACACATTGGTACTATGGATATAAACAAAGGTAAGTTTAAATTTTGTTTACAAAATCAAAAAATAAATAAAAAAAAAAAATAAATAATCCCGTAAGAAACAAAATAAAATTTTTAATAAATAATTTATTCTTAAATTTCTACAATATGCGAACGGATTTTTTTTTTTTTATAAAACGTATATTCTATTGAAAAGGCATAATTTTTTCTGTTACTTTGAACCAATTAAAAACCAATATTTTTTAATCTCTGAAATTGTTTCAATTGCCATTCTAGTATCAAAGTAATTATTCTAGATCCGTCCCTTGAAGTCATGCTGACTAAGTACTGAAGAAAAGTGTAGGCTGAGTTAAAAACCGATAAAAAAAATGTTCTTTTAAGATTGTTAAATGTTTACAAATTTCTATAAAAACCGTCTTTTTATTGATCTACAATTTCCTTGCTGACGGCCCTTTACAGATAAAAATAGCAGCGTTAAATTAATGAACAAGAAATAAAAACGTTAAATGCGAAAAAAGTAAATTTTACTCTAAACTTTATCTTAAAAATGCGGTATTCATAACAGATGGCGTGTCTTTTACACATGGTTTGTGTCTTTAATAACTTATACGGCATTTTAGCAATTTGATCATTAAATTAAATAGTATTAACAACAAAGTTTTGTTATTGCTTCGAAAATGTCGAATTTTGTGCTAAGAAAGCATCATTTGTGGAAAGTTTTGGTTAACTCTTTCAATTTTAAAAAAAGTGCAGCTGAAGCACATCGATTGCTCACCGCAGCTTATACTGAATATGTTCCATTGATTTCAACATGCGAGAGATAGCTTGTGCGGTTCAGAAGTGATGATTTTGATGCGGAAGACAAAGACCAAAAAAGTTGAAATATAATGAAGATTGTTGTCAAACTCAAGAAGAACTCGTACTTGTACTTGTTGGGAGTCACTCAAGTAGCAATTTCAAACTGTTTGCATGGAGTAAAATTCATTCAAAAGCAAGTAAATTGGATACCACACGATTTGAAGCTAAGAGACGTTGAACGACTATTTTGCATGTCCGAAATGCTGCTTGAATGCCATAAACAGAAGTAATTTTTACATCGAATCATTACTGGCAATGAAAAATAGATACATTACGAAAACACCCCAATTAATCGTATGTGAAGCTCGGGCAACCAGCTAAATCAAAGCCAAAGCCGAATATCCATGACGCCAAGGTAATGCTCTGTATTTGGTGGGACCAGAAGGGTGCCATCTATTATGAGCTGTTGAAATCGGGCCAGACGATCACAGGGGGCCTGTACCAAACGCAATTGATTCGTTTAAAGTGAGCATTGGCCGAAAAAAGCCCGGAATATGCGGCCATAAGGCCGACTATTGTACAAATGTTTTACAATAAATGCCCAAAATTTGCCATAAATTCCGCATTTTTACATTATACGCCCAATATCAATATAATAGATATGAATCGACGTAACTGTTAGTTAAATTCCAATTTGAGATAAGAATACCAAACGACTTCTCTAACAAACTGAAGTGATTTGGAAACCGAGTTATTAACTCATGACCATCAAAATACGAGGGCGAATCAATAAGTCCGTGACTTTTCGAACATCCCTCGTGTTTATATGAAATGCAACACTGCTCCCATCAAGTACTACCTGTTAATAGACTACTGTCAAATTTTGAGCAAGTTCCGTCATTTACTTTGCGTTTAACAGCAGGATTTATCGAGGTCCATAAAATAGGCATTTGTTTGATCAATAATTTCATCGTTAGAGCTAAATCTCTTTCCAACGAGTTATTTCTTTAGATTTGGAAATAGGAAATATTCACTGGGGGCTAAATCCGGAGAACATGGCGGATGAGGGGGCAATTCGTTGTCTACTTCATGCATTTTGCCATGGAAACTAAGCTGTCACACGATTCCGTTGGTGGTTGATTGTGAGCAAACGCGGCAACCATCTTGCGGAAAGCTTTCTCATACCCAAGTGATCGTTCAAAATTGAAACCACTAAGCCATGTGAGATACCTATGTCTTCCACAATGTATCGCACATTCAATTGTTTTGGATGTAGAGACCTTAACTGGGCGCCCAGAACGTTCGGCATCTTCCGTGCTTGTAAGGCCACAACGAAAGTCAGTAAACCACTTTTTTACCATTGAAATCGATGGTGCAGAGTCCCCATAGTATTTACCAAGCTTTTCCTTGGTTTGATTGAGGAGCACTCGAAACTCACTTTTCCATTTAAAAAAAATTCACGAGGTTGTATGTTTTGAACAGCTGTTAAACGCAAAGTAAATGACAAAACTTGCTGAAAAATTTGATAGTAGTCTATTAACAGGTGGTACTTAATGGGAGCAGTGTTGTATTTTATATAACTACGAAGTTCGAAAAGTCACGGACTCATTGATCCGCTTTCGTATTGATCCCGTAAAAAATAAATTTTGTTTTATCTGATAATTTCAAAAATTAAATTTTTTCTTTATCTTTTGCCACATGTGTGTTGCATCAACATTCATTTATTCATTCATATACATTTCTCAACATGATGTTTCAATATTTTGACTGACATGTATTGTAAATAATGCCGATATTTTTCAATGTTGTTTTTCGACGAAATTTCAAATGTGTGTCTGCCACATAAATGCATGATTAAATAAATTTGGTGTGTTTGTATGGTAAGAAGCTAAAGGGTAAATGTTGATTGCAAACATTTGCTTAATTTTTGTTAAAATTCTTGTAAAAGATTTTATTTACTTTCCAAATACTACCTACCAAGATGTGTAAGAATTTAAGATGGTTTATCTCTTACTTTTTATTTATTTTGCCCTTCCTGCTTTTACATCAGATTTTTAAATGTTTTATTTATTATTTTTTTAACAGTTTTATCATTATTTTTACATAACAAATAAATAATAAATATTTTATCATTCTTTTGTGTCCATATTGTCCATATGAGAATATAACACAATATGTGGACGGACATTCATACATACAATTATGTGAATTATTGTTGTTGACCTATGATTGGGCAAAAGCAACAGACAGTTAAGTTCGTTCAATTCTTTATCAGCTTTTGTGATGATGATTTTTGTTTCATGCAATGCAGACAGTAGCTTCATTTTGTCTTTGGTCATTGTAAATTAAATATCAAATAAGAAAAAAAAAAAAAATAAATTCTTAAATTAAGAACATGATTGAATGTTGAATTTTTTTTTTAAACAATTTTTTGTTTGTTTTAAACTTCATATCGTTAAAATAAAAAAATAAAAAACCTGACCTCTTTCATATTTTTGCTGATCCATAAATCTTTTTTTTATGCATTCTATGCTACGATTCTTCTTATGTTAACCTTCTCTTGATAGTTTTATTTTGTTTAAACATTAAAAAAAAATCATAAAAAAAGAATTTCAACTGATAAGAAAAAAAATGTTGTAGAATAATATTTTTTTAGTTTATTTCTCTCACGAATTCTAATTTATATTTATAGTTTTAAGTTTCGAGCACTATTACTTTTACAATTCATGCATACAATTCTTAACATTTATGAGTTTTTAATGATGTTTATAATTTTTTTTTTTGTGAATTTCAATTTTTATTTATGAACTTTTAAATCAATACAGTTAATGTATTTTTTTTATTGATTTAAATAAATTTTATTTGTTGGAATAATTTATATTTTTTATTGATAAGAATTTTTATTATTATTAAATTTAATAGTTATATTGCCCTCATGGGAATACATTCTATATTTAAGGGTTAAGGTTTTGAATTTTTTTCCTATAACCTTGGTTTATTGCTCTGTAATTTAATGTTTGATGCAATGTAAGAATTGTCAATAATCTTCTAATAACTGTTTGAAATTGGTAGACTTAAATAACCATCAAAAAAATTTATTTTTATAATATCAAATTATACCGAAGTTTATTACTGGCTTATGTTGTACAGAGGTTCAAAGATTTAATTCATTTATAAAATTTTAAAATTCTGCACTTAATTTAACAATTAATTAAATCCAAAATGCTATTAATCGCATTTGGCCCCGTTATATTTCTTTTTTCGATGATAATTAGTTTTAGGTGGATACTTTAAGAATTAAAGTTCACAAAAAAACTGTAAAAAATGGAGGATTAATATAAATTGTTAAATTTCGTTGATATTAGTCAAATTGTGTGTTGTTTTCGGGTTTGTTAATTTGTTTTCAAACACTCAATATCAATACGCAATGACCCAAGAGGAGAGCGTGCATACTGAGGAGGGTTGTGTTGCGGCAACCGAAAATACTAATTATTCTATCCTGCTGGCTCTGTGGAATTTTTTAAATTTGTTTTTGTCTATAATTTACTAATGAAATTTATTTGCAATAAAACAATTTATATACTATATACAAAATATTTTATATACCTGAGGTACACTATGAAGTTTTACTAAAATACACTAATTTGTATGGAAAATTTAGAGATACCTTCACATATTCACTCACAAATTTTTAACCGCAGGACCGATTTTGCTCATTTTCGATATAAAGCTAATCGGGAGGATGTCCATTAAGCTAGATAAAAATGTGCAACATATGGAAGAATATTCTTTAAGGGGTCTTAGACCTATATTTTGACATGTTACAAATGAAATGACAAAGTGATATATACCCTGCAGAAAAAGAATCTATTCCAGGACACATCACCTGACCGGTTTATTTTGATAGGGACCAGTTTTTTTATATGAAAAGGACCGGCCGCTTTAACATGGTCTTGTCCTAGGGGGTGGGGGTCAATTGCCTCCTGTGACATGTCACAAGACTGGTCTTAAGAAACATGTCACACAACTTACAAATGGTGGAGGGTATAAAAGAAATGATTCCTTCAAAACTCTGTTAATGTATTACGAAAATTAATGACGAGCTCTCAGACTTCAATTAAATGCGTATGTATATGTGATAGATCGAACATTGCATTCTTTGTCAGTTAAAATAGTTGTAATAAAAATTTTTACCTTAATTTAGTTCAATTTAAATGTAACACATTAAATATCTTATAATATATTTTGAACAGATTTTTGTATCGAACAATGCAATACCCCGAGGCGTGTTTAATATTTTAATTAAGCTATTATTTAGTTTAACATTTGAACTATGATGTCTTAATTAATTTACAAAATATTTCGGTAAATTGACAAATTGCAAGTCATGACCCTAAAGATATTGATTAAATTGGGCATTTGTCAAATACAGTGTCGGTCAAAACTAATTGAACAGAAATACCATGTTCATTTTTTGAGTGTAGTTTAAAAACTTATAATTTTACTTATATTCTGTAAACGCATATCGGCTGATAAGTTCTTATGTTCTTAATTCTTATGTCCCTGACATAGGCAGGGTATAATCAAAAAATTAGAAAAAAAACTAAAAAGCGTAGTTTTCATTTTAAATGGCTTTATTTTGTAAAGGATAAAGATAAATCGGTGGTTTAACAACCATTAAATAACTTAGCATTTTAACAACAATCGTAAATGAAAAAATAGAAAAAAAAATCTTACCCAGTGCTGCCATATATTTATTAAAAAAATATATTTTTGCCATTTTTTTAAAGAAAAAAAATCTGAAAAATTCTAATTGAAAATGTAAACTAACATACCAAACATACAGGTACCATGCAATGTTACGAGGGCGGATCAATAAGTCTGTGACTTTTCGAACTTCCCTCGTAGTTATAAGAAATGCAAGTACCACCTTTTAATAGACTACTGTCAAATTTTGAACAAGTTCCGTCATTTACTTTGCGTTTAACAGCTGTTCAAAACATACAACATCGTGGCTGTTTTAAAAATGGAAAAAGTGAATTTCGATTGCTCCTTAAACATTATTTTTTGCGAAAGAACCATCAATAAAACATAGGAAAAGCTTGATAAATACTATGGGGACTGTGCACCATCGATTTCAATGGTAAAAAAGTGGTTTACTGACTTTCGTTGTGGCCTTACAAGCACGGAAAATGCCGAACGTTCTGGACGCCCAGTTGAGGTCTCTACTCCTAAAACAATTGAAAAAATTCACGATATGGTGTTGGCCGATCGGAGATTGAATGTGCGATAGATTGTGGAAGACATAGGCATCTCACATGGCTCAGGGGTTTCAATTTTGAACGATCACTTGGGTATGAGAAAGCTTTCCGCAAGATGGTTGCCGCGTTTCCTCACAATCGACCACCAACGAAATAGTGTGACAACTTAGTTCCCATGGCAAAAATCAATGAAGTAGACCACGAATTGCCCCAGTGACTATTAAAGAGATTAAGCTTCAACGATGAAATTATTGATCAAACAAATGCCTATTTTATGGACCTCGAAAAATCCTGCTGTTAAACGCAAAGTAAATGACAGAACTTGCTCAAAATTTAACAGTAGTCTATAAAAAGGTGGTACTTTATGGGACCAGATTATTGATCCGCCCTCGCAATCTAATATGTTGTGTTGAAATATTAATAAACATATGCCAGATTCCCAAATCGTTCCCAAAAATGGCAACATTATGGGATATTGCTTATTATTGGTTGGACTCACTGACCATTTTTGGTAAAATTGAGTTAGAAATATCCCAACCCATTTCTCGATATATTTCTCTAAGATATCCACCATCGACTGTTTGGCATATAAGTCAAATTTGGCATACAAAATTAAAAAAAAAAGAAATCAATATTGTTTTGCTGCATTTGGCATATGCATCAAATTTGCATACAAAAATACTAATATATATATTTTATAATTGTTTTGTTCCATAACCATAACAACGAATGATTTTAGACATTCAAAATTTAAAAAAAAAAATTATATGCAGTGCAAACAATAATTTTTTCTTATGTAAAAGCTTAAAAAATTATGACTTATTATATATAAACGAATGAAAATTTAGATTATGTAGATTTTTAGAAAAATTTTTATAAACCTTCTTTATCGTTTTTCTCGATACCAATTTTTTGGCATATAGGTGAAACCTGACGATGTATAGTCATTGTGGGTGCTTTCAATGAAAAATAACTATTTCTATTTATGTGCTAAAAATTAGTTCGTAAATTGTACACAATTTTTGATAAACTGACTACTCGAAGCATGCATTTTCCAAATACACAAAGTCAAAAATTTATTAAAATTATTCCTTTAATAATGACCAGTTTTTATTGAAATATTACTACAATTATAAAAGCTATATTATTTAAAAATGATAATTTTTTCAAATTTTGTAATTTTTAAAAATAGTAAAAAATTACAAAATTATATTTATATTTTATAATTATATTTTTCCAAACAATTTAACTGAAAAAAAATGAAAATGTTATATTTTTGAATAAAGATTTTTCCATTCAAACAAATTAAAATATTATTTAAATAAATTGCCATTGACCCATTTTCAGTTGGAAAAAAATCGGCGATTGAACGAGTGAACTAGAAAAATTAACTAGTTCAAAATTTGAAATGAACGAAATAAGCTGTAAATTTAAATTTCGATCTCTAGTTAGATCATGACCCATATCAGAGTTTTGTTCGCTTTCAGGAATATGCAAGAAAACGTAACATGATTTAGAGTATCAAACAGTCAGATTTGACCGACTTGTTAATATTCACATATTTATATGTTTTTTTTTTTCTTAAACTTTAGAAATCATTTACAATTAGTTTTCAATTAATAAAAACCATTGGGGTTTAATTGAAGGTCAATTAGCATGTATATGACATTAGTTTTTCTATATGTCATCAAAAGCAATTCAAACAAATTCTACAAAAAAGTATTTTAAATACTTCCTTCTGTCTCAAACTTAAAACTAAATTTAAAAAAAAAAAAAAAAGAAAAAGAAACTGTGTCGAACTCATAAAAATATTTCACATGCTTGAACAAGAAAATACTTAATGAATCTTGTTATTGTTGAATGATCACATTTCATACATATTTGTACGAGTAGAATGAATAAGAGCTATTAATTGATACTTCACTACATACTAAAACAGTTTTAACATTCATATTTATTTATTTTTTTTTTTGTTGCAGAAATAAAGAACAGCGTGGCATATTTCCCAAAACATACATTCATTTATGCGATTACAAAATCATCAATGGTGAATATTGTATACAACGTACTGAAATTGTAGAGGAAATAACAAAAGTTTTACTAGAATGGGGCAGTATATTAAAACAATATTTTCTGGTAAGTACAGGGATGAGACCGAGAAAAAGAGAGTGTGAACATTTTTTATATTCATTCATAAAAAACATTTAGAGAAAACCACAGCAATGTCTCTAGAGGTCCACCACAAAAAAATTAAAAAAAAAATAATAATAATAAAAATCATATGACCGCATGAATTGAAATACTATTATAATGATTTACTATTCTTCATTTATTAAGGTTTTTTTATAATATAAAATTATTTTTACAACTGCGCTCAAAAAGTTAACATATTTGCGTTGCAATTTTTGGTTATATGTTTCTTTCTTATAAATGGAAGTTTAAAAAAAAGAAGGTCCAAGGCCTGTCCAGGTTCTTTCTACGACCTATTTCGGGGATGAGGTCAAGCTAGGTGTAATCCAAATTTTCAAAATATAAGCCATTTTCAAAAATCGGGCATGACGTAAAAGCGCCACCTTTAACTTGGGATACAATGATAGTGATATCTACCGGGTTTTAGCAGAGGCATGCGAATATTATATTTCAATGATAAATTGTGTAAAATTTAAAAAAAATATCTTCTAAAGAATTAGGTTTAAATAATTTTGAAAATAAACAATCGAAATTTGCAAAGGCAATGAAGATTTTTAGTGCTAAATGAAGATAACAAATTTTTTTTTTTAAAAAATTAGTCAAATCGATTTTTTTTAGGGAAGCAATACTCAGGAAATTCGTTCTGCTAATTAATGTTTTGCTTTATTTGGAAAGGGAATAGAGAAGAGGGGAAAGGTGGCAATACTGTAATTGTGCGAGATACTAAATCTTAGAATACGTGGTAGCCGCCATCTGATGGAGAGTTGTCGAAATTGTTGAAGCTTTTAGTTCATAGTCCAGTTATGTTATTTTTACTTCGGTGGGGTTATGAGCTATGAGAACACCAAAGGAGGACGTTGCGATATGTATGAGGAATAAAAAACTCATACATATTACTTTTCAAGATCGATGTTGCCGTCGCTAGGGATCGAACCCCCAACTAGAATCGAACCCCAACGACCTCAAATTATTTATTCCATTGACTTGATAAAATAAAATAAGAATAAAATAAATAAATGTGTAAAGTATTCTGAAGACAGAGTTAAAAAGAAAACAAGGAAAAAGATTTAAGTCGGGCATGCTGACTATATGATACCCAAGTATAATTTTGGTAAAATTTCGGATAAATATGAAAGAAATTGCCGAACAAGTTTATTTAAGCTAACACTGCAAATGTGGGTTTATAAAGGGTGATTTTTTTTTGCTATCTGGGTTTTCAGTGTAAATTTTTTCAGTGTAAAAAAAAAGAATTGCCATTTTACCATGAATAGACTAACAAGCGAACAACGCTTGCAAATCATTGAATTTTATTATCAAAATTTGTGCTGTGTGAGAAATGTGTTTTTTTTTTAATCGAAAAATTGTCTTGAGTTCATTTATGGCTCCATGGTTACGTCAACAAACAGAATTGTCGAATTTGATATGAAGAGCAGCCAGAGGTAGTTCAAGAGCTGCCAATGCATCCTGAAAGATGTACTGTTTGGTGCGGTTTGTGCGCCGGCGGCATAATTGGACCGTCCTTCTTCAACAACGATGCAAATAGCAACATGATTACCGACTTTTTTGCCCCCTAATGGAAGAATTGGGCTTGGTTGGCATGTGGTTTCAACAAGACGGTGCCACATGGCACACGGCGCGCGATACCATGAACCTATTAAGAGGCGAGTTTGGTGGGCAATTAATCTTACGTTTTTGGGCATTCCATTGGCCTTCAAGGTCATGCAATTTGACCCCACTAGACTATTTTTGTAGGGATACGTGAAGTCTCTCATGTACAGGGACAAGCCAGCCTCAATTCCAGGCTTGTAAGACAAAATTACAGCTGCTATTGGTGAGATACTGGCCGAAATGCTGGAAAAAGTATGTCAAAATTGGAGCTCACGGGTGGACCACCTACGGCGTAGCCGCATTCATTCATATATCGCCCCAAATAAATATACCGTTCACTTTTGCAAATTTTCTGCGTTTTTTTTCAATTTTCGAAACCTAAACGGTGAAAAAATCACCCTTTAGTACGATGCAACATTTGTACCTACAAATGCTGTCTGTAGGTGCCCATTAGGAAATAGTCGTTATAGGCTCTGTCTGACAATACAACAATAAAATACTTAGCACACCTTGTGAACTTCTTTAGTATTTATTTGTATTTCATCATAATCTGCAATTGTTGTTTGTTTCTTAATGATATTCTATTTTTTTTCTTTTTTTCTTTCTTTACAATTTTTCAATTGACATAGGTCAACCATCCCGACTTTCATAGTATACGCTCAAAAATGAACAGTTTAAATAATAATCGAGCTTTGCTAATATCTGGTAACTTGCCAGTAGATGAAATGCGTACAGTGAAATTAATGGCAACATCACAAATTGATACCGGTAACAACCTGTTGGGCTTAGATATGGTGGTACGTGATGAAAGTGGTGATATTTTGGATATAAATACAATATGTACAACAGAATTATATGAACATCATATGAATGCTGTCAATCGTATCATCAAAGCTAGTGTAAGTACAATACATATTTGGAAGGATGTGTTCATTTAGCATATGAAATTTATATTGAAATAATTATCCTTTACAGCGTCCTCAATCACAGCAAATGGGTCCTAAGCCATATAAAAATTTCTCACACAATATATTACTGCATGTCAATGCTTTTGTGTGCAAATTCCAAGAGGATTCTGATTTGATCTTTACGTTATTTGATGGTGAAACACATAGACCTATTAGTGAAAATTATGTTGTCAAATGGTCACGCACTGGCATAGCTCGCGATATTGATCAATTTGATAATAATCGTGTTCTCTTCACCGATCTCAGTAAGAATGATGTCAGTATACCGAAAATGTATTTGGTGTGTTATGTTGTACGCATTGGCTCCATGGAAATGAAGGAGAATGATTCAAAACGTACCAGCATTACAAATACAATGCTTACGGCGGCAAGTAAAAAGCATTCACAACTTTCTATAAGTTCTAGTGGTTCATTCAGTGGTAGCGAATATATTATGAGACGGCCATTTGGTGTAGCTTACAATGATTTAACACCCATCATTAATAAACCAGACGATTTCAAGGGTAATTTGGATATGCCATTTATACTGTGTGAAAAAGATAGTTTAGATGGTACTCTGCGAAAATTAATCGCCAACAAGGATATGGGAAAAATTGATTCTCGTATGTGTGTTACTGTTGAGGTATTACAGGGGGACATTAAACAGATTAAAGAAGAATTTCCTCGACTCTTACATACCAATGTACCCATGGCTAGAAAAATGGGTTTTCCCGAAGTTATATTGCCAGGAGATGTACGTAATGATTTATATTTAACATTATGTTCGGGAGAATTTGCCCGCATTGCCAAAACTTCAGAGAAAAATGTTGAAGTAACCATAACTGTATGCAATGAACAGGGTCAGATAATGCCGGGTGTTATGAGTATTGGCTCGGGTTTACAACCCATAGATGAATATAAATCGGTGGTTTACTATCATGACGATAAACCAAAATGGTTGGAGACATTCAAGATTCATGTGCCGATTGATGATTTTAAACAATGTCATTTGAAATTTATTTTTAAACATCGCAGCTCTAACGAACAAAAAGATAAATCAGAAAAACCATTTGGTTTATCCTATATGAAATTAATGCAAGACAATGGCACCACAATTACCCAGGGACAACATAATTTGGCCGTTTATAAAATCGATCATAAGAAATTGGATAAATCGAACTCTAACAACTTGTATATGGAATTGCCTGCCACTATAGGTGAATTACAAGGAACAAAACCTTCAGTGCCTGGACTCAGCATATTACCCAAAGATCAATTGGTCATTGGTGTAAATCTATGCAGTACAAAATTAACACAAAGTGTTAGTCTATTGGGTCTATTGAATTGGTCTGCCCATAAGGAAACTTTGGAAGAATCATTAAATGCTTTATCTAATGTACCTGGTGAAGAGGTAGTAAAATTTTTACAAGATATATTGGACGCCCTCTTTAATATACTAGTGGAAAATGATAATCCCGAAAAATATGATCAATTGGTATTTATGAGTATTATACATCTCATAGAAACGGTATCGGATTTGAAATATCAACATTTTCTTACTGTCTTGGATGTTTATATAAATGAAAGTTTTTCAGCGACTTTGGCTTATGCGTAAGTTTTTTTTTTTGTTGTTTGGATTTGTTGTAAAGTCCGTTTTTATGTTGAAAATTAATTTTATATTTTAGCAAACTAATTGATGTTTTACAAAGGAATATTAAAGAAGCTATAGAACCTGAAGAGAAGTCTGCAGATGGTATTGAAATTGATGAACGTATTGAAGTTAAACGTTTATATAAAACCACTAGATATTTGCATTATGTTATGAAATTTATCATCAGATCTCGTATATTATTCTCAGCCATTAATGGTAATTCAGATTATGATGATTTTGCCAATAAATTACATGGTAAGTTTTAATTTTTAAAACTCATACAGCAGCAACCGACAAATATGAATTTTATATTTGGGAAAAGTGTTGAAGCATTACTTTTTGGCTTTGGCATGAAAAATCAATGCTTCAATTGTTTTCCCTCAAGTATGTAAATATGCAATGTTTAATATCTACGATTCAGAAAACTATAACCGATATTCAAAATTTCTTGTTGCCTATTTTAAAGACTCATTTATAGTAATAATGAAAAATACCATAATTTCATTTTTTTTTTTTTTGATAAATTTTAGAACTTTTGGAAATGTTTATACAAATGATTGGCTGTCCTACGGATCTGTTAAAATCAGAAGGTGCTTTATTAAAGAATTTACATATTATAGCCACTGATTTAATGCAGGTATTTGATCCTGTACGCTTAAGGTAATTATTTATTTAAAATGCAACTCATTTTAAAATTAAACTATTAAAAAAAATGTTCCTTTATTTTTTTTAGCATTGTAATTGTTAATATCTTAAAACAATTTCCACCCAGACGTTTAACTCAATCAAAAATGGGTTGCATTAAAGATTTTGTCGATTCAAAATTGTTTCATTTACCCGAATGTCGTGCTATTTTATTACCCGTATTTTGTAATCACATTAAAGATCGCTTAGAAAGCAAAGAAGAGGTATGTTATTTAATACATTTCATAAAACTAATTGTCAATTTGTTCATGTTTATTTGTATTAATATACTATTTGTTTGCTAATGTTTGCCATATAAAAAAAAATAATAGTGTCATATTTACTATTTTCTTTATTTAACTTAACATTTTTAATGTTTGCATTAAAAAAACAACATCATTATAACTTTGTTTTAATACTCAAACACTACAACATTGCTGCTTTTGGGGAATTCTATAATTTTTCTTAATAATCATTAAAAATTCAAAATGTTTTTAATATTCTCTGTATAAAACGAATTCATTGTAATCAAATTAATTTCATAATTATTTCTTTTAACAAAATGTCTGATGGTATAATACAGTCGAACTCAGTGCTATAGAAAAAAAAACTCAGATGGTGCTGGGGTTCCCCTCAGATTTCGATAAAATTTCGATGTGTAATAGAGAGGAAAAAAGTAAAAAAATGCGTTTATAAACATACTGGCCCAATTTCATATTCAAGAGATGGCAATAGATAACCTTTCCAATATACCTTTCCAAAAAGGTGTGAAAATCGAGGATCGCCTACATATTAAATCTAATACTAGAAGTACAAAATGTCTTTAATAAAAATGATGGCATGATGATAAATGATGGCAGCGCACCATCATTAAAAATGTTCATGTTTAATTTCAAAATTCTTCATTTTAATTTTAAAATTATCTATTTGGTGGAAATTGTTCTAAAGTAATAGATCGCAGTAAGATTTGTCTTGAAACGAATTAGGAATTTTTAAAAATTATTTATTTTTTATATCTTGCCAATTACAGTAGAATCTCACAAATTAGAACTCTCACAAATTTGATCCGTCCAGAAATTAGAACCAGCCATTTTAAATTAGAAGCACAGGTTTTAATTTCTCGAAGTTTTTTTTTTAATAGAGGAAAAACTGAATTATATGTAAAATTACAACCTGTGGTTTATTAACCACAAATTTTTGCCTTTTCGGTTTTTACTCATTGAAGTAAATATAAAACGGGGAACCACCGAGTTATTCATGGTGCATACAATTCGCAACACACCAGCGATACACCCCATTTCGTCGTCTATCCCCTAGCCATTTCTGCGTGAGACGCTGCACCCTAGGACAGTGGCACAGTACATGCTCAATCGTCTCTAGCTCCTCGGCATCCCCGCACAGTCTTCAGAAGTCCGGTATGGCATTTACTCGCAAAAGCCCTAACAGAATAAATCCCCATCAAGAACCCTATAACAGTCCTGAGACCACTTCTATCCAATCCGAGCAGAACCCTGGTTGCTCTTGCGTCCAATCCGGGCCATAACGCCCTCAACACCCTGCAATCCACTCTATCCATTCAGGACCGGTTAACGGCATTACGGAACCTTTCTCTTATCACCCCATAGTAGTGACAAAGGGGGGGAGGGGGCTTTACCCCCTATCACTTACCCCTAAGTCTAGATTCGAACCCTTCCTCGCAAGTTCGTCCGCCTTCTCATTGCCATCCTCCTTGCAGTGTACGGGTACCCAACACAGCCTTACTGTGAATGCAACCATGAGCTCCCTCAGAGCATTCCTACACCGCGCGACCAGGCTCGATCGCACCGTATAATTTGTCAATGCCCTTAGCGCAGCCTGACTATCGACGTAAATTGTCACCACAGACCCGATATGATTCAGTATCACCTCCGTCGCCCTCCAGATCGCTAGGATCATAGCCTGGAAGACACTGCACTCATCCGGGAGTCTGAATGACCTTTTCACGTCAGCAATATAAACACCGGCACCAGTGCCAGTGTCCATGTTGGACAGGTCCGTAAATACTGCCTACCCCTCAAACAGTCCGTTGGATCCGCGCCAAACTTCCCTATCCGGGAACTCCACTGGTGGTGTTACGCCGAAGTCCAAGGTCATACTCCTATGATTCGAAATTCCCGCCGGAATACTACCCTGATCAAGCAGACCCACTTTGTATAGAATACTTGTGTTATCATCCCGCCTAGGTCTAATAAAAGAAGACTCGTATAGTCTAAGTAAGCTCCTAGTGGGCACACTCCTTACATAATGTTCAATGGGGGACAGATGAAGTAGGATATCCAACGTTGCCTGTGGCGTGCTTCTTCTTGCACCTGTGATATGTGAAATTTGATACTCTTGTACATATTTGGGTCAGTTGATGACTGAAGGTCAAGTAAAAGTTGTTTTTCGGCTGAAAGTTTTTTTTTTTTTAAATGTAAAATATACATACGTCAAAAACACCTTATCTTCGAACACTAAACTTGATTAAATGTTAATAAATAAAAATTATTTTTTGTTAAAGCTAGCGTAATTAACAGGTCAATTGAAAAGTCCCCGGCCTACCATACTAAAACACATTTTTTGGCAAAATTTGTTTTTTTTATTCAACATAGTTCGAAGCCCAATTCATGGATTTTCGTCTTCGTTTTCACTGACTTGTTTTGGTCAAAAGTGAGCACGCGCGGCACCCACTTTGCACAGAGCGTTCTCATACTCAAATATTTATGAATGATATGATGTACACGTTCAGTTGATATCTTTAGAGTACCTGCTATTTCATTCAATTTCAATTTACGGTCATTCGAAATCATTTTGTGAATTTTTTTTGATGTTTTCGTCCGCAACAACCTCTTTTGGGTGTCCACTGCGTTCACCGTCTTCGGTGCTCATTTAACCACGTCTTAACTTCGCATACCGATCCTTGATGGTTGATTTTCCGTCATCAAACCAAGTTTTTGCTTTAACTGTATTTTTTCCCTTCAAAAAAGCAATATTTTATCAACACGCGAAATTCCTTTTTATCCATTTTTTTCACAATAACAAAAGTTACTTCACTCAAAATGCTATAATTCACAAACTAATGATCCGACAGCTGTCAAATTTATACACGTGTCTTTTGAATATCGATTTAAGTCTAGTAGCGCCATCTATGTATCAGGCCGGGGACTTCTCAATTGACCTGTTAGTTTTATTAATATTAATAATAAGTTATTATTTCATCATTTTCTGTGAAAAAAAATGTCCAGAAATTAGAACTTTTCAGAAATTAGAACAATTCGAGGAACAAAGTGGTACTAATTTGTGAGATTCTACTGTGTTATAATCAAGGACCCTTGAAACCAGGATGAACAAACTACCAAATATTTAGCCACCCATGATGCTATGATGCCACGAAGCCATGATGCCATGATGCGAATACAAAAAATCTTAGCCGAGACCACAACATTCTTAGCCGATTTTCAGAAAAACTTAGCCGCTAGCAAGGGTTGTAGCGCAAGTTCAGTGATTTTGATGTGAATACATACATGTTTGAATTGTTACAACCCTTGCTAGCGGCTAAGTTTTTCTGAAAATCGGCTAAGAATGTTGTGGTCTCGGCTAAGATTTTTTGTAGTCGCATTATTTGGCATCATGGCAAAATGGGTGGCTAAAAATTTTGTAGTTTGTTCATCCTGGTTTCAAGGGTCCTTGTTATAATTTTTTTTTAATTGTTCTAATTTATTGAAATTCCACTTTATTTTAAAAATATTCAATTGCAATTTCAAAAATATTATTTACAACACCATTTCGGGGTAAGATAATTCTTTTTCGAAAAATGCGAAAATAGTCCCCTAGAAAGGGCGTTTTAAATATTAAAATGATTGAAAAAAAATGTCCTGGCCCGTATTGGATTAAACAAGTACACTGTGCTCACTTAAATTTAAATTTAAAAGTTTTTAATATTGATTTAAATATTCTAACGCCCAGTTCATGGTCTTGAACCGAATATGAAACATCTCACATATAATTCACTTAGATTTTACTGTAAATATTTAAAATTTTTCATTGCTAATTTCAAACGATTGTAAACAAGCTTAGATCGAGTTTTTGGGATGCCAGTTAAACATGATTTGGTTAAACCAAAAACAGTTTTATCAGCCATTGCTAAATTAAGTTAAAAATGTTTTAATAATGCAAACATTAATTGTTTGTTAATTTTAATAGAATTTAAATTTATTTGTTATTTTAAATGCATGCATATGTTATGATTGTCCTTAAAGAATTAAGCATGTTTTTGTCCAATATAACAACATATTAAGGTTGATTCACACGTTAGCCATCCCCGTCCATTTCATAACCCCAGTACTGGGAAATAGTAGTAGATATGGGAGAACAGAGATGGATAGCATGTGAATGGATCTTTATTCAAGTTTTTTTTTTTTATGTTTATATGTATATGTGTTTTGTCCCATAAAACATTAAACTTAATTTTTTTTCTAGAAAATAATACGTTTATTTATGCTATTAAACATTTTTCTTAGAAATTTGTTAAATACATTGTGTTAAAAATACAAAGTTTTATATTCTAAACATATCATTTTAGTATATCATATTTTAGTTTTATTTAGATACATATTATTTTAAATACCCGAATATATAAATGTTTAGTTAGAGTTTTAGCGGAAGAAAATATATTTAGCTGTATGCACGTTGTTTTTTTTTTAGGATAAAATACAAATTAAACTTCACTTTTCTTTTTGGTCATCATGCAATTATCTTACCATTTTCACTTAAATTCATTGAAAAAAAACCCACCATACATCATTTAAAATTCAATACACATTTCTCATTTTATAAATCGTTTTTAATTAATTTTTAATTTTGAAATTATTATTATTTTAAAATTTACCTTTTGTTTTTAATACAAATAATTATGCGTATCATAATCTTTTAAATGTTTTGTGTTTTATACAACCTTTTTACAATCAACACCAATTATTTATTATCATTTGAATGTGTTCACCCGCCACCACCACCACCAATACTTATAATTGTTCTTCTAATTTTGGGTTCTTTTAATATTTTTCATTCTTTATTTTCTCTGAATAATAATTGTTTCTTTTTTTAACTATTCATTTTAATTATGAGCACATTTTTGATTTTTACTCAAATGATTATTTTTTTTTTCTAAATCATCGGTTTTAATTTATTTTAAAAACCCCCTTCATATTTTCTGTGTCTTATTATTTTGTTTTTTTTTTGTATCCAAAATCGAAAAATTCGTTTTTTTGTTTGTGTTTATTTTGTTAATTATTGAAATCATATCGAAAAATAATTACATACCAATAGGGTGACACCAAATCTGATATATGGCAACAAGAAAAAAATCTTTCGAAAGCAGCTAAAGTTCTTGGACAATTAAAATCTCAACTGCATACACGTGAAACAACAGCTAAACAAAAGGTAAACCATTTCATTAGAGACATTAAATGAAAACAATCAAATCAAATCTAGGATAAAGAATTCCATACAAAATCTACATCTAACACAAATATTGTGTTTTATTCATAAGTTTAGTTAAACCGTTAAAACATTTTTACATTAAATAACGGTATTGCTTTATATTTTTATATACTTATATACAAACATATAATACAAACACACTTTGGTGGAGCTTTTTTTAGTTTTATGTATTAGTAGCTACACTTTGAAACACCTGCTTAAGTTTTAAGTGCTAAATAAAAAAATCAAAGGTTTAATCACAAAAGACTTGAAATGAATGAAAAAATACATTAAAAATCTAGATTAAAAATTTAAAAGTATATTATTTTGTTTTGTTATTATTTAATTCTACTGTTCGTTTTGTTAAAAATTATTATTTTAATAACAAAAAATTTAGCATACTTTAAAGGGGTTATAAAATTGATATAAATGAAAACAAAATATTTATATTTAAGTCCTCAATAAAGGGTGTTACCTTTAGTGGTTAAGAACTTTCATTTGAAATAAAATTTGAAAATTAAAAAAAAACTTTGTTTTTCCAATTGGAAGTATATATAATGGCAATTAGTTATTTAAATACTGAATTCAATCTCTTGTATAGACCAATTTAGCAGCAAAAGTGGTTAAAATTTGTATGTAAAGGGTGATTAAATTTCAAGGGCCGATGTTGATTTTGAATAAAACACAAATTATATAGGAAATTATTGTCATTTCTTTTTATTATGATAATATGGAACAAAATATCGGCCAAATGGCCGCCGCGACCTCCATCCGATGACGCTGAGGCATCATCCTTTAGCTCTTGAATTGTTGCTGGCTTATCGACGTACACCTTTTCTTTCAAATAACCTCAAAGAAAGAAGTCTAACGGTGTCAAATCACATGATCTTGCTAGTTCAAAATTGTAAAAAGCGTTGCACCCGGCAGATAAACCTAATTCCAGTACGCTAAATCCAGTGGTGCTACGATATGTAATGTAACGGTGAACGAGTGGATTGAAACAGTCAACACAGGGAATGAACTGAAATGAAACAAGCTACGAAATTTGTATTAGCGGATTGTGTTTATTTGTATTATCACATAATTTGGTGAAAAAATAGTCACCCAGTGGCTATTTTACAAACATTAGTCCCTCGGACCTGACGAGCTTGCAAAAAAGTTCATTTTGCGAAATCTATGGGGTGTATAACTTAAAAATACGGGATTTTTTGCGTTTATTGTGAAACATTGGTACAATATAAATATATTTAAAGTATTAGCAATCGTTAGCAGTGACCTTTTCCCACCTTTTTGGCAACATATAGATTCCGCCCCAAAAGTACTGCTCATTTTTTTAAGGCCAAGAACGAATCGAGCCAATTTCGAAAACCCTGTTCTGAAGTGAAGTGTTTTCCAGTGAGACCGTTCTGCATCGATCTAAACAAATAGTAGTCGGAAGCGGTTTGTACTATAAGGCGAGTGAGGCAAAACTTCCCAACCACTATTTTGTAAATAGTTTTAACCAGTCTTGTCATGATGAGTATAGATTAGCTTCATATCTGGTCGCATATTCCGGGCGTTTTTCGGCCAATGCTCACTTTAAACGAATTAATTGCGTTTGGTACAGATCCCTTATAATTGTTTGGCCTGGTTTTAGCAGCTCATAAAAGACCGTTCTGTTCCCACCGAATACGAAGCATTACCTTGGCGCCATGGATATTTGGCTTGGGCGTTGATTTGGCTGGTTGACCGGTCTTCACATACGATTTATTGGGCTCAGAGATGTCGTAATGTATCCATTTTTCATCGCCAGTAATGATTCGATGCAAAAATTATTTCTTTTAAAGGCGTTCAAGCAGTATTTCGGACATACAAAATCGTCTGTCAAAGTCTCTCGGCTTCAACTCGTGTGGTACCCAATTTCCTTGCTTTTGTATGAATCAAGCTGCTTGCTGCTTAAGTGACTCCCAATGATAATGCAAGTTCTTCTTGAGTTTGCCAACAATCTTCATCGAGTAATGCCTTCAATTCATCATCTTCGAACTTTTTTGGCTGATCTGGACGGTCTTTGTCTTCCATTTCAAAATTTCTCTCGCATGTTGAAATATATGGAACATATTCAGGATAAGCTTCGGTGAGCAATCAATGTGCTTTAGCTACAATTTTTTTCATACTGAAGAAGTAAATCGAAACTTCCTGAAAAGGGTGATTTGTTGGCACAAAATTCGACATTTTGAATCAAAAAATTTTACACTATTTCGTTCAATGACTAAGTGAAAATAAACGACAGATGTTTACCACCAAAATTCCTAGCAGGGTTCCAAAGAAGTCACAAGGGATCCATTTTAAGCATGGATGGTAACTGAAACGAATGCGGTTATCGGTAAGGGTAACGCTATTTTATATAATTTAGGTAACGTTATTTTAACGATATTTCGGTTGATTCGGTATCGGTATTTTAGCGATAACGCTATTATCTATTATTTCGGTAATGGTTTCTTAAGGATAACGATATTTTAGGGGTAACGGTATTTTAGGGGTAACTATAGTCAGTTAAAAGGGTATTGAATCGATAACGGTATTTTAGCGGTATTGCCTGCCAACGCTGATTTTAATGAAACATTCATTTAAAGCAATAAAAACAAGAAATGTAAGTCCCATTTCACACAGAGCATCTTTTGTTGTCAATCCTCTTTTAAAGTTGCCTTTATGTTTACACAGAGAAATTTTTGTTCGGCATTTTTCCTCTACATTTGGTTTAAAATGAATGAAAAACAAAACGAAGAATGAAAAACAAAACGAATTGCCGAGACCAAGTAACTCCGTACCAATTACCACTCTTCTTTCCCCTCTCTCTCACAAACTCAAGAGTTGCGCAACAAAAGTTGCTCTATGTGAAATGGGACTTAAGAAGTGCTTTTTTCGGTTAATTGTAAATAGCTAATGCCAGAAAATTGTATTACAATTAAATGGTAATTAAATATTTTTGGCATTAGGCAAATGAACTAATGCCAATGAAATTTCAATGACAATAAAAAAAAACCCAAGTATATAAGAAAGCATTGGCATTTATAAGAACAAACTGCTTTATAAGAAAAAACAATTCTTCAATCTTTTATCCCAAGTATAATTTATCAGTAGAACCTATTTTTCACATCTTTGTCAGCTCCTGTAAGCGTTGTTCCTTGTTTAATGTTTTTAGTTAAAATTCAAATTAACCCTCTAGTGCACGGATTTTTGTTTGCGATTAAAATTTTTGTGATTGTTACGAAGAATATATTAACAACGAAGGCTTTTTTTAAATTTCATTTTATCGCTTAATTTTAGGTGATAATGTTTGAAAAAGTTAAAAATGTTTGTCTTATTGCATTTATCTTATTTAATCCTTCAAGTCTATTGTGGTCAATCCTTATTATTAACGGTTACGTTTTTTTTATTGTTGTTTTATTTTTAAAAATTAATAATGTGTGTTTTATATAATATTTTTTTTATTAATATTTATTTATTTATATTTTAAAAGTGCTTAAGCTTAGACTCTTCAAGTTATACTTTTGTATATAACTTTAAACAGGATTGTTAGGTATTATTTTTAAATTATTATATTTTTTAAGTACTTAATATTATTATTGTGTTACATTTGATGTTTTAAATTTATTGCAGGTTCAAAAAAATCCTAAAAATTGTATGATCATATTTTAAATCGAATCTGTAATGATACCAATTTATGGAAATAAATAAGGTAACAAGTTTAGGGTAGCAGTATATTAAAAGATGGTTTTCGAATGCACGCTCCCGACAGTTAATATTTGATAAGAATAAATTCATACACCATTGTGTGTTGTATTTTGTACACGCTGACATAAAATTTCTTACCTGCAGATTAATTGCTAAAACAGCAAATGGTTTTGGGTGTAAAAGTATCATTTCGACATTTATCCCTACACTTATTTATATGAAGGAAGATTTGGTAATAGTGTAGAAGACGGTGCATGTTTTTTGTAAAGTTCTGTCGCTAATAAATCTACGTATTTTAGCTTTCATTTGTATTTGGATATTAGCTGTTTTTTTCAAAAGGAATGCTTAACAAATATCCGCTATATTTTAAATAATCGAAAGAAACTATAAATATTACATTAATATACATATGTATGATAAAAAAATACAAATTTTTGCTGGCGGAACGACATTTTAGCTCATTCTGCCCCATGTCTAACCTCTAACACAATATTATTGACCTATTCTGCTGTCTCCTCCAGATTAAGACCTTCAGCTGTATGAGCCCATATTGACTTGAGATCTAGGTGAGTCGTGTCTGCGCGGCAGTTAACGTGACATCGTGAGGGATTATTTGGAATGCGATGCACATATTTTGGGAATGATGAGCTAGATCCGATGAGCTAGATCCGGAATGTGCACCATTCCGAACGCAGTTGTTAAAGGACCAGTCAGATTAGAAATTCTTTGCACTGGGTATCGATAACTATAGGCAACCATACAGACGGTCCATATTTAACTACTGACCAATCGTTTTGTAGATTGCCAACAACGGTTCTTTACCCGCATCCCAGGAGATGTCGGCTAGCTGCTTGCGAACCTTGTTCCTACTCTGAATTTTATTGCAGACTGCAGTAACGTGAATAGTTAACATGAACAGACTGTCGAATACAACCCAAACAATATTTGGGGATTAATCTTCGGAATATGTTTCCTTCGACTACTACAATCTGTTCCAGTCTGTTTTCGTCAAAGTTGTGAAGAGAGGATCATAAATAACATGATTTTGGTCTTAATCTCCATTTAAAAATGAACATATTCCCCATGGGCATAATACCGCTTTTTCAAAGAACATAATCTTCAATAACGTTCTTAATAACGTTTTTCTGTATAGCGGCCTTTAGCTGGGCTTAAGGGTTTTCTCTGCTGTATAATGTCCGAAGCCGGCTTCGATATGTAAAGCTTTTCTCCGTAGCGACCTCGGCTCCAAAACATTTTTGGTCATAATCTCCACAACAAATTGGTCCTAACCCCCATTAGATCTATGATTGTTTTGTAAACGGACGTGCATCCCACTTAAGGTATTATGTCCGATAAATATTTGGTCATAATTTCTATAAGGAAATGTCATAAGGATAATGTCCATGGTGATTATGCCACCTATTGGAGCCATATTAGTTTCCACCTATTGAAGCCATATTAGTTTCACACCTTACACTACTAAAATGTTTTCCGAATATTTTAAAGAAAAATCCACAAATTCGGTAGAAAAAAATAAAATACGAGGGCGGATACATAATTTCGTGACTTTTCGAACTGCCCTCGTAGTTATATGAAATGCAACACTGATCGCATCAAGTACCGTCATTTACTTCGCGTTTAACAGCAGGATTTTTCAAGGTCCATAAAATAGGCATTTGTTTGATCAATAATTTCATCGTTGCAGCTGAATCTCTTTCCACCGAGCGATTTCTTTAGGTTTGGAAATAAGAAATAGTCGCTGGGGGCTAAATCCAGAGATAAGGCGAATGAGGGGGCAATTCGTAGTCTCCTTCATGGATTTTTGTCATGGAAACTTTGCTGTCACACGATTCCGTTGGTGGTCGATTGTGAGCAAACGGAGCAGCCATCTTGCGGAAAGCTTTCTCATACCCAAGTGATCGTTCAAAATTGAAACCACTGAGCCATGTGTGATGCCTATGTCTTCCACAATCTATCGCACATTCAGTCTCCGATCGGCAAACACCATATTTTGAATTTTTTTCAGTTGTTTTGGGTGTAGAGACCTCAACTGGGCGTTCAGAGCGTTCGGGATCTTTCGTGCTTGTAAGACCACAACGAAAGTCAGTGAAACACTTTTTTACCATTGAAATCGATGGTGCAGAGTCCCCATAGTATTTATCAAGCTTTTCCTTGGTTTAATTGGCGTTTTTTTTGCAAAAAAATGTTTAATGAGCACTCGAAATTCACTTTTTTCCATTTTTAAAAAATTCCACGAGGTTGTATGTTTTGAACAGTTGTTAAACGCAAAGTAAATGATGGAACTTGCTCAAAATTTGACAGCAGTCTATTAAAAGGTGGTACTTGGTGTTAGCAGTGTTGCATTTTATATGACTACGAGGGAAGTTCGAAAAGTCACGGACTTATTGACCCGCCCTCGTATGCTACAGATATGTTTTTCAGAGTAGAAAGACTTTTTCGTTTACAATGGAAAAATATTCATTAAAAAATCTCTAGGTCTGTCGGGACTTTTTGGTATAGAAAAAAAATCAAATCACGGCTTTTTGTTCTTTCTAGAAAACTCTCAGAATCTAAAAACATTTTTTCAGAATATGAGGGTTTTTTCTATAGAAAACACCTAAAAGTACGGAGAAGAAAGTTCTGTGGGGTGGTGTACTCCAATTTGGATGAAAAACAAATGTGAACCTTTTTAGCGGCCCAATCTCAAGTTTTGGGGTTTATTTTTGTATTTGTTCAAAAGAAACTATATACAAATTGGGCGACAAATAAATGGTATTTTGAAGATCTATCAATTTTGAAACCCCTTTTTTCACCCCCTAAGTACGAACTTGAACCGCTATGCTTGTTACCGAAAGTTGAATAATTTTGTCCGCTCTACCTAGTTTTTTTTTCTACAGAAACTGTATCAGATATCGAAAACAGATTTCTTATAGAGAAATAATAAAATAATGTGTTAAAAATTACTGTTTGAATTGCGCCAAAAACTTTAATATTTTTTTTTCAGTTTCGATTTATATTTGATCGTACAATAAATATAATATTTATAAATAATAATGAATTTTTTTCTTTTATCTTCTTTCTTTTTACCCATATCAAAATAGGTTACAGAATGTATAAATATTATGAACAATATACTGAAACTTATATATCGCAAAGATATTGGCCATACACATAACGACGTACGCGATATAATGCTAATATTGTTACGCACTGTTATAAAAACCTCACAGGCGTTGGATCGAGAAAATCAATTGGTCGGAAATTTAGTAGCCATTATGTTGGGTATACTCCAGTGCATGGATGCAACACATTATGAGATATTTGTGAAACATTTAAATAATCGTTTTGAATTGCAAGATTTTATTATTGAAATTTTGCTGGTATTTGAAGAATTGGTGTCGCCCCACCAAAAGGCCGTATTCCCCCGTGATTGGATGGATATGATAATGCATCAAAATACTGTTATATTGGGTTCATTGCAACACTTGTCCATAGTGATAGTGGATCATTTCTTTGATCCATTTGAGAAACAAGTTTGGTCAAATTTCTTTCAATGTTCCATAGCATTTTTGATACAATCACCATTGCAGCTGAATGATTTCAATGATAATAAACGTCAGGTAATATTTGCAAGATATAGAGATATACGAAAGGACACAGCACAAGAGATACGTAAAATGTGGTTTCAATTGGGAGAACATAAACCAAAATTTGTACCACAATTGGTAGAGCCAATATTGGAAATGAGTATGATACCCGAAGTGGAATTGAGAAAAGCCACCATACCCATATTCTTTGACATGATGCAATGCGAATACTATTCATCGAAATTAATACTTGAGAGTTATGGTGATACGAAACGTAATAATGCCCACTATAAAGCCAACTTTAATGAATTTGAAAGTGAAATGATAGAAAAATTAGATATACTGATAGGAGCCGGCAAGGGAGATGTGCAATATAAAGAATTGTTCGAAGAGATTCTAATGGAAAAATGTAATGCTCATAATATTTTAAATGTAGAGGGTACAAAATTTGTTAATATGGTTACCAAACTAATGGATCGCCTGCTGGAATACAGATGTATAATACAAGATGAAAGTAAGGAAAATCGTATGGCTTGTACCTTCTCCCTACTGCAATTCTATTCTGAAGTTAATCGCAAAGAAATGTACATACGTTATGTATATAAATTATGTGATTTACATATGGAATTTGACAATTATACTGAGGCCGCATTTACCCTTAAGCTACACACTGAATTATTGTCATGGAATGATACAGAACTATCACCACTGCTACGTTCCCATCGTCACATACAATGTCGTACGCATCGTGATTTAAAGGAAGCCCTATACTTTGAGGTCATTGACTACTTTGACAAGGGAAAAATGTGGGAATGTGCTATTGATATGTGTAAGGTGTTGGTACAAGAATATGAAAATGAAATTTTCGATTATATTAAATTGGCCGATTTGTTGAAGAAAATGGCGTTATTTTTTGAAAAAATTCTAAAAGAATTGAGACACACTTCGGAATATTTCCGCGTATGCTTTTATGGTATGGGCTTTCCCCGATTTTTACAAAATAAAATCTATATCTATCGCGGCAAAGAATATGAAAGATTAAGTGAATTTAGTACACGCATATTGGTGCAACATCCGCAGGCTGAACTAATGTATACTCTTGAGATACCCGGAGATGATATAACTCAGGGTGAGGGACAATATATACAAGTTAATAAAGTGGAACCTATTATGGATGAAGCATGCGCTAAATTTAACGATAAAATCATCTCAACTGAAATTATTAAATATTTCACAAATAATAATGTACAAAAATTTAAATTCTCAAGACCTTATCGTGAGAGTTGTGGTGGCGGCGGCGCTGGAGATTCAGATGGTGTACGTAATTTATGGTTAGAACGTACGGTATTGACGACGAAATTTCCATTGCCTGGTATATTAAGATGGTTCCCAGTGGTAGATTCTCATACATTTAAGGTAAGTTTTGTATAAATCAATACTTGGGCAAGAACAATGAGGCATTTGTTATTTTTTTTTTTTCATATAATAGCTAATGCCCAAGTTTTGATAGTTAACAGGTCAATTGAAAAATCCCCGGCCTACCGTAGTAAAACACATTTTTTTTTTGGCAAAATTCGTTTTTTTTTATTCAACATAGTTCTCTTCAAGGGTGATACACTAATTATAGCGACCCTCCAACTTTTCGATACCATTTTTGTAGTACGATTTGTCCTATGCTTTAAAAATGGCCTCAGTTTCGGCGATCACCTCTTCATTCGACGAAAATTTCTTTCCAGCGAGCATTCTTTTGAGATCTGAGAACAGGAAATAGTCGCTGGGGTCCAGATGTGGAGAATACGGTGGATGCGGAAGCAATTCGAAGCCCAATTCATGGATTTTCGCCATCGTTTTCACTGACTTGTGACACGGTACATTGTCTTGGTGAAACAGCACTTTCTTTTTCTTCGAATGCGGCCGTTTCCCGGCGATTTCGTCCTTCAGACGGTCCAATAACGCTATGTAATAGTCGCTGTTGATGGTCCTTCCTTTTTCAAGGTAGTCAATGAAGATTATTCCATGCGCATCCCAAAATTCTGATGCTATGACCTTGCCAACCGACTGTTGCGTCTTTCCACGCTTTGGAGTTGGTTCATCACGTGCCGTCCACTCGGATGACTGTCGATTGAACTTCGGAGTTAAATGATAGAGCCATGTTTGATCCATTGTCACATATCGACGCAAAAACTCGTTTTTATTACACTTGAACATCTCCAAACACTCCACCGAATCATGAACTCGTCGTTGTTTTTGGTCAAAAGTGAGCTCGCGCGGCACCCACTTTGCACAGAGCTTTCTCATACCCAAATATTTGTGAATGATATGATGTACACGTTCAGTTGATATCTTTAGAGAGACCTGCTATTTCATTCAATTTCAATTTACGGTCATTCGTAATCATTTTGTGGATTTTTTTGATGTTTTCGTCGGTAACAACCTCTTTTGGGCGTCCACTGCGTTCACCGTCTTCGGTGCTCATTTCACCACGTCTAAACTTAGCATATCAATCTTTGATGGTTGATTTTCCTGGGGCAGTGTCCGGAAACTCGTCATCAAGCCAAGTTGTTGCTTCAACTGTATTTTTTCCCTTCAAAAAGCAATATTTTATCAACACGCGAAATTTCTTTTTATCCATTTTTTTTTTCACAATAACAAAAGTTGCTTCACTCAAGATGCTATAATTTACATCCGACAGCTGTCACGTGTCATATCGATTTAAAATCATATCGATTTAAGTCTAGTAGCGCCATCTATGTGTTAGGCCGGGGAATTCTCAATTGACCTGTTATATCAAAAAATAAAGCTTCAATTCTACAATTTCAAGTATAAATGAATAAATTTTAAAATAAATTATTTTCTAATCTTTGATTTCACACTTTTTTGTAGAACGATTTAATATTAATCATTAAAATTAATCAAATTTTCTATTAGTTTCTATTGAATTTTTTAATCAGAACTTTTATTAATTTCTATTCACATTTCGGACTAATTGATTGATATAATTTTTGATTCATTTTTCTATCCAATTTTTAATGAATCAATTAATAAAATTTTCAGTTTTGTTTTTTAATTAATTCTAATATTGAGATAAATAAAAAAATTATAATTATTTTTTTTTTTTATAAAAAAAGATCTAAAGCTCATTTCAATCTATTACATAATTCTGATTTCAATTTATCTCAGATAAAGCTATATTTTATCTTGTACTTCCTTTGAAAACTCACTTCTAGATCACTCCCATTGAATTAGCCGTTGAAACAATGAAATCAACTAATAAAGATTTGAGAGACTTGATTATTGCCCACAAGAATGATGAAAATATTCCCATTAATCCTTTAAGCATGAAAATCAATGGTATTGTTGATCCCGCCGTTATGGGTGGTTTTAGTAAATATGAAGATGCTTTCTTAACTTCGGACTATTTGGAAGAACATCCAGATCATAAAGATTTGGTTGAAGATTTAAAAGATTTAATAGCTTCTCAAATACCATTATTGGAAATAGCGATATCTTTGCATAAACAAAAGGCTCCCGAAAGTTTGAAATTATTCCACGAACGCATGGAAAGCTGTTTTGGAGATATGCAAACTAATGTGGAAGCGAAGTATGGCAAGAAGGTAATAATTATTTGAAAATATTAAAAGATTCTTGAAATCATATTTATTTTTTTCTTTTAAATTCTAGTCATGTGACTTGAAACTTGATCGTGATTCGGTAATAATGCGTCGCAACAATTCATTTTTACCCACCATGTTCGATAACAATAATCGATTGTCGGAAACCAGCATGGGTTCGTCAGAGTAGGTTAAATTTTCTTATAATTTCATATAATTTTATTATTATTAATTGTAAATTTATAATTGCAGTAGTGGACTATCAAAATCTACCTCTTCAATGAGGCCACAAACGAATTCAATTAAGTCAACCTTTGGATTTACATTCAATCCAAGGTATGTCTATTAAAAAATTTCAAAATAAAATTTATTTTAGAATAAATAAAATGAAAGCTTTTCTTCCAAACTTTTTTACTCTAGTCATTTTGCATTTCCTTTAAAATCTTTTAAAATTTGTAATGAAAGCTTAAATTTATTTATAAACATTTGAAACGATTTCAAAAGAACCGTAAAATTGTGAAAAATGGTTGTTAGTAAAACTTTCATGTTGTAATAAAGATTTATTTAAAAACATTTTAATAATATTTTTTTTTCCACTTTTCTGTTTCCTTTTGTTAATGTAAATAACTTTTTTTTTATTAAAAAAAATACTTTAAGTTTGAGAATATAGTTGTTTTAAATTTAAATTCTGTTTTTTATTTCAAGTCCATTTTTTATATATAATTTTTGTATTGCAAAGTCCTTTTGTTGTGCTTTTTTATTTTATTTGTATATTTTTGCTTTATGTGTTGTGTTTTGTTTTTTCTTTTGTTTCTTGTTTTCCCTTAATCCTATAGACCCAGTTTAGGTCATTCACCTAGTACCAAAAGTAAATCAAAGGATAAAACCCCCTCAAAAAGAAGATCAATTAAAAAGGTATGTATCGTAGTTTATATAAGCGAACTATTTGTATGCTGTATTTTTCAATAACCTTTAATTTTATCAACAGTTGGATCGTGATACTTTAAGTTTACCAGTTGCCAATAGTCAATGGTATACAACACCATTGAGTACCATAACATCTACGCCTGAAAGAGATTCTAATACTTCCATTATAAGTGCTTCAAATACATCATTGTCATCGGTTAAAAATCCAGATCCAAAAGTTTTAACTGAAGAGGTAAAATTTTTGTAATTTATAATTTATTCACTTAAAAGTAACTCATACTGAAAGTAATCACATTTAAATGGACTTATTATTTTTTTTAATTAGTTTACGTTGAATATTTTTAAAATATCTATTAGAACCTTTATATTTTCTTAAATTGCCATAACGTGTATATCAAAATGCAACAACACTTAGAATATTTCCTAAAAACTTTTCATTTTGTAGAAATGGAAAGCATTTAATTTTTTTTGTAGTTAATGCTGACATCCATTTGTAATCGTGGAATCTTAAATATCGGCACGATACCTAAATTAGCCGACCTGAATTATAGATGGCGGCAGTAGTTTGAAAAAAATTACTTTGGTGAAAACTGGTAGTTTTTTAGTATTTTTTTTTTTGAGCCATCAAAAATAAAAGATCTCAGTGAATTTGTAAACATGAAAAAAATTGGTCACATGAAAAAAAAATTGGTTTCATCAAGCACCTTATTCGCCAGATTTATTTTATATTTCCAAACTTAGAAAAATGACTCGGTGGTAAAAGATTTGAGGTTAATGAGGAGCTAGATAGACAGTTCCTACTTTAAACAGAGTATCGAAGCTATTGAATATTGTTGGGAAAAGTGTATCAAGATAAGAAAAAGATTGCGAAATAAAGAAAATTTTTTCCAAATTCGTTGTTTTCTTAGTAAGGTCGGTTAATTTTGGGACTGCCCTCGTAGAATTTGGACTTCTTTACAAAACCGTGGACTTTTAAAATTTCAATTGCACTTTTTTACGAATTTGTAGTTTTCTTACATAAAATTTGGGCTTTCTTTAGAAATCGTTGATTTTCAAAACAGAATTTTGAATAAGATCGATGTTATGATGGTCTTCCGAAGAAGACAAAACATCGTAAACTTCCGCAAAAATCGTAAACTTCCGCAATATAATTTGAATTTTCTTACAAATTAAGCAGAGTTTTAACCTCCTTGTAAAACCATGTATCTTCTTAAAAGTATTTGGCCTTTCTAAATGGATCTTGAAACTTCTTAGAAAGTAATTAGTTTGCTTACAAAATCATGGATTTTCTCTTATGATTCGAGATATCCTTATAAAATATATGAGACAATTGTTTTTACAAAATCGTAGACCTCTTAAGGAGATTTTGAAATATCTTAGTAAATCATGGAGTTTTGAAAATATTGAAATATTTTATAATATCGCAGATTCCTTAAGAAGATTTAGAATGCTCTTAAAAAACCGCAGACTTCTTAAGAAGATTTCGAGCAAAAAATATATTAAAATTGTTAAGAACGCTGTAAATTTTCTTACAAAGTTGTGGAATTCCTAAATATAATTTAGGTGTGAGAATCTTTATGTGTTGTAAGCAAATATTAAACTTTCGAATCAGTTTAAAATAGTTCACGTCTCAAATATTATTTGGGTTTCTCTTAAGGAAATCGTGAACTATCTAAACAGAATTAAAGCGTTCTTAAGAAACTACAAACTACAGACTACACAGACAGGTTACCAATGACATATGCCAAACAAGAATTCTCTAACCGTATATTTATTTCAACACTGCAGTGATTTGCAAAATGAGATAGAAAAAATAAACTTCATATAAATCAGCGGTTCCCATTAACTTTTACTTCACGGACTCCTTGAGACATTTTTACTGACTGACGGCCACCCAAATTTTAAGGGGTTTTCTATAAAAGAACATCTGTATCTGTGTGGGTATCTGTGATTTTTTTAATAGAAAAAATTAATTCTGAAACACATATTGATGATTTTTTTCGAATCTAAGAACGTTTTTTATAGGAGAAATAAAAAAATAATGTGTATTAAATTAAACAAAAGAATTGCCGGAGTCTGAAAAGTCTTAAGATTTGAAACTTATTATTGTATCAGAGTTTCCTTTTAAGCTACACGGAGTTCCTATTTTCATTAAAAGTTTAGAAAGTCGCGCTATATTCAATATTTTTGCTTTTTTTTTAATACAACTGTGGCAACTAACATTGGAAGATTATTTATTTTTACTTAGTTATTTTTAAAGAATTTTTTCCGAACTTTTCTCGGACCCCAGAGGGTGGCGACCCCCCATTTGGTAACTGTTGATATAAATTGTATGGTACATATTTTTTGTATATCTATCCCTTTCTTTGTATCACTGCAACTTTGACATTACGTTTTACTCATTTGCTAGTCGCCATTTTGATTCAATCAGCTGTTTCCTGTCTGGATAGTCTGTACTACAAACCTTTTATATACAGGGTAGCCTAAAACTCGTAAAATGACTCATTTCTGCAATTTAAGCGTAGCCGCGATAATGTTTTAAGCGACAATTTTTACAAAACCTGTTTTTTCCAGATTACCGTTACAATAACTCTCTTTTATGACTTAAAAATGAAATTAGGCAAAATTATGCAGAATTTTGTTATCAAAATGCAATCTTATTAAGTCAGTCAGTGGTCGTATCCCAAGTTCTAAAACGTTTTTTTTTCGATTTCTCAACAATTTCAATTTTGTCGCTTACAACGTTATTCGCGGCTCTGCTTTAATTAGTGAAGTAACAAATTATGAATCAATAAACTTCTTAAGGACGAGTAATATTAGAATGCAAAACATAAAGTAATTCTTATTTGTAATTGTTTTCGGATCTATTTAGATCTTACTAAATCCTCATTATTCGGATCAAATAAGATCAGTTAGATATTACAGCAGTTATTCAAAATTTCAAAATTGATATGATTAAATATTGCGCCAGATCAATTTTTATGATATTAACAAAAGTATTAAACTAAAGGATGTAACATTGTTGTCTCTTAACAAAATCGGTAAAATGCTTTAAAAATTACAGTAGAAATTTAACTTAAAACAGTGAACGACAGTCGCATATCGTCCTATGGAATCCTAATCCCGAACTTATCGTGTAATAACTTTAAGAAAAATTTAAAATTAGGTGTTGTATAAAACTCGTAAAAATTCCAAAAGGACAGCTCAATTATGTTTAATATTATGCGATAGAAGCAAAAATCTGAACATTTGTTTTCAATTCCTTACAGTTAACACCCAAGCGTCCTTTACGCTCGGAAATGGAAAAAGAAAGACGTTTATCACGGCCCGCCAGTATAGCAACACCAACCGCTAGTATGAAAGGATTTTCAGCGGCTGACACACAATCTCTATCCGGTGCCGAAAGTAGTAATCGCAATTCTGTAGACACAACCGATTCCACATCGGAAGAAGATCTCATACCACCACCATTGCCTGCCAAAACTCGAGATTCTACAGATTTTTCTAGTCTCAATTATAGTTTGGATTGGAATTCCAGTTCATTTACATTGGGCGGTGCCATGAGTCCGACCGGTACGATAACACGGACCACATCTTGTTCCACCACTACCAACAGTATTGTTAACACATCATATGAATATGTGGAAGCCAAGAATTTAATTATAAACACTCAAGCTATTGACGATAAAAAAAGGCCACCAACGCCACCGCCAAAGCCATCAAGAAATAGCAAATACATTCCATAGTTTCAGGTTTCAATAAAATAAACAATAAACTCTATAATAGAAAACAAGAAGTTAATAACCAAAGTTAAGCCATAAATGAAATGAAATAATAATAATAATAATAATACAATAATTTAAACAACACAAAAAGGAATAGTAAACAAGTGCCAAAAATATATAATATCAAATTTAATTAAAATCAACAAAAATACGAAAACAAAATTTGACGAACTCTATAAAATATTATTATTATTAACAAATAACAAAAATATTTATATATTGCAAAAATAAAAACTAAAATAAAATGATATTAATAACAAATCTAAATCAAATTACAAATAAAATAATTTAAAATTTTAATTTCTAATAAATGTCTTCCTATGTTTAAAATATAATTTTGTGTCATTAAAAAACTAAAACTATACGTTAACGTTTAAAATTTTATATATATATATATTTTTTATCATATAATTTTAACTACTTATTTAATATTTCCATTTATACAAATAAAATCGTACTGATTTATAAATTTCAGTATTCGGTTAATTTAAGAAAGAAAACGAAAACGCACAAAATAATATTATTAAACTATTTATAAGAAAGTGCCACAACAAAATTGAGTTATAAAATATACAAAACTAATTTCAATGAAAAATCGAAAAATTAAGTCAAGTATTTATATAAATTATAAAAAAACAACAAAATTTCGTAATATTCATTAAAATTGTTTAAGATGATATTCTGATTAGTTTTAATTGAATGAAAACATTTTCATTGGCAATCTATGTAACAAAATCAAAATCAATCGTTTTATATTATTTTAAAATTTTTGTTTAGCTTTATTTTTTAAAATCAAAATTATCGTTTTACCACATAATTTTAACATTTTTTCTAGCAATATTTTACACAATCAAAAATTTTTTTTACTTACATAATATAAAGATTTATTTTAAAAATGTTATTTCTAAATTTATAATGAACAATTTTTTTGCAGCAATATGTATTTGTTTTTTAATAATGTTAATATTATTTTGCAATTTATTTTAATTTTTTTTATATAATTAATTTCTTTTATTTGCTTGTTTTTTATATTTTATCATTGTAGTTTTAAATTTTTTAAATTTTGGATCTTTATTTAATAAATGGCCAAAGATTTTATAAGTGTATGTCTACAGCATTATACGGTTTTTATATTAAGGACAATTTTATTTAGAATAAATTAAATGTTTATATATACAAAAAAAAAAAACAAATTTGTTTTATTTTAAATTTAAAAAAAAAATAAATATTTTCAATTTTTAAAGAATAAGCAAAAATAAAAAAAGAGTCATAAAGAGAATAATATGCAATTATTTTGATATTAATTTAATATTTGAATTCATAATCAAAAAATCTATTAATCAAACAGCTTGATTAATTAGAGTTTCGATTGATTAGTTGAAAACTTGATTAATGGATTAATATAAAATTTTATTAAACAGAACTTGAATAATTTGGATTAATATTGAACAAATATTAAAAATCAAACGTCCTCAAATGAGAAATTCTTTAATTTTCATAAACTTGAATAATCAAAAATTAATAAATGAATAATTTCTTACATCCCTAATTTTATAACACAGAAATATTATATGTATGCACTGTGAATTCTTTCATATAAATCCTAAAAAAAGTGTCATAAAATGTCGTGAGTTTATCTTTCAGACGACAATTTGACGTTAAAAATATTTTTAAATGTGGCGAATTTATCTTTCAGGCGATAATTTGGGAATAATTAATGTCTTGGAACGGATTAAGGAATTAATAGGTATCGATTGCCAACCTTGACTTATATCAAATATTTTCCAAAAGTTATTTTTTTGGTCTAACATTGCTTCAGTTTGTGTAGTAAATGACTGAATTTTTTAAAAGAAAATGTATTAAAAACACAAATACATTATTATCTGTTAGAGTTTAACCTTTTGACGACCAACGGTTGATATACATACGTCCAATAGTTTCCAAGCGATTTTTTTCCAATGTAAACCACGATAAAGGACAAAGCTACAAATGCTTTCAGATTATACCAACCTCTTGAAATAATATTGTCTCATAGGGTGAACCCAAAATTTAAAATAATATAATGTATTTTTCATAATTGTTGGTAACATATTTTCTCGGATCTTATCCTCTATGTCTAGGGGATTAAACTCTTCGTATGATGTGATTCAATATCTTAAGTTTCCGGAAACATTGATTTTCTACAGGACACTGTTACAATATGGGTTATGGTATATTTTAATTAGATTTTTATCTTCTGTTCTCCACATTTTGTTTTTTTTTTTTTTGTTTTGGGACACAACAGACAAAACTCCATTTGTGCCCCAAGTTATTTTAAAAATGTTGTCATATGTCAAAGAAATAAATTCAACACTACTCTCTTTATTACTTGCATAAGATATTTAATGAGTGATTTTGTCCGATGACGATAAATGAGAGAAATTGATATTTTTCGTAAAAAATGAAAAACATTTATTTAAAAAGAAAACAACTAAAAATAAAAAAAAAACCATAAAATTCTATTTTTGTTCGAAAATATAAGTGATTCCAAAATGAAGACATTTTTGCTTAATTTGATTCAGTTAACGAATTAAATGACTTAATGTTGCCTATTACACAATGTCCACTTAGCTGCTAATTGGAACTTTAAAAAATATAAAATTTGAATCTAACTCCTGGTTAAGGTTTAACGGGATATTGTGTCATCGAGCATTAAAGTTGTATACAAAACTTATTTTTGGTCAGAAAAATTGGTGATTTTAAATTATTTCTTTTTTCTCTTAAAATTTAATTGAATCTTGATTAATGGCGGAAAATAATTCAAATTTAAGCCTTTTCTGCACAAAATAAACAACTTTTAAATTTTAATAGAAAAACCCACAAATGCCAAACGAAACGAATAACGGTGTTGGTATCGATTTTTGTGTTTGTTTCGGCAACGGTTTTTCTTTCGTATCGGTGCTACCGTTACAGAAACTTTAATATTATTAAAAAATTGTGTTACACAGAAAAAAAATTTAATATGTAAAAAGCTGATTTTGTTAAAAATCGATCAATATCGGTATTATAGACAACAGTTATGGAATTCGGTATTGCTATCGGTTATTAATTTGAAAGCGTTTGAAACGCATAACTGGATAAAAAAGGTGTCGGTTGCCAACCTTGAAAGACAAGAACTTATATACAAATTTACATCTAGACCTGACTTAAAATTTTTGATTAAAAATATTTTTGATTATTTTAAATTAAAGTTTACACAGTTAATATAAATTCAACTTTAGTCAATTCAATTTTTATGCATCTGCTACTATAATTTACGAAATAAGTAAACACGCATAGGGGACTCTAAAAGTTATGTCGTTTAGTTGTTATAAAATAAACACTCTTTCCAATAATGTAAGAAAATTTTATTTTAGTAATATATAATCAAAAAATATAAATCATTATTAAATACAAAAAAAAAAAAATATTAAAAATTTTAATAATATAAACTAAAATATAAAAAATATATATAATGTAGAAAATATATGAGAGCAATAAAGTAACAAAAAAAAATACTTTCTTAAGCCCTATAACACAATGTGCCGTTAAAATATAAGCAACAGTTAAATGTAGTTAATTGTCAACTGGACATTGTGTTAATTGGTTAATGGGCATAGCAGTTTAAACAATTTTTTTTTTAAGTATGTATATATAAAAATAGTAGGCAAAGATCGTTTGAGCTTTCAACAGTCCACATCCAATTATTTTAAATGTGTTGTTAAGGCAGTTGAGTTTTTTTGTTTTTTTCTTCATTAAATCTGGAGTTTCTCTGTAAGTTTTATTTTATTTTGGTCTAAAAATGCATATTAACACAGATTTTAGAATTGCGATTTTGTTTTTGACTAATTTCCAAAACTTGGAACATTTCTTGTAAAGCATCGTTGGTTTGAGTTTTACGACGATTGCGTCTTAATGTTACACGACCAGATTTAAATTCACGCACTAAAGCGTCAAGACCTAGATAAGGAGAAAAAAATAAAAAGAAAATTTGAATTATTAATAAAAGTTTTTTTTTAAAGTATTTAAACATTAAACACAACTTTTCTTTAAGGACAAAATAAAATCATGCATATAATAAGCCAAAAACCTTATAAAATTTTATTTGTTAAAATTGTTAGTTAAATTTACTGTTTTAGCAAAGACCAATAATACACATGTTGGAAGTGAACTTTCAAAAAGGGCAAATTGGCTTTATTAATTAAATTCAGCATTAAAATTCCTTATTTTTAATATTTTATTGTCAAACTTACAGTATTTATTGTCTTATATGACACGAATGCAAACTGAAACAACTTCTTCAAAAAAACAAATGTAGGCGTGGTTAAATATTGACTAATTTAACGCTTATTTCTTGTAAAGGGTGGTTAAATTTTAAGGGCCGATGTTGAATGTGAACCACACCTAAACGTCAAGTTTTTTTCTGCATTTCATTTGACATTTCTCAATTTCAGACTAACTCAATTAGATCCATGGAAAGATACACAATCGAGCGACGCGTTAAAGTTATGCAAGCTTATTATGAAAATGGGCGTTCAAATCAAAATGCATTTGCGTACACTTCGTGATTTTTTTGGTCAGCATAATCGATCAAATGTGTCCACAATCGGGAGAATTGTGGGCAAATTTCAGCCAACCGGGTCTGTGAAAACACCTATGCATGCTCGCCCAGTTCGTTCTGCGGAAAACATTGCTGTTGTTCGCGATAGTGTGTCATGATGTCGGCCAAGCATTTACCGCGAATGGTGTTTACTATCGCGGGATGATAACGAACTTATTGTGACCAGGAATTGAGGATATGACCCTGGACGATATGTGGTTTCAACAAGTCGGTGCCACTTGCCACACAGCTAACGAAACAATGGCTCTTTTGCGCGACAAATTCAATGGCCTTGTTATCTCATGTGGTGGCGATGTCAATTGGCCGCCAAGATCATGTGATTTGAAACCGTTGGACTTCTTTCTTTGGCGTTATTTGAAAGAAAAGGTGTACGTCGATAAGCCAGCAACAATTCAAGAGCTAAAGGATGAAATAATTCCGCACATTAACGGCATAGAACCTCAATTATTCCTCAGCGTCATCGAACCATCGGATGGAGGTGTGCCGCCGAGGTCGCGACGGCCATTTGGCCGATATTTTGTTCCATACATAATTAAACCATAATAAAAAGAAATGACAATGACAAAATCGGCCCTTAAAATTTAACCACCCCTTATATTATTTATAATCCTTTAATGGAGTTTGGAAAATGCAAGAAATTTCAATATATCAATCAGTGATGACATTTGTAAGGAAGATTCCCTTTTTGTAGGGGGTTTCTCTCAAAATTTCGCAGGTTGTGAAAAAGGAAGGATTTTTTTTATTTTCGAGTACATGTAGGGAATTTAAAAAAAAAAACATGATAAAAATATACAAAGAATATCACTATTCGAAAGTTTGTTATTTGATCGAATACCAAATAATAGCTTTATTCAATATATTATTCCGTTAATAGATAATTGTATAATTTTTTTCTTTTACAAGGAGAAACTGGAATATTTTTCTCAATACATTTTTTAAGAAACGCCAACATTTGTTTTAGTTTAACAACTAAAATTTTGTATTGGATAAAGTGCAGAGTTAAAACCCAATTTTTTTAGTTTTACTCACTTCATTATCTTACAAAAATTCAACTAAATAAGGCAGAATTTCTGATACTGTTGTATATTTGTTGTAATTTATTGCTTTTAACGGCCCTTTGTTCCAATTTGGAACCAGAGGAATCTAACTGAGAGATCGGAAACAAAAATCATATCATATACCCACAATAAACATGATATTTGTTTCCGATGTTTTAGAAGCAATCAATTACAACAAAAATACACACGCAGAGAAAAAACATGGTTGCAACATGATCACTGCTACTATATTATAATTGCTGCATTCAATTATGGTTGTCACAATCAAGTTATTGGTTTAAAAATAGGTTCTAACCATCAATATGGTTGCTACCATCATTATTATAGTAAATATTTCATTATTTCATGATTGCCACTTTCTATTTCATAACATGGTTGGCTTAAACCATTCAGTGGTAACAAAAATTCTGACAATGAAAAAACTATAAAATGCTGACAACAATCAATGAATAATTTTAAATTAAATAAAATTTAACTTTGACATTTACAGTCATTGTTTTCATAACACAAATTGTATCAGTTCAGTCACCTATACAAAAATGATAATATATGATCATTTTCAGCTGGGGGGTTTAAGTTTCGAAAATGCCTTATAGATTACAATTTACACTAATCAAGGCATTGTCGAAAAAAATTCTTTGTCTAAAAGATTCTATATTTTCTAATTAATTTTAATAAAAACAATAATGTTTTAAAAAAAATATATATGTTTATAAATTGTGTGTAAAATAACGTCTTTCTTGTGAAAAAAGTACTCAGAATATCAATAAAATAATTTTTGATAGGAAAAAGTCTGTAGAATCTAAGAGTTGTTTTGTATGAAATACAAGATTATTAGAAGTTTTGCTAATAGAAACATTTTTAGGTTCCAAGAACATTTCTTGAAGTAAAATTCTCAGAGTCTGTAAACAGTTTCTGAGATAAAAAATTCATATATTCTTAAAAAAAAACACAGACTGTAAGGCCTTTCATGAAATAAAATAATTTAAGATTCTTAGGACTTTTTCTAAAAAAAAAATTTTGATAATCTAAGGACTATCTAAAAAAAAATCTTATAAATGTCTTTAGAATCTAAAAATTTTTCTATTAGAAAAATTACATAGAATCTTGTTTTTTTATTAAAAAAGTCCTTAGAGTTTAAAATTTTTTTTCAACTATTTTTCTTTAAAAAAGTTCAAAGAAGTTCTCTTGACAAAGTTCTTAATATCAAATTTTTTCCTGAGGAAAAACATTTTTAAAAAAAATCTTCTTAAGTTTAAAGAACTTTTACATATTTGCTTATCAAAATATAACTGTAGGAACAATATTATGATAAATTAGAGTTTTATTATATTTGTGTATGACTATGGTTGGCACAATCATAATCCCAAAAATATATAATGCTCTTCAAATATAATTGTCCAAACCATGGTTTTTCTCTGCGTGCAACATCACAAACTCTGCCTAATTTATATTGCATTTTTTGATGGGAAAGAAAAAAGTATTGGTAAAAATTTGTTACGAAAATGGTAAAGGGTGGTTAAATTTTAAGGACCGATGTTGATTTTGAATACAATACAAGTTATTTAGGAAATTATTGCAATTTCTTTTTATTATGATAATATGGTATTGTTCAATTATGTGTGGAAAAAAATATCGGCCAAATGGTCGCCGCGACCTCAGCGGCACACCTCCATCCGATGGTCCAAATTTTCGATGACACTGAGGCATAATTGAGGTTATATGCCGTTAATGTGCCGAATTATCTCATCCTTAAGCTCTTAAATTCTTGCTAGCTTATCAAATAACCCCAAAGAAAGAAGTCCAACGGTGTCAAATCACATGATTTTGGCGGCCAATTGACATCGCCACCACGTGAGATAACACGGCCATTGAATTTGTGGCGCAAAAGAGCTATTGTTCCGTTAGCTGTGTGGCAAGTGGCACCGTCCTGTTGAAACCACATATAGTGCACATCCATATCTTCCAATTCGGGCCGTAAAAAGTTCGTTATCATTTCACGATAGCGAACACCGACGACAAGTTAAGGTTGACGGCTCTTCTGCCACACTATCGCGAACAACAGCAATGTTTTCCGCAGAACGAACTGATGCACAGGTATTTTCACATTTCCTACAGACCCGGTTTGCTGAAATTTTCCCACAATTCTCCCGATTGTGGACACATTTGATCGATTATGCTGACCAAAAAAAATCACGAAGTGCACGAAATGCATTTTGATTTGAACGCCCATTTTCATAATAAGCCTGAATAACTTTAACGCGTTGCTTGATTGTGTATCTTTCCATGGTTCTAATTGAGTTAGTCTGAAATTGAGAAATGTCAAATGAAATGAAGAAAAAAACTTGACGTTTAGGTGTGGTTCACATTCAACATCGGTCCTTAAAATTTAAGCACCCTTTATATACTCGTATTATGTAAAAGGTTTTTCTATGAAACCCACATTTGTAATGAGATCTTTTAAAACAAGTTTGTTTTTTGGACTTCAGTATATTTATTAGATGTTGTATGACTAATGAATTTTATTTCACTTAAATCGGATTCATATCACGTTAAAATCAAAATCAACATTGGGTCTTGAAAATATTTTTATAAATGTCGCGAAAGGCTTAAAAATAAAGCTGCTTTGAAGGTCTCTTTTAATGCGTACAGATAATTTTCCGAAATTTCCGCACTGAGCGATCCTTTTGGCTATATTATAAAAGTTTAACTTTTTTGGATCACATACAAAATCCGTATTTCTGTTCCAAGTTAAATTTTTTTTAAAAGAAAATAATATTCGATTTAAAATTACATTGCTACACCAAACATTTAAAGTTTGGTGCTGAAGAGGTTAAATTTAAAATATTGTGATTTTCTTTTAAATTATATATTTTGTTTTTGTCTTAAAATATTGAATTGGCATTAAAAGTATGTAAAATATATAAATATATTTTGTTATGTAGGTAGTCATTTTTTTTTTGTTGCGGTATCGTATTTCTTTATATAATTTTTTATATTTTGATTTTCGTATGCTTTGTTTTGTGGTTGTTATTCGTGGTAATTTCCTTTATTTGATTCTTTAAATATAATACTTCAAGTTTTTGTTTTGCTTCAGCTTTTACTTGATGTGTACATTTTGTGTGTGTATTTTTGTAGAAATTTTCTTAGTTTTAGATTTCAATTTTATGATGGTGATTTTGTTGAACGATTAATCAAGAGTTACTTAATGTTGGTAATGTATAAAGGAAGTGTTGATGTTTAGAAATTATTTTAGTACACCATAACGTATTTGTGTAATATGTGTCTTTTAGTATTATTGTACAACAAGTATACGTTGTGTAGTACCCATAAAAAAGTTTCGTATTTCTTTGAAAAGTAAATAAGAAATTTTTACATTTTTATATCGCGTCTGTCGTATAGTTTCCATTTGTAGGTGTTTCAATGTACAATGTCATTTGATTTGTCCTCGTCCTTCGAAAAATTTCTTATAAGTCTGTAAGATTTATATCAATTTAGTTGAATTTTTTTATTTTCCCCTTTTATTAGTTTCGTTTGTTTTTGCTTTGAGCCGTATCAATACTTTTACACTTATTTGTATGTATTGTACATATATATCTATCTGTATGTATATTGATGTATGTATTAGCTATAAATACATATGTGAATTTAATATTTTCCATACAATTTGTTTTCTTTGCGATGTTGTCACGTAAGATAGTGTATAAAATTCTTGACATAAATTGCGTTTTGATATTTGACATATCCTTTTACTTTTTTTTAATAAAATAAAACAAAATAAAACAAACAAAAATTATATTACTGTTGGTGGCTACAAGTCTGTGAAAGTTTAATTTTACCTTTTTCTAAAGAAATCAATTAATATACATTTTTCTATGATTTTTTTTTTTTGGAAACCATAATTACAGCATTGATTTTAAAATAGGAGATCCTTACAAAAATTCCACTGTACATTTGAAATCTTTAAATTCGTAGCTGTATGATGGTATTTTTCTTCGACCAAAAAATGCAAAAAAATAAATAAAAAAATATAGGAAAATCTGGTAATGAAAATATACACCCAGAAAACAGTATCAGTTGTGGCCACCGAATTTGTTGCTAATCGAATTCATGCGGTTACGACAACTGTCTTCATATTAAATTATATTTTTAGTTGTGAAAGCCAATATCAGTTGTCTTATTTAATATTTATATTCCACAGAAATATTATTACGTTCCACAAAATTTTATTTAAAATAAAATTTATTTTTAATTTTTTCCGGTATCGAACATGGGCAATCTGATTCATAGTTCACACTCTTGCTTACTGCATCACAACTTATTTAAATTTTCTTTGATATATTTGCCATTTAAACATTTAAATGTTTTATTTTAATTAAAAAAATATTTTTTAAATGTTGGCCTTTTCCGGGATTTGAACTCGGAAATTTGGAGTACTGAGCTACCTCTCTACCTACTACACCACAGACACATACGAATTTTGATGGCTAATTTTGAATTTAAACAATTTGATAGGAAAAGAAATGTTAGTATAAAATTTGTTTTTCAATACCAACAATTAGTGACGTCTATTATTAATACAATCCACAATTCGGTTGCTTCTACTGAAACCCTAATTAAATTATTTATTTGATCAGAATAACCGTACTTGTAGTTAACACTTTTGAATATCGACAATTTTTTAATAAATTTGATAAATTGTACCAAATTTCTAATTTTTTGTTTGTTATTATTGTTAGTTTATAGCGAGCTCTCAACCTCTGTATATTTGCAAAAACAAAGCAAATTAATGATTTAAATTTTTGGCAAGCAAGCATATTTTTTTAACATTTCTAAGTTTTTTAGACCACTTTTTCTTATTTTTCCAACCGTTTTTCGAAAACGTACAATTTTTTAATATAGAATATTCAGTTTCGTGAAAATATAATTGGCTTCAAATTATTATTATAAAAACTTTGGATTTAGACAATAAAAAAATTTTTTTAAATATATGTATATCGAACAATATCAGACCTGTTCGATCTCAATTACATTTTGCATTTCTTCACTTATGTGGAAAAGTTTAATCCCATAAACGTGAGCGTAGGTCTGATAGAATTGTTAATATGAACAGATTATATAAGTGAAGAATTGCAAAATGTAATTGAGATCGCCCAAGTATGCAAAATATTGAGCATTGAAAATCGATCGTTTTTAATTTTTATGACATTTTATGATCAAGTGAAGTTAGTTCAAGAAAAATTTACCATCTCTGAAAAGGCATTATTCAGGTTAATTCTGAAAAAAATTTGCTGAATTTAGTGGTATTATTCGAATTAAGTAGGTTTTAGCTCCATTGGTCAATTGAAAAGTGTGTGACTATGGTAGGTCAAACACATTTTTTTTTGCAAAATTCGTTTTTTTTTATTCAACATAGTTCCCTTCAAGGGTGATACACTGATTATAGCGACCCTTCAACTTTTCGATACCATTTTTGTAGTACGATTTGTCCTTTGCTTCAAAATAGGTCTCAGTTTCGGCGATCACCTCTTCATTCGACGAAAATTTCTTCCCAGCGAGCATTCTTTTGAGATCTGAGAACAGGAAATAGTCGCTGGGGGCCAGATCTGGAGAATACGGTGGATGCGGAAGCAATTCGAAGCCCAATTCATGGATTTTCGCCCTCGTTTTTACTGACTTGTGACACGGCGCATTGTCTTGGTGAAACAGCACTTTCTTTTTCTTCAAATGCGGCCGTTTTCCGGCGATTACGTCCTTCAGACGGTTCAATAACGCTATGTAAAAGTCGCTGTTGATGGTCCTTCCTTTTTCAAGGTAGTCAATGAAAATTATTCCATGCGCATCCCAAAATACAGACGCCATAACTTTGCCAACCAACTGTTGCGTCTTTCCACGCTTTGGAGTTGGTTCATCACATGCAGTCCACGGATGACTGTCGATTGGAATTCGGAGTGAAATGATGGAGCCATGTTTCATCCATTGTCACATATCGACACAAAAACTCGGGTTTATTACACTTGAACATCCCCAAACACTGCACCGAATCATCAACTCGTCGTTGGTTTTGGTCAAAATGAGCTCGCGCGGCACCCACTTTGCACAGAGCTTTCTTATACCCAAATATTCGTGAATGATATGATGTACACGTTCAATTGATATCTTTAGAAAGACCTGCTATTTCATTCAATTTCAATTTACGGTCATTCAAAATCATTTTGTGGATTTTTTTTGATGTTTTCGTTTGTAACAACCTCTTTTGGGCGTTCACTGCGTTCACCTTCTTCGGTGCTCATTTCACCACGTCTAAACTTAGCATACCAATCCTTGATGGTTGATTTTCCTGGGGCAGTGTCCGGAAACTCATCATCAAGCCAAGTTGTTGCTTCAACTGTATTTTTTCCCTTCAAAAAGCAATATTTTATCAACACGCGAAATTCCTTTTTATCCATTTTTTTCACAATAACAAAAGTTGCTTCACACAAAATGCTATAATTCACAAACTAATGATCCGACAGCTGTCAAATACACGTGTCTTTTGAAGGGCTAACAAAAAATTATATCGATTTAAGTCTAGTAGCGCCATCTATGTGTCAGGCCGGGGACTTCTCAATTGACTTCTTAATTAAATATGTTCAAAATTTGTCAAATTGATCTGAAAACACGAAAATGACACCAACATTAATTATAGAAGCCCACAGATTAAAAGTATAATGTCGTGGACGTGACATTTAAGCTAAAAACTGCCAAAATTGACTTCAAATTGAACTTGCTCTACAGAATAAGAAAATATTGAGTTTTAAAATTCATAATTTTGCATATAAAGACTATAAATCGTCAGTATTAATGGACATGGATGGAAATTATAAAACGAAAATTTATATCATGGATTAATTCTTAAATTAAATTTACAAAATTATAAAAAATTAAAATCAAAAGTAAAACAATTTTTAACATAAAATTGTGATATTTTATGATAAAATAAGGACCGATAGTTTTGAATCTTGCGACCTAGCGAAAAAGATTTATATGCCATTCAAAATTAAATTTAATTAGCTTTTTTCATGTATAGATTACTTAAACATCCGATAAATATTTCCTAATATGTAGACGAATTTCCAAAACAGTCATTATTGAACGTCAAAACAAATAGAACATTTTTTATCTGTGGATCTCTGCGATTAATAAATGGTGCCTGTTTGGTATTTTCAAATCAATTGAATCAAATTTGAATACTTTAAGTATTGCTAAAAGTAACACTTTATTACGGTTTTATACATTATTTTGTCCGATATTGTAAATAATTTAAAGGAAATGTGACGGCATTTTCTACTATAGTCCTCATATAGACTCACTTTCCCGGTTTTTGTTTAAATGAAATTTTTCAGCAATTTAATTCAGATTTTTCCTTATATTTATTGGAATATAAATTTTAACGCCCATATAAGAAGGATCAGGTGCCTTGACGGCATTTGCTCCGCTTTCCGTTGATTTGAAAAAGGTTTCCTAATATAAAATTTTAGAACTTTTTTCCTATTAAAAATCACAAAATTAAGAATACAAATGTTTGGGTTTCCTCACGAACCATTTTCTGGTACTTTTGCTATGAAAAAGTACAGAAAAATGTTCCGAAGTATTTAATTTTCCATGTACTGTATTTTGTGTTGTGCATAACGTGACCAACTGTGTTTGCTTAAAACAAAAAACAAACAACACAAACAAAAAAACAAAAAAGAGGGATTTTGGGGCAAATCTGAATTTTACCAAAAATTTGCAAAACGTTTTTTTTTACAAAAATTGCTTAAAAAAAGTTTTTAAAATCAGAGCTTGAAAAGTATAATTTTTTTTTTCAATAAATTCGCATAAAAATTTATTCATATTATGAGTCAATGAATATTTTGATTTGAGAAAAGAATTTTATCTAATTTATATTGATTCAATTTTGAGACGATTAAATAATTTTCTTTATGATTTAATTAGCAAAGCATAAGTCAAATAAACAATTTTTGGTTGAAATTATTTTTAATATTAAAACAATTCGTTTGATTCTATTTAAAAAAAAACACCAACTAAAATCAAAATGATTCTTTTAATTTGATATTTAACAATTTAATCAAGCAATTATGTTTTTAAAGGTCTTGGTAGGATATATATATTTTTTTAGAAAAAATATTATTTATAGAAAAATTGAATAACCTTTAGTAGAAAATTAAAACGTTTTTCGCATCAACAAAATTTTAGGAATAATTATTCTTTAAGCCAATTAAACAGGATGGTTGGTTGGTTGGTTAGGTTCAGCATGAAAGACAATGAATGAAACTTGATGTGGGTGTTTTGTTTTTGTTTATGTATGTTGTTGTTATTATTGTTGATATTTTTCATTTGATGTTTGACAATGAAAATACGAGAGTTTAAATGAGTATCTACTTCTCTTTAGTTCTTAACGGTTTTTTGTTGTTATTATTTATTTTGTTTTTGTGTAGTATATGTATGTTTATACACAGTAGCAGGGTTGCCACAAGTTGCCTTTTAGAATTTTTTAAAAATAAATAAAAAATCGTCAACAACAGTTCGTTTATAATTATACAGACTCTTTTCCGATATTAAGAATCCGATAATTCTGATAATTTTTTAATATTTTTCAGAGCATACTTTTCAAGAGGATTTAACAAAACATGCTTGCTGCAATCGGGTATGGTTGTCACAACCAAGTTATTGGTTTTCTGTAAATATTTTACTATTTTATGACTGACACCTTCTATTTTATAACATGATTAGCTGTAATCATACTGTGGTTACAAAAATTCTGACTGTGAAAAAAATATGATAATTATGCAACAATAAAATGCTGGTAACAATCAATATAAATAATTATACATCAAATAAAACATGACTTAAACATTTAAAGTCATAACATTGTCTTGTTTTCATAAAAACCAAAATTTTATCAGTTAAGTCAGTTTGTTTTTACTACAAAATGTCTTAAAAAAAACATTCATATATTGTTTACTAAAACTGGACAAATATCGGATTTTATATTTTTTAATTCTTTTCAATAAAAACAATCAGAATTTTCTTAGTTTCTTAGATAAAAGTTTATATATTCCAAACAAACTTAGATTCAAAGGCCTTTCTTTGAAAGAAAAATTCATAGATTCTGAAGAAAATACTTAGATTCTAAGGACATTTTCTAGTAGAAATATTCTTAGATTCTAAAGACTTGTTCTTAAAAAAAGAATTCTAAAAACTTTCTAAAAAATGTCTTTTTTTATTACAAAAAGTCATTAGAATTTGAAAAAAGTTTTAAGTATTTTTCTTAAAAAGAGTCCACAGAATCAAAGTTTTCTTGAAAGAAAAGTTCTTAGAATCTATGATTTTTTCCTTAACAATTTTTCTTTAAAAATTCCTTAATATAATTTTTTTTAGAAAAAACATTTCTAAAGGAAATATTCTTAAATTTAAAGAGCTTTTTCATAGTTTCTAACTTTTCCTTTAAGAAATTTTCTTAGATTACGGATCATATAATATAGTATATGAGGGACTATAATATGATAAGATTTTGAGCATACTATTATTACGTGCAAATATATTATGATAAATTCAATATAACATGTTTATTCAGGACTATAATATGGTAATTTTTGAATAATAATAATATAACTGTAGGGACCACATTATGGTAAAAATATAGTTTTTTTATCATCATAATAGTATGATAACTATATTATAGTACAACTATGGTTGGCACAACCATAAACCCAAAAATATATGATGCTCTTCGAATAGGATTGCCCAAACCAAGTTTTTTCTTTGCGTGAAGCTTTTGATTAAAAATGTTGTCCCAGAAAATAAGAAAAAATGTCACTAAATCCGGGAAAGGAGATTGTAAAACTTAAAAACAATATAAAGGGTGTCCCAAGAAGAACGCAATTTTTAAATCTGGCAACATTCGAAGTGTCATTGTTTGACATTTGAACAATTGTTATTGTTTGCTAGTAGAAGGTACGAGGTTAGTAAAAATGGAGCGCTACACGAATGAACAACGCATTCTCATTGTGAAATCGTTTTACCAAAATGGTGAAAGTTTTGCGGCTACAGTTCGCAAATTGCGATCAATTTGGGGTCACAATAATGCTCCAAAAAATCAACTGTAAAGAGGTTAATGGATAAATTTGCCGAAACTGGGTCTGTTAGTGATGTAAAGACAACAACGCGCCACCGACCAGGTCGATCGACCGAAAATGTCGCAGCTGTACGTGATGATGTCGCTCAAACTCCATCCACCTCAATTCGACACCGAGCTCAGAAAATTGGTGTCTCAAAATCCACTTTGCAGCGAATTTTGACGAAAGATTTGCATCTTCATGCATACAAAGTTCAATTGACTCAGGAACTGAAGCCAGCTGACCATGGACAGCGAAGGGAGTTCGTTAATTAAGTATTGGAGAGAGAGATGCTGATTCTGCCGATAAAATCATCTTCAGTGACGAGGCCCATTTTCATCTTGATGGCTTCGTCAATAGGCAGAATTGTCGCATTTGGGGTGAGGAAAATCCTCGAGTGATTTACGAAAAGCAAATGCATCCTCAACGTGTCACTGTGTGGTGTGGTTTTTGGGCTGGAGGAATCATTGGACCTTTTTTTTATGAAAATGAGGCAGGTCAAGCGCAAACAGTCAATGGTGTTCGGTATCGTGAAATGATAACCAGTTTTTTCTTGCCTAGAATTGAAGAAATGAGTGTGGAGGGCATGTGGTTCCAACAAGACGGCGCCACATGTCATACAGCCAGAGAAACAATTCAATTGCTGCATCAGTCATTTCCCGGTCGTGTTATTTCGCGTTTTGGAGATCAGAATTGGCCGCCTAGATCGTGCGATTTAACACCATTAGATTTTTTTCTTTGGGGTTTTTTGAAGTCGATGGTTTACGCGAATAAGCCGACGACGACTCAAGCCTTAAAAGAGGAAATTGGACGCTGCATTAATGAAATACCGCAGCATTCATGCAAAACGGTCATTGAAAATTTCATTAAAAGATCGCGTGCATGCCAGCAAAGCCGCGGCGGCCATCTGCACGATATATTGTTCCATACATAACCTCATTCTGTCTACTTTACGATATAATAAAGTTTCACGATTTTTTTTTAAATATCTGTGTTTTATTTAAAATTTAAAAATTGCGTTCTTCTTGGGACACCCTTTATTAATTGTAAGTAATGCTGCATTTTCGCTGGAAAGTTAATCTAGAAAAAGTGGATTAACAACAATTATCATTTAAACACTATTTAGCGATTTGTCTTACCTTATTTTAAAATTTGGTTTGTATTAATTGTTTTATAGCCAATTACACTGTAGAGTTAACCTAATTAAGGAATTACCAGTTTTTTCCAGATTAACTCAAGTAGAATATGATGCAGCAATATTATCTGAATATGTCAGACTCAATAAGCTAATTTTAAACACCGATTAAACAAAATTCATCAGATTCAGACCGTACAATTTAAGAAGCGATCAAATCTTGACTGTTCATATTGATGGTGTTCCAATAACAGAGTCTGATACAGTTAAATATTTAGGAATGCATTTTTGTAGTAACTTGCTAGGGGATTATCACATAGAATCCATAAAATCAAAAATATCATCTGCTGTTGGTGCTTTATTCGAATTCAAAAGCAAACTGAATAGCAAAACAAAAATGTTGATTTATGATGGTTTAGTTCATAGCCATTTATCGTATCTTCCTATTATTTATGGATGTAAAAATAGTACTGCATTAAAAGGTCTTCAATCAGCTCAAAATAAAGCTCTTAAGTTGACTTTTAATTTGCCTATTAGACATCATACATTGGATCTATTTATATACAAGGCAACGAATATATTACCTGTAAAAGGGTTGTATAAAATGCAGATTCTGAAATTTGTTTTCAAATCAATCAGGAGTATTGGAAATTCTTCAAAATATGCAAATCACTAATAGGCATACAAGACAAGCGCAAAATCTATCGATAACAAGATGTCGTCTTGATCTATCGAAACAACGTATCCGTTTTGCTGGTCCAAATGAATTATAAATTTTAATTGTATATATTCTTGACTATAAAACGAAAGCTAAATATTATCTATTCGTTTTGATGGTGTAGTTAATAAAATATTTATGTTAAGGTCCCCAATACAAATCTTAAAAGCAAATTTGTAAAAAAAAAAATTAAAAAAAAAAAAAACAAATCGCTAATGTTTAAAGGATAATTATTGTTAATTCGGACAACCCTGTCAACGAAGTAGTATTTTCGTAGATGCTGTTGATATTCGGTGTATATGTATGTATAAAAGTGTATTATCCTGCTATATATGATTTTACTCATTATTATTGTTTTTTCTTCTGTTATTTGCTTTTTTATTGTGTAAATTGTGTAGACAACTAGCAGGCTTCTGGTTACACACATACACAGCAAAAACATTCAACACTTGTTTGTGTAAATAACACGCTACTATGAAGCAGTCAGTAGTGAGAGTGGCTATGTGTGTGTTCGTTGTATTGTTGTTGACTATTGTAGAAAATTGTTGTTATGCCGCGTCGTCTGCAAGTTGTTTAGCTTTTAAAGTTTTCGGTTCATTTGTTACGCGCCATTCGTACGTAAAACACCATGTGTACAGTTAAAGCAAATTTTTTGAAAAAATAGAGAAATATAAAAATATTTATGTTGAAAATAACGTGAAAAAAGTGTTGTATATTTATTTTTGAAATATTTTTCAAATTAAATTTGATAACAAAAAAAAATAATATAAAATATTAAACAAAAAAAAAAAGGAGTATTAAAAATATTATACCCTTTGTGCAAGAAATAGTGTTTTTTTTTTTAATTTTTTTATTTAATTAAATTGATTAAAATGCACGGTAAGTTTTTTATTGTTGTCCTTTTACCTGTCAATTAAAACGTAGCATATTACTGACCTACAAACAATTACCTTCAAAGCCAACAATGATATTAACCCATTTACTATCTATACACAGAAAAAAATTTACAAAATTCTGTTTGTAATATAAAGCATCGTTCATAGAATATTTTTGTAAATACAAATAAAAAAAAACTTAAAAAGGCACCAACAATGGAATTGAAGCACCCAATGCAACAACCGTATAACTCCACTTTTTTGCGAAATAGCTTTTTTAATGCAGAAAAAACCAAAAAAAAATCTGCGTCGTTCGGTGCACAAAAAAAAAAAAAGTGGAGTTATCTTGTTGTTGCACTGGGTGCTTCAATTTGTAAATAGAAAAAATTTTTTTGTTATTTTATTTCAAAGAATTTTTTTATAAAAAAAAACAATTAAGAAACATTTAAAAAAAAAAATTGTTAGAAATCGAATTTGAATTTTACTTAAAATTTTGTGATATTTTTTCTGTGTATGAAGACATTTAATTGTCATAATTTATAGAACAAATTTTAAGGTTAAACGATTGGTTAAGCTAATAAATTTGGATTTATAATCCAATATGGTTTCAGTAAAATATCATTACACTCACCAAAAAACAGTCTGTAATGGCAACTGAAAATTTTGCTGTTATTACGGGAAATTTTGTTAATTTGAGCCCAGCGGTATTTTTTGCTAATCTTGTCTGCTGACGTATAGTACAATGAAATTAGTAGAAAAATTAGTAGCCGCTACTAAATTTCAATAATTTTTTTGTAAAATGGAATTTAAAATCTGTTTTCTAAAATCTGCAAAAAAATTTACTAAATATTATTAATATTAGCACAAAATTTAAAATTTAATTTTTTTTAATGAGCTTCAAATTTTTTTATTTTTAAAAAAAAAATATTTTAGACAAAATTAAAAAAAAATCAGACTTAAAAATTTTAAAACAGACGAATTTATCATTTTGTTTTAATTTGGTAATTTCTGTTTTGAAAAATATTTTAATCAATTTTTTTTGCTTTTAATCGTTTTTAGGGCTGATTTTTTAACTAAAAAAACTTTTTAGTGCTATTTTAAGTGGATGTCCTATTTTCAGACATGAGTCGGTATATTCACTTCCGATCCCTTTTTTAATCTAAGTAACATTTTAAGGCAATTTAAGTTTGTAGGTGTAAGTTTTAATTAGAAATAACATTTCCTTCAATATCCACTTTTTAAAATTAGTAAATTTTTTTTGCCAATTTTAGCAAATCGGTTTTCAAAAATTTGTAAAATGATTTCTGGGATTGAAAACCGATTACAAATTTTACAGTTTTTCAACATTTTAATATTTTATTTTGTAACCTTCTTTTTCCAATCACGTTAAAGGGTTAACATTAAATGCTGTTATATGTATGTGTAGCAACCCAGCAAAAAAAAACTAAGAAAACACTGAATTGATAGTTTTTACATTAAACTGCCACAGCAAAGTTGATATGTTTAATAAAAAAAAATCATATAAACAGAACTTAAAAGATATAATTCTTATTGAAATTTATTCCTTAAAATTGAAATTTAAGGTATAAATTTATTAATAAGAGAAAACCTGGAATTGATTTCGCGAATGTATTTTCTGACCAAAACATTAATCCATAAATTTAAAGGACATATTCCGCAAAAAAATTCAAATTAAAAATTCAACTTTTGATCAAGGAATTCATTCAGTGATCATTGAATGCCTCATAAATTTCCTGAGAAACTAAATTTATCGTTTTATTCTCTGAAAGCATTAACTTTTTGTTTTAATTGCCTATTAGAATTTTTTTTAATTGCCCGAATTTAACTTTTTTAATGCTTAGAACAATTAAACTTTTCATAAAAAATAATACGGCCCTGTGCAAGTAGGATAAATAAAATCTAAACTAAATAGAATTTGAGAAAAAAATTATAAAATTGTTAAAATTTTCTCGAATATTGTAAACCTGAATTAAGTATAGATTTTAATTATCCAAACCGCACTTACGCAAAAATTAAAATAATTAAATCTATAAAAAATGTTGATTTAACTAAAACGCTTTAACATTTCATTTATTTGTTACAATTTTAAAAGAAACCCGATTAAAAGTGATAAAACAATATTTTTATTTTATCGCGTTTTGAAAGTCTACTGAGACCAACACCAAAGTGCTAACGACTTCATATAAAACTCAATAACGATACTGGCATTTTAGCATCAAAACTGGCTTAAAAAATTTAACTGGTTAAAAATATTTAACTTAATGGAAAATTTTATAAGAAATATAAAAAATCAGCGAGTCTAGATCTATTAAAATTAGTGTTTGAATCTTAAGTAGTTTTTTGTTAAATAATATTTTTTTATTAAAGCAGTTGTATTGTATAGATTTAAAATAAAACGAACTACTTTTTTGCCTTCAAACATTTAATCTATATATATATATATATATATATCGCACCCGTTCAACAATACTGTATTAACTCAAAATTTTTTTATTTTATCTTTTTGGCAAAAAACAATACATAACACTTATGTCTACCTATGGTTAAAAATTTCCATAGTTCTGACTATTCTTTCTTAATAAAATTGCATGTTGTGACCTTTTTGCTGGTGGAATGGTTTATTTCTGTGAATCAAGAAAACAAAATTATTTTGAGTTATTTGAAGTGATTTGCCTTAACAAATGATTGTTTTTTGCTATAAAGAGTAGTAGTTTGAGTTATGTTGTTATTCTAATAATAAAAGTTTATTTGAGTCAGGTAGTATTTTGAGTTGCAACTGTTTAATTGATTCCGGCTAAGTAAATTTTTTGGTTTTAATTCGAAATATGATTGTTTTCATGAAATAATGCTTAACTTTTTCTTTGAGTTCTTACTGTTTTCGTGAAATTATTGTGTTTTTTGTTGAGTTATTACTGTTTTGATGAAATAGTTTTGATGACACTTTGTAATATTATCACTTTATTTTTTTGCATTGCAGCAATATAGCATTACTTTTTTGATCAACTAGAAATTTTATTATTAAGTTTATTAAACATAATAGTGAATACTTGAAATCAAAAGGTGTAATAAGTTCAATTAGCAGATATTACGCTGCATTATTACGCAATGAAAGCTCTCCAGATCCGCAGCTCCCAAGCAGCTCCCCAGATCCGCAGCTCTCCAGAAGCTCTCCAGATCCGTTAAGTAACAATTCGGACAATGATTTTGATCCACGTACAGTGAATGATAGCAGTTCTTCGGAGTTAAAAAATATAGGTAGTGAAAGCTGTCATTCTTCTGGCAGCAGCTCTTCAGATCCTTTCAGTAACAATTCGGAGAATGATTTTGATCCACGTACAGTGAATGATAGCAGTTCTTCGGAGTTACATTTACATTACAATACAATAACATTAATAATAATAACATTACAATAAAAAAAAGGATATTATGGACCTAGTCAAGAAAAACATAATCCCTAAAAAGTATTACGAATCATACTACAAAAATATAATAGGGAATTAATTTAATAAAATATATATTTTAATCTTTTTAGCAGTTGTTAGCATTTATTTAGCTTTAAAAAACTTTGTTTACTTTAGTCTTTTCTCATTTCATGTTTAACACTTTTATTAAAAAATGTATCAAATACAGCAATAAATTTCATGTAAACAAACACAACTCAAAATATTTACTTCTTATTAACAAAAAAAATTCAAGAAAATGATAATAACTAAAAAAATCGCGTTTCTATCTCCAAACAATAAACAAATAAAAAGGTTATGTGGTGCAATACAATAATTGATGGGGTTTCTAAATATTGCCTAACTTTTGTTAATGGAAAATTCCTTAAGCATTTAGAAAACTGTTTTTTGTCTCTCCTGAACACTTTGAAGTTTTTGAGTTAATACAGTATTGTTGAACGGGTGCGATATATAACAAATTGTTGCAAGTGTGTTGTGACTTTATAACTCACAAACGGTCAAACTGAATTTAATTAATTTTTTAGGGTTTGTTCGTATGGTCGCGTAGATAGTTTATCGTATTGTCCACGCGTTCGTGAGTTATGACTTTTCATGTCAACATGTGATTTTGTCCATATAAAAAAAACAACAACAAATACGCAGGCGCCCATGTTAATAATCATGCGTAGCGGAGCACGCCGAGATCCGCTAGTATTCTATAAAACTAACGGGTTTTTTTTGTACTGATTTTTAGTAAAAAAAATATTATTTCTTAAATTTTTTGCTATTTTCATTCTAGAAATTACAGAGTTTTTACAGAATATCTACAAATTTTCGTTGCTATTTTCAGAAATCATTTTACAAATTTTTAAAAACCGATTTAATAAAGTTAGAAAAAAAATTTACTATTTTTAAAAAAGTGGATATTGAAGGAAATTCTTTTTTTTTCAAATAATTAAAACTTATAGTTACAAACTTAAATTGCCTTAAAATAATACACAAGTTAAAAAAAGGATCGGAAATGAAGATACTTTTCACAGCCGACTCATGTTCAAAAATATGACATCCACTTAAAATAGCACTAAAAAGTTCTAAAATTCAACACTTAAAACAATTAAAATTTGACCTTAACATCCAAAAAATTTACTAAAAATATTTCTCAAAACAAAAATTATAAATTCGTTTATGTTTTTTAAATAAAATAAAAAAAAAGTTGCTCGAAAAAAATATGAATTTATATCTTAGAATTCGTAAGCTAATTTCAAAAAAAAAAAAAAAAAAATTAGCAGCTTTAAAGTGTTACAAGTGTATCAAAAAATAATTGAGTTAATTTGTGCTTTTTAATAAATTAAAATTTTGCTATATTTCACAACTCATTGAGTTTACAGCAATTTACTAAAATTTAGTAGCGCTTACTAATTTTTTATGCTAATTTGATTATACTAATATTAATGATATTTAGTAAATTTTTTTGCTAATTTTAGCAAACCAATTTTAAATTCTACTTTACAAAGAGCTGACTAAAATTTAATAACTCCCACTAATTGTTTCTACTAATTTCATTTTACTACACGTCATACAGACATGTGTTGCTAAGTTAAACAAAAAATACCGCTGAGCTCAAATTAGCTAAATTTCCCGTAATAACAGCAAAATTTTCAGTTGCCATTACAGACTTTTTTTGGTGAGTGCATACAGAGTGTTTTTTTAGAGGTGTTAAAAACCAGTTTAAAAAAATAAGTATAAGTGACAGTAAATAGCGTAATGTTGTCAACTGCCCTACGTTTGCAATACGAATAAGCTGTCAACTGGAAGTAATTTTTTTAGGTTCAGTATTATTTGAAAAAATCATCAGGGACAGATTATTTTATCTTGATGAAAACAAATAAATTTTTGACTGTTAAATTAGCCGAAAAAAAATTCTGAATCCGCTTCCAATGAGGTGGTTTTGAAACACATGTTTCAAAAATTTTAAAATATCGGCTGTAAAATTTTAAAAAAGTCATTTCATTAGTGTTAAAAAACAGTCTATACTTAAAGTTAGCAGAAATAAAAACTAATTTCGTAGAAAAATATTAATGCTAAGTGTAAATTTCACTAGATTTCGCAATTTTCTGAAAAAAACTTTAATTTTATTATACAGATTTTATTATTTATAGCAAAAATCTGAATTATTTAATCATTGATTAATTTTAAACTTTATTGTTTTGTATCGCCTAAGCAATAAATAAAAATTTTAATATTTGTGCATTAGAGGGTTAATAGTGTCCGAGTGAATTATTAAATTAATCGTAAAAATTATTTCATAATAATATTGCCATCAAGAAACTACTTGTAGAGACATTAAACTTTTTTTCTATTCGATAAAAATTTGTGTTGGCAACAACTATCAAAAAGTTGCAGTTTCTTTACTGAAATTTAAAGTTTCTTATAATATTGATCGAAATAGATTTTATATTTGAAAGAAAATATTCTAGTTGCAGGAATGCTCATTTTTATTTCTTTAATGTTTATAACATGTTTATTTAATAATGTATTAAGTGGTGGGGGGAAATATGCACACACATACTCTCCATGTTTACATATTAGAGTGGACCCAAGTTGAAAATTATTCCGATTTTAATGTTGAAGCACTGCGGAAAAGTTGTGGAAAAATATTTCAAATCGCAGAAAAATAAAAATTTAAAAATCGATTAATATTTTCCATTTATTGTAAGTGATGCCAGGGTTAAGGGAAAAAACTTGTATTTTTTTTTTATTTCTGAACTAACGATCAAAAACACAATTTTCATTAAAAACAGAGTTGTCATATTTGAAAATTATTCAACAGATTTTTGGCGTATACTCGGAAACTTAGATGGCTTATCAGAGATAAAAGAAATTATTTCGGCCCACTCTATTTACGTGCAAGTTAGTTAATATTTGCAATAATGTTAAAGAATTGCAGCTTACAGTGAACTCCCAATATGAAAGACGACCTTTATTTTTAACTCTACACAAGAAACACCCTGTATCTGGACTTTGCAGTATATTCGTTTTAATTCTAAGGAAAGTAAAGTTTTATCATACACCCAGAGAAAAGATTGGTTGCAATTCGATCAAAACCATAAACATTTATTTGTGAGGATTTAATTTTATTTGGAATAACCTAAAATCCATTAATAAAGCAAAAATGTTGTATTGGGAATTAAAAAAAGGGAAAGAAATTAAAAATCAATCCTATTATTCAATTATTGGTATTTCCAATCATCTTTAAAAATAAAATTCGTTAAGTATTTGTGTGCGGTGAAAGCAACCATTTATTTAGTGAATATATTCGTAATTTGGTACAATCTATCAAATTTATTAAAAAATTGTCGATATTCAAGAGTGGTAACTACAAGTACGGTTATTCTGATCAAATATATCATTTAATTACAGTTTCAGTAGAAGCAACCGAATTGTGGATTGTATTGATAATAGACGTCACTAATGATTGGTATTGATAAACAAATTTTATACTAACATTTCTTTTCCTAACAAATTGTTTAAATTTAAAATTAGCCATCAAAAGTTTTAAGTGTTTGTGGTGTAGTGGGGAGAGAGTTAGCTTAGTACTCCAAATTTCCGAGTTCAAATCCCGGAAAATAAAATAAAACATTTTCATATATCAAAGAAAATTAAAATTAGTTGTTGTGCAGTAAGCAAGAGTGTAAACTATGAATCTGATTGCCCAGGTTCGATACCGGAAAAAATTAAAAATACATTTTTTTTAAATAAAATTTTGTGGAACGTAATAATATTTCTGTGGAATATAAATATTAAATAAGACAACTGCAGATTGGCTTCACAACTTATAGTATTATTTAATATGAAGACAGTTGTCGTAACCGCCAGAATTTGATTGACAACAAATTCGGTGGACACAACTGATACTGTTTTCTGGGTGTAGACTTTTTTTTTGTTAAATTGTTGATCTTAAATTAGAATATACACTACTATGTTTACAACAGATTCGTGCTAACAACCGAATGGTCAAGGTAATCAAATTTTTCAGTTGTGACAACAGAACACCAATTGACACATGAGTAATTTGACTGTCACAACAGTATTTCAGTTACCTCAATAACAACCGAAAAACTCGGTGGCTGCAACTGAACCATTCGATTGGCAACGAATTCAGTTGTCAGCTAGAATCTGTTTTCTGGGTGTATGTATGTAAATTGCGTATGAAATTATCCATATACACACTTTTACTAGGATCACCTTCATCTAAGTACAGTACAGAGAGTAGAAGTATATTATATACAATAAACATGTGTATTGTGACATGTGTACAGCCAGGTGACTCTCTGTTGGTCTTTTTGTATTTTATTTTCTTTCTACGGCTTTGTTTTTTTTTTTTTTTTTTGTTCATAAACAAGTTTTAGTATATACTATACACAAATATGTATATAAAACTATATTTATGATGATACATAAATGTATATTTTTTTTATATATATGACAACACATTATGTGAGTAATAATATCATAAAATATATTTTGATAAATCGCTCAACATTTGTTTTAATATTTTGTAATCTTAAATAATTCTACAAGTATGTACAATTTTTAGATGACATTTTATTAAATATTGTTATCAAAGATTTCATACAAACAACATGTTTGTTTTGTTGTTAAAGAATTATCCAACATAATAATAATTAAGGTTATTGAACTCAAAATATTGTGTAAAACTTTAAAATGGTATATTTAAAATAGAATTTAATCTGTGACTAAAATAGAAACTATAAAAATAAAATCATAAGCTAAACATTTTTATACTTTAAATGATTATAAAAAAAACAACAAATGACTTACAATCAGTACAGCGTATGATGAATATTAATATTGCTTGTATATTCATCATACGCAGTGTATGCATTTATGTATAACATTTAATACGTTCAATGAAATTCAGCCATCATCGTTTAACGGTGATTTGTTGTTAAATTGAAATGTTGCTGAAAACTTTGCTGTTAGTTTTTTTTTTTTTAATTTTTTCTTAGCAACCAAAATATTTAAAAATAACCAATATCTTTATAAAAACTTATGAAAAGATATTCCCTTTATGGCTAATTTTTTAAAAAATTTATTAGCGTGTATTTAGTAACCCAGCAAAAAAAATGGTAGTCATTCTGTGACTATAACTTCTTTCATTGCTTCCTAAACTTCAGTTGACATTCTTTTATGATTTTTTGGTGTTATTCTAAGGCACTTCCAAAAGAATTCATGTGTTCATATTTCAAATGCAGTGATCTGGATATAAACCCGATGCATATCTTAAAATATTACTCTTCATTACTTCTATAACTAGTATATCGTATATTTTTTTTTTTTTTGGAATCTAAAACATTTATTCAAATTAAGAAAATAGTTCTGATGAACTTTTTTAATTTTTTTATTAAATCATTATTTATATTTTAGTTTAAAATTTCATGAGGGTTAGAATTTATGCAGGTTTGCAATTTTTATAAAAGTTTTGAAAAATCAAGAAAAACTGATTTTTTTTTTTTGACCTTTAATTGAAACTAGCTGGCCTGTCATTTGCATTTTTTCAGCCTTAAATATTTATGACGACGCAATCTGTGCATTTTTGCATTTTTGCATTATGTATTTTATTTAACAATACATCATTTCCAGTTTTAATTCAGAATTTTAAAATTGTGTAAAAATTATTTCAAATTGTTCAAAAATGTTTTAAAATTGTGCAAAAATTATTTAAAATTGTTCAAAAATATTTTAAAATTGTCTAAAAGTGTTTCAAAATTGTACAGCCAGTTTTTAAATTATCCAAAAATATTTTAAAATTTGTCTAAAAATGCATTAAAATTTTTGAAAAATGTTACAAAAATGCTTTTTCACTAATGCAGAATTATTTATTTGTTTAAATAAACAATATTTGTATATCAATGCATAAATTTCGCTTCTTTAAACTTATTTTTCTGCATTCTTATGAATTAAATTTTCATCAAAGCTTAAATACCACAAAGTGTATGAACATTTTCCACTCATGCATCAGAATACGTTATCATTGCATTATCATTGCTTCCTTAGAGTAAAGTATGAGTAATGCCAGTAGCTACATTTGAATACTTCCATCCTATGATACGCTAATGTTAAATTCATCGATGAAACCATTAGAAAAGAAGTGATGCCTTTGCCATAGTAGTGATGCTTTTATTGCTTCTTTGGCAGCTTCATTTTTGCTGGGAAGGATTGGGAACATTGAAATTTTCTAAATCCAAAAAAATATCAATTTGCTTGTACTAGGGATGCCAATCGGGATTAATATTAAAAAATCCCGGGATTCGGGATTTTGAAAATCTCGATCCCGGGATTTCTCGGGATTTCAGGATTTAAATTTTTTTTAATATTATTTCCTTAAATAAATATTTTTGTGGTAAAATTAAACATTTTTTGTATTTGTTTAATAGTATATTTATTTAATAATACATATTTTATGTATGTTTAAAAAGAATTAATGTAGTAAAACAAAAAATAATAATACATTTTAGTGCAATTAGCAGCAGTGCCTGACTTCTTTAGGCGTACTAAACAAATATTAAAAAAACTTTCCATTGGTATGCATAATTATGTTCATAAAACGTTTGTTTGAAGTCGACGTCCATTCATCGAACGTTAGGCTAAACTTGTCCCCTTGTAACTTGATTTTTGAGATATCATTTACCATGTTTTCTTTGCATTTTAGGTAAAATTCCAACTAAAATAATAGTAACAAAGTTGTTATTTTCTAAGGTTATGTATTTTTTTTTTTTGGAAATGGGGTGTATCAAACACTCATTCATTTATAAACTAATACACTTAAAAAAAGTAACGTGCTATTAAAAACATTAGTAATTTTATCAACATTTACACAATTTTCCATCTAAAAATAAAAAAATTAGAGTAAATTTAAGAAAAAAACAAAGTAAATCTATAATTTTTCACCATATGTTTCTATGTGTACATAATATTGATAAATAAAAAATCTCGGGATTGCTTAAAAAAAAAAAAAAAATCCCGGGATTCGGGATTTGTCAATCCCAAAAAATCCCGGGATTTCGGGGTTCGGGATTTCCCATTTAGCATCCCTAGCTTGTATACAGAGAGAATGATTTTTTTTTTTTAATTTATCCATTTTAAATTAAATGAACACCCAGGAAAAAGATTGGTTGGAATTTCATTACCTATGATTGATTAATAATACAAAACTATTTTAATGGAAATTAAAATGAGAAACAAAGAAACTAAAAAAACAATTAAGAGTTTCCAATCAACTTTAACCCTTATTATCCTAGTGTCGTCACATGACGACGTTACACCAAGAACATATATATTTGAATATGTAATTGCTATAACAGCGCAGTAAAAAGCATGAAATAGCACAACTACAAACCAAAAATTTTCAATTTATTTTTCAGGGTTGCCACAAACTGATTTATAAATTTCAATGTCGTAATTTTTTTAAAAAAGCTTAAAAATGGCAGAATAAGAATGAAAAAAAAATCTTAAATTGAGTTTAAAAAATTTTAAATTTTCAATTTAATTTAATTTTGAATATATAAGACTATTCACGTTTTGACTTTGGTTGCTAATATCTCCGCTAGAGGGCAAGGTAGGATAATAAAAAACAAGAAAAATATTTTCTGGGTACAAATATTTGTCCAATTTTGGTTAAAAAATTTTCACGATTTCTTAATTCCGGAGAATATGGATTATAAATAAAATTCGTTTACAAATTGTGCACAGTAAAGCAATATACCTAATCCTGTTTTTACACGCCCTTTATCACACAATTTTGTAATAACAGAAATCCTATTTTTACACATTTTTTATTTTAAATAACACGACAAAACTTGGATTGTTTTTAATTTTTAAAGCTTTAAAAATATTTAATTTTGTATCCCAATAAGCATTTGAAAGAAATATCATCTATAAGGTATTACGGCAATATCATCTAATTATCATTAGGAAGAAAATCAAAGTAGTATCGTTGTCGCAATAAAATTTTGCTTCTAGGTAATGCGATTGGGGAATCGTCTTCATATTGCCATGTTTACTGGGATGTTTCTTAAAGATAAGATCTGATAACATCTGCTTAATTCTTATTTTTGTAGCCAGATATGATCAAATATGGTCATATGGATCATATCTGGTGCCAGATTAGTTTATATCTAATATTAGATCTAGTTCGAGATTGTAGCCATTTTAGACGTTTTCAAAACCAACGAAGTAAAAATGTATATAAAAATAAAGGTATTCTTTAATTTCTTATTATTATTATTATTATTATTATTATTATTATCTGATGGACATATAATAATCTACAGTACGCCAGATTTGTCTAGATTTGGTCAGATCTAATGAGATTTGATCTTATTTTTTTTTCAATATTTCAGTTGTATATGTGATTTTTTTATTATTATTTTTAAGTTTTGTTTTTATTTCTTTAAAATATATGTACGAAATGTATTTTTTTTTCTTTAAAATTATTGAATGATTTCAAATATCCCAACAACAGTTTTTTAGTACCGGTTACCTCTAAATCTATTTTGTAACAGATTTTTTTTACCACCGGTTTCATGGAACAGTTTCTAGAATTGAATATTGCTAGACAAAATGTAAAATATCTCTCTCTCAAAGTTAGTTCTAGAACCTGTTCTAGTTTGAAGGAAAATCACCTATTGCTAATAGATCAAACTCCATACAAAAATAACCTGTTGTAAAACATAAATTAGAACCAATGACAATGCCGGATAGGGTGTTCTGCATTCTATTCTTTGGAACTTACGTTTTTACTAGGATGTCAAATAAAATGGACAGGGTATAATACTGAAGAACAAAATCTGTGTTTGTTTTACCGATTTATTAATTTGTGTATGCCCTTTGGGGTTGTTGAACCAATCTAATATTTTTTCATTGCGGTGTGCCTTTTATTACACGAAATTTTCTGGAACATATGTACCGTGTAAAAACAGGATTAGGTGTATACTATTATCAATTCAAATTTATTTAAAAAAATGATCAAATGTGCCATTTTATTTGATTTTGGTAAAGTCAACTGAATTGTTGATTGTATTGATTACATACACAATTAATGGTTAGTATTTGGTAAACGAATTTTAAACTATATTCGGAGCCTGCTACTCCAAATTTTCTTTTCCAGAAATATACTAAAGAAAATTAAAAGTAGTTGTGGTGCAGTGAGTAAGACTTTAAACTTTGAATCTGAATGTCCTGGTTTAATACCGGAAAATCGAAAAAAGTAAATATTTCTTCAAACACAATTTTGTGGAACGTAATACCAATTATGTGGAATATAATATTAAATAAGACAACCGAATATTGGCTTATAGAACTAAAAATATAATTTAGTATGAATATAAGTCGTCTTGATCGCTAGATACAACAACTGATATAGTTTTTTTGAGTGAATTAATTTAATATAAAAAGTTTTATGAAATTTCTCATAAAATTGTATGCAGCATTACATTTAACCTTAAAAAGATTTCATAGATTTCAAGAGAAAGTTAAATAAAAAATAAACTTGCATACAAATTATAAAGATTTTTATTTTAGGTCAGATGTTTTTTTTATTTTGAGGATAAATATTTCTGTTAATTTAAGTACTCGAAAATAGAAACATTTTGAGACCCAAATTATCCGAGAGAACCGTTAATTATATTAATGAAAAATTACCTCTATACAAAACGAACAAAAAACAAGTAAAAATAGGCTTAAATTCGGCTGTGCCGAATCTTTGAATACCTTCCACCAGTGTTCTCTATTGTTTTTGATACAAACAATGTAAACAACTTTTGAAGTAAAATTATGGAGGTGAAAAAAAAATTTTTGAAGTGAAAAACTTTTTTGGATTCGGAAACGAATTTTTTAACGTGAAAAAAATTTTGAGGTGAAAAAAAATTTTTAGATGAAAAAAAATTTTTGTGGTGAAAAAAATTTTTAAGCGATTGGTGAAAAATATGAGAAAATATATTATATACAAGTCGCTACTATGAAATTGTACTAAAATACACCAATTTGTATGGAAAATTTAGAGGTATCTTCACATTTTCACTCACAACTTTTTAACAGCTGGATCGATTTTGCTCATTTTCAATACCAAACTGCTCGGGAGGATGTACAATAATCTGGGTAAAAATAGGCACCTCCGCTAGCGTCTTAGCGTCGTGATCGCCATTTCAACAGACAGACAGACGGACATCGCTAAATCGACTTAAAATTATATAAGGATCACGAATATATATACTTTATGAGGTCTTTGACCTATATTTCGACATGTTACAAACGGAATGACAAACTGATATATAATAACAAAAAGGTTCTTTAATTTTATGAAACTATATAAATATTAAATAAAATTTTATGAAATATATTATATCCAGCTATACAATTTTATTATGTAATTAATATCATGGAGCCAACAAAATTTACATTCCCGCTCTTCTAGCTTTTGGTTAAATTTAAAATAAATTTTAAAGCGTTCGAATTTTGCAGAATAAAAGTGAGACGAATACAATTAACTGTCAATCATAAAGAACATGAACAAGTTTCTTTGTTCATTTAAAAATCGAAAGGAAATTAAAAAAAAAATAGATGGAAAGAAATATAAAACGAATGTCTATGTCTTATATGTGTGTATGTCGTACAAACCGTAGTTATTGTAACACAATATTGTTGCTAAAGTATATACAGAATATAGTACATACATAACAAAAATCTTTTATAAATATTTTCTAAAAAAAAGAAAACTTTTTATTTTACTAATTACACCATGTAAGAAAATGTACCACCAACTTAAAAAAAATATTCAATGGTTCAGATTTTGTTTTGCAAAATTTCATAAAAAATTTGAACATTTGAAAGCAAGTTTTTGTATAAACCGATTTTAATAATTTTTATACCCTCCACCATATATGGTGAGGGTATATATCAGTTTGTCATTCCGTTTGTAACATGTCGAAATATAGGTTTAAGACCCCATAAAGTATATATATTCGTGATCCTTATGCAATTTTAAGTCGATTTAGCGATGTCCGTCTGTCTGTCCGTCTGTCTGTCTGTTGAAATGGCGATCACGACGCGAAGACACAAGCGGGGGTGCCTATTTATACCCAGATTATTGAACATCCTCCCGAGCAGTTTGGTATTTAAAATGAGCAAAATCGGTTAAGCGGTTCAAAAGTTATGAGTGAAAATGTGAAGGTACCTCTTAATTTTCCATACAAATTTGTACAATTTTTCTGTATCTATTTTTTTTTCTGTTAAGTAAGTAAAAATGTTATTAAGTCTTCTTATTGTTTGTTGATTACATTTATTGTCTTACATAATATGAGAATAATAACATTCTTAGAGCTATATGTGTGTTACTCTGATAACTAAGTTAACGTAAAAATCAACAATGTTAAAGTCGCTAACAGAGCAGACCTCTGTAAATAACATTGCTAAAACTAAATAAATAACATTACTAAAACTAAATAACAAAAGTTCGTTACATAAATTGACAAAACATATTCATATTACAGTTCATGCAAAATTTAATATATAGTATATCATCTTCAGCCCCTGTGGTGGAGGGTATTCAAAGATTCGGCACAGCCGAATTTAGCCCTTTTTTACTTGTTTTCTTTAGGAAATATATTAAAAGACTTGAGACAATATTTTTGATAAAGGGTGTTCCATTTCGAGGTTCCCTACTTTTTTAAAGAAAAACACAGAACATTCAAATTTAATGGGGAATGTTTATTATGATTTGAAAGAACATTCTTTGGCATTTATTTTTTTAAGATTATGTCTATCAAATGTTGGCCGTTGCTATGTCGCAGATGGTCCATCCGTTGAGTACAATTTTCGATGACTCGTTCGAGCATTTCGACTGATAACTGGCGAATGACACGCGTGATGCTTTCCTCCAAGGCCTGAATCGAAGAGGGTTTGTCGGCATAAACTTTAGACTTTACATATCCTCACAGGAAAAAGTCTAACGGTGTGATCTTGGTGGCCAATCGACCAGTCGAAAACGTGAAATTATGTGCTCACCGAAGTTTTCTCTCAATAAATACATTGATTGATGCGATGTGTGGGAAGTGCCGTCTTGTTGAAACCAAATGTCGCCGAGATCATGAGCTTCAATTTCAGGCATCAAATAAACGGTTATCATGGGACGATAGCGCCGAATCGACTCTCCACGGTCTTCGTGTAAACTCTCAGCTACGGTCGCTATATTTTCTTCACAGCGTGCTGGACGTGGTCTATGCGGTCGAATATTATCCAATAATGAATGCTGGGTCTCAAAATGGGTGATGGTGTTGCGAATAGTACGCTCAGTAGGCCGATTATGTTGACCATAAGTTGAGCGAAGTGCACCAAACACATTCATCACAGAACGTGAATTTTCGTAATAAAGTTGAACGATTTGTAAACGTTGTTCAGGCGTAAGTCTTTCCATTATGAAATACCAAACAATACTAAACAAAAATAACATGACAGCATGACACGATTCACACGTGATCTGTCAAAAAAAGGCTATTGAAAAAACTATCGCGAAATGGATCACCCATTACAAAATTATTCTCAATATTCGCAGTCTTCTTGTTAAGTCTTAAATATTTTAGTGCTTTTTGCTGTCTTTTATATTAAATATATTATGTAAATAAATAAAGATTGTAACACCGGACAATGGTAGATGGTTACTGTGGTAAAACGCCCAAAGAGTTTGACGCTGTGTGGGTACAGTCAAATTTAATTGCTTTAATTTTTTTTGTTTTGGCTAATACTGTATGAAATATAACACAATATAATACTCACAATGAAAACTTATGAGCAATTTTTCGTCGAACATTTTAACCCTATATGTGACTTTTTCAAGGGTCATTTGAGTCTTTTTTGAAGAAATATAAAAACAAATCCCCTTAAAGGGAATTTTAAGTGGTAAAAATATTTTGCGAATATTATTCCGGTAGATGTAAACATCTACACTCACCAAAAAAAGTCAGTAATGGCAACTGAAAATTTTGCTGTTATTAGGGGAAATTTTGCTAATTTGATCCCAGCGGTATTTTTTGCTAATCTTAGCAACACATTTCTGCTGACGTGTAGTACAATGAAATTAGTAGACAAATTAGTAGCCGCTACTAAATTTAAGTATACTTTTTGCAAAGTGGAATTTTTATTTTATTTTTTTTTTCAAAATATATTTTATAAAAAATTAAAAAAAAATCAAAGGCTTAAAAATCTTTAAAATTGTTAAAACATAAACGGATTAATCATTTTGTTTTTATTTGATAATTTCTGTTTTGAAAAATATTTTAGTAATTTTTTTTTCAATTTTAAGGTAAAATCGTTTTAGGGCTAATTTTAGAACTAAAAAAAAACTTTTTAGTGCTATTTTAAGTGGATGTCCTATTTTTAGACATGAGTCGGTATTCACTTCCGATCCCTTTTTAAATCTATGTAACATTTTAAGGCAATTTAAGTTTGTTGGTGTAAGTTTTAATTAGAAATAACATTTCTTTCAATATCCACTTTTTTAAAATCAGTAATTTTTTTTTTTTTGCTAATTTTAGCAAATCGGTTTTCAAAAATTTTGTAAAATGATTTCTGAAATAAGCAAAAAAAAAAAATTGGAAATATTCTGTAAAAACTCTGTAAAATGAAAATAGCAAAAAAAAAAATCAGTACAAAAATAGTAAAGTCAGATTGAAAACCGTTTACAAATTTTTCTACCAACGTTTTTTTCTAAGTGTAAAAGTCAAATTGTTCAAATATTAAAAATATTTTACAATTCAATAAATAAAAAAGAATTAAATCTTTCACAAAAAAAATTTTAATACAGAAAACTGTATTGGAATTCGCAATGATTTTGCAAGAATACTGTACCATAGATTGAATTTATTTATTAAATGGTCTGCGTTCGTGTATGTTTTTTAAAGTGTTACATAGTGTAATATTCTAAAAATATACGTAAATATATGCCAGGGGTGGGCACGTATTTAGCACGAAGGAACATATTGAGGTTTTCCATAAATCATAAAGGGCCGCAACATATTTAGAAGAGTCAGAATAAATATCGTCATCAAAGCTACAGGTTCAGGGTTAAAGCAGGGACTGAACCCTGAAAAAAATGGATTCAGGGTTAATCGAAATTAAAATTTCAGGTTCGGTTATAAATGTTTTATTAATACGAAATTTATTTATTTTTCAAAGAAATTTTTATTTAATTTTATAATTAATATACTTTTTTTCTTCTTTTTAATTTGTTCTTTGATTTAGAAAATCGTTCCTTCTTTTGAAGAACAATATTTTGATTCTCTCCTGAAATTCTCTTCTTCTTTTTCCATTTGCAAATATTTGAAAATTTCAATTGTTTTTAAAATATGTTTTTTTTTAGCATTTTCAACATCTTCGGGACTTAGCATTAACTTAAATCTTCTATCTCGATATATAGTACTGCAATCAAAAGTGTTTTATTAATAAAGTGGTTTTATCTTTTTATAATATTTAAATGAAATTCTTATAAAAAGGTTTTTGTTTTGTCATCTTTTGTTAGCTCTAACTAAAAACTAAGCCAGACTCTATAAAATTCACCTAAAGTCATCTGTTCTTGTTGTAGTTTCAGCGTTAATTTTTTAACAGGTGCAAAAACTTTTACGAATTCTGTACAAATATTCCAAATATTAGAATTTATAGTTAATGGAGCATCCAGTAATTCCGAACAAAAACTTCTGTATTGCAATAAGGCTAGGCTTTGGCTAGCTTTGTTCAAGTTTAACTTTTTAGCTAAAGCAGAAATTTTTAATGTTCGCATTTTTTTGCAAATAGCTCTGCATTGATTAAGTATTTGCTTAAAAGAAGGACTAGAAGATATAGTGTCAAGCACTGCAAACTGGAATGCAAGAAATGTAATGTAGTTTTTTTTTTATTTTTCTATCAAACATTTCCCACGCCATGAACAGCAAGAATATTTTTTTATATTTTTGAACCCGGACCTGGTTAAATTATTGGGTTCAGCGGGTTCGGGTTCAAAGTTTTTATAATCAGCTAACCTAAAGCCGTTTGGGTTCGGTTTCAGTCCCTGCAATAAAGGCTGACTTACCTTTTTTGCATAAACTTAGTGAAAATTTTTCGCTTTCGGTTACTTCAAGTGAATATTAAATTTCACAAAAAAATTCAGTTAATACAACTGACTTTTAGTTGCATAACCCAAAGTTATAAGGAATCACATTTGAATATGGTTATGCTAACGGAAAATATGATTCCCAATTCGGTTGGCACTAAATATTTATTCAAAAAATTGAACCTGAAGAAGTCACCCAAAGTGTTGACGAAATATTGGGATAAATAAATAATTATAATTAATTTTTTATAGAAAAAGATTTTTAACTAAGATATTTATGTTTGTGGAGCAGAAAAAAATGTTATTTCCCTGATAAATTAAAATTTTTGAACAAAACTATAGTTTTTAAATTTTAAATAAACTATTTTCTCGTAAAATCCAACGATTTTAAAACTTTTTAGTAGAGATTTTCAATAACATTTTACTTGGTCTGTATTCGGTATTTTGAAGCAGTTTTTTGTTGAGCCGATTTGATTTAATTTTGAGTGTAAAATTTAAGAAAAAGTCCGAGCTAAAGCAAAGAATTTGTCTACAATGTCTCCTAGAAAAAAAACCGACCAAATATCGTTTTTGGCCGAACTGTTTGCTTAGACACATTCAACATTTTAAAATATGATTTAGAGCCGATTACTGAATGCACTGTTTAAATTTAACCTCCAGTTAAATTTATATTTTATATGGGAAACAACAACAAAGGTCACCAATTTGTAGCTAATGGGTCATTGATATAATGGGGCTTAAGAATTAAGAATAGTAAATTGTTCTTCGCGTGATAGAAGTTTACTAGAACTTTAATGACCTCAAATCGTAATTTAAATTCTGAAAATTCATAGCTTTTTTATTTAATAAGAAAAACTCAATCGCAATTAACCCAAAATTAAATTTGCCTGAAAACAAATTGTGCTAAATTTTCACTAAAGTTAATTATCGTGAAAAACAATTTGTTTACATGTTATGGAGTGAAATGGTTTTTCAACGTGAAACCCGAACAATTTTTTTAAGCAGCCAACAAAAAATTAAATCAAATGATTTTACGTCATGAGAAAGTTTTTGTTTGCTAAATTGTTGATTCACACAATGATTATTGGTGCGAAGTTAGTTAGAGATTTTGACAATATTTAAGTACCGTTTAATTAATTAAAACGTCAACTTTATAAAAACAAATAAAAAAACAAAACTTGAGTGCTATTGTAACATTTAGTTGATCTAATGGGTCTGTTTGTTTAAATTTCCTGTAAAAAAAAATAATAAACTTAGAAAGAAAAAAATAATTGTCAAAAATTAAAAACATCTGTATAAAAAATTTTAAAATTCACGACAAAATGAATTTAAAACAAAAATCTAGTAAAAAATATTTGCAACTAATAGTATGTAAACAAACAAAGATAAATAATATTGTGAAGAATAAATTTTAAATCTCAAAAATTTTATAAAAATATATTTGGAAAAATTTTACGAAGCAAAATTGTAAAAAATCTAAAGAAAAAACGAAATGAAAATTTCTTCAAGGGGCCGCCCTTGGCCACCGTTGCATATATGCTATCATCACTTGCCTAAATTGATTTATGGTGTTCAGAGATGATGTTTTTACTTTATGGTTTTTGGTGTAATTTTAAGTTTTGTGTGTTGTTGCTCTTAATTTGTAACTAATAATTTATTTAAAAGTTCTTAATGTGTACAACATCGCAAAACAACACAAACCATTGATTAGAACATTTAATGGAATTAATTAAATTGGGTTAAAAATATCAAGCATCAAATGTAAAATACAACAACAACAACAAAAAGAGGCATCATGTAGAGAAAATATTAAAATTAAATTTTAGAAATATTTGTTTGATAATTGTGTTTAAAAAATAAAAACAACAAGAATAAAAATGTCATTAAATTTTTATTTATGTATAAAATACAATAAAAAAAAAAAAATAACAATTTAAAGTCAACTAAATAAATAATATATATAATGAAGAAATAGTAGGTACTAAAACACTAACACATACATACATACAACATACTACCATCATATATTGAAATTTATTGTGTATTTGTTGCACGAAAAAGGTTTCTTAGAAACCAATGCTGCTGCTGCTACTACTGCTCGTTGCTATGGTTGTATGCATGCGTATGTGTATGTGAGGAAGGGCGGTTATTTATTTGTATTTTACTGTACACTTTGATTTGGCTGCCAACATAGTTACAACAATAACAACTAATATTATAATATTTTACATTAAAAAAAAAAAAACAATGAGCTACAAAAAAAACAACAACAACCAAAGAAAAATTACCAAGAGCATAGAAATCGTTTAGCAAATTTCGGAATTTGCGTGCATCGAACTAAGTAAGAAACAAAATTCTAAACAAATTTCAGTTTTTGATAAAACCACATGGTGTATGATTATTATAATTTATAATTCATATTACTCATACGCTCAGGGGATACTACATTTTTAAAGGGCTAACAATCCTCCACCAAAAACAAAAAACAAACACAATTCTATAGAAGAGCATAAAAAAACTGTTTATTTCGCTTATGCCAAAGGTTTATAAAATTGTCATACAGAAAAAACTATTTCAAAATTAAGCAGCAACAATATAAATTATATATAACCAGCTTTAAAATTATACCAAGTGGTTTTTTTTAAATTTAAATATGTTTTCACTTATTTTTAAAATGAAAAGCCAAAATTTTAGATGATGACATCATATGCGAAAATCGAAATAAATAAATATAAGAACATTAAGGTGTCCAAAAACAACAAGTTTCGAGTTCATGAGCTACACAAAAAAAGTAAGTAAAAGGGTGTCCCAAGAAGAACGCAATTTTTAAATTTTAAATAAAACACAGATATTTAAAAAAAAAATCGTGAAACTTTATTATATCGTAAAGTAGACAGAATGAGGTTATGTATGGAACAATATATCGTGCAGATGGCCGCCGCGGCTTTGCTGGCATGCACGCGATCTTTTAATGAAATTTTCAATGACCGTTTTGCATGAATGCTGCGGTATTTCATTAATGCAGCGTCCAATTTCCTCTTTTAAGGCTTGAGTCGTCGTCGGCTTATTCGCGTAAACCATCGACTTCGAAAAACCCCAAAGAAAAAAATCTAATGGTGTTAAATCGCACGATCTAGGCGGTCAATTCTAATCTCCAAAACGCGAAATAACACGACCGGGAAATGACTGATGCAGCAATTGAATTGTATCTCTGGCTGTATGACATGTGGCGCCGTCTTGTTGGAACCACATGCCCTCCACATTCATTTCTTCAATTCTAGGCAAGAAAAAACTGGTTATCATTTCACGATACCGAACACCATTGACTGTTTGCGCTTGACCTGCCTCATTTTCATAAAAAAAAGGTCCAATGATTCCTCCAGCCCAAAAACCACACCACACAGTGACACGTTGAGGATGCATTTGCTTCTCGTGAATCACTCGAGGATTTTCCTCACCCCAAATGCGACAATTCTGCCTATTGACGAAGCCATCAAGATGAAAATGGGCCTCGTCACTGAAGATGATTTTATCGGCAAAATCAGCATTTTCATGTTGTCTCTCCAATACCCAATTAACGAACTCCCTTCGCTGGCTTCAGTTCCTGAGTCAATTGAACTTTGTATGCATGAAGATGCAAATCTTTCGTCAAAATTCGCTGCAAAGTGGATTTGGATACACCAATTTGCTGAGCTCGGTGTCGAATTGAGGTGGATGGAGTTTGAGCGACATCATCACGTACAGCTGCGACATTTTCGGTCGATCGACCTGGTCGATGGCGCGTTGTTGTCTTTACATCACTAACAGACCCAGTTTCGGCAAATTTGTCAATTAATCTCTTTACAGTTGACTCTTTTGGAGCATTATTGTGACCCCAAATTTATCGCAATTTGCGAACTGTAGCCGCAAAACTTTCACCATTTTGGTAAAACAATTTCACAATGAGAATGCGTTGTTTATTCGTGTAGCGCTCCATTTTTACTTACCTCGTACCTTCTACTAGCAAACAATAACAATTGTTCAAATGTCAAACAATGACACTTCGAATGTTGCCAGATTTAAAAATTGCGTTCTTCTTGGGTAGCAGATCGCCATTGAAGTTTGTGGTTAGCGTGTTTGAGAGGAAACAGATTCATTGTGACAACCGAATTTCTTGCTAACTGTATGATAGGGATCCAGCAACTGAATTTTTTCGTTGTCGTGATCCAATGTATCCTGAGTGAAATATATTTATTTAACCGAAATTCTGTTGTATTAATTAAATTCCTGTAGTTTAAACCAATTTTCTATTGCTACAAATAAATATATGGGTGGCTCCAATCAATCAATTCGGTTGGCAAAAAATTTAGTTGTCACAATAAATCTACCTTCACTGTGCTGTTAAACAGAACGTTGTGGGTTTGAATAATTTCTCTTCTCAAAAAAAAAAAAAAAATGTTTCCAAGTTGTAAATATATTTATTCTAATCGTGACAAATCAAATCTAACAAATTTTCTGATGTACATAACAAAATTCAATTTAAAATAGGAGTCGCGGAATTCGCAAAATTCAAAAATTTAGTACAAAAAAATTTTCAACTTTGATCAAGAAATTTTCTTTTGTTTTTTGGTTTTTCAGTGAAAAAAAAAATCGTTACATGTAGCAATGCCAAAAATGCTCAGTTAGGTTTGCCTCAACACCATGAATAGACTAACATACGAACAACGTTTGCAAATTATTGAATTTTATTATCAAAATTCGTGCTGTGTCTCAAAGTGTGTTTTCTGTCGTAAAATTGTCTTCAACGACAAAGTTTATTTTTGCCTCAATGGTGACGTACCCAGACAGAATTGTCGAATTTGGTGTGAAGAGCAGCCAGAGGCGGCTGAAGAGCTCCCAATGCCCCCTGAAAGATGCACTGTTTGGTGCGGTTTGTGGGTCGGCGGAATCTTCGGACCGTCCTTCTTCAAGAACGATGAAAATAGCAACGTTACAGTCAATACAGCATGATAACACGGCTGGCGGTACCTATTGAGAGGCGTTTGGTGAGCAATTAACCTCACGTTTTTGGGCAGTCCATTGGCCGCCAAGATCATGCGATTTCAGTGGAGACTAGACTATGTTCTGTGGGTAACGTGAAGTATCTCGTATACAGGGACAAGCCGGCCACAATTTAACTGAATTTTTACAGAATATTTAGAAATTTTTGTTGCTTATTTCAGAAATCATTTTACAAATTTTTGAAAACCGATTTGCTAAAACTAGCAAAAAATTACAAATTTTAAAAAAGTGGATATTGAAGGAAATGTTATTTCTAATTAAATCTTACACCTACAAACTTAAATTGCCTTAAAATGTTTCATAAATTAAAAAAATAGATTGGAAGTAAATATACCGACTCGTGTCTAAAAATAGGACAAACTCTTAAAATAGCACTAAAAAAATTAAAATTTGACTTTAAAAGTAAAAAAAAAAGTAAAATTGACTAAAATATTTTTAAAAACAGAAATAACCAAATTAAAACAAAATGATAAATTCATTGGTTTTTACAATTTTTAAGCCTTTGATTTTTTTTTTAATTTTGTTTAAAAAAATTATAAAAAAAAATATTAATGCTTGGTAAAAAAAATAAATTTTAAATTTTATACTAATATTAATAATATATAGTGAAGTTTTTGGCTGATTTTAGCAAATTCCACTTTACAAAAAGTTTACTAAAATTTGGTAGCGGCAGCTAATTTTTTTTAACAAATTTTATTGCACTACACGTCAGCAGACATGTGTGGCAAGGATTAGCAAAAAATACCGCTGGGCTCAAATTAGCAAAATTTCCCGTAATAACAGCAAAATTTTCAGTTGTCATTACAGAATTTTTTTTGGTGAGTGTAAGTTGAATTGTTACTTACATCTTTCAAAAAATTTTGATATTTTAACTAAAATATATATTTTTATATATAATATTTTAAAAAAAGGTATTTTGTTTTTAATTTTGATTTTTATATTTCATTTATGTACATTAATTAAGACTATGATGGAAAATTTTATGAAAAAGCATTATACTTTTTATGAGTCCTTTTAATTTATTTTTTTCAAAATGTAAAGTTCACTTTTGACAAAACAACTTAAGTGAAATAAGTTACAAAATTCCATAAAACATACTTATTTTTTCTGAGTTTTTCTCATTATCATTTCTTTTATTGTTGATTGCAATTTTTTTCCGAAACTGATATGAATAAAACAAACTTTCCAAATAAAGAGCAATTCTCTATCATTATTTTATAACATAAGCTGTTTAAATTTGTTAGTTCGTCCAAAAATTAACTTTTTTTTAATTATTAGTGGATTTTCGAATATAAATTCGCGCTGTTAATTCAAATTATTGTCACATTACTTGTAAAATAATGTTGTTTAAACCGATTTTCGGTTGTAATAGGTTTTATTTATTTATCCGTAACTATGTTTTTTTGAGATATCATTAATAAAAAATAAGAAAAAATATAATCTTACTGGATTGTAAAATAAAAACTTCTTATTTTTATTTTCGTACCACAGTGCGTATGATTATTAATAAGAACTTTATATTACTCATACGCTCAAAGCACTTCATTCTAACAATTGCTGTATTAAACCAGTGATCACCACACACATACATTCACATTTATGTTTGTGTTGGATGTTTGTTTTTGAGCGTAATTTATTTTTTTCTCACTTAACCAGGGCTGCCAAGACATATTTGTCGCTGTCCCCAAACAAATTCGAAAAAATCTACACAAATCCCCATTTCATTTTGTACTAAAACAGTAAATGTTAAATTAACATTTAATGAAAGCTTGGAAAGTTCTCTATAAAATTTTATTATTACAAAAATAAACAAAAAAAAAAAAAAAAACTGTTCTGTACACCAAATCAGAGTAAATAAATTAATTTCAGATGTATTTTAAGTTTAAAAAAAAAATAGAAAACGCTGAAACTAAACTAGTTTTCAAAAGAATTCAAACAGAAACTTTTAATATATGAGTACATATAATTCATAATTATAAAAAGGACAAGTTTTAAAACAAAAATATAAATAAATGCGTTGGCATAATTAGCACTCAGCTTTGCCGAAGTAATTTTCGGCAAATAAAAAGGCATTCTCCCATTCTACATTAAACATTTTCAGTGTTGTCTAGTACAAGCGACTACACAACCTGGTCATAAAAATAATATAAGATAAAAATGGCAACCCTGAATAAAAGCAGCAAGCGACTACACAACCTGCACACATGAAAGCTCAAACGAGACCAAAAAGTATATAATTTTCTATAGAGTATGTTTCTCTCTCACGAACTTTTTAGTACTCTCTTAGAACAGGAACATAGTTTGGCGGCAACAAAGGTGAGTTTTGGTCGGCAACTTTTAGTAGTGTTTAGCGGTGCTGCCATATAACCAATTTGCCGTTTTTTGGGATGCTAAAGATTTTTCAGATTATTTCATAAAAAAAAATGTTTTTTTATTTTATTCATGTATTTTTTCAGATTTTTCATATAAAAATATAATATTAGTTAAATATACTATTTATTTTTACTAAAATTAGACATGTCTAATAAAGTAAAAAAATACAAAAAAAAAAATTGCAATTGTGTTAAAAAATAGTTACGAATTCAAACATAACATTGTGACATGAAAATTATCAAAGTGTGTACACACACATTGACTAACTATGTCTACTCATATCCATTATTTCTTATTTCTTGTAAAAATATATAATAAAGAGAATAAATATGCTATTAATTGTTGCAACATATAACTAAAAACCTATAAAAAATGCGATAATTTGAAAAAAAATTGTTTTCATGAAAAAACTGGTAAACAGTTAAGAATCCCAAAAACTGGGATAAAAAATTACACTGTTTATGTGGCAGCACTGCATACACCAAATTTAATGTATTTCAACACTTCAGCAACTTTGAAAATGTTGCCCTCTCATTTAAAAATGTTGCCGCTGAACTCTGTACCATGTTGAATTTCTGGTAGAGCGGGAAAAATACTCTATAAAAAATTATATACTTTTTGACGAGACTAAATGTCTTTATTTAATAAAAATACAAATTATCTTCTCATGCTCTCTTCATTTGTGTGAGAGCATTCGCACATGTGCGGTGTTTTGGGGATCTCTGCATTAAACACATAGACGACTGCGGCTACACGACTACAGCCTGTCAAAAATAAAATACACACGTTTATATTTTGACACCAACACAGCTACACGGCTATATGACGACTTTTGCCGCTGTAGTCAATTTAGTATAATTTCCATTTTTGTTGGCTACAAAACAAAAAATAGTATTGACAATAACAATATATGTAAAACATATTAGTGCTATGAAATATTTTTTGTTAATCCAAAAAAAAAAAAGAAAACATCGCAAAATTAAATGCTGTAATTGCATTAATACTCATTCATTTTTATTTATTTTTACGTTATTATAATTTATTATAAATAAGTAATTGTATTTTTAAGTTAAGTTTTTATACGAGTACAATCATGCATGTTGTTCTATTTTAATAAGTACAAAACAATGTAAATGGCACCACTGAAATAAAAATGCATTTGTATAAGAAACAGCTATTCATATTTTACATTTGTTTGATGGTTTCTTTAGTTGCTGTCGTTTTCAATTAAGTAGCTGACTACACGACTACAATTGCAGCCAACAGCATGTGTAGTCACCTTGTAGGAAATGTCGATAGTGAAACTGTACTGATTCACTATTGACTTTGTCACCAGGACTACTGACTAATTATCCCCCAGCCAACGCTTTCTGCTGTAGACATTTAACATGTGCGTGTCATTGCGAATCTACACAACTACTGACCAGGTGTTGACATTGGAACTAGAGATTCAATAAAACATTTAAGTAATTCTAGTCTACACTTTTTAAACTTTTTACTAAATTTCAACACTAGCAAGGAAATAAGTTTAAACAGGTGCATTTATTTTGCTAAAATATATATTTAATTAATAATTTTTTTTTTTTTTATAAATTTCATTAAATTAAAAAAAAATGTTTGTGCAAATTTAATTTTGGAGTAGACAAATCTTCAAAAGACTGCACAAAATCATCCACATCTCTACGAGTTGCAACTTTCACCAAAAATGTTTGCCTCTTTCTCGTTATTTTTATTTTTATACAAAATTGATTGTTTTTTCACAAGTTTTTTGTAATTTCTTTTGCTCATTATATACTTATTTTGTTCAAATTTGTATATTTACCTTTTTAATACATTTTTCTTTATATTTTTATTAAAAACTTTAATTTTGCAGCAGCTATGCGCACATGTCTTTTCAACAAAATAAAACAATAAAAAAAATCAAGAACAATTACAGCTTTGCAGCTGCAAAAAAGGAGTGTAAAAAGTCACCCAAAATGTGGTGACTTGTAGACACTTGACGCCAGGCTTCCTACAGGGCATGTAGCCGCAGTCGTCTATGTGTTTAATGCATGAAGTTTTAACCAGGTGTCTTCACGTGCAATGAAATAATAGCAAGTAATTGTCAAATGGAAACGTAAAAATGATGTCAATTGCACTATAGTGGAGAACACTTTTGATAATTTTTTATGAAAAATTGAAAAAAAAATTTAAGTTTTACACAGTAGTTTGTTTGCCTGTAACTTTGGAAATATTTAAAATTTGCTCTGAAATTTAAATATAATATTTTGGTTTAGGCAATCGGGCTATCCCCTTAACAAATACATACTCTTCTCATATACATACATTTTTTGTACGTGCAGTGCGTATTGTTGTCATTTTAATTCTAGCCATGTGTGTGTGCTCTCAAACCGAGTTCCATCATTTTGTTTTTGTCACTGATTGTGTGTATGTATGTGTTTTGTTATTGTTTGGTGCTGGACAAAAAAAAAAAAAAACCTACCTGTTGCTGCTTCTGGCTGTACTTGTTGTTTAACAGTATCAATAACTTTCTGACCACCTTCAATATCAATCGATTTATTATGTAAATTATGTTTAGCTATACGGTCAGTAAAACTTGAATCTTGTAAAGCCGACAATGAAGTGGCAGCTGAAGCAGAACCACAAGCTGTGGTGGGAGCCTTATAAAGCAAATTAGCGGGCATGGGAGGTGGCGGTGGTGGTGGTAGCAGTGTTAATGGTTCTTTTTTAGCCACCTCTTGTCGTTTATAATTTACTAATTCATTTTCGGCCAATTCGGCACGTGTTATTGCCTTGCGTAATTCTTCTTCCAATATGGATAATTTTAATTGTAATGTTTTTAGTTCATCGTTAGTATTTTTTTCTATAGCCGCCTCCATTAGGGTTTGCTACAAAAGTTGTAAAGTTGTAAAACAAAGAACAAGGGAGTTAGGAAATAAATTAGTAGAATTTTTACGGAATTTCAAAAATAAGGAAATAGTACAACTAATTTTTGAAATCAATAGAAAATTCGAAATTAAACCAAATTGAAACCAGCCGAAAATTAATATAAAACACAAGCATTAAACAAGAAGAGTTTTAGAACAAAACTAATATAAATGTTAGTAAATTAATTTAAAAAATTAAAAATACTTTTTTCCAAGGATTTTGTTTTTTTTTTTGCCTTGTAAAATGACCGACCTTCACCATCATTATTTTATATATATATATTTTTTTTCTATGAGTGCAAGAAGAATGAGTTTTTGTTGCCAACTAAGGAAAGTTGTAGTGGTAGAGGTAGTAAGATATAAGCAGTTTCTAATGATTTTCTTTTAAGATGGTAGTAGTAGCGGTTGTTGTTGGTTGTGGTGCGTTTTGTTCTTCTGGTGTTTGTGTAGGAGTTGGGTTACTTTTAAATATATTAATATTTCTAAAGAAACCCGATACACGTTTTATACCCTAATTTTCCAATTTAAAAAAATGTATATTAAATATTATGATAATAAACTTAAATTATAGAAAAATTTAAAAATGGAAAATTTGATTTTGAAAACATGTCACCATTTTTTTTTTTTGCATTATAAGAATTTTTCATTTTAAAAATAATTTCTGAAAATTTTATTATTGCACAATGATTTATTTGTGAAAAAACTAAATTTAAATAAGCCGAATCTTTGAATACCCTCTACTCATGTACTAAGAAAAGAAAGGTTTACCAAATTAATGCCATTACACAATCTCCTTTTAAAAAATTGTAAATAGTACCAATTGAGTCAAAGAAGTGACATAGTACTTTTAAGGCTCTAATAGTACCACAGAAATTACTTAAGAACAGAGTTATCTTCCAGTGTTTCTGTGAAAAATAATGTAAAAAATGTTAGAATTGAAATTATGGAGATGGGAAAAATAATTGTTGAAGGTGAAAAAAATTTTTGTGGTCAAAAAAATTTTTGGGGTGAAAATTTTTTTTGTGGTGAAAAAAATTTGTTAAGGAGAAAAATATTTGAGGTGAATATAAAATATTATTCACCTCTAAGAGCCTGTGAACAAATATGGGAAAAATTTAGAGGTACCTTGACAATTTCATTCAAAACTTTTTAACCGCTGGACTGATTTTGCTAATTTCAATAACAAACTTTTCGAGAAGGTGTCCATTAATCTCTCTAAAAATGAGCACCATAGCTAGTGACTTCGCGCCGTTATCGCCATTTCAGCAGACGGACATCGCATAAAGATCAAGACTATATATAATTTAAAGGATTTTAGACCTGTATTTCGGCATAACAAACTGAAATATACCCTTTCCATATATGGTGAAGGGTATAAAAATTATATTTTAAAACTTGGTTTATTATCTGTTTTTTTACGAGGGCGAATCAATAAGTTCGTGACTTTTCGAACTTCCCTCGTAGTAATATGAAATGCACCACTGTTGCGATAGATTGGGAAAGACAAAGGCATCTCACATGGCTCAGTGGTTTAAATTTTGGACGATCACTTGGGTATGAGAAAGCTTTCCGCAAGATGGCTGCCGCGTTTTCTCACAATCGACCACCAACTGAATCTAAGATATTTTTTCTTTAGGAAAAATGTGTCAGATTTTAAAAATATTTCCATAAAAGCATGTGTCAGAATCTGAAAGTTGTTCCATTTATTGTAGTACTGGTACGCGAAACTTAGGTGATAAAATCAAAAATGACAAACTACTTTTTATAACCTTTTCTACAATAACTATAAAAAATACTACTTGGATTGGAATACCATTCACTTTCTAATACAAAGGACCCTTGTCCTTTCGAAAATCAATTAAAGTACGCACTTCATCCATTAGGAAATTGTCAACTGCACGGACGAGTGCATGACAAAAAGATTCTATATTTGGCTGATAAGTAAGCTTCATGTGCATCACGGTTGCTGGCATGTGCATCACGGTTGCGCTTCGTACCACCCGATCTGATGCGCTGAATGCTATTTTGCATTTGCTGCCTTTGGACATAATTGGTTCACAGACTGCTGCAGCTGCAGCAGTCTGGTTGAGGGCGCTGTCACTTTGGTCGGACAGTGGCTATGGTCACAGTGTAATCCTTTACATGATCACTGAACTTCCAGGCTTCATTGACTACACCAGACGCTTATACCGCATAGGGATTCGTGGAAAGACGGAACTCCGAATGGGGAGCGTTGTGTCGGCTTCTATAGCGACGGCTCTAAACTCGACAATCAGGTAGGCTTCGGGGTCTACTCCAGGGACCTACAGCTGAGTATTGCGCGGAGACTACCGAGTTACTGTAGTGTTTTTCAGATTGAAATTCTGGTCATTAGGGAGGTAGCGGAGTGGCTTATCTATAATGTCCTCACAACAGTGAGGATTAACATATTCTCTGATAGTCAAGCTGCCATTAGATCTCTGAATTCTGTCTTCCTGGATTCGACATCATTTTTGGGTGCCGGGCCACAAGGACATACCAGGAAACTGTAGGGCAGACTGGGGACTACCTTACACATTCCACACGAATTGGAATCTGTGGGCATGGCTCTGGACACTTGCAAGTTTCGGCTGCGGAAGAGTGCTTATGGGTTGGCAAGAGATAGGTGGACCTCTGTCCGTGGTTGTAGTCGTTCCAGACAGATGTGACCCCGCCTGGATAGGAAGCGCACGCACAGGTTGCTGTCACTGTCAAGGCCCGATATATCCCTACTTGTGTCCGTCATGACGGGACACTGTCTGATTTTAAGGCATGCAGTTAGGTTGAGGGTTGGGCTAGTGACTTTTGCAGAAGCTGTGGTGACGAAGAGGAGGAGGAGTCTGTGGAGCACCTTCTCTGCACTTGTCCTACCCTGGCTCGCAGGAGGGGACTGCATTCGGGCACATGTTTCTTTGAGTCTGATATCGATATCGGCCGACTTAGGGGCTTTTTGAGGCAATCGGGATGGTTCGACGGGGGAAGCTAGTGATATAATTTTTACTAGCTTTCGTGGTACCACAAGGGACTTTATAGTCTTAGTGAGTCTGATTGGCAGGCTACCACATCTACCTAACCTAAGACTCAACCTTTAAAGCGAAAGATCTCTGAAACTAAGATCGTTAAATTTAAAATTTTTAAAAAATTTTAATGTATTTTAACAAAGAAAAAAAAAATCAATAAATCAAACTAATCATTGTGCATTGGTGACAAAAACAACAACAACGGTGCATAAAACAATAAAAAAAATGTACAATAATAATTAACATACCATTTCAACAATACGTTCACCATGATCACGATTTTGTGATTCAATTTCATCCTTGATTTGTTCAAATTCCTCATTAGCCTTAACGGTAGTAGGCGATGGAGTAGGGGCTGGTTGACCATCAGTAACATCACGTGCCTTGGCCACTAATTCATCATTACGTTGTTTTAATTTGATTAAAGCTGATTCCATTCTATTAAATTAAAATTAAAAATTAAATATTTAACAAAAAAATAAAAAAAAAATGATTAAATTCAACACTAACTTTTTACTTGTTTCCACACTTTCTTTCATATTTTCGGTTAAAAGTTTAGCAACTTTTGTAAGATTTGTATTCTCAGTACGTAAAGTTTCATTTTCCTCTTCTAAGTGATGTTGCTGCAAATGAACAACAAAAAACAGAAGAAAATTGATTTTTTTTTTATTATTCCTTAATAGATTTATTTGCTCTTTTCTATTAACTTACATTTTCAATTAGTTCTGCTATTTTCTCATTGGCTTCATACAATTGTAGTTCAACAGAATTCATAGAATTTTTCAATACTACAAATTCATCAACTAGTTTTTCTACCAATTCACTAGTTAATGGTGTCGCCATTGTTGTATCGACATCTATAATGCTCTCCATTTCATTATTGCTGCTAAGCAAGGGCAACATTTTTATTAATTTTGACTTAAGACTGTTTGAGCAAACCACATCATTTGTTAGATTTTGTTGACGTTCTTGTAAAAGTTGTAGTTCTTGTTGAAGACTATACGGTTTTGAGGATTTGAAAATAAATATAAATTATAAATAACATTTTTCGATTGAAATAATTTTTCATAGCAATCTATTGATAGCGTATGATTAATATTTATTTCGATAGTTACATATTGTTCACTTTGGTGAACAAGTTGCAAGACCCAACCCTGCCATCGAGAATCGATTGTTCGAACAAAACAAAAACATCGATTCTCTTGTTCGAAAAAATAAGAAAAGAGCATATCTTCTATGGGTCTGATAAATTGAGGCACTTGTGTTTTTGAACTTGGTTAAAGCAGCAGCAACAGCTCTAACAAACAACAACAATTAAAATTATAAAAGTGAAATTTAAAGAAAATTTAAAACTAAAACACTAAAGAATAGAGTGTAAACGAAATACTTTAAAAAAAAATAATTAAAATCTAAAACGTAAAATCTAAATTAAAACTTAAACCCTGTACTAATTATACACACCATTTACAAGTTAGTGAAGTTTTTAAACTTGTAGTTTGAAATTTGTAAGCAAACCCCCTGAAAAATTTAAATATACGCATATTTTTTTATAACGTTTCCGAAAATAAATCTTTTTTATTATTTGGAAATACTAAAGTATCCCTAAGCCACTAACCCGTTTGTTCACATATTAATCATACGCAATGTAGGTAAATTTCAAACAAATATTTCTTATTCTTTTTTGTTTTGTCACTTTAATGGATCAAGTACCAGGGCCTGTATTAAATAAGTAAAGTAGGACTATGTGAGATACTCTACACCAAGTATAATTTCAGTAAAGTTTCTGGAAGCGCTCCAAATTATGGGAAAGGTCTTGTCTAAACTAAATTGCCAAAAATGTTAACTTATGCAGATTTTGTGGATTTATAAGCAGATTTTGTAAAAATTGACTTCGGTTAACTAAAAAAAATTCTTTAAATATCGATTTTTGGGCCGCCTGACTGTATATAACCCCTTAAATTATTTGTCCTACTTTCAATTATAAAAACCATTAATTAGGTTGTATTGTATTGTGCTACTGGAAACAGAGTTGTTAAAATTTATTTTAAGAAGAATATACGAAATGGATGTTAGGTACAAATCTAAAAAAACCCCAACAGCAAGTCGTCTTTATGATAAACTAAAAAAATTAACAATTCTGGGGTTGAATCACGGCATTCGTGATCGAATGAAATCTTTCGAAAACTGATTTTTTAATAAATAACTACAATAATACTAATAATGAAAACACCAACTTTAACTTTTATTTCCAATCTAGGACCGAACTACAAGATAAATAATGGAAAAAATTCCGTTAGATGTCTTGTTTTTAGAAATAAAAAACATATTTCGATCATAAGTGCCGTAATACGAAACCTGTTTTTAATACGACAATCTTAAAGTAAATATTTTCCTCCAAAACTTTATTGGAAATTCAACAAAAAAGAAAACTTTGCTTAAAAAATATTATTAACTTACCCATTAATATTCTCCTGTTTCATTTTATGTAACTTGTCCAAAGCATTACGTTCATTTTGGACTTTACTAAATTTAGCTGATAAACTTTTTATTTCCATATCCAATTCCACGTGATGTTTCTTCATTTTATCCAACTCCTCAGATAGTTTTGAATTATCTTCCAATAATTCATTTTGTATCTTTTTATCTAAAGAACAATGTTGGGAAATCAGGGGAAATTTATATTTATGTTAAAAAATGCTCATTTATTTTATAAACTGGTTATATGTAACATAATTTTAGGAATTATCAAGAGTTTTTATATGGCTAGAACATTACGTTTTCGAAAAGAAATAAATTTTAAATAACGAAAGATCAAATTTTGGCCAATCTTTTATGATATTGAGGAATCTTTGTTAAAATATTTGTAAAATATGGCAAATTTTTTAAATGAAAAATGTTTTTATATTTTGTAATTATGGATAACCCAGCAAAACTTTGATAATGGGTGCGATATTCCCATGCGTTACCTTGTAATGACAGCTCGTTACCTTTTTCACTATTTGCAAGCATAATGTAATAAGTTACTCATTATTGATTACATAATATATCATTTATAAATGTAAAGTAATAATTAAAATATTTTTGAAAATCTATTTTTAGATACATTACTTTGTGTTTTTTTGTAACACTAGCGAACAAACGAAGTGCAATAATTCATTTAAGTTTAAAGCAATCAAATACTATATGCGTCGAAAGCTCAGTGGGTAGAGTTCTTGGCTGGCAACCAGCGTGCCCTGGTTCGATTCCCATCTTGACCACTTTATTTTTAATTACAAATAATTTAAAAAAAATATTTGTAATAATTTTTTTTAATAAAAATTCTTTTTTTTTTAAAATCTATTTTTAGACACATTACTTTTTCCATTCTCGTATCCAAATAAGTAATCGCCTATAAAATTCATCAATGAAGTAAGGTGTAAAGTAATCCATCGGCCCCTATGGCTATACATTACATTACCCATTATTTGGTAATGTGTGGTTTTGCTGGGAATACACAGAAAAAATTATAAGACATTAGCGGAACGGAATGCAATTTCTGAACAGCCACATCATTCATCAACTCCAGTAATCTCCTTTATTATTGTATGTCCTAATTAGCTTTTAGCTCCTTTAGAACAGTGATCGGCACTCATAGCATTCAGTAGCACGTACACAACACGAATGTCTACAAATCTCACAGCTAAGAGCACAAAAAATACAATTATTTCATTCAGTGGTACGCTAACTTTCAACAGAGCAAGTATATGCCGCTTTGTTGAAGAAATAAAGCATAGAGGAAGAATAGTATAGAGGATGCAACGCCGTCAGCAGCCAAATACAATTTTATACAGAATACAAAGGTTCGGAAACTTTGAGAAAACAGGGGAAAATTGAGCAAATTTCCCTGATTTCTGCAAAAATTTGAGTAAATTTCCCTGTTTTTAAACCTTTTTTTTAAATCCAATTGGGAAATCTGCTAAAAACTAATTGGATTTGCAAAGAAATTCAATTGGAATCGCAAAAAATCCAATTTAAAAAGATGCTGAACCTTTGAAATCTGCACATACAAAACTAAGAGAACGTTTTTTACGACGTGAGAGACATCGTCATGGTGTGAATAAAGTACACTAAAAATTTGTTGTTTTTTATTATAGTTATTTTTTTTATTGTAGGTATTTTTTTTGTTTTTCGTTTACATTTTAAATTAAAAATGTGGAACGTTGAGTGGGAAGATTATTTTTTATTTTTGAAATACATTAAATGAGGCAAAGTGCCTTGTATGCAATCAAAAAATTATTATTATCATTATTATGAATTATTTTAATTTTTTAAAATAGAGAAAAAAAACATGAACTATTTTAATTCAATGAATACGGATTCATTTGTTTATCTAGAAAGATAAAATAATTCCTTACGGTGTAAAACACCAATACAAACATATTATCTCTTTCTGCCGACCACTGCTTTAGATAAGTGTTTTGAATTGTTAACATATTTAAAGTTCTAATCATTATGTATATTGTATATTTCGAGGACGATAAATTTATTGGCGAACTCTGTTTTTTTGCTTTTGGTACAGATTTTTCTCAAAATTGGATTAACGTTTTTTTAGGTTTAACGCAGTTTTCTAATTATAGAATTTTAAAATTAAAAGATTTGATAAAAGATTGTTTGTTGGTAAATACAGAAAAGACTTTCAAGTAAAACCGCGGTTTATCTCAGTTATTAGTATTTTTTAAGAGAAGCAAGATTTAGGAAATTATTCCTCATAATAACAGTCAAATTTAAGATTGCTCATCAGATGTAGGTCATTTCAAAATCTGATCATAAATCTTATGAGCAATCTTGAATTTGACTGGGTTTTGGTGTTTGTGTTAAGTTTTGGGCTTTGGTGTGTTCTGACACATGTAGTTAAATTTTATGATCAACATTTTTTTGTCTCCTCTACCAGAATCCATTGTCAGAACCCCGTAATTTTGGAAAAAGTTCAAAACTGTTGTACAGTGTAATCAGAAAACATAAATTTTTTTTGCTCAGGTTTGATTTTTTCTGCTTTAAATTAGCTTCTTCTTAAGATTTTTGAGTTTAAAATTGCTTTTTCACATGTTCTACATTAAAGTGCTATTTATAACTTCACAAATCTTCGAGCCAAAGGTTGGTGTTTTGAAATAAAAATATTTATTTTCTAATATTTTTTATTTACTGAACATGCTACACAATAAAGTAGCGAAATATTAAAAAAATAAATATTTTTATTTAAAAAACCAACCTTAAGCTCGAAGAATAGTGAAGTTATAAATAAAATAAAAGGTTTAATAAAAATTAAGGTGCTATTTTTACTCAAAAAAATTAATTTTTCTCCTAGCTTTAGCAAAAGTCATGGTACCCTTGTCAAAATAAAAAATATCCCCAAATTTCTCAAAAATGACGTAACTGAAAATGTGACACTTATTTTTATTTTGTGTATTCACTTGTATACTACCACAAATCTAAAAAATATTTCACTTGTTTAACGAAATAAAACTTATAAAAATTGTAGACCAATATAACTCCATATTTAAGTACAGCAAAAGTCAGGGTAGTGCTAGCCATAAACTGAGTGACGAGGCACATTTTCATTTGAATGGATATGTGAATAAACAGAATAGTCGGTTCTGGGCAATGGAAAACCCTCAAATTATTCATCAGTCACCTTTGCATCCATTAAAAGTGACAGTTGATCAGGATGAATCATTGGACCTTACTTCTTTGAAAATGAAAACGGCGTAACGGCAACTGTGAATGGGCAGCGATATCGTGATATGTTTGAAAACTTTTTAACGCTACAACTGCATGCTTTGGGCTTTATTAACATGTGGTATCAACAAGACGGTGCCACATAGCATACATCCAAGATTACAATGGAATTACTGCGAGACCTCTTTTCACAACAAGTTATTTCAAGAAATGGTGATGTTGATTGGCCTCCACGGTCGCCTGATTTGACTGCTCCGGACTTCTTTTGTGGGGATATCTCAAAAGCAAGGTTTATGCAAACAAACCAGAAACGCTTGAGCAACTCAAACAAAATATTCATGATGAAATTAATAAAATACCGCGTGAAATGTGTGAGAATGTAATGAAAAATGTGCTCAAAAGGGCTCGCATTTGTGAGGCTAACAGAGGCGGACATTTATCTGATATTGTATTCCATACATAATTGCCGACATTAAATAAAACATTTATCAATATAAGATCCATTCTCTTTCATTTAATCGAAAATTATAAACAAAGTAGTATACCTTCCCGACGGGCACCCTGTATACGAAAACTTCACAAAAAAGCTTATGCCCTCAATGCCGACATGGTTCATTGAAGTTCTACGACTTAAGGCATATCCTACTAAGTATTAGGTAAAGCCATCCAGTTCAACAATCACAAAATTTTAATAAAGTTTTGTTATTTTTCCCAGGGGTACCATGACTTTTGCTGTACACTGTAGATTGAATTTAGATTTTTTTTGTATTATCTGGTAATAATATTGAAGCTGTGTAGGTACCAGAGCTGTAAATGATTGCAATCGATTTAATTGCAATCACATGATTTCGCTTTAATGATTGCTAATTTTTTGATTGCATTCAAAATCGTAAATTGATTTCATGATTTCAATTTGAAATCATGAAATCAATATGATAAAAACGATTGAATCAATTTTTTGAAATCAATTTATATATAAATTGATTGCAATCGATTTGATTGCAATTACTTTAATTGCAATCAAATCCAGTAATTGCAATCAAAGTTAAATCAGAATCAAAATCTTCGTTCTTTTCAAATGAAAAATGGCAATTTTTATTTGCAAAGTTTTGTAAAATTGGTAAACATTATTTCTAATTGCAATCAGTTCTTCCGTAGAAAAAAAAAATGCAAGAAATGACTAACAAACCTACGTTTTTCATGTCATTTTGGAGCCGATAAGTTTTAGTTGTTATTATCTAATATCCTCTACTTTGCAAAATTGCAAAGAATTCTCTTTTCAACGCATTCAAATAATTTGTTGCTTTTGTTGTTTTTTTTTTTATAAATACAGTTATTTTTTTTTATTATTTTCTAAGAAGTCGAAGTAAGATGGAATAAAATAATTTGTTGCTTTTGTTGTTTTTTTTTTTTAATAGTTGTTGTTTTTTTATTATTTACTTAGAAGTCGACGTAGGCTGGAACAAAATAAATTGTTGCTTTTGTTTTTTTTTATAAATACAGTTGTTGTTTTTTTTTATTATTTACTTAGAAGTCAAAGTTTACTGAAATGTTCAGACATATTTTCATAGTGCATAAATCGTCATTTGTGCTATTGATTTGTTCATTAAATACGTGTTTTCTATATTATTAAACGTTTGGTGTCAAATTGCTAATAAATTAATAGTTCATATTAAACTGTTCATTGTTAAAACTGAAAAAAAGTAAAAAAAGAAATTGTGATCAGAATGTCAGAAATTTTTGATGATTTTTCGTCTGATGATTATGAAAAAGATCCAAGTTATGAATGTGAAAATTTTTCAGACGAAAAACCAACAACAAGTAAAAGAAGAAAGATTGAGTTAAAGACTTCGCGCTCTTTGAATGAAACTGCTTCTTGTAGAAATGAAGCAGACTCTGATAATTCGAATTTACCAGAAACGTCAATTTTGTTTACAAAGTTTTTTAAAATTGTAAAAAAGGTGTGTATCAAAATTTGGTTGTTTTCGAAATTTATTTCTAATATCATACAATTATGCAGATAGATGGTGCTTACAGCCGTAACCAAAGTGGCATTCAGGCTAAGTGCAGAATATGCAATGTATATTTACAAGGATCAACGCAAATAACGTCCAATTTTATTCGACATTTAAGACAACGCCATACGGAAGAATATAATGCATACAATCAACAGAAAAAGAATCACGTCGCCAAAAACAATTCAAAGGAACGCTTTAATGAAGTGACGTGTCGCGTTATAATAGATAACATGTTACCAATCTCAATAGTTGAATCTCAATCCTTTAAAGAGTTTGCCAAGTTTACTAATCCAAAATTGAACTTGATTAGTAGACCAACAGCTGTGAAAACTATTGACAACATGTATACTTCAATGATTGATAAACTTAAAGAACAAATTAAATTAAACAAATTTGTATGCACAACAGCCGACGTGTGGTCAAACAACTAAGCACCGTAGCTTTCTAGGCTATACATGTCATTGGATAGATGAAAATTTCAATAGAAAGTCGGTAGCTTTAGCTTGCAGACGCTTTTCTGGTCGACATACACATGACTGTATCCGAGATTTGATGGTAGAGATACATGCGCAGTTTGATCTAAGTATCTCTAATGTAACGGCGACAATTACAGACAATGGTTCGAACTTCGTGAAAGCGTTCAAAGAATTTGGAGTTGATAGTGTAAAGATCGGTGCAGAAATAAATGATGATGATGATAATGATGGTGACGATGATGATCAGGAAAATCTATTTGGAGAGCCTACGGAAATTTCAAGCAATATTTTCAATTCTTGGTTGCCAAGACATATACGTTGTGCAACCCATACCTTGAATCTGGTGGCGACAACTGATCTTTTAAATATATTGAAAAAATACATAAAATATTTTGAAAAGCACCAATCAGTAAGTATTCTTTTGATAAAAAATCCTGAAGCTTTGATTAAAGTTTCAATCGTTCACGTCCAGATAATGCAAAAATGTTCACGTCTTGGAGAAGAGTGAATAAGCCAAAAACTTCTGAAGATATAAGGCCAGTATTAGGATGCCAACTGAAATATCCCGTGGCGACAAGATGGAACTCTATGTACGACTCGCTGAAAGATGTTATAAAGAGCAAGAGTAAACTCAACGAGTTGTGCAGAATGTTCAAGGAACCAAGTTTTTCAGAAAGCGATTTTATTTACCTTGAAGATTATTTGATGTTATTAAAGCCAATAGCTGAAGCCATCGATTTTTTGCAGGGAAGCAAAGGAATGATCTACGGATATCTTTTGCCAACTTTGGCCACAATTCGAGTGCAATACATTAAAATATCAAATAGTCACAACAACGAATATATATCGCTCTTGTCCGGTTTAGTTTTAAAAGCAGTGGAAGCTCGGTTCCAAAACTATTTTGATTTGACACAAGAAGTCAATGACGCTATCATAGCTTCCGTCCTTTGTCCACAAATTAAGTTGCAATGGCTAACAGCTTTAAATTCGTCATTTACTCAAGTAAAATCCACGAAGTAATTGCTTTAGTCAAAAATGCTCTTCCCAATGAGACTCCATTGCCATCGCCCGAAGTGAATTTAAATGCATCCAGCAAATACTTCAATTTTTGCCTTGAAAGTATAATACAATTATATCAAAATAATCTATTAAAAAAATAATATAATATTTTTTCTTTTAGATAATCCTGTTAATTTATCGGAAACACAACAGAATCCCACTCATACAAGCTTTCATTCGTATCTTACAGATACGGACACATCGTTTGAAATGCTCGATCGGTATCCGACTTTGAAATCCACATTTATGAGATTCAACGCACCATTACCATCATCAGCTGCAGTAGAAAGGTTGTTTTCATTTGCAACCTTGCTAAATTCTCCGCGTCGTGGATCGCTTTCAGATAGCAACTTTGAAAAGTTACTTTTACTAAAAGCCAATAGAGAGCTTTTTAATGTAAAAAATGCTCAAAGTAATGAAATCTGAAATATTTTTCATATTGTTTTGTTCATGTTATGTTTGTCATGACTTTTTTTAATAAATTCACAAAATTAAATTTTTTTTTTGTTTTTGACTTTTATTTTTCTGGTCAAATATAAGTGGAGGTTTGCAATAGAATCTGTTGGTTTTCACCAAAACTTTAGTGATTTTTACTAAAATCTAGTGGTTTCCACCAAAAATTTGGAGGTTTCCACCAGATTCTAGTAGAAACCGCTAGATTCCAAATGTAAATTATTTCATTGGACTTTTACTATAGTTGTGATTTTAAGGGAATTTATTGAAATCACATGATTTCAAGGGAATTTATTGAAATCACATGATTTCAAGGGAATTTATTGAAATCACATGATTTCAAGGGAACTTGTTGAAATCGCATGATTTCAACAAAAATTTGATTGCAATCGAATTGATTGCAATTAAATTAATTGCATTCAATGATTTCTAAAAAAAATGATTTCAAAGTGATCAAAAAATATTGCAATTTTGACAAGATTTCATTTTGAAATCTGAAATCATTTAGAAATCAAAGAATGAAATCAGTTTGGTTGAAATCACTTTGATTTCAATGTCAATTGATTGCAGCTTTTTACAGCTCTGGTAGGTACCCAGCAAAACTTTGGTAAAGGGTGCGATATTCTCATGCGTTACCTTCTAATGACAGCTCGTTACCTTTTTCATAATTTGCAAGCATAAAGTAATAAGTTACTGATTATTGATTACGTTATATTTTTGAAAATCTATTTTTAAATACATTACTTTGTTTTTTTGTAAGCAAAAGGGTAATGTATGTTTGTTTTGACAACACTAAAGAAAAAACGAAGCGCAACAATTCATTTAAGTTTAAAGTAATTAAATTCTATATGCGTCGATAGCTCAGTGGGTAGAGTTCTTGTATGGCAACCAGAGTTCCCCGGTTCGATTCCCATCATGACCACATTATTTTTAATAACGGTTAAAATATTTGTAATAATTTTTTTTAAAAATCTATTTTTAGACACATTATTATTTTCTTTCTCGTAACCATATAAGTAACCCCTTACATTATCACCTCTAAAGAAATGTGCATGTACATTACTTTGATTCTCATCGCCTGTAAAATTCATCAGTGAAGTAAGGTGTAAAGTAATCCATGAGCCCCTTATGGCTACACATTACTTGACACATTATTTGGTAATGTGTGGTTTTGCTGGGTACCTTAACAATAACAAAAACCTTAACTGAAAAATACAAAAGCTTACATTTTTAGAAAATATAAATTACTTACGATCTTCTAATTCCAATTTAAGTGCTTTATTTTCCTCTTTCAAGGCGATATTATCCTCAAGTAACGTAAATAAATCAGTTTCGGGATCTTGCTCATTATAATCCGGTTCACGGACCCTACTGCGACTGCGTGTTTTCCCCTCTTGGGTGCGAAATTTCGCTACCGGTATACGACCTCTACGTTCCATAGCTTAAGAAGGAATATATATATATTTTTTAGATAATTATATTAAGAAAATTAATTTTAAACCTAGTGACATGTTGTGTTTTAAGATTGTTTAATTAAAAAGAATTTATATTTTTGTTTGCCTTTTATAAGTTTTGATACCCTTAAATAAAACACTCGTTTAGTTTGTTTTGCTTTTTGTGTTTTTATCAATCCAACTATGTGGTTTGCATAGCACCTAAACTTTTAAAGTCATATTTTTTAAATATGACTTCTGGTGTTAAGGTTACCAGACAAAATTTTTAATTTATTTGTTATTTTTCTTTAGGTTGTTTATAGTAAATTATTACATATATTTAATTATTATTATTTCATTGTTTTTTTTTTTCAATTGATTTAATGCTAAGATTAATTATTTTCTTTTTCTGTTTTTATTTAGTTTTTGTTTTATTTCAAGTTTTTTTTTTACTCTCTTTTATATAGCTTTATATTTTGCTTTTTTTATATATATATAAATATACGATTTTTATTTTCCTAAGTCAAAATTAATTGAAAATACATTAAACAAAGGATTATGATGTATAACTTTTATGGTCGTTTTGTTAACCTGTGTTATGTTAACATATTAACATAGAAATAATAGAAAAAAAGCAAAATTTTAGGGGACCTTTTTTACTTTTTTTTTTAAGAATTTTTATTTGAATTGTGTAAATTTTTTAAAATATTTTCAAATAAAAACACTAAAAAGTTGTATATAATTTTAAGAAGAAATGCTAGATTTTATTTTAATAGACCCCTAAAAGTGTTTTATTTTTCGTATTAATTGTTATAAAGTGTTAACTTAACCGACTGTTACTAAAACGAACCATTAAATTATAGAATTATGCCATAAATAATAAAATAAAAAAACAAATTTGTTTATTTTTTTTTTAATTTTTAAAGAAAATGTTATAAAGATACTTAAAAACTAAAAAAAAAATAATATGTTTAAGATTTTTACAAAAAATCTTTTCCTTTTTGCAGTTGTAATTCTTTATTTTTAAAGCCAGTTTTTAAAAATATTATTGGGCTAAATCTAGAAAATTAAATTCAATTTAATTAATAGTAAATTTATAGTTTTTTTTTTTGATATTAATAAATTTCAGACATTTTTTTTTTGTTAAATTTTTATATAATGTTGTTTATATTTAAAGAATTGTTTTTTATTTAAAAGGTTAATTTAATGACATTTTCTATATATATTTATTATTTAGTTTTTATTATTTTTTTGTGGAAATAGAAGTGTTAACATTTTGGTTTTTAAGGTTTATATGAAATTTTTATTAATTCATTTTTTTTATATAGCTGCAAATTTATAACAGACTGCCTGTTTTGATTTTGTGTTAAAATAAACAATAAGAAATTAAATATTTTTCTGTATTTTGTACTAAAAGGTTTTAATACTAATTTCAAAAAATCTTATAAGGAAATTTAGAAAAATTATAAATTATGGTAGTAGTAGGTTGACAAAAAAAAAATATGCCCAAATAAAAAAATAGGTTTGCAGAAGAAAAATCTTCAAATACTAAGGGGGTTTCGAATGAAAAAAAAAAATAATAACTGTTGCATATAATTCTAATATGCATCATTTTTTAAACGAAACTTTTCAATAGGAATAAAATTCAAAATTTATTACTTTCAAAATCGAAAAAAAAAAATTTTTTTATTCGCCCTAAAAAAAATTTGAATTCAAAATTTGTTGGTCATCGAAGCTGTACTGAAAAACGAATCCACATAAAACAATTCTTTAAAAAAAGTATCTGATGTAAAAAACGAGTTATTTAGTGTCGGTTTGATTTTCAGAACACTCGTATGTGTGTTCTGAAAAACGAATTCACATACAATTACTCTTTTTGTACAACACAATAATTTTCATTACAGTGGATTTGTAAAATTATGTGGAATCAAAATGTTTGAAAATTTAGTGTTTCGAAAAATTTTTGGAATTTTCAGAAAAATTTAAAAATATTTATTTTCTCTGTTTTAAGAAACGAGTCCACGTAAAAAACGAGTTATTTAATGTCAGTTTGATTTTCAGAACACTTGTATGTTTACACTCTTTTTGTACAACAACACAATAATTTAAGGTGGATTTGGTTTTCAAAACACCCCTATTATTTTATTACAGTGGATTTGTAAAATCATGAGGAATCAAAATGTTTGAAAATTTAGTGTTTCGAAAAAATTTTGGAACTTTTAAAAGAATTTTCAAATATTTATTTATTTTCTCTGTTTTAAAAAACGAGTCCACGTACAAAACGAGTTATTTAATGTCAGTTTGATTTTCAGAACACTTGTTTGTGTGTTCTGAAAAACGAATTCACATACAATTATACTTTTTGTACAACAACACAATAAATTTAGGTGGATTTGATTTTCAAAACACACCTGTTATTTCATTACAGTGTATTTGTGAAATCAAAATGTTTGGAAATTGAGTATTTCGAAAATATTTTGGAATTTTTAGAAAAATTTTAAAATATTTATTTATTTTCTCTGTTTTTAAAAACGAATCCACATAAACTATTCGTGTTCACACAATTTTACATGCATGTGAATTTATGTTCACATGTGGGTCATAGACTGGGATTCGAAACTCAGAACAGCAACGTTTATTTCATATTTTAAATGCAAAAATTTAATTTTTTGAAAACAACATATGTTGAAATTTTTTTTTATGTAAATTCTAAGAAATCTGTTTCCAAAAGCACAATACAAAACTTGGCACACCCATTGTGAACAACCTAACTATATATTGTACTAGAAATGCACTAATCTTTGTAAATGGCAAATTTAATTATTTAATGGATCTTAATATTGAATTCATTGCTTATATTTGTGAATAATTGTAAAAAAAGGAATTTATTTTCAAAGGTAATAATTTGAATTCTTAAAACATTAAATTTTAATTTCAAAGAAATAACAAACCCACTTTTCTGTTAATAATTTGAAAAAAATATAGAATTTATTTAATTCTAAAAACCACAGCAGATTCAATTTTAGAATTAAATAATTTTGAAACGAAATCAAGCACACATTTTATGATTTAAAGTTCTGAAATCAAATTTGGATTAAAATTTTGTACAGCATTTGCAAATTAGTCATAAAATGACATTGATTTTACAGAAGTAACCCTGGATGTTTTTTTTTTTTTAAATTCGAATTGCTTATGTTTCTGACTTAGATTTGTTGAAAATAACGGTTATCAAATAACTTCAGAAAAGAAATCACATATAATTGTATATGAATTAGGAATGTCAATCCTGAATCTGGACATCTCGTGATTATTGTTTAAATATTTCACATGTTTAATTTTTTAATATTTTAGTGTCTGATTAGAAAAGTGGATTATTAATTTTTATTTGGGCATTTAACTTTTTTCAATTCATTTAAAACTTGCGATATTTTTTTGTGTCATTTTAATTTAAATGTATGAAAAAAAAAAATAATTTAAATAAAAATATTATTTAATATTTAAAATTTAAGGCAGAATATCTTAAGAAAATTGTTTTAGTTTTATAATCTAAAGAAAATTTCGATTATTTTATAAATTATTTTTATAAAAATGGTTAATTTTGTTGATTCTAAAACACTTTTAAAGCGTTGTTTAACACACATATAAAACGTTGTTTTCGTTTGTGTTAATATATAAAAAAAAACAAAAGGGCTTAAAAACTAAATTTTATAAAAAAAAATTTGAAAATATTTTTGTTTTTTTTTAAATAATACTGAAAAATTTAAATTAAAATTATATTTTTAATTTTTTTTTTTGTATTTGTTCGCTTCAAATTTGCTATAATAACTAGCAATTTTAAATTTAAATTTCCTATTTCGTTTTACTTTGAATTTAATTTTTTTTTTCCTTAAGGATCCTGCCTTTTTTATAATAATAATCATAAAGTGTTTTGTGTGGTTTATAGCATCTTCAAATTTTTGTAGGTACATATATATATATATTTTTTAAAAATTAACTAAATTATAAAACAAACTTAGATTTTTAATTATTTGCAGTCTATTAAGGGTGTTTAATTTAGAGGAAACTATTCCTGTAGTTTTATTATTAATTTATTTTCTTCCTGTCTTCTCATCAGTTAATGTTATATTAATTTTTGCATATATTGTTGCAAATATCCAGTCAATGGGTTTTTATAATTAGTGGCCGCATTCTTTGCAGCTGCTGCCGTTTCATGTTGTTTCGTTTGTTGCCTTTGTCTGTACCATTTTTCAAATGATTCTTTTGCTATTACTTCACAATCATATAAAAGATCAAATATGCTACATATTAATTCATTTGCTGTATTAATATCGTGGTTCTGCTGTATGGAATCTACTACCGCATCTAGGCAAGTTACCTCGTAATCTTCTTGGGCATCTAGACATAAACGTAAGAGTGGCAAACAGTTTTTACGAAATAAGTCGACATTTAAATGTGGTCTATTACCCGCCAAAGTGGCGGCTGGTGTATCCATAGATATACCATTACTATTTTTCTTACTATTAGTATTGGTACGACTTCTATTGCCAGTACAACTGCTAGTACTACTTCCACCACTACTGCTTATGGTAGTTGTAGTAGCCGTTGATGATGCAGATGTATTTATCATTACAGTAGCATAATCACAGCAAAGGAATTGTGTAAAATTTCTTAGGAAATTATTATTTACATTAACATTAGTATTTATATAATCTATAGCTAAATCGCAGTCATTGGCTGTTTTTAAAAGCATTTCCAAACGTTTTACTTGTTGCTCTTGTATAGAGGACAACGACGATGATGAAGTAGCAGATATCGTAAAATTTTTGACTTCCCTTTGAGGAGGTTTTGTATTACGATCATATATATATTGTAGTTTTTGTTTTTGTATAAATTCACGCCATTGTTGTTGATCGCTTATAAACATTTGGCCTTCATTCAATTTATATACATTATGCCATAAATCTCTAACATAATTTGCTCCAAATTCTATGGTAAAGTGTTCAACCAAAGCATTAATAAATCTTTCAGTAAAATGACGATCTTCACGCCAGCTGGGCAGCCAGATATCATTGAAATTTAGTAGACGTTCATGTAATATGGGTCCTAAAAATTCAAATACATAAGTCCAACCATTTGGCACATCTACCAATAGATCAGGGAATTCTTCGGCAAATTGTTCATAGGCACGAGCAAATGTTTTCTTATCGAATGCCTTGCAGCGTATTAGATATGAAAATATGGTAGCACAGGCATTTCGTTGAGTTTTTTTCACTGCCGCCAAATGTAAATAGTCCATAAGTAAGAAATACACTAAACTTATTTGTTGTTTTTGGGTAGTAGCTTGCCATGTAGTTAAGACTTCCTTTTGCCAGTTATCACTATGTGAGGAAAGACAATCCAAGTACTCTTCTATTAAATAGTTTAATAGTTTTTGATTGTCTTTAGAGGAATATGTTTTGTTATCTTCATCGGAGGCATTCTCATGATTACTACTACTGCTGGCTGAAACTGAATTTTTTTCCATATCTCTGGTGGATGATAACACTTGAAATTGATTAGATGTCTGACGTTTAAAACTATTTCGTGTATTGGAACCTTGTTGTCCCCCCTTGCCGCCTAAATATTGGGATGTTGCCACACTCATTGAAGAAGATGTTGTGGTATTTTGTAGTTGTTGTGTTTGACGTCCTGTATTACGCCACACATATGCTGATTTATTGCCTAATTTTGTTGTGGTCTGTGAAGAATCATCTCCTCGTGAGAAATTTAATTTTTTCACATCAATGGTTTGTTGTGTCTCTTTCTGGGCTGAATATTGGGGCTTTCCTGATTTTTGCATAAAATAGTTGCCACCATTAGATGGTGCGGAATCACGCTTATCTTGTTGCATCATTAAACGTGAGGGTCGTTGATTATTGTTAGCATAACCACGTTGGTGGCCACCACTTCTTTCATAATTACCAGAGGAAGATCCGGGCGATTGATTATTTTTATCATCTTGTTGACGATGCCTACGATGCTGCTGTTGTTGTTGTTGTTGTTGGTGCTGCTGCGACCCAGCAGCCATGGCTTGTGTTTGAGGTGTGACATATTTCGCTGTTGTTGTTGATGCTGGAGCTTGATCCCAATTACGTGATCTTAAATCCATAACATCTTGCATCATAAAACGTACACGACTACTTATTTTTGTTTGCATTCCAGTTTTGGCATTTGTATCCAAACTAGATGCGGCATTACCTGCCGATGATTTAGCTGAAATCTTTGCTTCATTAACAATTTGTTGTATTTTACGAAATATTTCATCCATACGGAAATTATTAGTTTTGTGTTCTGAACCATTTCCTTCCAACAAATGTCCCACGGTGGTTAGTAGCTTACACATATACTCTATTTTTTCCTCACTACCATGCTCCAATAATGACTCGATACACAGTAGGACTCGATCACCGGTGAGTGACTGCAGTTTATACAGTTCCCCTATAAAACGTACAGTACCCCAGGCTCGACGTCTAAATTGATATTCTTGATCTTCGATTTCGGCTTGAAGTTCATTACGTTCTTTTGCATCTTTTGTTTGTTCCATTTTATCGACTAGTGGCTGCAGTTTGAGTTTCTTTGCATCGGCATCATTTACATTTACCTCAAATTCGGTTTGTATCCGTTTGATAAGCAAAGCATTGAACATTTTTTTACTTTCAGATTTAATTTCTTGAAATAAAACTTTACAGAATTTTGCATATGTTGGAGCAAAATTTGGTTCACTAACTGTTTTTTCGAAAATAAGTAACATAACCTATAAAAAAAATTTATTTTGAATTTAAGGTTAAACACCAAAAAATATTATAAAATAAAAAAAAATTTAATGTAGGCTTGGTATTTTTCTCAATTTTGTTTAAATTTTTGTGATAAATTACAATTAAACGTTGCAGAATTTTAAAACGATTGCAATTTGTATTGACTAAACTCCGATTTTTGTCGGGAGACATAACCTGAAATAGTTTAAGATAAAGAAATGTCAAAAGTAGTGTATAACACAGTCGATTTAAACTGAATTATAATGACAGTTGAAACAGTTTTGTGTGGGCAAGGGAATATCAGTGGATTGTATAAACTAACACAATTTTAATAACCTCCAAAATTAGATTTATTTTATTACCATTCTATTTGCAATATATCGAAATATTGGTCCCAGACCCAAGAAACCACTGCTACCCAAACCTACAAAAAAAGCGTTTCCTTATTTGAAATTTGGACATATCTAACCGCTTAAGAATGTATTTATATTCCTTTATATACCGACAATTAGCCAGATTTCTTCTTGGGTTTAATAAAAATGAATGCATAAACCAGATGGCTCACTATCCGCTAAAGTGCCAAATACACTATGCGTGTATGACTGATGATACTTTATAAAAGAATCTGAGGTCTCGAAATGTTTCTAAGTTTTGAGTACATATAAATTAACACAAGTTTTTATATAATTTATACAAAAACTACATTTACTATTTTTTATTTTTTTTGTGCAAATTCGAATTTACCTTTTTTTTTCAGTAAGGTTTTTACTGAATTTTAACATATGAAACATAGTTTAAAACTTAAAACATAATTATTTTTTTTTTATGAAATTATGTAAATCTGAAATTATTTTAAGCTAATTAATCATTCACCCAGTGATTGTTAGAAAAAGAATGGTGCTATTGTATGTACATGTAAATGAAATGTGTATATGGATTTGTATGAGACTTAATAAATAAAAGATGAAACCAAATACCAAGCCAACATTAAAATAAATATATAAAATTTTTAAATAAGAAAAATATATATAAAAAAAAAAAATATTTACTTGTTGCATTTTATCCTGGGAATTCATTGTTATGCTAGTCATTGTTTTTAATAAAATATCAAAATTATCGGGTGTTAATTTATTCAGGATACCCCGAACTTTTTTCAACACTCCTTCAATGTCATCATTTGGTTCACCCGAGGGTGAAACATTATTAGACTTACTACGTAAAGCTTCTGGTTGCCAAGCATTTTTACATTCAGAAAGTTTGATTTCCTCATTTAGCGATAAGTGTATACGTATTACATCCATTTTTCTGGGAAATTGACCAGCAATACCACTTGCACTATTGGCTGCGGACGATCCATTTGAATGTTGATCATAATGTTTTCTAGGTGGAGCACATACACGACGTTTACCCGTAACAAATTCCATAGATTCATTGAAATTCATATGTTGATATTGCTGTTGCAGTTGTGTATGAGCACCACCACCACTGCCGCCTCCACCATGTTGTGTCAGATATTGTTGTTGCAGATCCGAAACAAATAACTGGGAAATATAATCATTCCTTAGACATGGTACAACTGGAGTTTTTTGTGATTGAGGTGATACCGCAAATGCCTTTAGTTCTTCTAATGAATAACGTATAAGTGGTTGGTGATGTTGTTGCTTAGCAGCTTTATGTTTATGTACAGTTCCGGCACCAGTTGGTGCAATATTATGATGACCTTTATGAGATTTTGAGTGCATTGTCGCTGCTACACCGCCTCGTGTATGTGGCGGTGGTAAATTACTGCTACAATCTACGGTGTCGGTGTGTAAATTCTTTTGTTTATTTTGTGAACCTTTTGTAGAGACAGTAGTGACTTTTGTATCAATTACTACTTTTTTATCTTCCTTAAGATCACTAGAATGTGCATCTGTGGGGGCATCAACATCTTGCTGTTGCTGTGACTGCTCCTGTTTTGGCAATTTTTCCTTTTCATCTTCAAAAGTGGATGAGGAACTAGTTTGAAATTGTTGCTGTTGTTCAGAAGCTTTTGAATTTTCTTTTGTTGGTTGTAATATATCGGCAACAATATCTTGAGTGTTTATAGGTTTACGTTGATTTTCTGTCTCATCTTAGGATGGAGAGAGAGAGAGGGAAAAAGAGAGAAATATTGTAAAATACCTTTGCCATTTAGAGAATAACTTGTTTAAAAAGAAGTTTCATTGGAATTTAAATTTGTTAAAAAAATTGCCATTAAATCGAAAGTTGTTATAAATATGGAAAGTTTAGATATTTAATATTTTCTACAGCTTTTTCTGTACGAATGCTTTCAAATAAATACTTAACCCCATAATCACAATGCCAAAGGGTATTCCAGCAAAATTGCTGCCAACTCTACTCTTTCATACAAAAATTTACATAATAAAAAGCTAGCAGCTAGTTAGCATTCGCTTTTTTATTATAAATACGGGGATTAGGTACTAAGGATTTTTACTATCGGAAAGATTTTAAAAATTAAAAATTCTGAAGCATTTTTCCCATCTCTGACTTTACAAAACAAAATATAAAATTAAGCATGTTTTCCGGGGGCCTAATCTGTAAATTAAGTGTGTCAAAAAAACATTTAAAATTCGTGGAGAGATGTAGCGATCTCTCCAAAACCAATTACGGTCCCTCCCTTTAGACGAAAAAATCAAAAATTAGCTACATCTCGAATTTCAGAGATTTTTTGATGCATTATTTATGTTACGTTTTTATTACTTTTGTACTAAAAGAAATCACAACGAACGATGAAATTATGCAAAAATTGCCATAATATTCTCATTCCCTTCCAAAAAAACTTCTTTTTAATTAAAAAAAAAAAAACAGTTATAAGTACTTTTTGAATCCATTCTGTTATTTGATTTGGATGTCTGCTGCTGGTGCTGCGGCTGCTGCTGCTGCTGATGATGTTGACTTTGTTTATTTTGTTCTCTTAAATTACCACTAAATCTAGATGAAATTGAACTACTATTTGCATTATGAATATCAGTCAAAAGGATATTTGTCGATGCATTTGATGACAAGGACAAATTATTACTACAATTATTATTAGAGGTCGCAGTGTTACTACTGCGTTGATTACTCGCGCTTGTCGACGATACAGTTGGTTCTTGAAACTTTTGGTGTTGGTGTTGTTGGTGTTGTTGCTGTTGGGATTTCTTTTGATTTTCTTTGGTACGTTTAGCAACTTTACGATTTTTACTTTTACCAACTGTTATAAATGAATTATTATTATTATTATAATTGTTGTTGCTGTTGTTGTTGTTATTATTATTATTATTAGTATTACTGCCAGATGCAGTCGACTCAGTTTTAGTGGTATTTTGTTTCTGTGGTACATCAGTTGTAGGATTTTGTTTTGAATTTTTTAAATTTCCACCATTACTCGCGGGTAAAGCTATCACTGTATTGGCCGTTTTTATGGATTTTGTTTGATCTTTATTTTTATTCGACGAAGATTTATCTGTAACAAAACAATAAATTTAAATCACATGTGTTTATGTGTTAAACAGTCTGTTATATTTGATAATTTTATAATTAATAATAAGAATCAAATTAGATTTAACCAAATTTAGAAGAATTTCCTTTAATTTTTTTATTTTAATTCTCTAAACTCTTAAAATTAATTTATAAAATTTTCAAAAATTCCAGTATCTGAGTTATTATTTACTTTTTTGTTCATTCTTGTATGTAGCGGATGTTGATGGTAACCGATCTTCATCTTGTTTCTTATTTTTGAAAATCTTTTTGGAATTTTCTTTTTCATCAGTTTTTACATTATCAGTGTTTTTTGGAGCCTCTTTAACTTCAAAACATTTGTCAACTGAATTGTGTGGAGAAATTTTGTGTGAATCTTGTTTCGGAATGGTTGGTTCGATTGTTACTTGTTCATCTTTTGCATCTATTGGCTTAGATTGACCATTTTCATCATCATCATCATCTATATGAGATGTAGATTTTACTATAAATTATAAAATGATTTAATAAAAAATTTTGAAAATTTAAAACACAAAAAAAAAACCAAAGTATTCAAAATTAACTACAAATATTGTATTTACTAAACTACATAGTCTTCCAAGTTTGATTTTAAAAGCTTATAATAGTTTTTCTTTGCAATTAGTTTAAATTTTTGAAATTTTTTTAAATATGAAACGACTTTGAGTGCAACGCAAAATAATGAAAGTGCAAAAAAGCGATTTATCACAATTGGGTCGATAAACGATCGCGAAATAAAATGTCGACATGCCGTCCAGTGATTTTAAGAAATTATCAATGTCCGACCGAATAGTTCGGATGGGGTAATTTGAATTTGGTATTCGGTATTTTGAAGAACTATGGACAATCCGGTTAGTTTTAAAATTTTTATACGAGAAATTAAACGCGATAATTTTTAAATAATTGTATAAGAATGAATAAAATAAATTTGGAAGAAATATAAAAATCAAACTTGAAAATAACATAGAATTCTAAAGTGTTAAAACTATAAATAATATCTAAAGAAAGTGAAGGAAATTCAATTCTACTTGATTGAGCAAAATACTATAATCGATCATCGCTACTAAATGAACAACATGTGATCGAATAGTGAACAAACTAAATTATTTACCCTCTGTTTCAGTTGTATGATCTTCTGTATCAGATTCTCCTATATGCACTTCAAAATCATTATTTAGGATTTCCTCTTGATTTATATTTAAATTTGTCGTTAATTCACTGTCCATATACAATGCAGTACGCTGTTCCATACTAATGTCATCAATAACATCATCTTCATTGTCCAATTCATGTTCGTTAGTATCGGCATCTGTATCATCCGGATCTTCAATGCAAGTTTGTAATGATTCACCAGCTTGTAACAACGGTGGCGTTGTCGTGATGCTGTTTGTTTGTAATGTGATTTGTTTTTCTTTAACAGCATCTGTTTGCATTTGTTGATCAATTTTATCTTTTATAATTGATGTAACTGCTTCTGTGGCCGGTGGTGGGGGTGGTGGTGATGGTGACAAAGATGGTGATGGTGTTAATGGGGCGGGCGGTGATGGAGCACTTGCTACAGAAACTGTTATTGATTTATTATTTTCAATTTTCATTGTAATAATTTCAGTCGTTTCATTGTCTGTTGGTCCCGCCGTTGCTCTAGTTTTACATTGAGATTGATCATTTTCTACTGCGGCTGTTGGTAGTGCCGGCGGTGGTGGTCTTAACTCAACGGCAGTGCTTCTCTTTTGGGGCTCATCAAATGTTACCTTTTCCATAGTTATTGGATGTATGATCGGTATAGCATGTTTACGTGGTTTTGTGCCCTTATATTCAGTTCCTGTTGAAGACAATGTGCCAACACCCATACTACCTTTTGAATGCATATTCAAAGAGGCGGATGTTGAGGCGTATGCCGGCTGTAATGTAGGTGGTTGACCTATGCCGGTAGCAGCCGTTAACATGGTGCCCGGCTGCGGAGCTAAAGTTGTTCCAGCTGCCATTTGCAGTGGCGGTGTACAGAATGGTGGAGCAACAAAGGTTGTTGGACCAGCAGTGGCCGTACCTCTGGTATTCTGAAGTTGTGGGGCTACATGCACTGTGGAACCACCAGCATTACCAACACCATTGACGGCCGCTGCTGCTGCCGTTGATTGTTGAAGGGTATTAGTGAGCAAAGTTGTTCGTGCAGGTGGTGGCAATGTTGCAGGTGATAATGTAAAATAGTTACCTGGCGGTAGAAATTGTGGTCGCTGATGTGTTACGGCTGTTATCATACTTCTTATTTGATGATGTTGTGGCGGGTGATGGAGTTGCGCTGGTGCATGTGCAGCACTAACGGCTGGGTTCGAAAAATAATGCAACGTTGTTTGGTCAGTGTGTATGGCTGCTTGTTGATGTGTTTGTGGTGGCTGTGGTTGTTGGGTCGCCTGATAAAGGGCATGTCCTGCTTGCCCACCACCAACTGGATTGCCGTGTTGCCCTGCAGCAGCGGCTGCAGCAGCTGCCACACTATTATATTGAGCGGCTACCATTACTGCTGTATTTTGTTGTTGAAGTTGCATGTGGTATGCTGGGGTCATGAAATGACTATTGTTAGGCGGTGGCAAAGTTGCTTGCATAAGAGCACTGCCTGCTGAATAATGAGGCAACGAATTAGAGTTGTTGACTTGTTGTCTATTACCGCCCATATTATTTGAATTATTATTATTTCCAACTGCTGTATTGTTAATACCTGCCATGACGTTACCTTGTTGTTGCTGTTGTTGTTGGTTTCCATTGGCGTTTGTATGCATTGGTGGCGATGGTGCCATTTGTGGGCCACCACCGACATTATTACCGACCGGAGTTTGTCCTGGATGCTGGTGTTGTGTTGGTGCTGCAGGATGTATTTGACTCAGATGATACGGAAAGAAACCTAATGGCACTTGATGGTGCTGAAATTGTTGTTGGTGTTGGGCTACTGATTGCTGTTGCTGATGTACATGAGGGTGGGAATTTCCAGAAGATTGTGTTGTTAATGTTTGGCTTGTATGATGCACGATAGAACCGACTTGTAATTGTTGCTGTTGTTGCGATTGATGATGTGCTTGTTGATGATGGTGGTTGTGATGTAGATGTGGTTGCTGCTGTTGCTGTTGTGACTGTTGCTGCTGCTGCTGTTGTTGTTGTAGTTGCTGGTTGTGTTGATTTGGGCGTATTCCCTTCCCACCCCCTCCCGTTTGCACGAACATAGGAGGATCTTTCAAAGACCTGTGTTCCAAACATTGCAAATTTCATCCAAAGTAATTTGTTTATTTATTGTAAATATTTTGATTTTGCCATAAAGGGAGAAAAAATTTAATTGTACAAAAAAAAAGAATGGGTTAGTATTGAGCGAATAATATGAATGAATTATTAGTAACATCACAGAGACACACATACAAACAAACAATAGAAAAGCAATTATTATTATTGCGACACAATTACACATAACGAACTCAAAGAGACTAAACTTTCAAGTTCATTATACACGTAATAATTTGTATGAATAACTGTTGATGGAACCAACAATTTGACTTGGTTATAATAATAGTTCGTTGTAGCCGTATTCCACTGCAGACGTATATAATAAACAAGCAATTGAACATGCAATATAATGAATTTTTTTTTAATATAATTGATATTTGAGAATATTAAAAATAAATATAAATAAACAAATATACAACTTTTTCTAAACTTATTTAAGGCCAAAATAAAACTTATATTCGTAAATCTATTCGAAAATGTAATTTATTAACAGCTACATTTATGTATTGTAGTTTTCCATATTATGATTTCACCTAAGTTTAAGTTTAAAACATGAAATTGGAAATGGTGTACTTGATTTTAATCATGTAATTTTTTCACTAACCCGCTATGGGTTAAATTCCATGTATTGTCTGAGTTCAATAAAGTATTTATTACCTAAAACATTTGTTTAATAAATAATAATTAAACAAAGAATTAAAAATAAAAAATAAAAACAATAAACAAGCCACAATCTTAAAACAGAAAAAACAACAAAACAAATGTATGTGATTCATTGAGAAATTGTATGCACTTCCCAGCACAACCTTGCGTTACGTTGGAACTTTACACCTTAACATTACATTACATTAGATACTAAATTCGATTTTTTTTTTCAAAACATATTACAAGTCTAGGAGTTACCTCGATGAACATGCCCTCGTTGAAATAATAGGTTTTGTAATAGAAAAGTAAGTTGTTATCTAAATTTATTTATTATTATGAAACTCATAACCGGATAATATAATACTTTGCTGGGTAGTATCAAATACAAGCAACATATTAATTTCATTGAAACGAGAAGTAGTGTTTGTCTTAAGAAAATTTATCGCCCTTGTCACAGAAATCACTTTCAGATAACAAGTTCATAGTGAAAATTTTCGATTTTTAGCCGTTGCAAGATTCACATACAAATATTCTATTTTTTTTTTCGTTTTATGTGAAAATTCATCGAATGTGTTTTTTCTAATAACCGTCCCTGTCCCTATCACTCAAATATTTTTTATATAAAAAAAAATTCGTAGAGAAATCTTACAAATTTTTTATTGTTTCAAGAATTTAATGGTACAGAAATCACTTCCACATAAAAAAATTTATAGCGAAAATTTTTTAATTTATTGCTGTTACAAGATGACATACGAATATATATATATTTTTTTTCGATTTATGTGAAAGTTAGGAATCAGGGGATAAAGAAAAACAATTGATATTTAAAATTGAATATATTTTTAATTATACCCTCCAACACATATGGTGGGGGTATACATATATCGGTTTGTCATTCCGTTTGTAACATGTCGAAATATATACACAACAAAATAAGACATGAGGAAGAAGTAGTTAAACACTACATTTACTGAACCCGAACTTGTGAAAATTTTGGTGAATCATTAATGATTTTAATATCGCCGTGTCAGTTCTTTGTTTCAGTGCTATGAAAAATCGCTGATCAGATGGACTTTTTCACGACAAAGTGGTTATCACTGGTATGCAAAATATGTTAACAATAAGGCATTAAATAACTGTAGGAATTAACCATTTATGAACCAACTAAATAATTGTTTTTTTTAATATAATTATAAATTGTTATAAATAGATATTAAAATTAAAAAATTTATATGCTTTTTAATAGAATTGTTACAAAAATTTTTATTCTTATGGCTTCATAAGAAGGGGTTAATATTAACATTTTGGAAGTTGTTTAAAATGACTTCTTACAAATCGAAAAATTTACACTATGAACTTCTTTGGATGTTCTGAAAAAAAGACTCGTAAAGAATAACATCCATTTTATTTTGCTGGGTATTCAAGACCCCATAAAGTATATTAATGATCCTTATGAAATTTTAAGCCGATCTAGCAATATCCGTTTGTCTGTCTATCTGTGTGTTGAAATGGCGATCACAGTGCGAAGCAAAATCGGTCCAGCGGTTAACATGTTATGAGTTAAAATGTGAAGGTACCACTAAATTTTCCATACAAATGGAATGTAATTTTTTTTCTTGTTTTTTAACCAGTCCTTTTAGAATTTAATAATATTTTTTATTCACCTTAAATATTTTCACCTCAAAAAATTTTTTCACCACAAATATTTTCTTTATCACAAAAAATTTTTTTATAACCTCAAAATTTGTTTGCACATCCAAAAAATTTTTTAGCTCAAAAAATTTTCTTCATCCCCCTAAATTTCACTTAAAAAGTTTTTTACATTACATTTTTTTTTACCGTTTTTTAGGTACTCACAAGCCGAATTTAAGCCTTTTTTTTACTTGTTTTTATCAAAAATTAATTTCGTTGTATTTTGCGTAAAAATTAAATTAATGATTAATAGTTTTGTATTTATTTTTTAACAATTTTTATACAAATTAGACTGATCTCGAATTTGACACTTTTTAACAAGCTGGGTACCCTAATGATAAAGTTAATTCGAGTACGCTGAGTTAAATGGTGATAACCGTTTTTCAAAGTTGGCCCTCGTATTCGCGATATTTGCGATTTAAAATTTCAATACTGAAATACCAGAAAACGATATTTTTTTATATTTTTGGAATCCTTTTTAAATTTAAATCAACCCAACTCTGTTAAATACAATTTTTCCCAACTTTTTTTTCGCGAAAAAAAAATTTTTTTGCAATAATGCAAAAATTTGGGGTTGTGGGCGAACTAAATAAAAAGCCAACTGAAAGCTTTAAGTTTGATTGATAAATTAGTCAAGTTAAGCTTCAATTCAGCCTTCTCGCACGAGCCCTTAGTGTGATTTAACACTTTCACTCGATTTTAACACACGTTTTCTGGAACACTGCTGTATATTGTTTTGAGAAAACCGTATTTTGGTTGATTGCCTTGAAAAAAAGCGAAATTTAATTGCTAATAATTTAATTACAAATAAAATAATTAAATTACAAATGTGTGGAGGAATATATTCCTAAAATGATGTCATTCCCCTTTAAATTGACCAATGTCATATAAACTTCATACTAGAGCACATATGTAATAAATTTCTCATCTTATAGTATTATCATTTTTAATATCAAACAATGAATATTTTTAAATGGAAATTAAAAAAAAAAAGAAATGTGCTAAATTCTTTAAGCACTTTATTGATGACACACACGACAAACAACAACAGGTGGTCTGACTAATAATTTAACTAGAGTACATACTTCCAAAATATACATAAACACAGTTTTTCACAGTTTTTTTTTTTTATCTGGCTGAAATCACTTTATAGAACTGACGACGAAATCGAATGAGGGGTAGAAACAATATGTTATTTCACCAATAACGATATTTTTTTGTTTTATACAAAGTACGAGGGCGGATCAATAAATCCGTGACTTTTCGAACTTCCCTCGTAGTTATGTGAAATGCAACACTGCTCCCATCAAGTACCACCTTTGCGTTTAACAGCCGTTCAAAACATACAACCTCGTAGCTTTTTTTAAAAATGGAAAAAAGTGAATTCCGAGTGCTCACTAAACATTATTTTTTGCGAAAAAAAAAACCGTCAATCAAACCAAGGAAAAGCTTGATAAATATTATGGGACTCTGCACCATAGATTTCAATGGTAAAAAAAGTGGTTTACTGAAGAAGATGCCGAACGTTCTGGACGCCCAGTTGAGGTCGCTACACCTAAAAAAATTGAAAAAATTCACGATATGGTGTTGGCCGATCGGAGATTGAATGTGCGATAGATTGTGTAAGACAAAGGCATCTCACATGGCTCAGTGGTTTCAATTTTGACGATCACTTGGGTATGAGAAAGCTTTCCGCAAGATGGCTGCCGCGTTTACTCACAATCGACCACCAACGGAATCGTGTGGCAACTTAGTTTCCATGGCAAAAATCCATGAAATAGACTACTAATTGCCTCCTTATTCGCCTTCCGGATTTAGCGACCGGCTCGGTGGAAAGAGATTTAGCTCCAACGATTAAATTATTGATCAAACAAATGCCTTTTTTATGGACCTCGAAAAATCCTGCTGTTAAACGCAAAGTTAATGACGGAACTTGCTCAAAATTTGACAGTAGTCTATTAACAGGTGGTACTTGATGGGAGCAGTGTTGCATTTCATATAACTACGAGGGAAGTTCGAAAAGTCACGGACTTATTGATCCGTCCACGTAATATTTTAAATGATTGTATAATTGCTTCACGCCGCTGTTTAATTTTAAAATTTAAAAAAATGTAAACTTCAATATAAAAATATAAACAAAGATAATCCGATTTAATATTTTTTTTAACCTAAGCAAAGCAAATCAACCTTTAAGCAGATTAAATAATTTTTTTTTTTTTTAAATTCAGCGGTCTGATTTCGGAATTTCAAAAGGTAAATGAAAAGAAATTTAAAATATGGTAAAGATGGATATAAAAAAAAAACAACAAACATGATGTCATTTATTTTTTCTTCACCTTAGCCTTAACCATTTTCAAGCAAAGTTTAGCGCTTAAAAATATATATTTTTTTCGTGATACTCGGTTGTTTATTATCGTGAAGCTTTACAGAACATTTTATTGTCCATGTTTTTAAGAAACTATGTTTATATTCAGAAAATAATAGAATATGTATAACAAAGAAGTGAATATTTAATTTTTAGACTTACTGTATGCATGAAAATAAAATGAATGAATTACATATATTCAAACTTACTTGAACTTAAAAATAAACCGAATATAAAATATATCAAATGTAGGTGTGTAGGTATTTAATTAATGAGTAGTAGTAGTAGTGTGACCAGCTAACACCTTTAATCAAGTTCCGCCATAACAAATAATCTTACAGTAAATATCTAAAATTTTTTGCATTTCGCAACTGAACTTGAATCGCTACAAATATTTTAATAATAAGCAACCCGGCAAAATCTTTGTTATATGTATATTTGTATTACCATCCCAGTAAAAAAAACAGGTTGCAGAACAACTTATGTGGCATTATCATAGATTCTAATTTATGTTCTGCAACCGGTTGTTCTTGTATGGAGTTTGACCCATTAGCAATAGGTTTGTTTCATCTAAACTAGAACAAGTTGCCTTAGAACCGGTTCTAGAACCAGTTATAGAAGTGGTTCTGGGACAGTAAAATCTTACATTTTGACTTCCGGAAATCAGTTCTAGAACATGTTCCATAAAACCGGCGGTAAAATAACGTGTTCAAGAATAGATTTAAAGAAAACCTGTCCTTAAAAATTATGCTGGGATGCTTATAAAGTGTCTGATAATACATCAAACCCCTTATCCGTGCATTACTTTGGAACCTTACTTCAGATACGAAATTAAACTTTTTTTGTAAACTCATTACCTGTAAGTTAAGAATAACATGTAACTAGGTAAGGAGTTGCCTTGATGGAAATGTCTTTGTTAAAACTTGTAAAAATATCATTTAAAAATGTTTTTGTTAAAAATTTGAAAATTTTAATGTTAAAGAAATTAAAAAAAAACAACCCATTACCTTTGGGTTACTTTTAACTTAGGGTGATAAGATTTTTGAAAAGGGTCTTGTAATATAAAAATAAGACGTTACCTAATTTACTTTCTACCAACCGCAATACCGAGTAATACAAGGCATTAAGCCTCGACTACCAGGTAAAAATCATTATATATTATTATGCATGTTCTCGTATTCCCGTATATGTTCAGATCCGAAATTTGAGAGTGTAAATATTTTTCATATACATATGCTCCTATATTAAACAAAAGTTTCTTTTGATATAAAACACATGGTAATGACAGGCCATTACCGTTCCATTTTGCATTACTTTACATAATAATTACCCATTGATAATGGGTGTGAGAAGTATTTTCGTTGATTTTTAAAACATAGCTGAAGTCACTTAAACCAATTGTAGTTGGGTCTTTGAAAAAAGCTTTTTTGTCAATAACTTCTTCATTTGAGGATGTATAGAAATTTCTGAAAATTGTAATGTGATCTACTTAATCAGAACTACAATCTATATACTGGGTCATTTAAAAAGTATATATTAAATTTTTTCTATTTTGTAACTCTGTGACATTATATAAAAATTTTTTTGAAGAAAATAAGTTTTCTAACAAATCACTGCTTAAGATTATGTACATACAGGTATTATTTTATTTGTTGAAACCCAACAGGTTTTAAAGAATTTGTGTTAACAAATATATATCATGTTGTTAAGTAGAACAAGTGAAATTCTTTCCAAAACATGTAATACAAACATTTTGGGGTTACATACATACATTCATTTCATTGCATTTTACTCGCAATGATGATGATAATGATGATGATGTTGTTTACAATTATTACAGCTGCATGTCTGTCTATCTGCATGCGAGAAGTTGAGCCGTCAAGCTAGCTTGATAGCCAGCCATACATAGACAACTTGTAACAGAGAAGACTTTCTAAAATAAAACCAGTATTTTTCATTTATAGTCAAGATTTATTTTAGTCGAATGAATGAAATGATGCAAACATATTTTTTACTACTTGTTCGTATATTATTATTATTATGATTATTTTGTTTAACTATTTTATTGTTATAATTCAGTTGGTGAGTATAAGACTGGGGCGAAACCCAAAAATTGTTAATTTTTAAACTTTTGATTATCAAACTTTTACAATTTTTAAAAATAATATTCCAACCGATATTCAGTTAAGTCGCCATAAAATGTCTGTGGCTGCAACTGACAAAAAGTTGTCTCTGTGTAGCATTGAGATTCAACAATTCGTTATTTAAGGGACACTACTGAATTTTCATTGAAATATAGATGAGCGCCCCGGTAGGCTGGTTGGTAGCGTGTTAGCTTATCGGTGCGGGGGTCGTGGGTTCGATTCCCACCAGAGGCTCTGGTCTGTTTTCGCTACAACGAGCCGATGGCCTTTGTTGCTAGTGCTCGGTTAGGGTATTATGATATAATTTGTAATTATATGATTAATATTAATATAAATAAATAGATTTTAGAATTATTTTTATTGATCACGACTGCCTGTAGGCAGTTTCTGTAACTTTCCAATCGAGAAAGTTTTCGCATGAAACGAGCGAAATGAAACAAAAACAATATGAATTGATACAAAATGTAATTTTTCTCGCACGACCGTTTCTTTACCTTTTTTTTTTGTGAAAACTTTCTGTCACGTATGGATTTTTCCCACAATTATTGAAAAAATGTGAGAAAAAGTGTTTCTGTAAGCATTTAATGTGAAAAGTTTTTCATTTCAAGTGTCAAAATTACTCGCAATTTAAAATGGTGCGAGTTTTGTATATTTTAGTAGAGTTGGGTTTTATCGTTTGTTTTGGTGACAGAAAAATTAAAACTTAATTAAAAATAAAAATGTGAAATATCTTTTAGATGAAATTGTAAATCTTTTCATTTATCAAAAAATTACCCGTATTTCTAAAGAAAAAATGCGCGATATATTTATTTTCTAAATAATTTTTTATTAACAAAGCTAAATCTTTAAAATTCACCTTAAAATAAAATTTAAAGACTTGACTATAAATTTTATTTTCAATTTATATGGATACATATATACTTCACAAACTATATATACGTTTTTTCTCCTAAAATACATTTTTTTTAAAAAAACTAATAAGAAGATGAAAATTCTTTCTCCGTAATGGGTTAAAAGGATAAAATCTTAAAAGATATTTTGATTGCCTTTAAAATGGCAACACTATACATATTATTAATTTTTTTTTAATTATACAACTTTTTTTTAATTAAAATTGTTTATTTTTTAGTTGATGTTCGCGGCTTTTTGTTTGTTTATGTTTTGTATTAGTATTTGACAGATGCCTTGGAATATTCCAATAAAATCGTATAGTATTGCCTCTTTTCGCATTGAAATACAGAACAACTTTTTATTCACAAATCGAGAAACAATGGAATTTTTGTTTCATATTTTTCGATACGAAAACTTCTCGCAAAAAGTTACAGAAACTGCCTACTGCTTTAAGATTCGATACTTTTTGAGTTTTGGGCCACTGTATGGGATTTATGTATTATTTTCTATAGGTTTATTTACTTTGTTAATGGTGCGACAAACTGATTGGTTGTATAATTGACTGACAGAATTAATGTCTGTCTGTTTTGGTGTGTGGGGCATGTGTAGGATGTGCTTGTATAACTGGTTCTATGAATGCTGTTGCCTCTGATGTTCATGATGATGGTGATAGTGAAGATGATGACGATGATAATGAAACCTAGACCTACTTTCTTATTTATAGTTTCAGTATGCATATTTTCAATTGTATTCCATTAAAAATAATGCAATTAGAAATTATTATTTGTATAAGTATTTTTTTAAAAAACACAGTATTGTAATGAATTATGTTAAAAATGTTTTAAATAAAAAACTTAAAACTATTTCAAACAAACTATATATGTACATTAGACCGTACCTCAAAAAAAAAAGTTCACCGTACACCCTCTAATATAAAGTATTTTAACAAGAAAATTTCGAAAATATTTTTTTTTTCGCCGAACGTAGGGGTCGCCATTTTATGTTTTTCGTTATATCTTCGCCATTTACCGTCCGATCTTAAAGTGTTGTATATGAATGTTTTTGTCTGGAGCCATTGACCTCAAGTAACCCGTTCTAGTATTAACCCACCAGATCCCAGTTGCTACCACCTTAATGTACTACCCTAACATTTTAAAATGAAAGCTTGCAAAAAAGCAATAAACTTTTGCTAGTAAAGAATTCCACTAATTCCAGCGGAACTATTATTTTATTTTTTTTTTTTAATTTTTTATGTTGCCGAATGTAGGGCATTTTTATTTTTTTGTCATATCTTCTGTATTTACAGTCGGATCTTAAAGGGTTATATATCAATGTTTTTGTCGCAATGATACCAAGCACCCTTTTATACTACTTAAGGGGTAACACCTATGTAAAAAGCCTATAAATAAAAACTTCCTTTTTTTATTTTTTTATTTACGGAGATGTGTTAACAAAGATTGGTTTTTACAAGATTTATGAAGGAGTACAAAAAAATATTTGCTTTACACAAAGTTTTACAAAATGATAGTATATTTACAATAGAGGTCCACGCCACGCAGCATTACTTAATCAATGGATGCGCGTAGGAGTTTTTGATAGGTCAAATACTTTTTGACTTAGAGCTGTTTCTTTAAGAGTAAAAAAGTAGATATTTTGACTTTAACACTTCGTTGTTTTGTCAAAAATTAATATACCCAAAAACTCATACGCTTTTCTCTAGATAATTTAGTTTTCTATATAAAGTGTATGTTTCAGACTTCTGTCAAATTTTGAGCAAGTTTTGAAATACAATTGATAATTTCTGAAATACAATTGACTATTCCGAAATAAGATTGACTATTTCTGAAAATTTACCATTTCTGAAAAACAATTAACTATTCTGAAATACAATTGACCATTTCTGAAATACAAATGATGATTCTGACTATTCTGAAATATTGACTATTTCAAATTTTTTTGTTAAGCTTGGGCACCCCAGACAGAAATATGCCTACTCAAAAGCTATATGAAATGTAAAAAGCTCGAAGAAATTTCTAAAGTTGTTTTGTCAAAAGTCCACGGATATTATTCATTGATAAATATAGCTAATTGTAAAATTGTTTATATTTAGGGGAATCACCTATAGCAAAAATACCAGAATAACGTTTGCTTATGCCATTCCCTCCCACACAAATTTACATGGCTTAATGTACAAAGGCCCTAACTAAATTATTTATTTCTTAGAAATAAACTAAATTAAATCTTTAAAACTTTAAACATTCACTTGCCTGTAGTTCGCTTAAATATTGCATTTAAAGAGACTTTGTGTAAAAAGTTTTTTCCACTTTTTTGACTCTGACCCCTTAAAGAAATAATAAATCAAGTTAGGGCCATTCTAAGATAAGTTACTATAATAGTTAAGACTAAATGTTGACCAACGTTGATAGCTTGTCGCATATAAAATTCTACATAAGTTGACATTTAAATTTTATAAAATATTTTAATTATAAAATTGTTTTATTAGTATGGATAGAAATATTAAGACCTTCTAAAGTGATAATTAGGTACTAAGTTTTCTTTGTATATTGTTTCAAATAATAAGTTAAAGATAAATAATTAAAAAAAAATAAAAACAATTTTACTAGATGTTGATTAAATTTGCAAAAATAACCACTTTTTTCAAAATGTCTCATTAAAGTGAAAACATACAAATTTCATGTGGAAAAATATTAATAAATTTAGGATTTAAAGTTAAATTCTAATTAAATATTGTTTAGGAAGAATAGTTGAAATAACCACAAACATACAATTTCAACTATAACTATAACATACATATCAATTTTTAATAAATATAAGTAATGTAGTTTTCAAAAAGAGAAAAAAAAAATAAACAAAAATAAATAAAGCTGAAAAATATTGAAATTAGAAATGAATAGGAAACAATTTTAAGTAAATATTTAATAATGGATTTAGCAAAAGACATTTAAAATACAATTTGCGTCATGAAGTGCCATTCACACTTGCCTACGATTAAAAACAGCCACCTACATTTGATGGGCTCACTTTTTGAGATGGAATTCCTGACATTTATCATGTGTTCAAAAACTTAATCTAATGCTAAAAATGGACATTAATTACCAATGTAAAGACGAGAATTATTAGCATATCGCTCATTTGCAAGAAGAGATAATAATGCAATTTTGCAGGTAATGCTGCAGGAAAATGGGTCACACCGTAATCTAAAATGTATTAAAAAATGTTATTGATATCTCTTTCTCGACCAAAAGTGTTTTGTACTTTAAATGCATTTATCTCGGAATCACCCTTTTTTAAGTTATGCCAGTCTTCTCGCAAATGAGCGATATGACTGTGATGAAATTCGAGCCACCTAAAATGCACATCGTCACCTAAAAGGCAATTTATAAAATTCGTGAATAAGTCCGACAGTTTTGATGATAAAACGTAAAATTTTGTAGTTTAATGCAGTTCATCGTAATCATAAACCAATTTTAAATTTTTACCGGGCAACCAAAAGAAATTGGAAAAATTAAATTTTATTTATAAAACAGCTATTTTTTATCGTAGTATTTTAGCCAAATGGAACATAATCATCAATAATACCAGTTTTGAAAAAAATTTGTTAGTTACGCCCTCGGCAAAAATGTCACAACGTAAATCAAAACTATTAAAAATAAGTAAAAAAGGCTTAAATTCGGCTGTTTCGAATCATTGAATACCCTACACCAATGTTCTTATAAAAAACAATGATATACTAATTCTTTTATATGTTGATGATTAAAAAATATTTTATAAAATCGCTTCAAATCATGATGTTTTTTATTTGCAAGCTGATTTAAATAATCTTCTTGTATGGTGTAATTAAATTAACACCATTTGAATCCTAATAAATGTCTCCATATTTCGTTTTTTAGGTCTTTAAATCCTATCCATACCTCTTTAAATATTGGTGCCCATATTCTAATATCTGTGGGTTCAACTGTTGATCTGGGTGTGGTTGTCGACTCAAAAATGTCCTTTAATCAGCATGTGGACTATATTGTTCCAAAAGCATATTTAAGTGATAATTGTGCTAAGTTTTCTGATCCATCTAGAGTAATCTGCTATAATTTGTGGTATTTATATATTAACCTTTCGACTCCAAGGTGGAACTTCATTTGGTTCCTGAGTTATGAAGGTAAACGTGGTCGTAAGCAAATTTATCTCGACGAATTCATACGTAAAATCTTTTACATGCTATGAGTGTGTATGTGTGTACAATATTTAGTATACATATTGTTTTTGTGTGTAAGCTTTTGCATATGAACTTGTCGATGAAAATTTGTTACGACCACGTTTTCCTTCATAACTCAGAAACCAAATGAGTCTCCACCTTAAAATTTTACCTCATTTTTTAACATATATATTTTTCAGAATTAAAAAAAATGAATTTTTAGATATGAATCTTTGAAGATTAATCTTAAAAAAATGACCTTTAACCTTTCAATACGAAAATTTAGGACGCCATTTTGAAGGTAATGTTTTCAACTTTAAAATGGTACCAATAGAAAAATTTTAGGTTGTATAGTTTAGAAGTTAGGGGCGATTTTATATGGACACTTTTGCGATATTTTGACGTGTTTGTAAATTTTCAAGACGTCATATTTCGAAAACCGAAAGGGTTTGGGGTCGAAAGGTTAATGATTTGATAAACACTACCCATTTACAATATTTGTGGTGAATTTCACTAAAATCGGACATGACAAATCCGAATGCTGTGCGGTTTGATCTGGAATCGCCATTCCCATATTAAAATATACGCACACTTTTGGGCCTAGCACCATTTTGATATAAAAAAAAAAAACAAGTTTGTTAAACTATTTTAAATCCAAGAAATCCCTAAATATTTCCGATATCTGTGATTAACAACAATAAAACTTGTACACTTATTTTAACAATAAAACTTGTACACTTATTTTAACAAATTTTTAACCATATTTTTTATGTAACTCATTTAGCTAGCACAGCCAAACAAAAACTAAATAAATACTTATGTAATTGATATATTTTGGCTATTTATTTCAAACTCATAAAGTTACCCGTTAGGGAACTGTTACCATTACTTCAAAAATATTACCAATTATTCAGGCAAAAAAAAAAATTCGGAACAGCAAAATTTCTAAAATAAAAACCAAACAAAGACTAACAATTAAATTAATTGCTTATAACTAGAACCCCTCCGACAGGTAAACCGGGTTGTAGTACTTTTTCCAAAAGTACGTTCTTGATTCTTTTTCCTTTTAATTAAATAATAGAAAAATTGGTACAATTTATATTTGATGTCAGAATTATGCAGTTTATTTGTGCAAAAAGACATTTTCATTTTCATATTTATGTATGACAGAGCCAGTATCGGAATATTTTTTGTTTCACAGCTTAAAAAAACTTTACAACTCCAAGTCAGAACTACGTCTAGATTATTTTTGCAAAGTTTTATTCCTTGTGAACCAAGTCATAAAAACGGCAGAAATAGATTGAAAAAGACCCAGGCATTTCCCTATTAATGTATGTACAGTGGAGGACTTTCTGAATTCAACAGCTAGTATCGAAATATTTTTGTTCCAAAATTTAAAAAAAGTTAGAATATTTCTGCAAAGTTTTAGTCCATTGTAAGCCAAGTCATAAAAGCGAAGTGCATTTGTCACAAAAGACGGTGGCATTTTCATACGAGAGCGGAGCAATAAGTCCGTGACTTTTCGAACTTCCCTCGTAATTAAATGAAATGCAACACTACTCCCATAAAGTACCACCTGTTAACTACTGTCATATTTTGAGCAAGTTCCGTCATTTACTTTGCGTTTAACAGCTGTTCAAAACATACAACTTCGAGGCTTTTTTTTTTTTAAATGGAAAAAAGTGAATTTCGAGTGCTTATTAAACATAATTTTTTGCCAAAAAGAAACCATCAATCAAACCAAGGAAAAGCTGGATAAATACAATGGGGGCTGTGCACCATAGATTTCAATGGTAAAAAAGTGGTTTACTGACTTTCGTTGTGGCCTTACACGCACGGAAGATGCCGAACGTTCTGGACGCCTAGTTAAGGTCTCTACATCCAAAACAATTGAAAAAATTCACGATATGGTGTTGGCCGATCGGAGATTGAATGTGCGATAGATTGTGGAAGACATAGGCATCTCACATGAATCAGTGGTTTACATTTTGAACGATCACTTGGGTATGAGAAAGCTTTCCGCAAGATGGCTGCCACGTTTGCTCACAATCGACCACCAATGGAATCGTGTGACAGCTTAGTTTCCATGGTAAAAATCCTTGAAGTAGACTACGAATTGCCCCCTCATTCGCCTCATTCTCCGGATTTAGTGACCATTTCCTATTTCCAAACCTAAAGAAAAGGCTCTGTGGAAAGAGTTTTAGCTCCAACGAGGAAATTATTGATCAAACAAATGCCTATTTTATGGACCCGTAATTATCCTTTTTTTGGAAGGGATACAAAAACGTTGGACTAAGTGTATTGAGCTAAAAGGATTATGTTGAAAAATATTTTTTTTTTTTGTAAAAACAATGTGTTTCATTCAAAAAGTCACGAATTTATTGACCCACCCTCGTATAAATGTATAAAAACCGCTGAACTTTCTAAATTTAACTGCCAGTTTCGAAACATTTTTACTCGAAAACTTTAATTTGTTTAATCTTAAGTCCAAATTATGTCTATATTGTTTCTACAAAATTTGAAACCATTGCGAGCAACGATATAAAAAGGTCGTATATGCTCCTATACAAGACATAAATGTGTAGTGTACGAAATATGGAGGAATATACAAGTTGGTTGAAAAGTTCCTGCGCTCACCAAGAGATGGCACTGCTAGCTCCAACTTTTTTTTCTCAAGTTGGTATAACTGTCCTGAGAACACATGCAAAGTTGCAAGTCATTCTGTCAATTCTTTCTTTGTTTACAAGCCATTTGAAGTTGACGTGTCATTGATTTTTTTTTTAATATGGAAAAAATTGAATATCGCGCAGTCATTCATTAGATTCTTTGTTTTGAAGGGTTTATGAACAATTGTTAGAAGAGTATAAGGAGTCCTCACCTTCAAAACGCACCGTTGAATTTTGGGCTGGTGAATTTAAACGTGGTCGTACCAGGTTTGAAGACGCGAAGGACGACCAAAAACTGCAACTACAGCAGAAATCATAGAGCAAGTTTGAGTAAGCGTGAAATTGCTAATGCCATAGGCATCTCAGACGAACGAGTACTCCATATTTTACATGAAGAATTACGTATGAAAAAACTGTTTGGAAAGTTAGTGCCGCACACATTAACAATTCAACAAAAACTGGATCGAAAACAAATTTCTCAGCGTAATTTGGAGCATTTTAAGCCGAATAAAACCGACTCCTTGTGTCGTTTTATAACTATGGATGAGACTTGGATCTACCATCATGATCCTAAATTGAAACAAGAACGTTTACAGTGGACTGAAGCTGGTTGTTCAGCTCCAAAGCAGGTGAAGTCACAACGATCAGCAAAGAAGGTTATGGCATCAGTTTTTTGGGACGCAAAAGGAATTTTTTTCAGAAAGGTAAAACAATCAACTCTGAATATTATTGCAGCCTTTTGGATCAGCTGGATGAAAAAATTCGTGAGAAAAGACCTGGTTTAAAGAAGAAAAAAATCATTTTTGATCAAGACAATGCACCTGCTCGCAAAAGTGTTTTGACGATGGCTAAATTCAAAGAATTAAAGTAAAAACTGCTTGAACATCCACCGTATTCACCAGATTTGGCTCCCAGTGACTACTATATCTTCAGAAATCTCAAACAATTCCTTCGTGGAAAGCATTTTTCGTCGAATGAAGAGGCCATAGCAGTCGTAGACGTTTATTTTGCAGAGCTTCCGGAAAACCATTATAAGGATGGGATAAAATTATTGGAAGATAATTGGAACAAGTGTATTGAGCTTCTAAGAGATTATATTGAATAAAAAAATATATTTCGTAACAAAAACAGTATTCTTTCATTTCGAGGGCAAGAACTTTTCAACCAACCTGTATAAACTAAAGATACGTTATTGTCAATTTAAAAAAAAACTCTACATTTTTTAAATTCTATAGCTTGGTTAACCGGGTAGACCGTAAACATGAACATAGCCTCTAATATAACGTTACTCTCAATTACTTTTCCTGTTTTATACCTTTTTTGAGTTCAATAAAAAATTTTTTTTTTGTATTTATTGTATGTGAAAATTTCCGTAGCCGTGAATCCATAGATTTAAATCAAGATTTTAAGAATTTGTGTTTCAAACTCAAATCGTTTACTCCAAACAACCATTAATTTGTCTATTTAGGCTCAAATAATAGTTTTAGAAAAATAGATCATAAATTCTGAACCATTTGACTGGGAATTTTAGACGTTGTTAGATGCTTTGGATCATGTAGAACATATTTGAGGGATGTATTTGAAAAATTTTATCTAAAAAATGTGTTTAAGGCGTCTAAACAATTCCACGCTGTTGTATGTTACTTTCATATGACTTTTCAAATATTTGGAATTTATATATTTTTACAAAAAGTAATGACTTTTTGAACTAAATCTGCTAAAGTTATGAGATTTTTAAAAATTTTTTCTATTCTTTTAAATTTTAAAATCGAAAATTGAACATACTCTAAAAGCTTTGAAAATAATTAGGAGTGGATAAAAAAATAATTAGGAGAAAGGCAAAATCGGGACTACATATTACCCGCCCATTTACCTTCCAATTTTGTTAATTTTCATAAAATATTTTTTGGAAAAAATGAGATAAAATATTTTCAATTATCACAGTAAAATATCAGCTAACTCAAATTGTTTTCTGTTGTCATAACAAAAAATTCATTTGGGAAGGAATTCGGCTGTGTGTATAAAATTTTGAAATTACGTACCTCAAATATTCAAAATAAGCCATTTGATAATTATTCAATGGAAACATTGTTTTACTTTAAAAATTACTTTAAATAATTAAAATTTTCACTCCGTTTATGTTTTTTTCCGGTTTTTTTATTTTTTTTTTTATAGTTTTTCAAGAAATATATTCGTATACACTTTCAATTTTACATATCCTCACTTTTAAAAATTTTTAAAATTATCTTTGTTTTAAAAAATTTAATTTTTATTTATTTTTGTATGTTTTAATTGTTTGTTTCTTTATTGTAAAAAAATTGATTTTTATTTATTTTTGAATGTTTTAATTGTTTTTTCTATTTTCTAGTTTTAATAGAATAATATTCGTGCACACTTTGAATTTATTATATCCTCACTTTGAAAATTATTTTCAATTATCTTTATTGTACAAAATTAAATTTTTATTTTTATTTATTTTTTTCAAATTATATTTAATTGATCGTTATCTACTGAAAGATGGTCAAATACAATCTTTTAAAATATCAAAGACCCTAGTATTAAATACAAAATCTTAATTTAAAAATATCCTGCAAAGTTTCGCAGCTGTATAACTAGATACATCTGCATTAATTTTCTGCGAATATTTTGTACCTGATGAAGTATTTTTTACACAAACGACATATGTCCTTTTCTGAGGGCAAAATACCATTCCATTTCAAAGTTGGCAATGTTGTACAGATAATAAAAAACAGTTTTTCTAGTGATGTATTTTTTATATAAATTTTATATAACTTTGATGTTAGAATTATGCAGATTATTTTTGCAAAAAGACATTAATGTATGACAAAACCAATATCGGAATATTTTTTGTTCCTCAACTTAAAAAATTTTCAGCTTCAAGTCAGAATTTCAGATAGATTATTTCTTCAAAGGTTTAGTCCATTCTGAAACAGACCGTGTTATTTCCATTTAAATGTATGAAATATAAAGAAAATTTTTAAATTCAAGAGCCAGTATAGATATTTTTGTTCCACAGCCTAAAAAAATTTTGCATTCGCAAGTCAGAATTACGTCTAGATTATTTCTGCAAAGTTTTAGTCCATTGTGAACCAAGTCATAAAAACTGCGGACATGGAGCTAAAAAGACCGTGGTATTTTTCTTTATAACTAGATACATCTGCATAAATTTTCTACGAATATTTGGTACCTGATGAATTATTTGTTACCCTAACGACATATCTCTATTAGGGGCGTAACCTTTTTTGAGTGCGAAATACCACTGCAGTTCAAAGTGGGCAATGTTTTACTGATAATAAAAAAACACTTTTTCTAGTGATTTAATTTTTTTATAGTAGTCGCAGTGAATATAAAATTTCCATATCATCTCTCAATTTTATTTTGGGAAATTTAGCTAGATTTTAGATTTTCGTAATTCTCCACTAGATCCGTAACAAATTGGTATGCAATATTGTTTCCTTACATTTTTCAAGAGCATCCTTATTTTTTGTAAAGTTCTTTGACCAGATATTTGAATTTTTTATAACAGATATTTGGCTTTTTTATACTTCATTTTGAGAAACAGCACAAATAATAAACAAATTATTACATTTATTATAACATAATTTCACTACCTTCTTTAAGACAAAATAATATGAAAATTGAACATTTAGAAGACAAATACTACAAGTCTTAAGGTAACAGCAACTGTTTTAATAAAAAAATCAATTATTTAGTCCCATGTATGGGTTCGACCTATACAACATATTAATTTTTGAATTTTTCTCTAACAAAAATCCGTCATTAAAAATTAAGAGCCAATTTACGCGATGCTTCTTTTGCGTGATTTGTGGGCGAACAACCATCCTTCTCTTTTCCGTTCGAACATAAACAAAACACGCACGCAACCTATTGTTAATTGGCTCAATGAAGTTGTGCATTGAGTTTGTACAAACAATTTTATGGTCTGTGTTCTAAAACGCCCATCTTGATTACCAAGAGAGTTGCGTCAATGGTAGCAACGTGTATGGCTTGCATTAGAACCAATTTACACAATAAAATTGAATGCATGCTTTTTTCTCAATTCCCTTTTAAATATGTGCGAAAGAGAAATAACAAAAAAAATGCACTAAAAATGAAAACGAAATTGCCTCTTATGCAAGCCATACATATAAATAGAATGAAGTTGGGCGACATGCCCATAAACGTTGCGACCGAATTTTACAGCCGGACAAAAATAAAACCTTTTTGTTTTTCGGGTAAAACAAAACACAACCTCACAACAACAGGCCCACACACCTTGCAATCTCATGCATAAACTCAAAAAATTGTATCAGCGGTAGCAATGTGTATGGCTTGCAAAGTGTATGGCAGCGTCACGAAGGGGTTTTTCGTAATATATACGAGTATACATTAGGGTTCTCCCAAAAAAAAAAAAATAAAATTGTGAGCTATTGACTATTTCCTCCACATAAAATATTCAGACATTGTGAAGATCGGCCCTAAAGTTTGAAAAGGGGATTACAAGGGAATTTTATATTTCAAAATGAGTTTGAATTAAATTATTGTTTTAAGGCCAAAAAAACCAAAATCGGTTAAAAAAACAGACAAATTATTAAAACTTCCCCCGACAATTAATGCATCACAGACCACTTGATCAGCAACATAACATTTTAAATAACAAAATTATTTTAAAAACATTTCACGTTTTTTTTAACGAAAAAATTTATAATTTTATCTTTTATCAAGAGTAAAAACCGCTAATAATTTTTTTGGAGGTTATATTGTACCTTATATACTCACAAAGTAATATCTTTACCTAATGTTAGATTTTTGTTGTTGTTTTAGTGTAAATTTCATTTACAAGATTTCCGAGTAAAAAGTGTATATATAATTATATATAGTTATGATTATATTATATTGTGCGCCATGCTCTAACTTTACTTTCAAACACATAATTTATTATTTAGCTTTTGCTGTTTTTAATATTTCATCAAATTAAAAATACAAAAACTGCAACTATTTTTATGACAAATATTTTTGTTTACACTTAAAAGAGAAAAGCCTATAATTTCTAAAACTTGGCAACATTTTTATATATTCTTAATTTTTAAGTAGCTATATCTATAACTACTAATTACTAATCTATATCTACTTAAATTTGTATGGAATATAATAAATACATACATAAAAAATAAGTAATGAATAAAAAAAACTAAAACAGGCTTAAATTTGGCTGTGCCGAATCTTGGAATACCCTCCACCTATATCCTTAAAATATGTTCTCTATTGTTTTTGATACAAATAATGTAAAAAACTTTTGAAGTATAATTATGGAGGTATACAAAAATTTTGAAGTGAAAAACTTTTTTGGATGCGAAAACAAATTTTTTGGTGTAAAAAAAAATTTTTGAGGTGAAAAAATATTTAATTTGTATTAAAATGTATTTTGAAAAAAAAAGGTTATTTAAAATAATATTAAACAGGGTTCCATTTATATAAAAATAAATAAAATTTTATATTCGGTTAAACACGAACAATGAATCTATCCACACACAAGGCGATGTTCAAATAAAAAAAAAAAGAACTAAAAACAATCAGCTGGCGTTCTAATATTACCTGGTATTCGACTCTGAAAAAAACAGTGTTTTTAAATTGCATAACCACAAACACGAGCTTTTTATAATGAAAACATTTGATAAACGGACAGTTAAAATCAATTTTCAATATATATTTTTAAACGTGTTCGAGAAGGGCAGTTTTTGGATACATACAGACAGTTTCACCCGTAAGGTTAAAAGTATACCAATTGTCTGGACGCCTTAAGACAACAATTTTGTGTCGTAAATGTATCTTAGTATTAAAATATATCATAAAATTAAGCGCAATTGAAATAAATTCAAGCCTTTTCCTAAGAATTAGAAATTAATCTTGATCTCACTTGCTGGAAAAAGCTAAAAAAAAATAACTTTTCCGCCGATCACAAACATGATCGTAAATAAAACAGAAAAGGTTTTTTTTTTTTATTTTTGACGTTATGGTTTATTTCATTAGCAAAAAAAATAGTACATATATGAATTTCCTGAAAGTGAGATTTTCATAAAGAAAAGCATTCAATTTATTAAAGATATCTACGTTGGCCTTTAAAAATCTAGAATTTAGAAGATAGGGCTCAAATTAAAAACAAATTACCAGTGAAAACAACAAAGGAATAATAATAAACTTTATATAGAAAGTATATTCCTATAAAGTACAACAACTCAGCTGTCGCCCGAAAAATCCAATAAATAATAATAAATCAAAAAATAATTTCCGAAGTTTCTTCATATTCATTTCAGTTTATACTCTAAGAAATCTGTTCTATGAGGCCCGAACTATCATGAGAAAAAATTCCTTTTAACAAGTAATACATAAAGGACGAGAGTTAGTTTAACTTATTTAAGTCCGATGGTAAAATTAAAGTATGTTGGAAGTCAAACATTGAGATGCAAGAAAGAAACCTATTAAGTTTATTTAAAGGTGGGTGAGTGTTTTATTTGGGGATACATGAGTGCGAATGGAGTCGGTAAAAAATTACATAAAAGAAGAATAAAACAGATTAATGCAATGCCTAGACGACTTATGGGATCATGGCTGGCAAGGAAGGTCCATTTACATGCGCTGAAATAGGGGAGGAATTCATTTTCTATTTAATTTGATGAGTCTTGGTTATTTTTGCTTACTGAAACGGGGACTAGTTCTCGATGGGGAATTGTTCTGTTAGGGATTTTAAGAGTAAATGCAATAATGCCATACCGTACCTCTGCAGACTGTGCGGGAATATCGAGGAGCATGTACTGTGCCATTGTCCTAGCATGCAGGGTCACGACGAACTGGGGTGTATCGCTGAATGTAATCCAGACGATTTACTAGGGTTATTCAGGGAAATAGGACGGCTGTTACTGATGGGGGTATTGTAGGGGGAGTCTTGTCCTAGGTAGTTTCTTTATTCCTTCGAACCTGTCAACTTTTTTCTTCTTTACTTCTCTTTCTCTCTCTCCCTCTTGGTTTCCGAGTAGAAATTCGCCCTTTGGACGCATAACCCTTCTTAACCTAAATTAACCTATTATTTTTGAGTTCAGTACGAACATAAATGTACTTTGTTTAATCGAGCAAGCTTAAAATTCAAAAATAGATAAATTACTTTAATTTAGTACATTATCATAAAATCAATATATATATATATAAATAATTTTTATATAACTTTAAAAGCAAACCATTCCGCGGCAATCTGGTTCAGAACAAATGGTTCAGACAATCCACTTTAATTATAAAGACTTGCCAAATGGATTTAATAAAATCACATTAAAAAAGGCAAATTCATTTTTATCATTTAGCGAACGCAAATCTTTACAAACGTTGTGGTCAAGTGTATTATTATTTATTTTTTATACTAAGGTAAAAACCTTAAATGTATTTTTTTTTACATTTTCCTTGGTTTAAATGATTAGCATTAGTTAGTTACCCATAGTTAAGTTAAAGTTAACTCCTTGAGAAAAGTTAATGGATCTTAAGTGTTCAAGACACACATCGCTTGAATTTTTATGACAGATAGATTTTGGTTACGAATTAAATTTTTGCAATAATACATGAAAATATTCAATAAATTGTGATCGTTTCAAAATGAAATTAATGTAGTATAAACTTATAGTATTTTCTTTTGAAAATTCTGTCAAATAAAGTATCATGGAAACCTAAGTAATTTGATTAAAATTGCCCCTATCCTGACTTTAATTAAAATTTAGAAATAAGTTAAAAATACTTTCTGTGGTTTTTTGCTTCATCTTTAGAATTTCTTACAATTTCTTCAAGTATTGTAAAATCTAGGAACTCTGCATAAAAATAAATGGGAAGGGATACAATTTATGTTGTATTATGATTGAAATGCTTAAATAGACAACAGAAGTATTCAAGGGACATGATTTCCCTAGAATTATCTAGACACATCAATATAATTTGGTCTGTTTGCAAATCCAATTATCAAATATTATTGATCAATAATTTCTCAGCTTTTTTATTGTAAACACAACATGTCATAAAAAAATATACGAAAAATAAAAACTAAAAATTAATTAAAAAAATAAAAACTTACCGCTTCCTTGCTGGTTTCTCTGTGGCTTATAAGATTTTATTACACTTGTTCCTTTTTTAGGTTTAGATCCTTAAATCAAGTATAAATGGAAAATGTTGCTGACAAGAAAGTTGTAACGAATTAAAAACAAAAACGAAGACAACAATAAAAGTTACACGAATTTGGTGGATAACAAATAAAAAAAGGTATTACAAAGCACTTATATTGAAGAAAATATTAACACTACAATATTTTTGATTTTTTTTTTTTGTTTGAACACTAAGTAAACACTTAAAAAAAAGTTTATTAATGAATTAAGTCTTTTTTTTTTTTTGTTTTAGTTTGTTTTTAACATACCAAACTAACTTTCCTAGTAGTATTCGTATTCTTTCTTTTCTTTGTTACTTCTCTTTCTTATGTTTTTAACATTACTCTTGTGTTTGGTTGTAAGCTTTTTTTGTGATTTCTTTTTAAGATGTATTTTTGTTGTAGTTACGGTAGTAATTACAAAATAAAAGAAAAATTGTTGTAAACTTGTAAAATTTTACAAAATTAAAATATAAGGTTTAAAGAAAACGAAAAAAAAATGTTTTAGTTTCGTCCAATCGTCAATTTCACCTTAATTTTTGCAAGTTTTGTTTTATTCCGAAATTTTCTGTTTCCTTTTGTAATCCTTTCCTTTTTTTTTACAAAACTATTTTTCTATATAAATGTATAAAAAAAGACATTGAAATTTATGTGAAAAAATTAAAATACTTTTTCGATTTGATGTTAATTCAAAATAAAATGCCGACAAAACAGGCGTTGTTTTTTTAGATTTTTTTTTCTATTTTCCGCCCTACAGTTTTTTATAAAAATTAAATGAACACTTTTTGAATTTTTTGGATTTCGTTTTGTTTGTTATATTCTTTACTAGTTTTCTTTGATTTTTATATTCCTTTTGTTCCCGTCTATATATACATACGTATAATTTTTTCCGAGTTTTTATGATTGCATAGAAATGTTTTGAATTTATGACCAATTAATATAAATTGTTTAATTTTTTTGTATTATAAAATGTAGTGTTAAATTGTTACACAAACAACACACAAAAACGATACTTGGTTGGTGCGCGACAAGGCGACGAGACGCTCGTCCCATTTCCTTTGTAGTTTTTTCACGTAACTCTTTTTCTTCCTTACAGTTAGTTTTTTTAAACACGTTTTTGATAGTTTTCTTGCAATTTATATGTTTGTTTTTTTATTTTTTATAATTCTTTATTAATTCATATATTTTTTTGCAATTTCTTGAGTTTTAAGCATTTTTTTATTTCATTAGAAATAAAAAAATGGTACAATAAGCGTTAATAAGAAAATTCTTTTTCTTTCCGTGCCAAAGACCTGCGCCGAGCAAATTAATTTGCAGCTGATGTTATATTGTTTCGGCGACTAATAGCCGGCTCTGAACGAAAACTTTCCGGCTAGCAAACTTTTTATCGGCTTAAAATATCGTGTTAGGCGGATTATAAAACTGATTCTTATAAATTAAATAAAAAAAATACAAATATCAATCACGAAACGATAAAAATAGAATTTAAATGAGTAAACGATAAAAAAAACTGTTTTATATCACTGAATGAAAAAAAAAAAAATGAAAATCTATTAATGGAAGTATATATATTTTTTTTAAATTAGAGAATGTTTGAGCCACAGATTGTTTACCAACGACATATGTCAAACAAGAATTCTCCAACCGTATGGTTATTTTCAGATTGCAGTGATTTGCAAAATGAGATAGTAAAAATAAAATTCATATAAATTGTATGGTGTACGACCGCAATTTTGACATTTCCTTTTACAAAGTTTATAGTCATGATTTTGATTTAATCAGCTGTCGTTCGGTGTATAAAAATTGAATTTATTTAATTTGATAAAAAGAATTGTTTTTTAAATTTTATTTCTGAAATCATTATTGCAATGGAACGATTTCAAATAATTGAATTCACTAGATTTCAAAAATGAGTTCATTTAGATAAAATTTAATTCGATTTATGGCGAATTAAAAAAAAAAAAGTCTTAAATCTGAGAAACCCCATCATTGACTTAAAGTAATCACGAATTATTCACTGATTAATAAATCAATAAATTTGTATGTGAATTTGTTCAAAAAAATGGTAAGTTTCACAATGGCAAAGTTTCTGTCATATACTAGTATTATTTATTTTATTTAATAATCGTTTTATTAAGCCAACAAATTTGATTTTTTGAATGAGCCCATGAAAAGTAGGCCAGCCGATCATTTTTCGGCTCGCTGCCGGCTTGAAGTTTCGCTGCAATTGTCATTTTCCGCCGCTAATAATTAATTTGCTCTGCACAGATTTCTGTCGAAAGCAATTGAAGTAAACCATATGGCAGCGCTTGAAAATGTAGGTGGCATCACTTAAGTGTCAACCCTGTGTTCTCAAATTTGTATTAAATTGTTTGTTAAATTTTAAGTGGACACAGTAATCGGACCTGATTAAATAAATTGATATAATGATTCAGTCAAAATTATACTTATAATAATTTCTTTTATAAAAAGTTATTAAGTCAATAAAAAGAATTTTAAAGGTATCCAAAGTAAAAATATGAATAAGTTATTATGGTTAAATTTTCCTTTGGATAAATGCTTAGTATTGGCTAGTTAATCATACTTAGATTAAGGTTAACTGTTCAAGAAAAGTTAATTTTTCTTAATAATTTCTCTCAAAGCCTGGAACATTTAAGCATTCTCTCTTAAAAGCTCATATTTTGTAATTTTTTAAATCTAAGTTGTAAAAATGTTCGTATATTGTTATTTTTTATAGAAAAGCTTGTGCAAAACCTAAAGTCGGGCATGCTATTTATATGGCACCCTTCACTAAGTATAATTTCCAACCTATTCCCAAATTTGGTGCAATTATCAGATTTAACTTCACTGGGGACAAATTAATGTATATATAAATTTTTGTAGATTTCAACTTGCAAAATAGGGATACGTGTTAACCATTTTCTGGCAACACTAAATACTGGTACAAAAAGTTATTTGTATAGTATTGCCATCACAAAATATTAAAAAAAGTTATGAATGTTGCCTAATCTAAAAAATTGCATAGCCTTAATATCCTATGTTATCGTTGTTATCGTTTTTAACATAAGGCATCGCTTAATTTCTCTAAAATAAAATATCAGTAATATATGGTGTTGTACACTTACCAAAAAAAAAAAGTCTGTAATGGCAACTGAAAATTTTGCTGTTACTAGAAATTAGAAGAAAAAATTAGTTGCTACTAACTTTTTGTACACTTTTTGTTAAGTGGAAATTAAAATCAGCAAAAAAATACTAAATATTATTAATATTAGTATAAAATTTTGAATTTATTTTTTTTATGGAGCAGCAATTTTTTTTTATATTTTATTTGTCTTTTTCAAAAAATATTTTGGACAAAATTAAAAAAAATCAAAGGCTTAAAAATTGTAAGAACATAAACGAAGTTATAATTTTGGTTTAATTTGCTAACTTCTGTTTTGAAAAATATTTTTGGTCAATTTTTGGTAACTTCACTTTAGATCCCTTTTTAGTCTATGTAACATTTAAAGGCTACTTAAGTTTGTAGGTGTAAGTTTTAATTATTAGAAATAACATTTTCTTCAATATCCAATTTTTTAAAATTAGTAATTTTTTTTTGCTAATTTTAGCAAATCAGTTTTCAAAAATTTGTAAAATGATATCTGAAATTAGCAACAAAAATTTGTAAATATTCTGTAAAAATTGTACAATTTCTAAAATGAAAATAACAAAAAAAATTGTTAAATAATATTTTTTTTTACTAAAAATCAGTACAAAAATAGTAAAGTGGGATTGAAAACCGTTTAAAAATCGTTCTACAAACTTTATTTTCTCAGTGTACAAACCACAATGTTGCCAATTCAAGTTAAACATTAATAACCAAACGAATGGTTTGTATTTATAGCAAGGACTGTGAAACCATAGCTGGTGTAGAGTTAAAAACATTGAGGCACCAGTTACAATTACCATTAACACAAGACGCGAAAATTTTGATAAAAGTCGTCACTGACCAGAGAATACGTTCCATTTGGCAGGCATCTAATAATTTTTTCTGTGTATTTATTATTTAAAAAAAAATTTACTCGTTTTTTTAATTTTTCTGAAGAAATTTTTATAACCTAAAAGTTATAATTTCTCAAAAATTAGAAAACTCTTACTTGAAAAAAATAATATTTTATTAAAATTTTTAAAATTTATCTAAACTAAGTTGCATGAACATTTTTCTTAGAAATATTTCATAAGTTTCTAAAATCAAGTAAATTTTTATTATTACATAGGAAAAAAATTATTACATTTTGTTTTAAATTGTCTGAACTAATTTCTAGAAAACAATTCTTTAAAATTAGAAAGTTGTATACTTAAAAACTGAATTTGGAAATGGCTGTCTAAAATTTAGTTAATTCTACTACTCTCAAACAAAAGATGAACACACATTAAGTTCAAGTTCTTAAGTTAGACACATTTTTTTAACTAAATGGGAGTAAATTATGTCCTAAATTTTGTTTGAACTAAACTTAATATTATTACATTTTAGAATGCAAATTTTCTTAAAACTAAGACGTTTTATCTTAAAATTAATAAATTTTTATTTAATTGACTTGTTTTGTTTTTCCTAAAATCAAGAAATATTACTTAGGAAAAATATAAACTATTTCGTTTTTCCTCAACCTTAGGAATTTTTATTCGCTTTAAGAAAAATTTTCTAAGTTTTAATAAAATTTTTACAATTTATAAACTATTTTGAATGAAATTTTTGAATACATTTTAGTTTATGTCTTTTTTTTGAGTGATTGTATAAACTCACTCATAACTCACGCATTCGTGAGTTATGACATGTTAACTCACGAATGCGTCGACCAATTTCGGGCAAACTTGAGACAAACCATCTACACGATCATATGTACAAACCCTAAAAAATTAATCGAATTCGGTTTGACCGACAACACACTTGCAACAATTTTTTATATATATAGATATTTTGGCTTTGTAATACAGACAGTTTTTTTTAAAAACTTTTAAAGTGATCCACTAAGTAATACACAGTAAACAAATCTATAATTAATATATCAAAAATTATGTTTTTCCGTTGGGGGTCCGCAAATTGTTCACTTGTACCCCTTTGCCAGTAAACAAAATTTAAATTTCCTTTACTGACAGTTTTTTGACCAAATGTATCTGACTCCTAATCTTTATGTAAAATTGGGGTTTTAAATAAACCGAAAATGAAAAAAAAAAATTTTTTTATAAAAAAAAGTATTTTTCTTTTAATACAACCAGTTATGTATGTAGTTATTTTTAATAGTTTTTTATGTTTTAAAATAGTCATATTATGCACCATCTTGTCATATTAAAGAATAGATAAAATGAATGCAATTTGAAAAAAATAGTGGTAAAACGTATTTATTTACAATAGTTAAGGCAAACAGTTTAAATAGGCAGTATAATATACATAGTTAGTTTAAGAGTTAATCCTCGTATTCTGATAAAAGATCGTCATCTGTGTGGTTGATATCATCTTCTTGGATACTATTTTTTTTTGTTCCCTCTTCGTGTGGCAGAGCAATAAAAATCGGGTGGTGTACTGGCGGTATAAATGGTAAAAGCTCTTGCAGGTTTTGTATTTTAGGAGCTTTATTAGCAACCCGCCCTCGTAAAGTTGTGATAGTTCAATGACGGATACACGCTTCCTCCCAGTTCTTCTATACATAACAGTTTCTACAAATTCTTGGTGTCAATGTCAGAAGTCTCTTTCTTCATGTCCAACCAACTTCCTGCATTCTGTTCACAGTGTTTGTGACAAAACTGTCCATTTTACTAAAACTTTCGAAGTCAGCTGGGGTCATCCTTATAACATTAAACTTTTTGATTGTTTGTCTAACTAAGCCAACCCAATCATCCGGCGTATAAACTATTACAACTCCCCCTTTTCTCTTCTCTATCAGATCAAAATCTTGATCACATTCCATATAGGAGTGACCAGATATTAAAAACTTTTGATCGATAGTTTCTATTGCAGTGACTTTCTATTTACAATCTAATTCCAAGGATTAGCAATATTTTTGTTTTTATTTTGGCCGCCACAGTTGTCGCTAAAGGCTTCGACGTGCTTGACCGTTGAAGGCAATGACGTTAAAAACATTTTAAAATACAGGCTGCTACCTCTTGAGATCCATTTGAAACTTCACCCTCGTGCCACATATACATATGTGCTTCCCCTGTAGCTAAGTTATGAATTCCGAAATTGTAAGTCCAAAGCTGTCTGAGGTAATATGCTTTGCCGCATGTGACCATAGGTGTTGGAAGTGTTTTCTGTAGATCGAAGCAAATTGCTACGTGTGTCAATGGATTCGGAAGAGCAATATTTTTGGATTCATCCTTGGCATTTCTTGCTGCCTTCGCTTTTCTAAGGTGAACTTCCTTATCCACTTTTGATTGGAGATTTCCAGTCTTTATTTCAAGTTGGAGTTTGTCACAAGTGACACAATTATCTGTGGACGGTTTATGAACTGACAGATTAAACTGCATATTAAATATAAAGTGTAATAAGCGCTACGTCAATTATAGGAAAGCCATTATGCCGTAATGTATAAAATGTGCCTGCGATATTTTGTATTGTATTCAGCAAACAAAATTATTACATAAAAGCGCAAATTCGAAATTTTTAACCTTTTGCTAACAAAATTTTAAAAAAATATTTTAAACTACTTTAAGTTCAATGTTAAAGACTGTTAATATTAGAGATGGGCATGTGAGCCATTTTTTGATCACGCACCAAAAATTACAATCATGCACGATAATTTTTTTAAATGGTTACTTTAATATATATTTTCTTGGAAAATAGGAAAAGTAACTAGTTTGTTTTTAATTTATTGTTTTGTTTTGGAATAGAATATTAAAAATAATTTATACCAAATTTTATTATTTTTTAGTTTAGAAATTAGAAAACATTTACTTGAAAAAAGAATATTTTATTAAAATTTTTAAAATTTGTCTGAACTAAGTTGCATGAAAATTTTCCTTAGAAATAGTTCATCGGTTTCTAAAATCAAGTAAATTTTTATTATTACATAGGAAAAAATTTATTACTTTTTGTTTTGAATTGTCTGAACTAATTTTTAGAAAACAATTTTTCAAAATTAGAAAGTGTTATACTTAAAATCTGAATTTGAAAATGGCTTTCTAAAATTTAGTTAATTTTACTACTCGCGAACATAAAATGAACACACATTAAGTTCAAGTACTTTCTCGATTTAAGTTAGACATATTTTTTGAACTAAATGGGAGTAAATTATGTCCTATTTTTTTTTTTTTTTTTTTTTGAACTAAACTTTATTTTATTACATTTGGGTATTCAAACTTCTTAAAACTAAGATGTTTTTTCTTAAAATTAATACATTTTTATTTAATTGACTTGTTTTTTTCCTAAAATCAAGAAATATTACTTAGGAAAACTATGAACTATTTCTGAATATACAAACTATTTTGTTTTTCCTCAAACTTAGGAATTTTTATTCTTTTTAAGAAAATTTTTCTAAGTTTTAATAAAATTTTACTTAAATTGAAGACAATTTATAAACTTTTTTGAAGGAAATTTTTGATTACATTTTAGTTCATGACTTTTTCTTGAGTGTACCTTCCTGTAAATGAACTCAGTTAACGGCGGTTTATTTTCGTTTCCACACGTTTCTTTGTACAGCCCGTACATTTTTTTTATGTTTAAGCTTGAGGTCAAAAATTTCTTGTTTGGATTTTGCTCCCGAGTATGGTGACTGGTGTACCTTGCGAAACTGTTAATATGATTTTTATAAACATCAATGGCTTCTTGGGGTGTTTTGTTCTCTGGAATGTGTCTACCTCTACGATCAGATGGTGAAACTACATTCTCGCTCTTCCTTCTGGCTACATTAACAAACCTCTTATAACTCGAATCTAATGTTTTTAGGAAAAACTGCTTGCAAACTCTGTGACCTCGAAGTATTTGAACATTTTTTGTTTTCGTTGTTACCTTCTTTCTTCTCGGTTCTGTTTTTCTAATGAATACTAATAAGAACTTATTAATGGCTAATAAATCACTGAATGTTTAAACGCTGGTTTTAATATAAAACGCACTTGTACTCCTTTGGCACGAAACAGATGATTGATTTTAGTTAGTAGTTAAACTTTTGGTCTATGGTCCAGTTTGAGGTAATCATACAGGTCTGAATTTTTGTACAGTGATAAATATTAATATTTAGTGTTGATTACTGTATCTAACTCAATTTTTTTAGTTTTGCCACTTGTACCCCTTCGCTTTTAAGCCCCTCATATATAAAAGGACCATTTTGCATAACTTTTTGGACCCCTTATGTATGAAAGATAAAAAGAAAATTTTAGGAACATTTTTTAAATATTTCTTTTTATAATCAGATTCACTTGACGAAACTTTAAAACTCTATTTGGATAATATTTTTTTTTTTTTCATAAAATACACCATAAATGTCGACTTTAAAATTAGTCACGAAAAATATTAAAAATATTTTCCTTGTTTTTTTTTTTTGCTTTCTTTTAAAATGACACTCTTTATCGGGACACTCTAATGTAATACTTGTTATCCTTCTCATTTATGGTAAACATATTTTCGTTAAAATTAAATGCATATCCTCCTTTGGCAAAGTCTGAAAAACTAATGAAGTTGTAGTAACTTTTTATTCCTAGAGTTGTTATGTCCGCCCCCTTTTTTTGAATACATACAGACACATGCAAACATACATATGTATTTCCATGCATAAATACTTCTCTGTTTTGAATGTATCTTTCTAATACACACTAATACATTAAAATACTCTTTTTATATACACACAATCTCAAACTTCTATTGGTATTTGTAATAAATATGACATGCGCTCTATTGCTGTTTCTATACGATATTTAGGGGCTTCCGCTTTTTTTTTCTCGTAGCACAACATAAAATACCCTGTATTTTGGAAAAAGGAGCTTTGTTGAATGTTACGTTATTTACACATGTACAAACCAATACATTTACATACTATACATACATACATACATACATACATACATACATACATACATACATACATACATACATACATACATACATACATACATACATACATACATACATACATACATACATACATACATACATACATACATACATACATACATACATACATACATACATACATACATACATACATACATACATACATACATACATACATACATACATACATACATACATACATACATACATACATACATACATACATACATACATACATACATACATACATACATACATACATACATACATTTATACGTATAATGTAGATAATATTCATTTACAATATGCATGTAAATATTTTTTGTAGTAAATTATACCGACCAACAATAGCCGGATATATTGTTGAATATTATTAAGTTTATTCCTTTTTTCTTAATGTTGGCACTTTCACGCGTTTTTCTGTATTCTCATTTATATGCAATGGACTCGTGGTGAAGTTCTTTTATGTGTGTGTCCTTCTTCTTTTATTTATAATATTGTTATCGTTGTTTTTCTTCGTATTTTGTCATTTGTATTTCCACTTAAAAGTTGTCCTTTTAATAAAGTTTTAATACTGTTTGCCATAGGAAAAAAAGTCCTTGAGATTTTATATCATGTTTGTTTGCATTATTTTATTTTTTTTTTGCCAGATCCTTTTTTGTGGTTGGACATTATATAATATTTTATTTGTAAATAAGTGAAATGTTTAAAATCGTATTAAATTTAATTAAAAAAAAATATAAGTGGAAACCAGCCAAATTTGCTTGGAAAACGTATAAGAATTCAGAAAATCCTTTAATCGGTTTTGTTTTGGATTATTGATGAGTAAACATGTCCAGTAAAGAAATAAAATCAAGGTAACAGATTACAGAACATATTCCCAGTAAAAAAGAATACAAATCTGAAGAATAGGTGACAGAACACCTTATACTACTTTAGCATCAGTTAGGCTTCGGGGCCTACTCCAGGGAACTACAGCTGAGTATTGCGCGGAGACTGCCGGATCACTGTAGTTTTTTTCAGGCTGAAATTCTGGCCATTAGGGAGGTAGCGGAGTGGCTTAGCTATAACGTCCTCACAATAGTGAGGATTAATATATTCTCTGATAGTCAAGCTGCCATTAGATCTCTGGATTCTGTCGTCCTGGATTCGACATCAGCCCTGAACTGTCGCGGATCTCTTAACAAGATGGCTCAGCAGTTCAGCATCCATGTTATTTGGGTGCCGGGCCACAGGGACATACCAGGGAACTGTAGGGCAGACGAGCTTGCAAGACTGGGCACTACCTTACACATTCCACACGAATTGGAATCTGTGCGCATGCCTCTGGCTAACTGCAAGTTTCGGTTACGGGAGAGTTCTTATGGTTAACAAGAGATAGGTGGGCCTCTGTCTGTGGTTGTATTTGTTCCAGACAGATGTGGCCCCGTCTGGATAGGAAGCGCACGCAAAAGTTGCTGTCACTGTCAAGGCCCGATATATCCCTACTTGTGTCCGTCATGACGGGACACTGTCGGTTGAGGGTTGCGGCTAGTGACTTTTGCAGAAGCTGTGGTGACGAAGATGAGGAGGAGCCTGTGGAGCACCTTCTCTTCACTTGTCCTACTCTGGCTCATGTTTCTTTGAGGACCTGGGTGATTTGCCTGATATCGATATCGGCCGACTTAGGGGCTTTTTGAGAAAATCAGGATGGTTCGACGGGAGAAGCTAGTGATATGATTTTACTAGCTTCCATAGTATCACAAAGGACTTTATATTCTAAGTGAGTCTGACTGGCAGGCTACGACATCTACCTAACCTAGCATAGGTTCCAATTCAATTCCAAACTATAACAGTTTGATTTAGAATCGGTTCGAGAATTAGTTAAATAAAATAAAATAATATATTCTAGAATACATTCAGTTGTAACCGGTTTTAAAAAAAATTAAGCTTGGTTCTTAAATCAATCTTAATTTTTTTTATTTTATGTTCCCAGTTCCATTTTAGAATTAAGTCTACAAGTCCCGGGGAAAAATGTAAAGTATAACTTACAAAAAGCTGGTTTTAGAACTAATTCTAGAAGAACCGGTTATTTCATTTATACTGAACAAATATTCAGGGAATGCCCTGTACTAGTGTAATGCATTGTGTTGATATCAAGAAAATGCATTATGGGAAGTAGAAAAAGAGGGTGTAGCATTTGTGTTGCTTTAACTTGAATTTATATTTATAATAAGTAACAGGGAAGACTTCAGCAGGAAGTTTATTCCTTGTACAACTAGCAAACGAATTCCCTCAGTAATGCGTTACGCGATCCACTTGAGATCAAAAGTCATTAGCTACACCAAAAGTAATAAAAATGATCGGTTTTAGAACAAATAGTAGAGCAAAAATCTACTCTAAACTAAACTCTCAGATTTGGATGAAATTTAGGTATATGGTTCGGCTACGTCACAACATCTAAATTATCATCGTTAAATAAATTGAATATGTAACCTAACCTAAAATCACATATTAGTACACTAATAGAAAAATAGTATTGCTAATAAAGCTATTAAAAATTAGTTTAAAAGAGTCCTATCGAAATTTGTGTGACAACAAGAACGTTACAAAGACATGTTTTGCTATTACTTCAACGAAGTCATATTGGGACACCCTAATACACATATAAGCCCTTTCAGAACAACTACCCTGCTTTAAAAATAATCTTGCCTGATCAATGGAAAATTATGAAAGGTTCACTTTATAAAACCCCATACAATTTCAGTATAGCGAACAATTTGTGTTCTAGATTTAAAGTCATAAGTTTGACATATATCTTCGCATATAATTAATAAAATATAGATTTCTTCTAATTTGTGGTAAAAATTTCAATGAAACTAAAAACCAAGTTAATCGGCTATTTCATTTTTAAAATACCCAGCGGTTTCGTTTTTTACCCCATATTTGTTGAATAAACCGAAAACCTGGTTTTTAATGTCGGTTAGCCGGTTTTTTTTATTAAAATATATTTTTTATAATTGTGGACATATTTTCAACTATTTTAACTAGCGTTGCAAATCGGGAAAACTTTGTTATTATTTTTTTTTTCAGAGAAGCAATACTCAGGAAATTCTTCATACTAATTTATGTGTTGTCTTTCTCGAAAAGGGGTTAGAGAAGAGTTGAAAGAAGTTAAAGTTGATGAAGGGCTTCAAAAATAGTAATACTGTAATTGCACGAAATGTTAAATTTTGTATTGATTTTTTTTAATTGATTCCTTGTCCAATTACTTTAGCTGCAAAAAATAGATTTTTTAATTAAAAATACAATTTTTTAAAACTTCTTTCATATCTTTGAGAATACATTTAGGCCATAATTGGAACCAAGTTCCCTTCATGCAACATTTTTTTATTTCTTTTCTTCATCTTCTTCATCTTATCAATAAGACCAAATTTTGTGTGTTAAAAAATGGTCTCGACAATTATTTTCATGTCCACGAAGCAAATTGGAGAATTGACGACGCAACCTTGAAATCACAGAAAATTTTTTAATGACGCAATGCGAAACGATGCAAATAGAAGAGACGCAAACGGGGGTTTTAGTGTATTTCTTAAAAATATTACAAATTTTTTAAGATTTTGGCTTTAATAACGTTATTTAACATTTTTTTAAGGCATTCCAACATTTTCCGATGCCATTTTAATGTTAAATAACAGTGCCGAAAAAACCGGTTAACCGATTTTTTCTTTTGTAAAAATAGAAACCGGTTTTTTTTTAAAAAACGATTTTTCCAGTAATCGAAAATAAGTTTTTTGAAAAGTCGGGGTTTTTGAATAGTCTAATAAGAACTCATCTTATCCAAACTTGACTAATTTTTATTTAATTAAATGCTCAGGACTGATTCCTCCACGCAGAGGAAACAGATTCATTGTGACAACCGAATTTCTTGCCAACCGAATGGTTCGTTTGAAAGCATATATTTCAATCGGATCAGGAATACATTTGGTTGCGACAACCGAATAATTCGTTTGCTGCAACCAAACTATTTAGTTGCTAAGAAATTCATTTGCCACAATAAATTTCTTTACCCAAACATTTCGAAATTTACGAAAATCTTTATTAAAGTGAAATTACACAAAAATGTCATACCTTTTTGAATAATTGTCCAATAAGTGGCAACACTGGTCCAAATGCTCCTAACCTCGATAGCCTGGTTAGTATCTGGACCCTGTTTATGATAATAAAAATTTTGTAAATACAATTGAAGTTTCAATGTATGTAAATAGTAAGACTAAAATAACTCGGTTGCTGTAACCAAATTATTTGATTATAAGTAAATCCTCTATACAGGTTTTTTATGACGAAATAATAATTGTTGGCCTTAAAAGTGTTGGAATTTTCACGACTCCTACTTGTATTCATTGAAATAAAAACTGAAAATTATTTTTGTGGTTTATTTGACATAAAACAAAGCTGCATCCAAAGAATTTCTCTGTGGTCACAAGAAGCAAAAGATGGTCTAATGTTGTGACATACTAAGAAAAGCAAAGTGATATTTTTATACCCTACACCACAACGAGGTCAGGGTATAATGAGTTTGTGCTGATGTTTGTAGCTATCAAAATACAGGGTGTTCGCCGGGAAGGTATACTACTTTGTTTGTTTATAATTTTTGATTAAATGGAAGAGAATGGATCTTATATTGATAAATGTTTTATTTAATGTCGGCAATTATGTATGAAATACAATATCAGATAAATGTCCGCCTCTGTTAGCCTCACAAATGCGAGCCCTTTTGAGCACATTTTTCATTACATTTTCACACATTTCACGCGGTATTTTATTTATTTCATCACGAATATTTTGTTTGAGTTGCTCAAGCGTTTCTGGTTTGTTTGCATAAATCTTGCATTACAGATATCCCCACAAAAAGAAGTCTGGAGAAGTTAAATCAGGCGACCGTGGAGGCCAATCAACATCACCATTTCTTGAAATAACTTGTTGTGGAAAGAGGTCTCGCAGTAATTCCATTGTAATCCTGGCTGTATGCGATGTGGCACCGTCTGGTTGATATTACATGTTAATCAAGCCCAAAGCATGCAGTTGTGGCGTTAAAAAGTTTTCAATCATATCACGATATCGCTCCCCATTCACAGTTACGAGGTTGTCATTTTCAAAGAAGTAAGGTCCAATGATCCCTCCTGACAAAATTGCACACCAGACTGTAACTTTTAATGGATGCAAAGGTGACTGATGAATAATTTGAGGGCAGAACCGACTATTCTGTTTATTCATATATCATTCACTACACGATAAATAGTGCGTTTTGTTGCCACGTTGTTTCTCCCAAAAATTTCACGTAACTTTCTCATCGTCACAGTAATCGATGATTAATTTTGATAAAATGTTTTAACGATTAAAACACGTTGGTTTATCGAATATTTTTCCATAATAAATTTGCCACGTGTCTACTTCACGACTGCCAAATATGAACTAATGTTTACCAAAATGGCGGCAAAACAAAGTAGTATACCTTCCCGGCGGACACCCTGTATAATTGACTTAAGCTTTGTTTTGGTATTAATCGAAATTTTAGAAATATATATTTTTAATTTTAAACAATTTTTGAAGTTTCCTTTTATACCGATACCTCCTAGCTTAAGTCAATTAAGCTAATTTTGTTTATGTCTTAAGACTCACTTTACACCAATCGACACAGAATCAATTTTTAATTTAGTCCGTCTGCCAATGTCTCCATATAAAATTTTTAATCAAACTACAAGTCGGAAATATTTAAGCTATATGGATGAATTTTAGTACATACGATTTTTTTAGAACGATCCCTGTTGAGTTATTTGGGATGGTTAATCGGTCCGTATACCTCCTATAGGAAGTCCTATCTAAATTGAAAATTAAACACACAAGACTATATATATTTGGTTGTTATTTGGATTTTGAATATAATATTGTACAATTAAGAAATTTGGATCAACTTCGGACTTAGTCTCCATATAAATCCACCTAACCGATATTAGCTTACCCAGCAAAAACATGGTAATAACAGGTCGCTAATGTGTAGATTTGCATGTAATGATAGGTCGTTAATTTTTTCATTACTTTAAACAAAAAATATTGACCTACTGATAATGGGGGAAAGAAGTACTTATATGTACATGCGAAATAATGATTTACAATTAGTTGTTTTTTTTTTGGTGCCATGTAATGAAGCCATAGGCAATAAAGCCAAAGGCAATAAAGCCATATGGCCTTATTTTACGTCGCATTGGGAAATAATGCCATATGGCTTTATTTCCACAGAAGGAGTGGAATAAAGTCATATGCGTTTGTCAATCAGGTGGAAATAATGCCATACCAGTGTAAAATGCAATTGACTGTAATAGTTACACATGCATTGCCAAAAGAATGTGAGTTGTTATTGTCAAGCTTTGAAAAGGTATGGCGTACAGGCGTTGGAAGGGGGCCGACGCGGCGCCTTCGCGGACGGCGTGGCAATTACGGGCCGTGTTGCATTTTGATTGCTGCTCTTCAACATATTGAAGTATTTTTTTTTTCTGGCGACTGGCTATGCATGAAGAACCATGAGCACGTTTTTCTTCCCAAGCGTTGTGCCCAATTTTTCGTACCTGTTATCAAGAATGACACGCACATTCATATATTGTTAATTTTAAAAAATCGATTCACATTTCCATTTGTTAACTGAACTTATTGTATTTTTGTTTATTTTTTTGTAATTAAAAGAAATCAAATACACTACAAAAATATTGCACAGAAAATTATCAAAGGTGCAATAATGCCATAATGGCTTTATTTCACTTCTCCGTTGGAAATAAAGCATATGGCATTATTTATCAATGCTGTGTGAAATAAGGCCATACATATGGCTTTGTTGCATATGACTTTATTACACGGCACCGTGTTTTTACTATTATTTTTATTAATTTGTTTAGAAAATTATCTGCTTTAAAACATATATTTAAAAAAAAAAATTTAATATTTTAAAGCCTTTCCATGAGAAATAGCATTTAATCAAGAAATTAAATTTTTGAGTTCAAAAAGTAGATATTTTAAAGATTTTTTTATAATTTAAATACAAATTATTTTTGCCGATTTCTTTAAGTAAGAAAATTTTACTTAATTAAGGTACACTATTGTTTTATTAAGAACAACTTCTTAATTAATAATTCTAGGTAAGCACTTATTTCTTCTCTGTGAGTAACCATGCTGGTAACTCATTATTCTCCCTTTTTTTTGTAAGCGAGAGGGTAATGACCACACATGAATTTTGGAACATCACGAACAAAAGTAATTAAGCGAGTAAATAGCCTGGTAACTAGTGAAACCCTTTGTGTGCTACTTTCTCCCTTAATTACTTGGTAATGCCTCTCTTTGCTGGGTTAAATGCATTCGATCAGCAATTTTATTCAGATTTATCTCTGTCCTGACCATAAAATAAATATCAGTACCCTTAACGAAATATGATACTTGATGTAGCGTATTATATAGTCGGCATGTCAAACTTTCATTTTCTTACTTTATTTAGTTTGTGCCAAATCTACACTCAAAGGAAAAAGCTAATTTACATTTTACGAAAATCTTTAAATAAATCTACATTGAAGTTTTTCATAAATGCGGGAGGAATTCTGAACCAAGCTAATGCCAACAACATTTTTATTAAACAGTTTCTTAAATATTTACAAAAGCATTTTATTGGACGACAAAAGTTTAAAGTTTCCTTTGAGTGTACACCTTCCACAAACACTCTATCATGCAGAGGCACAGATGCTGGAGATGATGATGGTGTTGTGTGGTTCTTTTGTGTGTTTGGTGATACTTGGTTTATAGTTGTTTTTTTTTATGTTTGTGGTAGAAAATATACAAAAACAAGAAAACTTTGTGACAATAATTTAACTTTTTTTTATCTTTTTCAATTCTTCTTCTTGTGTTGCTAATACTTTTTTTTCATTTGTTTGTGCATTTTTGCATTTCCGTTATGGTTCTTTTGTGTGTTTTTATTGTTGTTGTTACTAAAAAATCTTTAAGCTGAATTAATGACTAAAAATTTTGTTGTTTTTTGTTCTTCTTTTAAACTCTTTTTTTTAGTATGGAGAAAAAGCTTTTATGTTAAAAGCTTTTTGTTCAAATGGAGAGCATTGCTGGAAGTTCACCACTATTGTTTATACTCTTTTCATTTGGTTTAACGGTAATGATGTGAAGGAATGTTTGCTTTACAAAGCTGTGGCATCGTAAACTGTGATTTTCAACAAATCTGTGTTGGAATTATAAATATTTTTCTTCAGTCCGAGATCGACCAACAAACCTGACGAGTGTTTTGAAATAAACGCGGTGTGATTCAATGATGTTTTTTATTTTTTTTAAATTTTTGGCGCAGAGTGGGTTAAAATAATATTAAACAAAAAAGTAAAAAGTGGCAAATTTATGGAAAAAAAACATATAAATCTTATAATAAACCATTAACAAATGGTTTATACTTTGTTTTAGTTCGTATTTTTATTTTTAAATTCTAATTGGTGTTCAATTTTAATAAAAAAAATTGTTATTAGATAAATAAAGTAAAAATAACATAAAAATTTCAGTGAAAACCTATAAAAATATATATAAAAAAAATTTCAATAAATAAAAAAAGAAAAAAAATAATAATAATAAAATAAAGTGTTAAATATATAACAAAAAAAGTTTTAAGGATTACACAATTACATACAAAAAAACGCCATTTTGGATTTTTTCTTGCTATAACAAAAACTAAAAAGGACCTCTAAATAAAAGAAAGTAAAAAAAAAGAGAGAGGAGCTATGCAACAATAACAAAAATAAGGGAATGTAAAAAATTAAACTTAAACGAAAGCTTACTCCCTATTTGCATTGTAACTAAATAATTATACTACAAAAACAACTAAATATTGCAACAGAAACAAACCAAGAAGATTTCTAGCCAAAATTCATAAAAGGCCTAACAAAAATTCATAAAATTCACAAAATTTTTATAAATTCCTCTTATTATATTAAGCTGTAAATGAAAGCATTTTTTTTTATTAATGTTAAATTGCATATAAACACAAAAAATATTCATATGCAACTTCATGTCAATACACCTTTAAACGCCTAATTAAAAGCAGCATCCCACCTAACAAATTCATCCCCTCTTCTAACATATGATTATCAGCACAAGAAAACCACATTAAAACAAGAAGCATATTATAGCTTCTTGTCATCAAAAGGCGTACTTACAGCCCCATTCCAGCAGTGTTTTTTTTTTTATTTTTTTATAAATATATACAATCTGCTCCTACAACATTTATGCCAGTTTAGAACCTACATCATTTTACATCCAGAAAAATGTTGTTACACCAAGTTTTTAGCCAGAAGCTAAACTCTATGCCCCACCAACACAAACATCGAACATTTATGAAAACATCTCGTCAGGTCTCATCAACGACGACGACAACACGCAGAAAACCATTTGGATTAATAACATTAACATCATCACCATCATCATTATCTTATGGATTACTATTACTATTTGTCGTTACGCTTAGTTGTTGCGTTAATAACGGTAAGTTAAAAGATATCATCATTTTCGTATATAACATATCTACATATGTGGCTTTCTGTGACAACTGTACCGCTAGAGGCATAGGTATACCGTATCAATGTCAATGGAATTTGAAAAATGTTAGAAATAAAAAAAAAATGAACTAGAATTTAGATAAAATAACTTTTTTGGAGGAAAAATTGAAATGAAAACGGCTTCAAAGACACTTTTCACATATATTTAATATAATTTTCCTTGACATTAAGAAACAAATTTTACTTCAAATTTGGTCAAAATTTCTAAATTATAGAAAAATTTTTCTATTGAGAACTAAATTTTTATTAGAAAACAGTAAAATTTAGTTCATACATCATCTAAAATTTTACTGTTAGTAAGGAAATGTTTCCTTGGTTTTAAGAAAAATGTTATTTTATTTAAGTTTATTAGATTATTTTTTTTTACTTAAAACTAGGACTTAACTCCCTAAAAATAAGAAAATATTTTCTAACATTAAGTTAAATATCACTTCTTTTAAGTGAAAATTATCCTTAAATTTGATAAAAATTTTCTAATAAATATGAAACTGTTTCTATGGTAAAGGTTTTACCATATATATTTACACTCATTGTGTAAGTATTTTCCCACCTTCGGAAGACTTCCGCTTTGTGAGGACACTGCTCTTAACAAGCATTTTGCTATACATTTTTATCTTTAAATTAAATTGAATTATACCAAACTCATGTATTTAAAATATAAATTAAATTTCATTAGCAAAAAGGTAAACAAATTAAAAAAAGTCAGATTCTTTTCGTAGTTAATTAACGGTTCTACTTGAGAGAACTATAAAAAGGGAAGCCCTAAGTGACACAGGGCATCTATGGCTAAAGAACACTGGGGGTCCTTTGTTTTCTTAAATTAACTTATTTAAGAAAATTGTTGCAAAAAGTACAAAATATCACAGTTACATTTCTTGTTATTATTGGAAAATGGAAAAATGTCATAAGTTCATTTTATGGGATTTTTAGCTTAAACTTGAATTGACATATACAAATTTTAATTTTTTTTATTATTAAGTAAAAAAAAATTGTTTTAGTGCCTTCGATGTATATTAAGTTTAATGGGCGCAACGTCAATTATAGGAAAGCCATTATGCCGTAATGTATAAAATGTGCCTGCCTTTTTACCTTTTGCTAACAAAATTTTAGAATATATTTTATGCTATTTTAAGTTCAATATTTAAGACTGTTAATATTAGAGATGGGCACGTGAGACATTTTTGACTCACGCTCCTTTAATAATATTTTTTCTTTAAAATTAGGAAAACTAACTAGTTTGTTTTTAATTGAATGTTTTTTTTTTTTTTAAGAATATTGAAAAAAATTTAAACATTTTCCAATAAAAGAAAATCCTATAAACTAAGTTTATTATTTTTCAAAAATTCAAAAACTTTTACTTGAAAAAAAAAAAATATTTAAAATTTATCTGAACTAAGTTGTATGCAAATTTTCCTTAGAAATAGTTCATCAGTTTCTAAAATCAAGTAAATTTTTATTATTACATAGGAAAAAATTAATTACTTTTTGGTTTTAACTGTCTGAACAAATTTTTAGAAAATAATTCTTAAAAATTGGAAAGAGGTAGACTTAAAAAATGAATTTAGAAATGGCTTTCTAAAATTTAGTTAATTTTACTACTCTCGAAAAAAAATAAGTTCAAGTACTTTCTTATTTTTTTTTGAAACATTTTTTGAACTAAATGGCAGTAAATTATGTTCTCAATTTTTTTTTACTAAATTAGTTGTATTACATTTAAGTATGCAAATTTCTTACAACTGAGATGTTTTTCTTAAAAGTTGATACATTTTTATTCAACATACTTGCTGTTTTCCTGAAATCAAGAAATATTACTTAAGAAATGTATCAACTATTTCTGAGTATACAAACTATTTCGTTTTTACCCACACATAGGAATCTTTATTCATTTTAAGAACATTTTTCTAAGTTTTAATAAAATTTTACTTAAATTGAGGAAAATTTTTTGACTATTTTAAAGGAAATTTTGGATTAATTTTTAGTTCATGTCTTTTTTTTAATTGCATTAGAGCTTTTATGGGCAATATAAAAAAAAAATATGTATCCTATGTACATATGGGCATTTCCAGGATCGCGAACGGGACATTCGTACGCACTCAACTTGAAAAAAAAATATGAAAACTCAAATTTTTTTTTAACTTTTTATAAATATTTAATAGCATTTTAGTAGAACAATTTTTGAGAACAAAAAGAAAATTATAAAATATGAACGTTCTCCAAATATTTTGGATAAACTTGCGATCGCGAACGGGACAAAAAATGTAAGTCATTTTTTTCGGTGTGTGGTTTTGTTTAAAACTCTGCGAATTTCGTCAGTTTATTAAATGGAGATTATTTTTTAACTAAAGCAGAGATATAAAGATTTTATTTAGCATTTTGTTTGTTTTTATTATCCTTATTATTATTTTTTTTAAATATTTTTTTTAGAATCGCGAACGGGACATCGCGAACGGGACAATGATTCCAAAGGCATTTTTTAGGTTTTTTTTAAGATCAAAATGTTTTAGGTTTGGTTTTTTTTAAATGATCTCGGTTATTTTGTTTTGAATTGTAAATATCAAACTATTCCGATCAACGTTCACGGAGAACTAAACACAAATGCTTATTTTCGGTCGCGAACGGGATAGAAGAATGTAGTACAAAGAATCTTTGAATTAAACCGTTATTCGGAGTTTGCTTGATCTCTACTGTGGTGTTTTTAAATATTTATTGTTGGTATATTTAGTCTATAAGAAGAGTGCAATCGACATGATATGTAACACTTAGAAATAACTCAAGGAAAAATGTCAATTAAAAACGCTAAAACCAAAAAAAAGCAAAGCTGCTCTTTGCAGACCACTTTTCTTAAATTACAAATGGTAATATGTATTTAATTAGGTATATTCTTAAAATTCAATGCATAAACCAACTAAATTTTCTCAGAAAAGTCTTTTTTCTTCAACTTTAATATTTTGGTAGCGGTTGACCTTTCTGTGGAAATACCCATATGTAAAATTTCAACTTTGGAAATGACACACGAAAATCCCGAAATACGTAAACTTAATTTTAGTTCGTGAAATCCAGATAGGAAGATATTAAATTTTAAGTTTGTATTGATCGAGCGAGCGATTTATTGACTCTATTTTAAAGAAAATGCTTCGAAAACTCTTTTTCAATGACTTTTTTATTTTTTTTTTTTAACTTCACTATTTTTTAATATTACTTTTCGTTTACAATCCAAAAAAAAATCAACATTTTCAAATCTGTTACACTAATGTGTAATTAACCCGAGAGTCGTATGAGTGATTTTTATTATGGATGTACTTGAATTCGAATTAAATATATCCCAGTGTGGAATAAATATTGGGATATCATTATTTTTTAGATTATTTTAAAAATAATATTAATAAATAGTAAATAAGTAAAAAAATAATAAATAAAGTCACTGCAAAGGAGTTTTCGAAGTTTTTTATTTTCAATACTAACTTAAAACCTTAATATGTTTTTAAAACGACCTAACTTTCAAAAATAGGCTACGCCACTGAATTATATGACTCAAAATAAAGTTTACATCGCCTGGGATTTTTGTGTCTTATTTTGAAGTACTTACTGTGTAATCAAGATCGAGGTCAATTTTATATAATTTTATCTGGAAATCTACAATTATATATTAAATGTAAACATATATTTACACCACTGTATCACAAAATCATAATAAACCAAAATAAAAAATAATAAAATAATTACAGGAGTTATTTGTTGTTTTTTGTTTGTGATACAGTGGTGTTAATCTAGGTTTGACTTTTAGCTTGATAATTTATTAACTAAATTACAAAAAAGAGATCTACAGAAACAAACTACGCGGTAAGGTTCCGTAATTTAAGAGTATATGGCCGTATTATATTAAAAAATTTCAGTATTGTTTATTGATTAAGAACTTCCAGGTCACATGTTCAATATTTTCATGTAATTTACAATATTTTTGAACGATAAATTGTGGGTGCTCCTTACTAGACATTTTAATGATTTAATACTTTTTTTCTGTATAATTTTATTATTATTATTATTTTTTTTTTGATATGTTTTATGGGGTTATTCTGAACTACGTTAAAATTTGTCACGTTAAAATATGTAACTCTGATATATTTAGCACAGATTGAGTCACTAATATCCAAATTATATTTAGGTAAATTTTTCGATATACCTTTAGGAAAATTTAGCATTATGTGACTCTCCCTATCCTAGATATGGTAGAGTTGCATATTTCGATGTGAAAACTTTTCATATAGTTACGAAATAACCGCATTAATCACCTTTTATTTTTATAAAACAATTTGAACTGTACAGGTTGCTTAAAGAAACCAAAAATTACAATTGAGTTAGGAAACATTTTTCCTAAATTCTCTATAGAAAGATAATTCAATACAGTTAGTAAAAAAATATGGAATTGTAATTTTTATTAATTAAAATGAAAAATAAATTCGTATGCACTCGATTGACCGCATCATGTTTTTAATACTCGTATATGATTTATGATGAATAATAAATAAAAACCTCATCCTTTCCATCTAAAAATTAATACGCCAATACACAAGAAGTGAGATCGAAAAAAGTCGATACACATATTCCATAATAACTTTGTTTATTCACATTCAACGTTGAGTTCCAACAACATGTCACATCCCTGTAGGAAATGTCGATAGTGAATCTGTACTGATTCACTATTGACTTTGTCACCAGTATTACTGACTAATTATGCCCCAGCCAACGCTTTCTGCTGTAGACATTTAACATGGGTGTGTCATTGCGAATCTACACAACTATTGACTAGGTTTTGACATTGAAACCAGAGATTCACTAGTACATTTTAGTAATTCTAGTCTACACTTTTGGAACTTTTTACTTGATTTCCACAATAGGAAGGAAATAAGATTAAACAGATGCATTTATTTTGTTAAATTAGATATTTTATAAATAAAATTTTTTTTTATAAATTTCATTAAAGTAAAATAAAATTTCGTGCAAATTTAATTATGGAGTACACAAATCTTTAAAAGACTGCACAAAATCATCCACAGGCTCCGTAAAATCTTCATCAGGCTCCACAAAATCTCTAGAGTTGCAATTTTCACTAAAAATTGTTGCCTCTTTCTTAATATTTTTATTTTTATATAAAATTGATTGTTTTTTTTTCACAAGTTTTTTGTAATTTATATATTTTGTTCAAATTTGTACATTTAACTTTAAAATTCATTTTTCTTTATATTTTTATTAAAAACTTTAATTATGCATGCAGCTATGCACATCTATTTTCAACAAAATAAAACAATAAAAAAATCAAGAACAAGCACAGCTTTGCAGCTGCAAAAAAGGAATGTAAAAAGTATAGACGGTTTGTGGACATGTCACCAAGAAGTCACCCGAAATAGACGACAAAAGTGGTGACTTGTAGACACTTGACCCCAGCCTTCCTACAGGAATATTAATTGTAACACAAAGGATAACCAAAAAATTGCATACCAAAATAATCAAAAGTCTTGTAGAAGGTTATTAAATATTACAAAGAATACTTAATGATTGATCGGAAAGCGAAAAAAAGGCCAAAAGTTGAGAACCTCCTTATACCATCCAAAAGCAAACAAAATTTTCCAAAAAAAATTTCTTGGGTGGCAAGCAATTTGCATATTTAAGTTTTTATAGAAGAGACTGCTGTCATTCTTGAAACAGCACAAGGTTCCCACATACTTTTGGCCACATTTGGTGTCATGCCACTATAGTAAAACTGCCTTCGCCATATTGATAAAAATGTTTCATAAATTGTTTGTCATCAATTCTTCAGCATAAAAAATTTAATTAAAAACTCTAACAAATTTTTTATTTCGGTAGCAAAACACTGCTGCTTGTAATAATTTATCATTAAGTTTGCATTTTTATATACATAAATATTTCCAAAAAAAAAACAAGTAAAAAAGGGCTAAATTCGGCTGTGCCGAATCTTTGAATACCCTCCACCAAAGGGGATGAAGATGATATACGTATATACTAAATTTTGCATGAACTGTAATATGAATATGTTATGTCAATTTATGTAACGAACTTTTGTTATTTAGTTTTAGCAATGTTATTTACAGAGGTCTGCTCTGTTAGCGACTTTAACATTGTTCATTTTTACGTTAACTTAGTTATCATATTATGTAAGACAATAAATGTAATCGAACAATAAGAAGACTTAATAACATTTTTACTTACTTAACAGAAAAAAAAATAGATACAGAAAAATTGTACAAATTTGTATGGAAAATTTAGAGGTACCTTCACATTTTCACTCATAACTTTTGAACCGCTTGACCGATTTTGCTCATTTTAAATACCAAACTGCTCGGGAGGATGTTCAATAATCTGGGTAAAAATAGGCACCCCCGCTTGCGTCTTCGCGTCGTGATCGTGATTTCAACAGACAGACAGACAGACGGACATCGCTAAATCGACTTAAAATTGCATAAGGATCACGAATATATATACTTTATGGGGTATTAAACCTATATTTCGACATATTACATACGGAATGACAAACTGATATATACCCTCACCATATATGGGTATAAAAACAAATTAACCTTCTTACATTTTTCTAACATCGATAATATTTACCGTATATATATTTGGCATTGGAAACTAACTATGGACAAAATACCCATAAAAATCATTGTATCAACTACTTACCAGCCTATTTACTCGCCTAATTACTTTTGTTCGAAATGACATCAAAAGTAATGAGTGGTCATTACCCTCTCACTTACGAACAGCCAAAAAATAATGAGTACCCATTACTTTTTGGGCTTCGCGAACAAAAGTAATTAAGCGCGTAAATTGGCTAGTAAGTAGTCGATACCATGTTTTTGCTGGGTATTACAATTTTGATTTATCGTTATATTTATGCTATATCGCCTAAATCGCCGATTTTCACTTTTTTGAAATTGCGAAATTTAACAAAATTGATACTAAACACCAATTAATTTTGACGTAATAAGATTTGCTTATTACTAACAACGACCATATCAACTGTGCTAAATTTCAAAAAAAAAAAAAAAATAATAAGTTAGCTAGTTTTTTAGTAAAAGAAATATTTGAAAAACGTGTCTTGACAGTGTTCTGTGATTCCTGGAGCAAAAATAATTACTCATTTTACAAGTGAAGACCCTAAAATTGCTTTAATTGTTATCAATAATATTTTTTGGCGATTTTTTAAATATTCTTTTCCGTTTTACAAATTTTAATTTTTTCAAATTTACGAAAATTTTACTTTACATATTTCTCACACGAAAATCGTTCCTTGAGAAAAAAAAGTGTTGAAAGCAAAAAATTAGTTAATAATGTTTTCCACACACACCAAAAAATGTCTGTAATGACAACTGAAAATTTTGCTGTTATTACGGGAAATTTTGCTAATTTGAGCCCAGCGGTATTTTTTGCTAATCTTAGCAACACATGTCTGCTGACGTGTAGTACAATGAAATTAGTAGAAAAGTTAGTAGCCCCTACTAAATTTTAGTAGACTTTTTGTAAAGTGAAATTTAAAATCTGTTTGCTAAAATCAGCAAAAAAATCATTCAATATTATTAATATTAGTACAAAATTTTAAATTTATTATATTGTTCAAAAAATATTTTATACAAAATTAAAAAAAATCCTTAAGCCTTTGATCTTAAAAATTGTTAAAACTTAAACGAATTTATCATTTTGTTTTAATTTGGTAATTTAGTTTTGAAAAAATATTTTTTTTTTACTTTTTAGGTCAAATTTTAATTGTTTTTAGGGTAGATTTTTAGAACCAAAAAAACTTTTTAGTGCTATTTTAAGTGGATGTCCTATTTTTAGACATGAGTCGGTATCATCACTTCCGATCCCTTGCTTAAACCTATGTAACATATTTGGAAAATTTAGTTTTTTATGTATAATGATAGTTACTTATTATTACTTTTTTTTTTTTAAATTAGTAATTTTCTTTGCTAATTTTAACAAATCGGTTTTCAAAAATTTGTAAAATGATATCTAAAATTAGCAACAAAAATTTTGAAATATTCTGTAAAAATTCTGTAATTTGCAAAATGTAAATAGCAAAAAGAATTGCTAAATAATAATTTTTTTACTAAAACTTAAGATCCGAACACCGTTTTTTGACGTCCTTGGATATTAATGAAACTTCTTTATAAATATGAAGTAACTTCTTCCTAAATACGATAAAGCTTCAAAATTTTGTATTTAATAATTAAAAAAAAAAATCGAGTTAAGATGGTTTTAGAGAAACTCTACTAATTTTAAGGGGTTTATTCACAAACGTTTAATAAAATGAAAAAATGTTTATTAATAATTTTTTTTATTCAAAAGCATTTGTAAATAAGCCCTTTATAATAGAAAAATTTCTCACTTGTCTTTAACAATAACAAAAAGTTTGTTCTTTTATAACATATCAACCCGTTGATGGACATACTGACCAACCAAAAAAATATATTTTTGGATCCCACTGTGTTCTATGTCACCGCATTAATTCATTTTTAAAAGTTATACTATGAAACAACTAAATACATTATTACTGATATAAAGTAATACCGAAAGTATGCACAATGTAACATACATAGTTTTTTCTACTTGACAAAAATTAACACCTTGAAACAATCATGTGAATAAAAACCTTCATTGTATTCAATTTTTTTTTTGTGGTGAATGTGGTTTTTATTTTAATTTGACAAATACAACAAACATTAAATTTATGAAATCTTATACGAAACCTTAATTATTATTCACAGGTGAACAAGCAATAGTTTTTTTTTTTAAATAAATTCACTAAAAAATTATAGTAATAATTAAAATAAATTAATGTAATATTTTTTGTTAATTATACAGTTGGGAAAACACAAAAGGCAATAAAACTAAACTATTGTTTAGTAGAATTATTAATAAAAATAAAAAAAAAACATTTAAAAAATAATTAAACTTGGTTTGCGTCCCAGATATGACTAATGATTATGACTAAAAGCATTGTTATTAATAATGAGAGTTTATTTGTAATAATTTTGTTAAAATATTTAATGATTTTAATTATTATTATTATTACCTATTCTATACATAATTTTCTTTTAATTATGTTTGGTTCGAAACAAAAGTTATTAATCATTTGCTGAAATGTTAGTTTTAGAATTTTTTTCTGTTCACCAAAAAAACTTGTTTTTAATATTTATGTTTTTGTTTTATAATTTTCGGTTCGGTTCATTGATCTCTTTTAGCTGGAATTTTATCTTAACCATTTAAGTTTTAGATGTGGTTTAGTTAAGGTGGCCAACTGTTATTGATTTTCGCTAAAAAAAACTATTATTGTGAAAACACCTTATCTTTTTGCAAATGGTTACTTAAATCGATAAAGAAGATTTTAACAAGTTTCAAGTTTCAAGTACCTAGTACTGTTACCTTAGCGTATGATTAATATTTTTACATATCACTCATACGACAAGTACAAACGCTTTATAAGTGCTTTCATATAAAAACAAAAAAAGTAAAAGTAAGAAGGTAAAATTCAAATAGAACAAAATTGCACGACATCCATATAAATAAAATAATAGAGATGGAAGTTTTTAGAAGTTGACTGAAGCTATATATACACTCAGAAAAAAAAGTAAGTAAAAAATTTGTAAACGGTTTTCAATCCCACTTTACTATTTTTGTACCGATCGGTATTGAATATACCGACTCATGTCTAAAAAAAATGACATCCACTTTAAATAGCACTAAAAAGTTTTTTTTTAGATCCAAAAATCAGCCCTAAAAACGATTTAAATTTGACCTTAAAAGTAAAAAAAAATATTGACTAAAATATTTTTCAAAACAGAAATTACCAAATAAAAACAAAATGATTAATTTGTTTATGTTTTAACAATTTTTAAGCCTGTGATTTGGTTTTTAATTTTGCATAAAATATTTTTTGAAAAAAAAAAATAAAATAAAATAAAAAAAAAATTTTATGCTCTATAAAAAAAAATTTTTAAATTTTGTACTTATATTAATATTTAGTAATTTTTTTTGCTGATTTTAGCAAACAGATTTTAAATTCCGCTTTACAAAAAGTATACTAAAAGTTAATAGTAATTTTTCTACTAATTTCATTGTACTACTCGTCAGCAGAATGTGTTGCTAAGATTAGCAAAAAATATCGCTAAATTAGCAAAATTTCCCGTAATAACAGCAAAATTTTCTGTTGCCATTACAGACTTTTTTTGGTGAGTGTAGGTACTTCAATGTATTAATTCAATTTCAGAACTTTTTAATAACAAACATGGGCAATAAAAAATTGAATGATATTTAAGAACACAAAAATATTCATTATTTCCCATGTCAGATATTAAAAACTTTTGAAGTTTTCCAAGGAAAGGTTTAATCCCACAAACGTGAGCGTAGGTCTGATAGAATTATTGATATGAACAAATTACACAAGTGAATAATTGCAAAAAGGTAATTGCCAACAACTTCGGAGCAAGCCAACTAAATATGTCGTTGCAGCAACTGAATTATTTATTTATTCCTATCAAATGTATTCCTGACATAATTGAAATATTTGGTTTCAACCGAAATTCTGTGGGCGACAAACAAATTTATCGGTGGCAAGAAATTCGATTGTCACAATGAATCTAATGAAATAATTTTTACAACAGATCATAATAAATAAATAAATCTACTCCAGCAAATTTTTTGAAAAATACTATAAAATTAAATCTCCAAGAAACAGAACCAGTATAAAAATTTGGGCTATATTAAAAAAAAAAATATCTTTAAACAGTCTCAAAAGTTTCCAGACATGACAAAACAAATATTCGTTTTCGAATTTATGTATATTGAAAAATATTATAAAAAATATATTGTGTTTAAAAATAATCGGGATCCTTTAAGGCAAAAAAAGGGAAATATATCGCTACGATTTGCAAATTTGTTTCAAAGTTTAAAATCTCTAGATTTATATGCTTAATTTTATGTATCCATCTTATTCTGGCCTTTTCATTATATCAAGTGATCATGAAATCAAAATGTAAAAATTTTATTCTACACTAAGAAAAATACTGGAAAGGATTTTGATGCAAATTTAAAAAAAAAAATGTTTTTGCGACGTATATAATAAAATTTATTAGTTCTGTAATTCTCTAACTTTGTAACGACAGAATTGAGTGGTCAAATTTTCATAATAAACTGACAACTTACTACCTAATTTTGTCGTTAAATACTTGGAGAATTGAAAATAGTTTTAAATAAAGAAGTATTATTTACAACTATATTCACATTTTAAATAGTAAATATTTTTTGCTTCCCAACCAATTGAAATTTAATTTTTAATTTGCTGACTTTCATTTTTTTCAACTTTGTGGCATTTTTAGAAGTGTTGGAAAAGAAATCACGTAGTAAATTTTGTAAATATTGCCTCATCAAATCTCACAAAGAAAAAGGTTTTGAATACGACTGTAAAATAAAAAAAGTACAAGTCAAATACGTATATACTAATCATGTCTGCATAAGTTTTTTTTTTGTTTGGCAGCTTTTTTGAAGCCTACAACGCAAATAAAAACTACCAAACTACTAAACAGTCAGATATTCAGTGAGTCAGTCAGCCAGCCAGCCAGCCAGTCAAATAAAAAAGTAAGACAAAAAAAAAGAAACGACAGTTGGATTAATTTAGTCTTATGCGCGCGCACTACTCACACTCCATCTATCCAACCAACCAGCCAGCCATCCAAATACTCCTCATTCAGATACATTAACCCACAAAAACAATGGATGGGTTAAATGTTTCATTTTTTTTTTTATTGTTTTTGTAGTCTAGTACATACATTTATATACGTATACCCGTATGAATATTTATGCAAACAATTTGGCTTATACCAGTAGTACGTACTACGTATCGTATGTATATGTCTGTATCCGGCCGGTATAACAATTTTTAATTTGGTTTTTATGCACATTACATACTTTTTTTAGTTTCAATTTTTTTTCTTCTGTATCATTACGAAATACAGTTAAAAAATGCATTTGTATACATGCCATGGGAATATGTTGCAACCAATTCATTTTGTTGTTACTATTGTTGACTGTTTCTTTTTTTATATAATTTCAAACCTTTATATATGTAGCTCAGTTTTTTTATTTCCCATGCAAAAAAGATCAGATCTAATCAGATCTCATTAGATCTTATTGTAACAGATCTAATTAGATCTCAAAAATTGGGGACAAATTTGTGATTAGTTGTGATTAAATCTAGGCAGATCTGGCTCATCGTCCAATTTGCTCTGGATATTATTATATGTCCATCAGATTTAATAAAAAATTATTTTTATATACATTGTTTTTCATATTCGTGTAAAATGTGCTTAAGAACTTTTTTATTAAAAATGTATTATTTTAATTAATTAATAATTGTTATCTTTTATTTAACTTTTTTCTTTTTAATAACTAATTTATTTTTTGAGCTTAAGCTTTGTTTTTTGATAAAAATATTATTTATTTTTCAATATTGCGCTACTCCATTGTGTAGCATCTTCAGGAAATATTATTTTATTTTATTTTTTTATCTATAGAAAATATTTTCTGAATATTCTACACAATGGAGTAGCGAAGTATTGAAAAATAATTTTTTTTTCTAAAAAACAAAGCTTAAGCTCAAAAACTTAATTAGTTATTAATTAATTAATTATATACAAATTTCTCCTGAAGAAGTCACTCAAAGTGTTGACGAAATATTTTGATAAATATTTATAAAAATTCTCAGAGAAAACAAGATTCATTGTGATAACCGAATTTTTTTGCCAACCGCATGGTTCGGTCGTGGTCATCGATATATTAGTTTGTGGCGACAGGAATTCGATTAACACAACAGTATTTCGGTGGAAACACAATTTTTCCATTTACCCATAAATATATTTGGTTGCGACAACAAAATAATTCCGTTGCTGCAACCAAACCATTCGGTTGGCAAGAAAATCGATTGTAGAAGAAAAATAAACAAAATTTACATTTTTTACATACAGTGTATCACAACAGTAAGTATGCAGCATAAATATAATTAAAATCTCTATTTTTTTCGAAAAATAGGACGAAGTATTTATTTTTTTTTACACTTACAATAAAATATGGTATTGCCTTATACAAACATACGAACATGCCTAAAAATAATTATACCCTTATCATTTCTAAAGAATTAGAAAAAATCCCATCACAAAATTAAGTATACAGTTTTTAAAGTTTTGACCTTTATTTCAACTAAACGCAGTTGGATCGCGGAAAAAGTAAACTATTGTGATTATGAATTAGATTTAATACCGAAATTGCCTTTTTATTGCAAATTTTTCTAATTTCAAATTATGGTTTACCGTGGAAAAGAACTTTCACAACATTTAAAAAGTGTTATTGTTAAACTTTATAAAGAGAAGAAAAGCCAACGTGAAATTGCCAAAGTTATTAATAAAATTAGTTCCACAGTACAGAAAATTAAAGAAAAATATAAAATGGAGGGCAATACTAATAGGAACAGTCGAACTGGGCATCCAAAAACCTTCAATGATGAGGAGAAACGAATTATCACAAGAAAAATAGAAGCAAATCCTAAGAAGAGCGCTCCAAAAGTACTGGCAGAAATATAAAAAGAGACTGGAAAACCCCGTAACCCGCAAACCATCGTCGGGGCTGCATTCTTCCGGTTACAATGGCCGTAACATCTGCAAAAAAACCATTTGCGAACAGCACCAATAGAAGATAACGGTTGGACTTCCTAAAGGAATACAAAACTAAAGATAAAAATTTCATGAAATCAGTTATTTTTTCCGACGAGAGTAAATATAATATTTTTTGGCTCAGATGGGTATCAAAAAATATGGAGAAAAGTGAACACTGAACTCGATCCAAAAAATATGGCTGCGATAGTAAAACATTGTGGTGGATCGGTTATGATATGAGGGTATGTGGCAGCATCTGGTGCTTGAAATCTCGTGATGATCGAAGGAACAATGGATAAGATTGATTATTTGAACATTTTAAAAAGTTACTTACATCAGAGTGCAGCTAAATTGGGACTAACAGGATCATTTGTACTCCAACAAGACAATGATCCTAAATATACAGCCCAAATTGTTATAGTATAGAGCGCCAAAACAATTAAAAACCACCCGCCCACCACCTGACTTAAACCCAACTGAACATCTGTGGGATTTAATATCTCGAAAAAAAATCAGAACTTATAACATTGCAAGCAAAGATACCCTTAAAGCTGCACTATTGGGGAGTGGAATAAAATTTTACCTTCGGTTACCCAAAATCATATCGCATCTATGCCATCAAGGTTGGAATCAGTTAAAAAGGCCAAGAGTTATCCAACAAAATATTAAATGTCCACCAGACGTCATAGATTCAATCATAGTGCCGATTTTTGTGAACTGCCGATTTTTGTGACTTACTTTTGTGACATGAATTCAAACAATTTTTTAAATTCTATTATTATTACCAAGTAATGAATTAGAAACTTTTTTGTTTTTTGTATTATTTTTTTTAAGTCAACATATAAAATAAATGAAAAAATATAATTTTTGTGTTTTTATTTCAAATCTTAAGCCAATTTTTCAATCATTTCAATTACAAATATTGCTGCATACTTACTTTTGTGATACACTGTATATTAACATGGCTGAAATCGCCACGATCTCATACTAGATCTTATATTAGATATGAACTGATCAGGCACCATATATGATCTCATACGATCAGATTTGCTCATATCTGGCCACAAAAATTAATAAATTTTTGATAAAAACAGATCTGGCACAATATTTGATCAGATCAGTTCATAAAGTGTATCTCTCCAATAACATATGCTCCGATGTGGCACCAGATCTAATTACATTCAATCATATCTAATTAAGGCAGATCTGATCAAAGCTAACCTTTTTTACACGAGGCTTATGTTTATTTATTGTAAATTAAACCAAATTAAATCAAAAAACTTCAATAAAATGTGACTTGTACCAAAAAAAAAATAAAATACAAAACTGATTTTTGGTGAAAGGTTGCTGACCTTAATTGTTAAATTTGAAATATAGTAAATTAATATACAGTACATAATTACTACATAATGTATAAAGTATAATATTACATCTAGACTAACTAGTTGATCATGATTAAGTTTTTGAAAATTATATACACATAATCATTTCCAAATCTGTTCAGAAAATAATCATATAAAGTTACAAAAAAAAATCAGTTTAAAATTAAAAAAATTTAGATTAAAATAAAATTATGAAGTTTAATGGAATTTTTCCAAATCATCTATATCCCAAGCCGACTATTTGGTCAGTCAGCCACTATCTAGTTGTAAATAATATCTTCAATATAAACATATTTCATGCTTGATCAAGTTGGTCAACTATAGAAATATGTACAAGTAGTACCCAGCAAAACATTTCATTACCCAATTAGTTGTTATATAATGAAAAAAAATTAATTTTTTTTCTTTTATTGGTAACTTTTTTTTTCAAAAAATCTGCTTGTGCCGGAAACCGAACTTGGAACTCCATATTGCCAATCGACAACTCAACCATCTGAACTACATGGTATATTTTCTAGATAAAAACATAAATGACTTGTTGCACACAAGAATGTTTTCGCGACAACATATTAAAAATCGAAAATATTAACAGAATTGAAAATATATTGAGTCTAAAACTAGATTAAAAAAAAAAATTGTAGAACTACTTTATATTTGAAGTATGGTTTATTTTTTAGCTGTTAGTAATGAACACCTGTCACAGAGATTTTGCTGGGTTAGTATTATTTAACCAGCTAGTAGCCAAAAACAAACTAGTACGGGTACATAACAAATATTATTTAATACAATTTATCTATTTAGGTATGTTATATCTACCGGTTATATCTAAAATATCAGTGTGCAATGACTATAAGCAGAGCAGCGACTTTTGCGCACTAAAGAAATATAAAATATGAGCTTAAAATAACAGGTCAATTGAAAAGTCCCCGGCCTACCATCGTTTTTTTTATTCAACATAGTTCCCTTCAAGGGTAATACATTGATTATAGCGACCCTCCAACTTTTCGATACCATTTTTGTAGTACGATTTGTTCTTTGCTTCAAAATAGGCCTCAGTTTCGGCGATCACCTTTTCATTCGACGAAAATTTCTTCCCAGCGAGCATTCTTTTGAGATCTGAGAACAGGAAATAGTCGCTGGTGGTCAATTCATGGATTTTCACTTTCGTTTTCACTGACTTGTTTTTGGTCAAAAGTGAGCTCGCGCCGCACCCACTTTGCACAGACCTTTCTCATACCCAAATATTCGTGAATGATATGATGTACACGTTCTTTAGAGTACCTGCTACTACATTCAATTTCAATTAACGGTCATTCAAAATCATTTTGTGGATTTTTTTGATGTTTTCGTCCGTAACAACCTCTTTTGGGCGTCCTCTGCGTTCACAGTCTTCGGTGCTCATTTCACCACGTCTTAGCTTAGCATACCAATCCTTGATGGTTGATTTTCCTGGGGCAGTGTCCGGAAACTCATCATCAAGCCAAGTTTTTGCTTCAACTGTATTTTTCCCTTCAAAAAGCAATATTTTATCAACTCGCGAAATTCCTTTTTATCCATTTTTTTCACAATAAAAAAAGTTGCTTCAGGCAAAATGCTATAATTCACAAACTAATGATCCGAAAGCTGTCAACTTTATACACGTGTCTTTTGAAGGTTAGAGCTAACTAAAAATCATATCGATTTAAGTCTAGTAGCGCCATCTATGTGTCAGGCCGGGGACTTCTCAAGCGACCTGTTATGCCTTAAAACATGCAAATTTTACACTTATAAAAAAAATCCAAAAAAATATGCAGTATAAGTCCAAAAATATGCAGTAATAATAAAAAACATCCCCATGTAAAAATCTAAATATATATGAACATACATGATCATACACGGGCATACATGCACGGTTCAATATATGACCATATATCTTAGGATCCGAAATTTGAGGGTATATGGCCGTATATGGTCATATATTATCATACACGCTCATATATTATTCTTGTATGATCATATACGTCCATATACCCTCAAATTTCGGATCCGAAAATACATTGTCATATATGAGATCATGTATGGAGGTATATGACCACGTATGCCCATGTATAATCATATACAAGCCCATGAATGCTCATATATATTTCGATTTTTATATGGGTCTGCTTAAAATTTGCCTGCCTTATAAATCATAAAGCTATACAAATTCTTCCCTTAGTTTATCTTTACTTAAAACATAGTTTTAATTTTATTAAAATCCAAATATAATTCGAAAAAGTAATCGTTTAAAATCGTTTTTGGGTTATTTACTTGAAACATGCATTTGCATGAAAGTCCCTGTCCTGATTACAAGTATTTTTTTTTATTTTATTTGGTTTCTTGTCATAATGTTACTTAATAACAAATGCACGTTTTAACTTTATATGTATTCATACAATTCATTAACTTTTTTGTAGGCGTTTGTTCATTTGGTTTTTTTTTTTTTTTTTTTTTTGTTATACAATATTTGGAACATTGTTATAGTTTATTTTTCCAGTAATGATGCAATAAAACTCATTGACAAAATTATTTACCTTTTTGATTTTATTGTCATTGAGTGTTAACCGGATTTACCGGCTTTAACCAGTTACAAAAAATGTAAACAAAATTATGTTCAATGTAAAATGTAAACAAAAAACAAAATCAGATCTCACATACAATTGTGCTGTGAAAACATTAAGTAATGGAATATTTTAGTATGCAAGAAATAGTTTCATAACAAATAGTTATTGATTAAGAAACATTAAGGCTGAATTTCATACTGCAGACTTTTAAGTTAACTGCTACCCTGTGTTATCAGTAATTATATCAATTTACTTTTTGCATTACTGTAAAACATATAATAATTAGTTACTAAGCATAAGTTACTTTTTCATTATTTTAGAACAAAAAATTATGCGTTTCCAATAATGATGCATTTTTATCGCTATTTTTTAGTATAACGTAATATTCTAGAAGTTTTAGTAAATTCTTTAGTTAAAGTCAACTCTATAGTATGAAGTGCACAGTGGGCTATTTGAACCTTGTTTACATTGGAAATTCTGATAATTTTTTTCTATTGCTGGAGTTGGGCATTAAGGTCTCTTTTTGTTCATTTCCATTTTTCAACAAAATCTTTCCTCTGGTTCACACGTTTGTTCGCGATTTTTTTTTTTAATTTATTGCTACCCTCTCTAAACAAACGATTTGTTTTTTGCCCGCTATAAATTCGAAATAATCAAACTGTCTTCGATACAAGTTTTAGCTAGCGTTTACATTACACATGTATAATATAATACAGTACTATATGATCGAAATCTAGTTTAAACTAGATTTCGAGCGTGTTAAAAATTTTTTAAATTAAAAAAAAAAACTAAACCATACACAATTTTTACTGCGATTTTCGTACATCAACAAATTAAATAATGAAAATAAAATTATAAATGATTATATATAATAATATAATCATGTTACACTTGTTAACATTTACAAAATAAAACCTCCCATATTTAATCCAGGCAGCCATAACACAGCGGGTGTAAAGTCTTAATGGAGCTTCCCCCTCAATACACGTCAGTCATATCAATTTCGAACAGTAACAATTTAGGTTTTTATTCTAATCCAGTACAGATTGTCAAACAATTTGCTAAGATTAAATTAGCCAGGGCATCATGTTCTTCTCAATAAACGTTGTATGTGCTCTTTCCAGGCAATTTATGACATGAAAGATGTATTCCTACATATGAAAGGAAAATATATTTTCAACATCAACCAAGCACATACATATAATATATTTAAACAAAAAATGTTGTGCAGCTTACTAACTAACACTCATACCCATTCCTGAACTAAATATACTTTTACTGCATAAACGTTTTTATAATATACTGTTGTGGTTTTAATATACTGGTGGGTGGGATACCACCATCACCTCCTCACACTTGTGGTTATCGAACCACATACATTCATTTGTAAAAAAAAAAAAGAAAGAAGAATAAAAACAAAACTACCCCTGTTTAAACATTCGTACAACTCCCTTAGTCCGTTATGCTATTTAGCTCAATTTTATTTTCATATTCACAGGTTGTTTTGGTTGAAAGTTAATGTTCAGCAAATTTCTAATCTTTTGGATTTAAGCTAAAGTTGTTCTTATACTATACATTCCCCCTTCTAAGGAGAATATAAATACAATATTTCACATCAATTCGTAATATTATCATTATCATCATTGTCGTTGTATAAAATGAAAATAAATGTGCCGTTTGTTGATATCCAACTGTACTATGGTGCCGCCTATATTGTTATAGTGTTACCCACTGCTGTGTAGCATTTATAAATCCTTAAAAATTCTACTGTTGATTGCATTTGCTTGATAAATTATCATGAAATGACTTACAAACGACACTGCAACCCATAAGTAATTCACTTAGTTTCCGGCATCATGTGGCAAATCGTGAATGATGATAATTTACACGTGAACATTACTTTTCATTTTATGGATCTTATCACTATCCTTGCAAAATATTTTAACAAATTTTCCTAAATTATTAATAATATCCGTTTCTATACATAATATGTCCGTTCCTGTACTTTAACACGGTAACTAAAAACAACTTGAAACAGTCCAAAGAACAACAAAAATTTCACCCGATTTTTAGCACTGGAACATTTTTGAGCTGTTTTGAACAAACGTGGTAAAGTACGGAAAAAAAACATAATATCCAGATCGAATTTTAAACGACGTTTATGAAAGTGTAATAATGAAAGTAAAGGGTGGTTAAATTTTAAGGGCCGATGTTGATTTTGAATAAAACACAAATTATTTAGGAAATTATTGTAATTTCTTATTATTATGATAATATGGTATGGTTCAATTATGTATGGAACAAAATATCGGCCAAATGGCGGCTGCGACCTCGGCGGCACACCTCCATCCGATGGCCCAAATTTTCAATGACGCTGCGGCATAATTGAGGTTTTATGCCGTTAATGTGCCGAATTATCTCATTTTTTAGCTCTTGAATTATTGCTGACTTATCGACGTACACCTTTTCTTTCAAATAACCCCAAGGAATTGACATCGCCACCACGTGAGATAACACGGCCATTGAATTTGTCGCGCAAAAGAGCCATTGTTTCGTTAGATGTGTGAAAAGTGGTAGCGTCCTGTTGAAACCACATATCGTCCAGGGTCATATCCTGAATTCTTGGCCACAATAAGTTCGTTATCATCTCGCGATAGCGAACACCATTCACGGTAAATGCTTGGCCGACCTCATGACACACTATCGCGAACAACAGCAATGTTTTCCGCAGAACGAACTAGGCGAGCATGCATAGGTGTTTTCACATACCCAGTTTGCTGAAATTTGCCCACAATTCTCCCGATTGTGGACACATTTGGTCGATTATGCTGACCAAAAAAAATCACGAAGTGCACGAAATGCATTTTGATTTGAACGCCCATTTTCATAATAAGCCTGAATAACTTTAACGCTTTGCTCGATTGCGTATCTTTCCATGGTTCAAATTGAGTTAGGCTGAAATTGAGAAATGTCAAATGAAATGCAGAAAAAAATGACGTTTAGGTGTGGTTCACATTCAACATCGGCCCTTAAAATTTAACCACCCTTTATATAATTAAGATTGCACCTTTTTAAATCGCGAGTAATTTCAATTCCAGACGAATGCATTAGGTTACTATAGTAACCCCCCCCCTCCCCCCGGCATTTTTAAGAAATTACAATAAATTCCCCTAAATAGCGAGTTTAAAGGTTTAAAATATTCCGCGGAAGTTGAAACATTTAATCGGTAGATGTATAATCTATTAGTCCTAGAAATTAAGACAATGAAAATCTACTTATATGCATACAGAGAAAAATTTGTCAGTTTTCAATTAAAATTTAGTTGCGACTACTAAAACCGATTGGTAAAACTGAATACTGGTTTCCACCACAAAAATTCGGTCAATGTACCTGTATTTTGGCAACAACACCCAAAATATTTAAATTTGGTTGTGCTAACCGAATTTATTGGTTGTCACAACTAAAATACACTTTTCAATTCGGTTGGTGCTATATTTTTCTGTCTGTATGTGAGGCTTTAGGCGTCAAAATTACATATTTAAGCTATTTTCAGCTTCGTGGTCTACATTTTTTAAAAAAGGGTAAAATTACTCATAAAAGTAGGAGATAAAGGGTTAAAATTGTTAAGAAAAAAAATTCTCGTAAAATTTTACTTTTGACGTTAAAACAAAAAATTCATTTTAATCGTTATATAAGGATACCAAATAAAATTATTGTCCCGATAAGGCGAACATGCATAAACAAAGAAACTGAGAATAAACTGTTGCATCTTGCCGCCTCGAGGATTAATGTCATAAAATATGAGGATGAAGAAGACAATAATATATTCCTCAACAAATATATTTGGTAAAAATTCGGTAAAATCCGAATAGCGCGAATACAAAAAAAAAATATGCCGCTTAGATTAAATATATATTTATATATTTTTTTTAAATTTAAATTTAAAAAAGTACCAAAAAAGGTACCAGATTTAGCCTTTAAAAATCCCTTTCGAACGATATTACATTTTCATACGGTTCCTTTGAATTAAATGCCATAAAGATCAAAAAATAAATAAAGGACAGTTAGTTGAACCCCATTCTCACCACTTGAATTCCCAATGTGACCCAAAAGAAGATATAAGTAGATATAAGATTTCATTTTCTTCAACAAATCCAAGTTTCATTAGAATCTGCTTGATGTACCTTTTTTTGCGAGTTAATTTTTAACCGATTCCTAATGGCCGATTTTATAATATATTTTTTTTTCCCATTTTTAACAAATTGGTAGTCAGCAAGATTATAATTTTTTTTTGTATATATTTCAGCTTTAAAAATATAAATAAAATCTAAAAAAATCTATCTCAATTTAAAAGTACTTTTTAAAAAAATATTTAGCATTTGGAAAGTGATTGAAGTTTTTCGCTAAAAAATTTAAAAAACTTATATAATTAAAACAAAAAATTGGCACAGAGCTTTTTTACTTAATTTATAGACAAACATTTTTTAGCGTGTAATTGTGTTTACAGTTTACATTCAATGTTTAATTATCATGATTACAGTTTTAATTAAAAGTTTTGAAGAGTTTTATGATTAAAATTTAAATTGAAAATAAATCAATTAAATAGTTATAAATTGGAATTATTTCAATTAATGCAACAATTTTTTTAATAGATTCAAATTCAATTAAACGCTTGTTTGATTAAATAAACAAAATGCCATTATTTCGCTCTTACCTTTCAGCGTCAAGTAATGTATTTATGATGGAAGCTAACAAATTTCAAACAGTTAATGTTCATAATATTTACGTTATAATCGAATGTATTGAAGTAAAACTTTTTAGGAAATAAGGGAAATAAGTGTGAAAACGTATAATGGTTGATTTTTTTAAAGATGATAATAGTTATTGTCGTAAACATAGCTAGTTTAGGTGTATTTTATATACAAGTTGGAAGTTAATCCCCTAAACCCGCTATCACCTATCCGAATTTGATCAATATTGAAAGTTGAAGCCAGGAATACTCGTACATGCCCTGTAAAAGTTCAATTAAATTCTTTAGTAAATCTACACTTTTAAAGCTAAATTTAAACATTTTATCCCTGATTTGTTTTATTTTCTTCATATTTTTTTTTCTATAAATTAAACGGTCGGTTAAAGTTAAATTCATAACGTTAGCATTAACGCTTTTTGATTTTTATTGAGTCAGCTAAATTTTATATTCGATTTTTGTTTTGTTCTCTGCCTCCTTACCCCTAAACAATATTGACACAATAGTAGAGCGTAACATTGGGGGAAGAAAGACCTTTTTTGTTTGTTGTCGTTGTTGTTGTTGTAAACGAATTTCCTTTAATGCTTTAAGTTTAAGTAGATTTTTGTTTTCCTATCTATCTGCTCATGTATAAACCTGTATGATATAGAATATATTTTGTATTATTTATTATTCTGCCAGAATTGTTTGCTGAATGCTTAGGAAGTAATGAACTTTTTAATATCATTGACAATGATGATTACGACGACGACGACGACAACGACGACTTAATCAGTTTCCTTTTATTGTGTTTGTATGTGTGTATGGAAGGGCCGTTGTCACCGTTGTTAATGGAGATGGAAATGATAATATAAATTACTATAAGATTATAACGAATTTAATTATCCAAAAAGGTAGTAATGAAGTTATTATAACATAGAGGGTATTTTATTTGCAGAAATTCTGTAAGGTTAAGATACTCGTAATATGTGTAGATTTAGATGATTTAAAATTATTTTTATGTTAGTAAAAGAAATATAAATTATAACTGGACAACTAAACAAATATCGGATGTTTTTTTTTAGATTTAAAAAGAATTTTTAGGTTTTTCCCCTACTAACGAATACAAAAGGTATGTTATTTACGTATGAGCAATATTGATAAATTTAAATATTACTCATACGCAACGAACTACTTACTATACTCACAATATTATTTCGTTAAAAATAACTTAAAATACATATTAAATTAATTGAAAATACAATCAAAAATAGGACTACTGATTTTTTATAATATTCAACCCATTTTGTTGTTTATTTTCAATCATTGTTTAATAATCAACAAAAGTAAAAACAGTCGCTTAAAATAACCATCAAATTTTTACTGACAAAAAGTAAGAAAAAACTACTTTTGTGGTTTGTTTTTCAAATTTAAAGTTTTTGTATTTGTATGTTATTACAAAACAGAAGACAACACACGCACATGTACATACATATTTTTATTGGCTTTGTGTGTATGTATATTTAAATAATTTCTTGTAATTTTTATTGAAATATTTTTGTATATATCCAAACTATTTTGGTAAAAAAATAAAAAGGAATTATATGAATTCCTATTTTTTGAAGCAGAAAACATAAAATTTTATATTTAACTGAAAATATCAACTCCTACTGAATGTCTGTAAATTTGTATAGTTTGTTTTTTGAATGACTGATTCAAATAGTTGAAAAATATATTTCTATGAATTTCAATTGATTCTTCATTTAAAAACAAACCTTACGTATTTTTTACTTTTTAAATAAACTACAGTCGGTAACGGAAAATATATTGTGAGTGTACAAACAGATGGACACAAAACTAATTTTCATGTGGATGCTGCAAGGCATCCACAAAACACGCAGTTTCTGGAGATATTGGTTGCGCTCAGCAGATACAGTTTATGAGTCAACAGTAACACAACATTTTTACAACTTTCTTAGGGCTTAGTCTGAGCGCTTAGATAGCCGCTATCATACTATCGTAGCGTGAAAACTGTATGCTACTTTTGATCAAACAGTGATACATTTCTTGTTGTTGATTATTTTATTTTATTCGGGTAAGAATGACAAATCAAAATATACAAATATACACTCAAAAAAAAAAAAATTAACTAGAACTTAGAAACATTAACTTATTTTGAGGAAAAATTGAAACGAAAACGGCGTCAAAGACATTTTTCCAAAATTTAATAAAATTTTCTTTAAAACAACTTTTAATTAAAATTTAGTCAAAATTTTGAAAATACTACTGAGAACTAAATTTTTATTAGAAAACCGTAAAATTTCCTCCTATTTAGTTCATACTTTAGGAAATGTTTTCCTAAAAAGTTAGTAAAATTTCCCCCTATTTAGTTCATACATCATCTAAAATTTTACTGTTAGTTAGGAAAGGTTTCCTTGGTTTTAAGAAAAATTTTATTTTATTTAAGTTCATTAGATAATTTTCTTTTACTAAAAACTAGAACTTAACTCCCTAAAAATAAGAAAATATTTTCTAACATTTAGTTAAATAGAACTTCTTTTAAGTGAAAATTAACCTTAAATTTGATAAAAATTTTCTAATAAATATGAAACTGTTTCCATGGTAAAGGTAATATATTTAACCACAAGTATTTTTCCACTTTCGGAGGACTTCCACTTTGTGAGGACACTGCTCTTAAAAAGCAGTTTGCTATACATTTTTGTCTTTAAATCAAATTAAATTATTCTGAACGCATTTATTTAAAATAAAAATTAAATTTTATTAGCAAAAAGGTAAACAATTAAAAAAAATGTACTTCAGGATATCCTGAAAAGTAAAAAATTGTGACAAAGTCAGATCCCTTTCGTAGTTAATTTACGGTTCTGCTTGAGAGAATTACAAAAAGGGACGCCCTAAGTGACACAAGGAATCTATGGCTAAGGAACACTGGGGGTCCTTTGTCTTCTTAAATAAACTAATTTTATAAATTTGTTGCAAAAAGTACAAAATATCACAGTCAAATTTCTTGCTATTATTGGAAAATGAAAAAAAGTTATAACATTAAAAGCGCAAATTCAAAATTTTTTACCTTTTGCTAACAAAATTTTTAAAATATATTTTAAGCTATTTTAAGTTAAATATTTAAGACTGTTAAGATTAGAGATGGGCATGTGAGACATTTTTGACTCACGCACGATCATGAACCAAAAATTACAATCATGCACGATAATTTTTTTAAATTGTTACTTTATTTTTTTTTTTTTTCCTTTAATAATATTTTTTTCTTGAAAATTAGGAATACAAAATAATTTGTATTGTTTTTTTTTTGGAAAAGAATACTCAAAATAATTTAAACGTTTTAGAACAAAAAAACAAACCTATACCTAAATTTATTATTATTTTTTAAAAAATAAGAAAACTTTTACTTGAAAAAAAAAAAATATTTTATTAAAATTTTTAAAATTTATCTGAACTAAGTTGAGGAAAATTTTCCTTAGAAATAGTTCATCAGTTTCTAAAACCAAATAAATTTTTATTATTATATAGGAAAAAGTTTATTACATATGAATAATCGCCTAAACTAATTTTTAGAAAACAATTCTTAAAAATAAAGTGGTAGACTTAAAAACTGAATTTAAAAATTGCTTTCTAATATTTAGTTAATTTAGTACTTACTCATTTAAAATTAGACATATTTTTTGAACTGAATTAATTAATTAATTTTTTTTAGCTTAACTTAGTTTTACTACATTTACTTAAGTATGCAAATTTCTTAAAACTGAGATGTTTTTCTTAAAAATTAATAAATTTTTATTCAATATACTTGTTTTTTTCCTAAAATCAAGAAATATTACTTAAAAAAGGTATGAACCTTTTCTGAATATATAAACTATATCGTTTTTACCCAAACATACGAATATTTATTCCTTTTAATAAAATTTTTCTAAGTTTTAATAAAATTTTACTTAAATTGAGGAAAATTTTTAAACTTTTTTAAAGGAAATTTTAGATTAATTTTTAGTCTAAAGTTAAAACGAAAATTTCAAAAAAATTAAAATTAATTTAAAAATAAAAAAAGAACATAGTTCAGCAGAGTTAGTAATCTTAAAGCGCTACAAGTCACATAGTCTATACAGTCTAGCGAGTATTTATTTTGTTCATTTTGTCACTTCACAGTAGAATTGTAAATTTATTGATTGTTTTAGTATTGACTACTCAAAAATGAACTCCATCTATGGAGTATCTAATACATTCGGAGTTGTATTTTTCAGAACTTATGTCTAAATTGGCAAGGAAATAAAATAAAAAATACGATCTTTGTGAGAATGAAAGGATGAATTATTTGGCATTTAAAAATTAAATATGAACCCAATATAAATTATTTTGTGCTTAGGCCTTTTCTCTCTGATTCCGAGAAAGCTAAGATTAAGTGCGGATCGGTACAATCTATTCTCAAGAGATTTTGTCCTTGAGTGAATTTTGGCAAAAAGGAAAACCAAATCGATATTAGCTTGAAAGAAATCTTCCTGCGGAAAACGGACCTGTCACAGGGCCCGTCCCGTGACTGTTCCATATTGAGAGGGACTGGTCTTCGGAATGGTTATTTTATATGAAAGAGATTTGTTATTTTATTAAATGTCACCTTTAGGAAATTTAAAATTAACGTTTTCTCAATCATATTTTTATCACTTCACTGATATGTGCAGGACAATTCCTATATCCACCAGTCAGGGGGTAGGTTTTCTCAGACTTTCAGATCACTCCTATTTCATCAGTCACGGCACAGAGAAAACAGATTTGTGCTGACAACCGAACTTGTAGCCAATCGAATGATTCGGTTGTAATAATCCATTTTTTCGGTTTGTGTCAACAGAAAACCAATTGAGACATAAGTAATTTGACTCTCCAAACAGAATTTCGGTTGCTGCAACTGAACCGTTTGGCTCTGTTCCGTTTTATGGGTGGAGGTTAGTACTTTCGGACAGTTCCTCTTTTCACTAATCACAGGACATGTTACAGAATAGGTCCTTTCAGATGCTGTCGAAATAAATTAACAGTCTAATTTATATTAAAGGCAGACAAAGAATTAGCTTAATTGACTTAAGCTACACCCAGAAAACAGTATCAGTTGTGGCCACCGAATTTGTTGCCAATCGAATTCTGGCGGTTACGACAACTGTCTTCATATTAAATTATATTTTTAGTTGTGCAAGCCAATATTCAATTGTACAATTTAATATTTATATTCCACAGAAATATTATTACGTTTCATAAAATTTTATTTAAAAAAATTATTTTTAGATTTTCCCGATATCGAACCTGGGCAACTAGATTCATAGTTCACACTCTTGCTTACTGCACCACAACTTACTTTAATTTTCTTTGACATATTTGCCAATTAAACTTTTGAATATTTTATTTTAATAAAAAAAAAATATTTTTTAAATGTTTGCCTTTTCCGGGATTTTAACTCGGAAATTCGGAGTACTGAGCTATCTCTCTACCCACCACACCATAAACACTTATGAATTTTATTGGCTAATTATGAATTTAAACAATTTGTAAGGAAAACAAATATAAGTATAAAATTTCTTTATCAATACCAATCAGTAGTGACGTCTATTATCAATACAATCCACAATTCGGTTGCTTCTACTGAAACCCTAATTAAATTATATATTTGATCAGATTAACCGTACTTGTGGTTAACACTTTTGAATATTGACAATTTCTTAATAAATTTGATAGATTGTATCAAATTTCTAATATATTCACTAAATAAATGGTTGCTTCCACCGCTCAGAAATACTAAACGAATTTTATTTTTAAAGATGATTGGAAATATCAATAATTGAATAATTGGATTGATTTTTAGTTTCTTTCCCCTTTTATTAATTCCCAATACAACTCCTTTGCTTTTTAAATAATCATGACTGATAATATAAATCCGGCTGTTATTAAACGTACTCATGATCAAATTGCAAACAGTCTTTTCTCTGGGTGTAGGTATAAATATGAAAAAAATAAACAAAATTTTATAAATAAAAAATTGTATTTGTAAAATTTCCAAAATGGGTTGACAAAATTTAAATTTATTCTCCATCCAAACTTGCTTAGAGAGACTATTAAACTTAAAAGCTGTTATTCAGGGAGAAACGTGAAATCGGAATATGAAAAATCGCAATATCTAGATCTTCATAACTTTAATTTTCTGAACTTTTTCAAATTAAAAAAAAAACTTGAATAGAAAAGCTACTGTTTGTTTGTTAAATAAACTTATTTGTCTGTTGTATTATTATTATTTTGAGTGTATAAACGCTACTAAATAAATACTTCAAAATACAAATAAATACATTTAAATAAATATTTGTATAATTTTCGAATATATTCATATACATTTTATTTTGTTCTTGTAAACATTTGTAAAGCTAAAATACTATAACATCCCAATACTTATCCTTTTTTTCTTCTTCTTCTAACAACTCCACTTTAATTTCGTTCCGGTATTATAATGTTGAATCCACCCTCAGCTACGCATTCATTTACTTTATTAAAAGAGATGATTGTTGGAAGATGAAAGTAATACACTAGATAGATGCTTTTTAATACGGTTTATGTAGTTTTATTCGATTCAGAGGATTTGATACATCTACACAGATACATCCAGATTTCCCCCCTTTCCACAATGCCCATCCACATTATTATTACTATGTGATGCGTTTATGCGTAAAGGGTTGATGTTGTTGTTAAGCTTCTTCTCATATAAATCCAAGTGATGATACCAAAATGTGATTACTACTCCACTCCACTCCGACTGTGGCAGTTTACGGTTTTAATAAAATAAAATACGAGAACGTTTGTTGTACTCGTATGCGTTAGACCAAAATATAAAAAAAGTGGAAGAATAACAGAACATAACCATAGTTACCAGTAAATTTTTCCTAGATTATGTTGTCATTACTTTGGATTATTAACAAACGTCATAATACTTTAATGCGATTAATTGTAAGGACTTTTCTTTTTTTTGAGTTTTTTTTTATTTTTAATTTATATAAATTTATAATGAAGGGGAATGCAATTAAAACTATCAGTGAAAAAAGTTGGACATATAACAAGAAATTTTTGGGTGGTGGGGAAAAATATGCCTGTAATAAATAAAAATGATAAAAGGTTTTTTTATAACTGAGCAGCGACTTTCATGCACTAAAAAATTTAAAATATGCCGTAAAAAATGCACTTGTAGGAAAATATGGACTTAAAACCAAACGAGTTCAGGTTCGCTGCTTATAAAAACTTTGAACCTAAAAATGTAACCATGTTCGGGTTCAAAAATATAAAAAAAATATTTTTTCTGTTCATGGCGTGATAAATGTTTGATAGAAAAATCATAAGAAAGCATTACATTTCTTGCATTCCAGTTTGCAGTGCTCGACACTATATCAGTAGAAGCAATCGAATTGTGGATTGTATTGATAATAGACGTCACTACTGATTGGTATTGATAAAGAAATTTTATACTTATATTTGTTTTCCTTACAAATTGTTTAAATTCAAAATTAGCCAATCAAATTTATAAGTGTTTATGGTGTGGTGGGTAGAGAGATAGCTCAATTCTCCGAATTTCCGAGTTAAAATCCCGGAAAAGGCAAACATTTAAAAAATAATTTTTTTAATTAAAACAAAATATTCAAAAGTTTAAATGGCAAATATGTCAAAGAAAATTAAAGTAAGTTGTGGTGCAGAGCTATTGGCAATAAAAAAATTGCGAACACCGAAAATTTCTTATTTAGCTAAAAAGTTAAAGTTGAAGAAAAAGTCGTACTAGACTGTCAAGCTAGATAGAATTCCAGTTATTACATGGTTCCAGCGTTATTGGATTACATACATTTTTAATCGGAATTACTGGATGCTGCATTAACAGGTCAATTGAAAAGTCCCCGGCCTTCCATAGTAAAACACATTTTTTTTTTTTTGGCAAAATTCGTTGTTTTTATTCAACATAGTTCCTTTCAAGGGTGATACACTGATTGTAGCGACCCTCCAACGATTTGTCCTTTGCTTCAAAAAAAGGCCTCAGTTTCTGCGATCACCTCTTCATTCGACGAAAATTTCTTTTCAGCGAGCATTCTTTTGAGATCTGAGAACAGGAAATAGTCGCTGGAGGCCAGATCTGGAGAATACGGCATCCACTTTGCACAGAGCTTTCTCATACCCAAATATTTGTGAATGATATGATGTACACATTCAGTTGATATCTTTAGAGTACTTGCTATTTCATTCAATTTCAATTTACGGTCATTCGAAATCATTTGGTGGATTTTTTTGATGTTTTCGTCCGTAACAACCTCTTTTGGGAGTCCACTGCGTTCACTGTCTTCGGTGCTCATTTCACCACGTCTAAACTTAGCATACTAATCCTTGATGGTTGATTTTCCGGAGGCAGTGTCCAGAAACTCGTCATCAAGCCAAGTTTTTGCTTCAACTGTATTTTTTCCCTTCAAAAAGAAATATTTTATCAACACGCGAAATTCCTTTTTATCCATTTTTTTCACAATAAAAAAAGTTGCTTCACTCAAAATGCTATAATTCACAAACTAATGATCCGACAGCTGTCAAATTTATACACGTGTCTTTTGAAGGTTAGGGCTAACTAAAAATCATATCGATTTAAGTATAGTAGCGCCATCTATGTGTCAGGCCGGGGACTTCTCAATTGACCTGTTAACTATGAATGATAATATTAAAATATTTGTGAAGAATTCGTAGAAGTTTTTGTACCTGTTGAAAAAATTAACGCTAAAACAACAAGAAGAACTTAGGCAATTTTTGTAGAATCTGGCTAAGTTTTAAATTAGAGCTAACAAAAGGTGACAAAAGAAAAACATTTTCATTGGAATTATATTTAAATATCTAGATGAAAGATTTAAGTTAATGCTAAGTCTCAAAGATGTTGAACATGTTAAAAAACATATCTTAAAAACAATTAAAATTTTCAAAAATTTCATTCACCAACTGAAAAATGTAATTTCGCATACTCATTTTTCTTAGAGTGTGTGATATAAAAACCCTGTTCAAAACCATGAGTTTTTTGTGAGTTGGGTGGTTCATAAGAAGGCTGAAGATGACCTGGTCGCTCAGGTCGAAAAAGTGCACTCCCTCTAGCGCTGATCCTTACAATTTTTTCCATTTAATAAAAAATTAGTGTTTACTAATCGTTAGTAATATTAAAATTATGATCTCGAGCCTGATAAAATTAAAAATATATAATATGCTATATATGTAAATTTAATTTTATATGTAATTTTAATTAATAGAACATTATTGTCCGTAGAATAATATATTTTTTTAGTTGTTTTTTTCACTCTGGTCTATCGAAGTACATATTTAAAGCAAATATAGATCCCATTAAAGATTAAAAAAAATCTTAAACAGCAAGTGTTTATTGTATTTATTTACCAACAGAAAACAGATTCGTGCTGACAAACGAGTTTGTTGCCAATCGAATGGTTCAGTTGCAGCAATCGAATTTTTTGGTTGTGACTATGGAAGTGTTATTGAGGCAACCGTAATACTGTTCTCACAGTCAAATTACTCATGTCTCAATTAGTTTTCAGTTATCAAAACCGAAAAATTCGGTTACAAATTTGGTTGCCAGCTTAAACCTCTTTTCTCTCTGTAGAAAGTAACGTGAAGACGTTATCTTAGGAGTAAAAATGTATAAACGTTGAGTTTTTAACGCTAATAATTATCCGCGTTGAAAGTCAATACACGATCGAAGAATAATGTGAAAGTTTTCGCATTATCGTTTGAGTTTTTTTTATTAGTTAATGAATAAAGTAACGGTGGAAATACAGCTTTTGTAAAAACATTTCCATTACTTTTCGTTTTATATGCAAGGGCTAAAATGTTCTTTAAATTGCTCGGAATACCGTGAAGTAGTTTCTGTTTTTTTAAAAGATTTTTATCATCTTGTCAACAGTTCATCATTAACTCGAGATAAGTAATATTATCAAATTGAAGCAATCTTTTACTTTTTTTTAACATAGCATCCCCTTTTTTCAACCTCATTGTTATAAATATGTTACAGTTTTTTTTTTTTTTGTTAATATTTTCCAATACCATGTCAGGTTGTTATTATAATAGCACTTGTTGTTGTTACTATAACAACAAATACGTATGTATGAATATATGTTTCCAATACTCGTATATCCTAGAGTAGAGTGTAGTATTGTTGTACATCACGGTCTTTTCTAAATAAATATCCTCGAGCACGTATAGGCACGTGCTATATTGAGGAAGCGCACCACATAGAGATTAATGTACGCATTAGTAGATTTAATGCAAATTATAGTCATGCTTGATTGTGTTTTTTGTTTTCTTTTCTTCTTCTTCTGCTTTTCTACTTTCCTTTATGTAAGTTTATCTGTCTATCTGTCAATTTGACAGTTTCTCTGTATCTATCACCATGCATTGTCATTGGGATGTTACTGTGGAAATATTTATTACCATGGTAGCGATTTTCATGCACGCAAAAAAAAAACATGTAAAGAAATAAATTAAAAAAGCTTAAAACTCATACTGATATTTAGTAGCCTAAAACAGATTTTGACAATATACTTTTTCGAATAAAAGTATTTGCAATAAAATTGCATCGATTTTTTTTTTCATAATTTTGAATATTAACTTTAAGTTAATAAAATATTGTAATTATTTTTAATTTTTTCAAAAGTCGATGCCCTGCTTTAAATATGAATATTTTGCAAGTGGGTTTTAAGAGTTTGGACTGCGAATTTTTAGACTTTTTTAAATTCTATCCAAAAGTATGTGATAAAATTGAAAACTACTTTTAAGACAGGTTTTTACAATGAAAGTGAAATAAAAATAATTAAAATAATTACCTGCAGCAATGAATTTCATTAATTTTTTTATTCCAATAAACATTTAATGCCTTATAATTGATCTTTTCTTTTTTATTTTAACAGTTTCTTTATATAATTTATACTCTTCTCTGAACTTAAAGTTGACGAAGAAACTAAATTTTGATTATATTGCTAATTTTTTTATTACAACAAAAATGAAATTCACAAAAATATTGAAAAACGATACATGCAAGCTAAAAAAGCTGTAAATACAACACGGGGTAACTTTGTCTGTAATACACAAATTCAAATTGGACAGAAGTGGAAACTTTATTTATTTATTTATTTATTAGTTTATTTATTTATTTTATATTAATCATATAATTACAAATGATATCCTAATACCTTAATCGAACACTAGCAACAAAGGCCATCGGCTCGTTGTAGCGAAAACAGACCAGAGCCTCTGGTGGGAATCGAACCTACGAACCCGAACTGATAAGCTAGCACACTACCAAATGGCCTACCGGAGCGCTCGACAGAAGTGGAACCTTTTTCTATCCATATGCAGCTCGATCCGAGGATATTTAGCACAAGTGTTAGGTTATAAATATTTTGATGAGATTGATAAACTAAAACGACCTGACTCCTTAAAACGGGGTTCGCCACTGAATTGTAAATTAAGTTAACATGTCCGAGGGTGTTCGTGTGTTATTTTGATGTACTTACTGTGTAATTAACAATTTTTTTTTTTGGTGTAAAGCACAGTAAATTTTTTTCCCCGTGAAAAAATTTTATTCCAACTTATGTGGCTTCTAAACGTAATTTAAATTCTTAAAAATAATATATTTTAGCTTTTGTTTACTTTATTTATAATTTAACAATTCTTCAAGCTTAAGGTTTGCTTTTTATATAGAAATATTATTTATTTTTCAATATTTTATATATATAAAAAAAACAATCTTAAGCTCGAAGAATTTTGAAGTTATAAATAAAAAAGGGTGTCCCAAGAAGAACGCAATTTTTAAATTTAAAATAAAACACAGATATTTAAAAAAAATCGTGAAACTTTATTATATCGTAAAGTAGACAGAATGAGGTTATGTATGGAACAATATATCGTGCAGATGGCCGCCGCGGCTTTGCTGGCATGCACGCGATCTTTTAATGAAATTTTCAATGACCGTTTTGCATGAATGCTGCGGTATTTCATTAATGCAGCGTCCAATTTCCTCTTTTAAGGCTTGAGTCGTCGTCGGCTTATTCGCCCCAAAGAAAAAAATCGAATGGTGTTAAATCGCACGATCTAGGCGGCCAATTCTGATCTCCAAAACGCGAAATAACACGACCGGGAAATGACTGATGCAGCAATTGAATTGTTTCTCTGGCTGTATGACATGTGGCGCCGTCTTGTTGGAACCACATGCCCTCCACATTCATTTCTTCAATTCTAGGCAAGAAAAAACTGGTTATCATTTCACGATACCGAACACCATTGACTGTTTGCGCTTGACCTGCCTCATTTTCATAAAAAAAAGGTCCAATGATTCCTCCAGCCCAAAAACCACACCACACAGTGACACGTTGAGGATGCATTTGCTTCTCGTGAATCACTCGAGGATTTTCCTCACCCCAAATGCGACAATTCTGCCTATTGACGAAGCCATCAAGATGAAAATGGGCCTCGTCACTGAAGATGATTTTATCGGCAAAAACAGCATTTTCATGTTGTCTCTCCAATACCCAATTAACGAACTCCATTCGCTGTCCATGGTCAGCTAGCTTCAGTTCCTGAGTCAAGTGAACTTTGTATGCATGAAGATGCAAATCTTTCGTCAAAATTCGCTGCAAAGTGGATTTGGAGACACCAATTTGCTGAGCTCGGTGTCGAATTGAGGTGGATGGAGTTTGAGCGATATCATCACGTACAGCTGCGACATTTTCGGTCGATCGACCTGGTCGATGGCGCGTTGTTGTCTTTACATCACTAACAGACCCAGTTTCGGCAAATTTATCCATTAATCTCTTTACAGTTGACTCTTTTGGAGCATTATTGTGACCCCAAATTGATCGCAATTTGCGAACTGTAGCCGCAAAACTTTCACCATTTTGGTAAAACAATTTCACAATGAGAATGTGTTGTTCATTCGTGTAGCGCTCCATTTTTACTAACCTCGTACCTTTTACTAACAAACAACAAAATTGTTCAAATGTCAAACAATAATGACACTTCGAATGTTGCCAGATTTAAAAATTGCGTTCTTCTTGGGACACCCTTTATTTTTTATTTTATGAGAAAGACACAATTTCATTTAACTAAAAATTACACTTTTTCATCAGAAAAATAATATCTTGACGTGAGAGATCATTTTATATAAGGAGTATATCAGGTTTTTCACATGAAACCCGAACAACTTACTGTACCAAAAGTTTTAAAATTTAGAACTCTTTGAATGTAGTCAACACATTTAATGAATTATTTTTTTTTTTTATTTCAGCATATGGGCGTGCACCACCTGAGCCCTATTATGGTCGTTTCATCGGACAGTTTACAAATTTTGCCCATGGCATAAAGGTAAGCTGGTTTGTTAATTACAGAGATGTAAAGAAGAAATTCTTTTTGTTTTTAATATATTTATGTATAATTATTTAAATGTCTCGCTCCAATAAAGAAGCATCATAGTATATGTCCTTTTAAACACTGCACAAGACAAATTTATTTTAAGTAAAACTCTTTGAAATTGGAATTTGTTAATTCTGAAAGGCATTAAAAAACATTAACAAGTTATGCAATTTGGCACATTTAAACGCAAAATTCAACCACCTCCACGTACGGTATTTAAATGATATTTTTTTAACCATATTATCGAATTGTGATGAAAAAAAACAATCAAAAGTATTCGTTATTAAGGTTTTCCTCGTTTTTCTCTTCTCCTGTAGAGTTTTGTTATTGGCTTATGAACCCTTATTTCAGCGATACATTTTTTACAAATCGAATTCTTACAAATTGAATTAAAACCTTGAATCAAAAAACTTAATATTTCAAAACTAAATTTTGAAAATTAATTACATTAAAAAATATTAAAAATATGTTGTGTTGAAAATATAAGTATACATGCCCAATTCGTTCCCAGAAATTGAAACATACGCAGTTAAATTGGCAACCCTGTCAATTAGTGCTTTTGAGAATCAAAGGTTGTTGTGAATTCAATGAATTCAATAACTGCGAAAAAGATTTTCCTCTAAGCGATTGATATATTCCCAACAAAAAAAAAATAGTACTCATTCTGTGGCTATAACGTCTTTCATTGCATCCTAAATTTCAGTTAACATTCTTTTATATTTTTTTGGTGTTGTTGTAAGAAACTTTCAAAAGAATTCATATCTTCATATTTCAAATGTAGTGTTTTAAATATAAAGCCGATGCATATCTTAAAAAATCACTCTTCATTGCATTTATTCAAAATATTGTTTTCTGATTATTCAAGTCAAAAATTTCAATGTGTTTAATGCATTTTTTCAGTTATGGCAACAAAATCTGTGCATTTTTGCACTTTGCATTTTATTAAATACTACACCATTTCCAGCTTTAATTCAGAATTTTAAAAAATAATTTTAAATTTGTGTAAAAATGTTTTAAAATGATCGAAAATAAATTTAAAATCGTATAAAAATTGTTTTAAATGGTCCAAACAGGTTTTAAAATTGTCCAAAAATTATTTAAAATTGTTCTAAAATATTTTAAAATTTTCTTCTAACGTTTCAGAATTGTCCAACCAGTTTTTAAATCATTGCTTCCTTAGAGTAAAGTTAGAATAATGGAAGTAGAATACTTCCATCCTATGACACGCCAATGTTAAATTCATTGATGAAACCATCAGAAAAGATGTGATGCCTTTGCCATAGAAGTTATGCTTTTATCGCTTCTTTGTCAGCTTAATTTTTGCTGGGTTTATATATCCTGTTTAAACCATAAGTTGTTGTGGGTAGTGGTTCAGAATGGGGCTGAAATCGAAAATGTAGCAATCCCTCTTGTGTTGATCCTCACAATTTTTTCATCCCCTCTCACATTTATTGCAAAATAGTCCCAGCAAAAAAAAAAAAATGTTAGTCATTCTGTGGCTCGTACCTGATAAATTTTAAATAAAATTTAAAACTTACAAATGAACAAAATATATACCAAATTAACATATTAATAATAATCCCAATAATCATTTTTGCTGGAATTAAAGCTGTAATCAAGTGTTATTCTAGTCATGTTTTCCAATTTCAAGCCTTGATTTATACTTTAATTACACTTTAAGTTAATAGTATATTCCAGCAAAACGGACACTGAAATTCAAGTTGAACATTATAGTGAGAATATACTTTAATTCAAGCCTTAAATTACAGTTTAATTAAACATGATAATAACAATTGTTTTCAAGCCCTACACTCAAGTTTAAACAAAGCCATTAAAACGGTAATGATTGGTTTTGGTACAATTTATCACTCTTAGTTTTAGTTTTGTGTATTTAATCTTGAGTTTTTGACCTTCGATGTTTTTTTTTTTCACTAATCCTTTTTTTATTTAGAAGCGTAGAAATTTGTAGAATCTTTCTGAAATAAGAAAAAATATAATGTAAAGACAGAGAGATAAGCTCCAAATTAAAGTGGCTTACCTTTTCTTTAAAATCCATGGAATAAATTATAAAAATCTCCACAGGAAAATTGTAAATTTGAACAAATGTTTTAATTTTATTTTAAAATATTGACAATAAATGAAAAACATGAAACAAACTGTTTTTATTTGTATAAACTTGATTATGACTGTAAAAAAACACTTAAAATAAAGCACAATACAAGCAATATTTAAAGCACTTGAATTTTTAACTTTTAAATATTTATTGGGATGTAATATAAAAATTATAAAGTCTAACTCCCTTCAAATTATTAAAATCTAGTTATCAAAATATCGATTAAAAGAAAATTGTTAAATTCTAATAGAATCAACAAAAAAAAAAAATATTCACATAAATAATTTTTAAACAATTTATTGACTTACAAATGAATTAATTCAATTTACCACCGAATTCGCTTAATAAAATTGTAAATTAAAACAAAGTTAGAATTTTTCTTTTAAAGCTCAAATTTAAAACATTACACCTGAAATTAAAAAAAAAAATCTTTCTAATAAACTTGTGGTTTTAAAAACAATTCTCTTTTAGGGTTCCATTTATGCTGTGGATGAATCAACACTATTTATCAAATCATTTGCTTATGATGGTACGGGACCGGATGCATTCTTTTGGGTTGGTAAAACACCACGTCCAAGTCCAGAGGGATTCATTATACCATACCCGGAGGATTATACAGGAATGTAAGTAATACCTCTTTGTATTTAGACACAAAATGCCAAATATATATTTGTATGCAGTAAGCAATAAGTTAGCAACACTAAGAGCTTTTTTCCTTCCATTTATGTGTGTGTGTGTGTATGTACGTATGTATATAAATATTTTAATGCACTTTCCATTATGTTGGAGTTGACGCGCATTTCCGTTCTTTATTTATATATTTTGCATACATCCATTACAAGTGTATAAAAGATATTTAAACAAAATTTGGTTGGAATGCAGTATCAGGGGGGGGGGGGGGGTACTATTTATTGTCACAGTGTGTGGTACACTTTTTGTGGTTTTCTTTTTGTTCTTTTTTTATAAAAAGGGCTTTTTTATATGGTATTTTATTTCACTCTTTCTTTAAGTTTTTTTTTGTTTTTTTTTGCATTTAAAAGTTAAATTAAATGCTTAACAGTAAAAATATCCATTTTTCGTACATTTTTTCTACTTTAGTCAAGTGTACCGTACCATACATGAACATTTTATTTTATTTTATTTATGTGCAAAATGTAAGTTTGACAGATCTAAATTGTGATACGGTTATTTTCGTTCATTTCACTTTTTTTTACATTCACACACTACCCCGTCACGCACGGTTAACAATCGAAACCACTTTTTAAAATTAAAAATCATTTTTCATTTTCACATAACAAGTTAATATAAATATTAGGGTGACACTTTTGGTAAAACACATTTATTTCACAATTGTTAATATAATTGAGTAATATCTGGCAAATTTTTATATGTGTCTTATTGCAGGCACATAAGTTTTTGAAATTTCTTTACAATATGAAATAGAAAATTTAGAGCTACCATAAGGTTTGTATTTGTATGTATGTATTTTTTATATAAAAGTTTTCAATCTTAATGTTTTCAGTTTGGTTCATTAGTAAATAACTAAAAGTAATGTAGAAAATATTTATTTAAAAGAAAACTGGAATAAGAGAAATTACTTTATGTCACTGTGGTTCGTATAAATAATTTTGTTAAAATCTATATCTTAAATGCAAACCGAACGTATCTTCTGGTAGGCGATGAAATATAATCTATTCACATGTACCTTAAATTATAAATTGTCATTTGTAATGCTAACTTCTCCAGTTTAGTTAAGAATCTATAAAAGTAAGCAACGACCTGAGAACCTATTGAGTGTAAAATTTCAAGTAAATTTCGACACATTTATAAAATACACGTCTTAATGTTTCTGCCATTTTGAATTTGAAAAATCTCAGGTTAGAGTCGAATTCAACGTTCTCAAAAAATATCGAGTATAAAATTTTCATAATTTTCTTGTTTTCAGTTGATTTTACATGCATAATTCAAATGCAATGTTAGAAATATTTGATTAAAGAAACTGGTACACCCTCTTGAGTGAAAAATTTGTAAATGGTTTTCCACTTTACAATTTTTGTACTGATAAAGGGTGTCCCAAGAAGAACGCAATTTTTAAATTTTAAATAAAACACAGATATTTAAAAAAAAAATCGTGAAACTTTATTATATCGTAAAGTAGACAGAATGAGGTTATGTATGGAACAATATATCGTGCAGATGGCCGCCGCGGCTTTGCTGGCATGCACGCGATCTTTAAATGAAATTTTCAATGACCGTTTTGTATGAATGCTGCGGTATTTCATTAATGCAGCGTCCAATTTCCTCTTTTAAGGCTTGAGTCGTCGTCGGCTTATTCGCGTAAACCATCGACTTCAAAAAACCCAAAAGAAAAAAATCTAATGGTGTTAAATCGCACGATCTAGGCGGCCAATTCTGATCTCCAAAACGCGAAATAACACGTCCGGGAAATGACTGATGCAGCAATTGAATTGTTTCTCTGGCTGTATGACATGTGGCGCCGTCTTGTTGGAACCACATGCCCTCCACATTCATTTCTTCAATTCTAGGCAAGAAAAAACTGGTTATCATTTCACGATACCGAACACCATTGACTGTTTGCGCTTGACCTGCCTCATTTTCATAAAAAAAGGTCCAATGATTCCTCCAGCCCAAAAACCACACCACACAGTGACACGTTGAGGATGCATTTGCTTCTCGTGAATCACTCGAGGATTTTTCTCACCCCAAATGCGACAATTCTGCCTATTGACGAAGTCATCAAGATGAAAATGGGCCTCGTCACTGAAGATGATTTTATCGGCAAAATCAGCATTTTCATGTTGTCTCTCCAATACCCAATCAACGAAATCCCTTCGCTGTCCATGGTCAGCTGGCTTCAGTTCCTGAGTCAATTGAACTTTGTATGCATGAATATGCAAATCTTTCGTCAAAATTCGCTGCAAAGTGGATTTGGAGACACCAATTTGCTGAGCTCGGTGTCGAATTGAGGTGGATGTAGTTTGAGCGACATCATCACGTACAGCTGCGACATTTTCGGTCGATAGACCTGGTCGATGGCGCGTTGTTGTCTTTACATCACTAACAGACCCAGTTTCGGCAAATTTATCCATTAATCTCTTTACAGTTGACTCTTTTGGAGCATTATTGTGACCCCAAATTGATCGCAATTTGCGAACTGTAGCCGCAAAACTTTCACCATTTTGGTAAAACAATTTCACAATGAGAATGCGTTGTTCATTCGTGTAGCGCTCCATTTTTACTAACCTCGTACCTTCTACTAACAAACAATAACAATTGTTCAAATGTCAAACAATGACACTTCGAATGTTGCCAGATTTAAAAATTGCGTTCTTCTTGGGACACCCTTTATTTAGTACAACAATTATTATTTAGTATTATTTTTACTAACATTTACATTTTACACATTTCAAAGTTTAAAATGTTTGTTGCTAACTTCAGAAATCATTTTATAAATTTTTTTGAAAACCGAGTTGCTAAAACTAGCAAAAAAAACTACTTATAATAAATAAAAACATATACTTACAAACATAAATTGCCTTAATTTGCAAATAAATTATATTGGCATGTAAATGCAGTAGTTGCGCATCACTGCAGCATAATAAAAGTAAAACGTTTAAAAAAGCATCACTTGGCAGCACTGACTTACGTCAAACTTTTTTTATGCAAACAATTGACAGTGCTGCCGCAAATTTTTGTAACTATGGAATCATTAAAGTTTCTAATGCAATAGTGCGCAATCAGTCTTCTTTTTCGTCAATACATTTTATTATTTTTCCAAAGAATCAACAAATGTCAAATTGATTATTTGAACATTATAGTGTTTAAATAGTGGAAAATAATTCAGTTAGGGAAAAAATATTTTGCGAATTGATACGTTGAAAACTTAATCAGATTAAAAACTTCATTTAACAATTCAAGTTTTTAAAGGTGTAAAATAAATTCCTGAGTCAATTGATGTATAAAGTTCAAACCGAAATTTTATGGAATTAACCGAAATTAAATTCACAAAAAAATATCACTGACTGCAACCAAAATATTCTGTTGTCACAATATTGGGTTCTAAAAATGAATTTGTTTTGATGTTTTATTTGGGTTATATATTGAAAATTGAATAAAACGAATATAATAATTATATCTTTAATTAATGTATTTCTCGCATCGATAATGTTTTCGTTTTCTATAGGGTGAGTCACAGGTAATTAAATATATATTAATCTAAAGAAGAAAATAATGCGTTTTATTTATATTATTTTTCTATCTAATAAGAAATTTTACAAAATTAAATGTGTCCACAGCTTAAGAAGTTATAAAAGCTCTAAAAAAATTACAATAAAAATGCAAACAACTTTATCATCTATTAAGCCACTCTGTAAAAAGTAGGGTGACCATTAATTTCTCGATGCGAAAACTTCTCGCATCAGATACAGAAACGGGGTGCAGATTCGAAAAAATCTTTTTTTGGCTCAAAAATTTAAAGTTTGCAAATTATAAATGTATGTTTTATGTGGGCCCTAGGGCCGAGATCTTGGTTTTGAATTGCATGATAAATAATAAATAAATATCATTTAATTCGAAACAAAGCGTTTGCAAGTAGGAAATTAATATCATTTAATTCGAAACAAAGCGTTTGCAAGTAGGAAATTCCTTTCAAATTCCATAATGCAAATCATTGACTTAAAATGTTACATACATAGGTTGAAAAAAGGATCGGAAGTGAAGATACTTTACAACCTACTCATGTCAAAAAAAAGACATTCAATTAAGCCCGAAAGTGTGCTTGTTAAGTAAAAAATGCTTTTCTGCAAGAAAATTGCTCTAAGGTTTTTGAATTGTTTAAAAAATTATAGGCAAATGTTGAGTTATCATTTAGGTCGTACTTAAAATTTTTACTGTGTATACTCCGTCAACGTCTCTATTTTTCTATATTTTTCAATTTAATGAGTTTAGTTCACTAATATTATTCAAACATGTTTGTTTATTAAAGCTAATTTTATACCCTCACCATATCAGTTTGTCATTCCGTTTGTAACATGTCAAAATATAGGTCTAAGATCCCATAAAGTATATTTATTCGTTATCCTTATGCAATTTTAAGTCGATTTAGCGATGTCCGTCTGTCTGTCTGTCCGTCTGTCTGTTGAAATGGCGATCACGACGCGAAGACGCAAGCGGGGGTGCCTATTTTACCCAGATTATTGGACATCCTCTCGAGGAGTTTGGTATTGAAAGTGAGTAAAATCGGTCCAGCGGTTAAAAAGTTATGAGGGAAAATGTGAAGATACCTCTAAATTTTCCATCAAATTGGTGTACAATTTCATAGCAGCGACTCGTACATAATATATATTCTCATATTTTTTCACCAGTCGCTGTTAAGTCACCTCAAATATTTTTCACCTCAAAAAATTTTTTCACCACTAAAATTTTTTTTCACCACAAAAAATTTTTTTCACCTCAAAAATTTTTTTCACCACAAAATTTTTTTACACCAAAAAATTTGTATCGCATCCAAAAAAGCTTTTCACCTAAATAAATTTTTTTCACCTCCATAATTTTTTAAATTATTTGTATCAAAAACAGTAGAGAACATTTTTTTGGGATATTGGTGGCGGTTATTTAAAAATTCGGCACAGCCGAATTTAATCCTTTTTTTACATGTTTTTTAATAAACTGTGTATAGAATTTTACCAATATTTAGTAAAATTTGTTGCTTATTTTAGCAGATCAATATTATGTTGCAGTTTACGACTTGCGACTTACTAAAATTTAGAAGCGCTTACTAATTTCATTGTACTAAAATTAATAATATTTAGAACATTTAGAACATTTTTTGCCGACTAATTTTAAAGTCCACATTACAGAGACTTTACTTTAGTAGCAGCTACTAATTTTTTCTACTAATTTCATTGTACTACACGTTGTTAAAATTAGCAAAAAAAAAAAAAAAAATACCGCAGGGCTCATATTAAAATTTCCTGTAATAACAGCAAAATGTTCAGACTTTTTTTTTAGTGAGTGTAGTTTTCAAACCGTTTTGAAAAAGTATAATATTTAAAAGTTTTAAATTACTATTCGAGTCACTGTAAGTATAATAAATGTTTTAAAACAAAAGTAATACAAGTAGGTATATTTTAAGTTTTGTTTTCATTAATTTTTTTTTCAAATCTTTTTGTTAAGAATCTAACTCAAGGTTGTTAGGATTAGATAATAGACATCTAAATATGTCCTTAATCCTTAGCTAACTAGTTAATTGTCATCGTTTGTGTTTAATACATAAGCACATTCACACACACACACACACATACAAAATTGACATTTTTAACATTCTAAAGTGGATGTTTCTATAATTTAAAAATATTTAGTATCAGTATGTTTGCAATACTGCTTTTTATGTTGAGGTACTTTTGAGTACATACATACATACACATGTATATAATTGTAAAAAAGAAAATATCTTAAAAATTTAATCCATTCTTTATCACTTGTTTCGTTTTCTTTAATTTTGTTGGCATTCATTTCACTTAATCCTTTGGATTAGTGTGGCATCTCTATTGTGAATGTGTGTATGTGTAAATAGTTTGTTTCTTAGATTTTGTAATAGATTGACATTCATTTCTTTTTTATTCTACATTATTTTTTTTATATATTTATATATTATTTATTTCGGTTAACAACGACTATTCAAAAAGTTCTTTAGTATTTTTAACCCACATCTTTTAATGTTAATGTACGAATACGAGTACTCAATGCCAACATTTTATATATTTTTACATATATTCACGTATAAATTGTTGTACATTCCATCACTTAACCCAGATAGCGCCGGAATTTTTTTTTGAAAACTTCAATTTTTATTCTGGAACTTAAATTTTGCACTCAATAATCAAATAAATCACACGAAACTGCTTTCATCAACTGACGATTTCAAGATGCGAAGCTACTTAACAAAGCATTATTAATAGTAATTAACAAAAAAAGTTAACAGAAATACACGTGCATAACTGCGCTTTTCTCTCATTTGTGATGTCCTTTTAAAAGGACGGTTGCGCCAATTGGGTTAAGTTTAACAAGTGTTTCTTTATTTTTTTGTTTTCCTCTTTTGTATGTTGATGCCTTTTTTCTTAATGTTTGTTGGTTGTGATATTTACAACATCATACATTCAAGCATATTAAAAATCTTGTGTATATTTTAGTAACGTGTATTATAAAAAATATAACTTAAAAATATCCTAAATCAGAAAATATTTTTAGCAACAAAATAAGTGAATTTTTCTTCTACAGATTGAATACTTGTGTAAAAAGCGTGACATACACTCACACACATACTTACACATGACATGCGCTTTAAAGTTACGATATAAACATACATGCAAAATATTTTAAATACATATTTTAAACAGTTATTTTTAAAGTTTTTCTTAATGATAATTGTGTTATGATGCAGGTCTTTTTTCTACTTCTTACAGAACTGTTTAAAAAAGTCCAAATATATGTCAATTAGTTTCATAATGACTGTGGGACAATCACTCCATTATCACAAAAAAGTATTTTTATATTAAAATTTAAAGTAATTGCAAGCAAAATGCTGACCGAAAGCTAAAAAAGAGCCAATTTAAAGTTGCTTCAAAAAGTTATGTCTATTTATACCGTGACTTTTGTTGCACTAAAGCCGAATGTGAAAGAAGCAACAAAAGAAGAACACATATGAGTGCGAAATTGAAATAACAAAAACATGCACGAAAAGCGAAAGCCGTGCTTTTTTTGTTAACTGGCTTGCTTCTCTACCCGGTTCTCAAACAAAGAAAAATTGCACACAATAGTTTGCATGCAAAAAAGTCACCGTGTAAATTGGCCCAAAGTATAAAATCTTTGCAATATATATTTATACCCTCCACGATGTATGGTGAGGGTATATATTAGTTTTTCATTTCATTTGTAAAATGTCGAAATACAGGTTTAAGACCCCATAAAGTATATATATTAGTGATCCTTATGAAATTTTAAGGCAAACTAGCCATGTCCGATTGCCTATCTTCTGTTGAAATGGCGATCACGGCGCGAAGACGCAAGCTGGGATGTTTAATTTTATCTAGATAAATGTACAGCTCCCTAGCAGTTTAGTATTAAAAATGAGCAAAATCGATCTAGCGTTTAAAAAGTTTTTAGTAAAAATGTGAAGGTACCTATAAATTTTCCATAGGGGTTATTCTAGTCCGATTTTATAGTAGCAGGCTTAGAGTTATATAATATTTTATATTCACCTCAAAAGATTTTTTTCACCACTAAAATATTTGTTCACCACAAAAATTTTTTTTCACCTCAAAAATTTGTTTTCACATTTAAAAAAGTTTTTTATCTTAAAATTTTTTTTCACCTCCATAATTTCACTTCTAAAGTTTTTTACATTGTTTGTATCAAAAACTGTAGAGAATATTGTTTTAGCATACACTGTCGAATTTCAACCTTTGTTTACTCGTTTTTTAAATGACAATTTATTATGTTGAATGAAAGAATATTAAATAAATGTAAACCAGCAACATCTAAAAAATTTATATTTTTTTAATAAATCTGTTTTTAATCTGTTATATCCCGTCTTAAATGTTGAGAAAGTGATTAAAAATATTTGCAAATAAAAAATAATGCTTTTTAAATATAATTTTAATAAAATTTTATATGCAAAATAATGTTGTGTTTTTTGTTTGCAAATGGGTTTTTTAAGTAAATTTTTTAACCCAAAATATATTTTTCATGCGATTTGTAAAGTTTATGTTATTTTTTTTTTTTGGGCAAAGAAGTCATCCACTGACCATTAGTGTTAATTTAATAAAAAAAAATTGAGGCTTAAACATTTGTTAAAACAAATTCTAACTTTTCCCTTTTTGAGTTGATCAATCAATTTTAAAAATAACTATTTTTTTTCTTTCTGTTTCTCAAATATATTTGTTTCTGTACTACGGTTCTGAAAATAATTACTTGGGAAAAAGATTAAAAAATTTTTAATACTGCTTTTTATTAAAAGTTTCTTTTTAAATTCCACTTTAACGGATTTGTGATACATTTTAGCGCCAACTCTGAATAAGTACGAAATTAACCCTTAAGCGCACTTTAAGTTTTGACTTCTTTTTCTCATTTAAGTTGAATTTTGAGCTTTAGTGTGTTCAGATACTTATAGTTGAATTTTATGACTAATATTTTTGTGGTAAATTTTAACCCGTTATATCCCCGTTTTAAGAGTATTTTTACTATATTTTTTAGGAAAAGGACAGAAAAGTTTTTATATATTGAGGAATTAGAGGGCCAAAATATTCCACAAAAATGTTCCTTGTAATTTTTTTACATAAATTTGCTAAACATATTTTATATCTGAAATGTAAGGGTCACCTGGTTTCTTATGCCGATTCACCATAAGAATGTGCAAAAGGGGGGAAACTTTAACCTTTCCTTTAAATAAAATTTAGACGTAAATTTCAAAACACCAACGCATGAATATTTTTTTTGGTCCCCTCTTCTAGAATCCGTTGTCGGAACCTTGTTATTTTGGAAAAGTGTGGATTTTGTTGTACAGTGTTTTAATTATTTAATGACTAAAATTTGAAACAATTCTGTTAAATTATTTTTAAAGGAAAAAATTTATTAATTTTGAAAATTAAAAACTTAATATAAATAATAATATATATACAAAAATATTACCTCTAAAGGGTATCAAACTTGCGACCTAAAGATTGCTAGTCTAGCTCTTTACCACTGAGCCATTCTTTCATATAAATGTGGACTAGCTAAAAATATACTTAGTTATTGCGAGATATTATGACTTATTCTCTTCAATAAAAGTACACAAAAAGGCTGACTAAAACTCAATATTTGTTCGGAGGGTCTTTTTATCATTTTTATTTTTAAAAATTGAAAAATTAAAAAATTTTTAATTAAAATAAATTTTTTTTAAATATTAAAAAAACAAATACTCACGATCATCTGTTTAGTAATAAACTCCAGCCAAATCAACTCTAAATATCACTTTAAAAGTAATGTTATTTTTAGGATGTTGTTCAAAATTACTTTAAAAAAGTGCTGCAAAAATACACTATCGAAAAAATTTATTTATTTTTTTTAAGGTGTTCAGTAAAACTTAGTGTTTCCAATTCAGTTAATCGATTAACCGATTCCTCGATTAATCGGCTCTACGAAAGAAATAATTTAAAACTGAAATAATTATTCCATCCGAATATTCGGTTAAAATGGGTCGATGAACCACCGTTTATATTTTTAATATAGATTTTTTCCGTTATTTTTTCTTTAAACTTCCAAATTTTGAAATTGAGCAAAAAAATCAAAAGAAAATCTTAGGAAAAAATACAATGAAATTCTTTTTGAGGCATCAAAAAACAAGTGCTATATAACATAAGCTTTGGGATATACGTTAGAAAATTTTTAATTTTTGGTTCAACACCTTTAAAAAGTATAATTAATATAAATTATATTTTTAAGTCTTTCACTACAAGGTTGAATTTGTGAAAAATCAATGTCATATAATTGTCTTTTAAGTTCCGTAGGAATTCTTCCTTTTCTTCTCCCAAGAAAATTTTTACAACCGGTTTCAACCTGGAACCAATTCTATGGACCTCGCAACCATTTACATTAACATAAATGTGAGATATAGCTATCAACTAACTAGTTCCAGAAGTGGTTCTAGGAGCAATATAACAAATTACTTTTAAAAATCATTTAAAACAAATATCATTGGTGTTTAAATTTAGCTCTTAAGTTATTGCTCTAGATTATGGGAAATAATAAGAATGTGAGAATTTTTTTTATTTTTTTTTTAAATAGGCAGAGCTTAAACAAAAAACATATGAAAACGTATTTTTTATGTTACTTATATTGCAATTCGAAAATTTTATTTTCTTAAAAAGTTTCGTTAAAAAATACAATTGCTTGGAATTATGTAATTTAATTGATTTCTCAAAAAAAAAAAATATAGGAAGTTGAAGAACCTTAGTAGAAACAAGTTGTTACGTAAAAAGTATTTAAGAATTCTCTAATTTGAACAATTGACTCCTCCTATGGAATATGAGTGTACAAAAGTTTAATTGAATTTTGTAAATCTTGGAAAATTTTCTTAGGTCAACTTGTTTATTGTTTATTTAAAAATTTCCTTATTTCTCGACAGTGACAAATAAAGAACATAAAATATCAACTTTATCGACAAAATGTTGTAACATACTTCAAAAAAAAAAACTGTCGACACTGCGTTTATCTGTTTTAGGCTTAAGGGGTTTACTCCCACTGAACAGATCTCAGATTCTTAGATTCCTTCTAAAAACCACTAAGATGCTAAGGCATGATTCTCAGGATGTTTCGAATATCATAAACAAACCCTTTATAAATCAATGCAGTACGCTTAACTTGATGTTTCACAAAAAAGCAGCTCATTGTTTTCTTATTTAGAAAAGAAGTACATTTACACTCACCAAATAAAGTCTGTAATGGCAATTGAAAATTTTACTGTTATTACGGGAAATTTTGCTAATTTGAGCCCAGCAGTATTTTTTTGCTAATCTTAGCAACACATGTCTGCTGACATGAAATTAGTAGAAAAATTAGTAGCCGCTACTAAATTTTAGTAAACTTTTTGTAAAGTGGAATTTTAAATTTGTTTGCTAAAATCAGCCAAAAAATTTACTTATTATTATTAATATTAGTACAAAATTTTAAATTTATTTATTTTAGTTATTTATTTTCTAAAAAAAAATTTTTAGACAGAACTAAAAAAAAAAAATCAAAGTTTTAAAAATCTTAAAAATTGTTGAAACATAAACGAATTTATCATTTTGTTTTTATTTGGCCATTTCTGTTTTAAAAAATATTTTAGTAATATTTTTTTTTTACATTTAAGGTCAAATTTTAATTGTTTTTAGGGATGATTTTTAGAACTAACAAAAATTGTTAGTGCTATTTCAAGTGGATGTCCTCTTTTTAGACATGAGTCGGTATCTTTACTTCGGATCCCTTTTTTTAATACATATATGTAACATTTTAAGGCAATTTAAGTTTGTAGGTGTAAGTTTTAAATAGAAATAACATTTCCTTCAATATAAAAATTAGTAATTTTTTTGCTAATTTTAGCAAATCGGTTTTCACAAATTTGTAAAATGATTTCTGAAATTAGCAACAAAAATTTGTAAATATTCTGTAATTTGTAAAATGTGAATAGCAAACAAATTTGCTAAATAATAATTTTTTTACTAAAAATCGGTACAAAAAAAAGTGGGATTGAAAGCAGTTTACAAATTTTTCTACTAACTTTTTTTTTGAGTGTAGTTTGCAATAAACGGTTAATCGATTAATCGAAAATTTTTCCGATTAACCGACCCGAATAACTGATTAATAAATTTTGTCATTTTTCGAATAATGCTCTAAACGACTAACCGACAGGGTCAAATAATTGGAAAAACTAGTAAAACTACACTAAGCGATATTTTGTAAAGCATCTCTTCCAAATTCAACTACTTCTGTATAATGTTATGTCAAAGATAATGTGTATCGTTAAAAAGGCCGTAGTGGAACTCCACCAAAAATTATACAATTTTAGAACTTTCAAACTTTTGGCGATAAATTTTCTCTATTTCTTGTCATATTTTTTACTTTAGACATTTTTCCTAAAAACAAAACTTATTTAAATTAAAAAATTTGTTAAAACATTACATTACAACTTTGCACAATATTTAAAAGTATTTACTTAAGGCATAGTAAATCTTAAAAGGAAAATATTCGTTCATTCATAGACTAATACATTTCAAAAATTATAAAGGATGTACGACGCTCTGTAACAATGGTAAACAGTTTTTGTTGTAGGTATTATTTTAAATTCGTATGTTCAAACAATTGAGTTGATGTTGTTGTTGTTATTTGTGTTGCTGTTGTTGTTGTTGTTGTGTATTGTAAACGACTTTAATGCGTTTCATTGTTGATGCCACGTGTCGGGCTTTATTAGTTTGTTCATAGTCTGTAATTCTGTCAGGCGAGAACATGGAAAACACCCATCAGAGGCGGTTGGTCGGATGGATGAATGAATGAATGAATGGACGGACAGACAGACCGGCGGATGGCTGATGATTGCACGCTTTTACGCTTTTACATGCATTACTCATGCCATCCAAACGAAAGTTTATTTTTATATTTTGTCTATATATTTTTGGAAATATGGATAATGAATGGTGGAGTAAAAGGATTTGGGGTAGACATTGTGAAAAAAGGACAAGACATGTAATACATTTATTAAATTTCATATATTTTTTTTTGTATTTTTCCTATTGTCTTTTTTTGCAAATGCATTAAGAAGTATGTGTGTGTGTGTTTGTGTGGGTGTTTGTATTTAAAGATAAAAATCATATAAAGGAAAAGCAATGTTATGGAAATTAGTTATATAAAAAAAACTTATAATAAAAAAGAATAACAATACCAATTATGTATATTAAATAATATTTGTAGATAATAATGATAAAATCAATAGAGTTGTATGCATTAATATGTCAAATTTAAGACTTATTTCTGGGTGTTAACCCATATTCTCCTTAATTAAGAAATCCGGCGAATTTTAAAAAGAAAATTGATATGTCTAAAGGATTATATTCAAATAAGATATTAGTGAATTTTATATTATCCTTCTAGCAAAGATATTTGCAACCAAGCTCGAAACCTTGACTGGCTTCAATGATTCAAATTAAATTCAAACTAAATTTTTAATTTGTCCTCTAAAATTTTCAAAAATTTAAAAAAAAAATTAAAAATAATTTAATATTTTTTCTTTCAATATTTATTCTAAAACATTTTAAACTTTTTTTAAAAATTCAACCTTAAAACTTTAAATCAACTTATGGCAACCCTGAATCGATAATTTAAAACTGTGTTATTAGTGGTTACAGTCCAACTTTTATGCATTTTACTGTTGCATATTTTATTTTATGTATCAACACTCAGTGGTTGCCCCCTATGAATGCAGTGCATTGTGCTGATGTCAGGAAAATAGGTTATGAGGAGGAGGAAAGAGGGAGTAGTGTTTTTGAATATTAGACTTAAATTTCCCTATATATTAGTTGTCAGGGTAGACCTCTGCGCGGAGTTTATTCCACATACGACTAGACCGACTTATCAACGATTTTTCCCTGTAATGTGTTGTGCGGTTAGTGGACAATCGACCACAAAGGGATGGACTCTACTGGACAAACAAGTATTCCGGACGAAAACCCCGGCCCTAGGGATAAGTTCACTTATGTCAGCAGAGCATATCGATAGAACAGAGTCACACAGCCCACATTGCGTCGATGTTCCAGTGCATCAATAAAACTGGATATCGTACTGTTATTGATAGGCGTCGAAGCCCTTCTTTGAACACGATCCAAAAGCTCCAAAATAGACCTTGGAGCAACGCCCATACATGGGATATAGTTGGTGTGATAGTAAGGAGATCGGATGGGGTGAAGTACTTCTTGCACCGTTTTAAAGAACCTAAAAACTTGAATGCTTTTATAAAAATGTGTTTATTCCAACGTATATCACACTGAATTCTCATGCCCCCAACATCAAGAGTTTCCGATTCCTCAATTTCGATACGCTCCAAATGGACAGATGACGCTGGAGACTTCAGAACCCTATAAGTCATCATACAACATTGGGTCTTATGTGCATTAAAATCCACCCTGTTTGTACGACTCCGCTCTGAAACTAACGAGAGGTACCGATTATGATACATGATTTGCCTCCTGACCACGACCTCTAAGAGGATTGGCCTGCGATCGAAGAAATATTAATGACAAATCTTACTGTCATCAGCAAAAGAGTACATAGGGTTAGGGATAGGATTAAACCAAAAAAAAAAAATCATTAAGAAAGACAAGAAAGAGAGAAGGAGAAAGAACGGAACTTTACATATTATGTCAATTAGCGATCCGAATGTATCGGTTCTTGATATTATGTCATCATATAACGACACTGGGCTAATAAGTACTTAAGAAAATTATATTAGGGGTTCATTATTTATATCAATTTTCGTTTCAATGAAGCTCAGATATATGATAATGAGCCATCTCTAATGTTTTTTTTTTTTAATTATTTTGACATTGATTCTAAATGAACTGTATAAAAAAGAAGTATTAATGGAAAGAGATTTCAAAAGACCTCAGTTTTTTACCATTTCTGTTGATTTTTAGTTATTGCAAAAACCTATCAAATCATTATTAATTTTTATAGATATAGAGACCCCAAGAACTGTTAAATTCACATAAAATATTCCTCATAATGGGTTTTCTTTCTTTTTATTGACAAGTACATTATTATTTTATTTTTTCGAATTTTTAAAATCTTCGATATATATCCGAACCAAAATTTTATCTCTCCGACCCCTGCCACTAAAAAAATATGAGCTAAATCTTGGATTTAGATTTTCTTTTACATATTGTTACGGAAATTCTATTTTTCAATTTCCATTTACTTCCAAAAATATAAATTCCCATATGCCAATCCTGAAATGTAAAACAATTGCCATCAATGGCAACTCTTCACCACGACTAGTGTTGCATTAGTGTTATTCTTGTGTCAACTTAAAGAACATACTCGGCATTTCCGGTATAAAGGGAATCTCAGTAGGAATGCACATGTTCAAATAAAAACCCGTATTTTTTGAGATAGTTGTGATTTTTGTTATTGGATTGTTAAGAAGACATGTTTCGATTAAGTATGGAATTATATATCCGTCAAATGGCCTCCACTCTTTGTGGAGGTCTTTTGTCAAAATTCGCTGTGTAGTGCTTTGTGAAATTTGAAGTTGTTGAGAACGATGCCGAATTGATATTTTCGGGTTCTTGGTGACACTCTCCTTTACAGCAGCTATGTTTGCAAGAAAGAGGAGTCTTACTGTCCATAACTGGCCCAGTTTCTTAAAATTTTTTGACCACTCTTCGAATGGTTAACACATTAAATACACTTTTTCGAGTGAAAATTCTTAGAAATTTGCGAAGTTCTCCATTTCAAATAATCGGAATTTACATATGTGACAGCTGCCAAATTCCAGATTTGCCACTTGCACAAAAAAAGACACTAAATTTAATAAATTACTGAGACACCCTAAACAACTTCCGGACAATGCTGCCACATTCTAGTTATTCTCACCTCACATATAAATCGGTTGTTTTCTTTTTCACTGAAACATTTAAGTAAAAAAAGTGTCATATCCACGTTTTTCGAAAATAAACATTTTTATTAAAAAAGGGTTTCTCTAATTGCAAGAAGACTTGCAAACGAGTTATAAAAAATATCTCTCAAATAATGCAATAATGCTTACACCATCATTTTAGCGGTATCCAAATTGTTACAGGTAAATTGAGGAATTGAAATTTCGCCTTTTACACCGTTACATATTAAACATCCATCCACTTTTTACAAATATTTATGAAAAATGTATTTTTACAAAAACTGATGAAACAACGTAAACAACTGCGTTTTAACAACCGGCATAGATCAACGAATTTTTTAATTTAATTATTTTGAGTTTTTGATTTTTTTTTTTTTTGCATTTAGTTGCCTACTGTAGGTGTAATAAAAAGTGGTTCTAGATCCCATACTTTTGATGGCGTGCATATAAATGAACGCAGCATAAATCTAACTAGAAAATCAGTAAAAAACAATAGTGAACTTTTATAAAATAAACAATGGTTAGTATTTAACTCTAGTTATTTTTAAAATAAGTTACCCATCGCTTTTAAATGTCATGTTTAATTAACTGTACTATAAATTGCAATAAAACCAAATAAGAATTTTTCATTGAGAAAAATCATTGAAAAGTTATAATTTGCATTTGAAAATGAAATACAATTCTACAAAAAGAGCAAACGTATAAAATATGTTAGTAGTTGCAGGAGGAGTAGAATTTACATACTATAAACATCATTGTTATGGTTATCTTAAATATATACAAACGTACATATTTAAACCGATGATATCTCTTTTGTTGTTGTTGTGTTAAATGTTTAATGGTTGGTATATTTAAATTGTGTATTCAAAGTGTAAAACGTGAGTAACACACAACCTGACAATAGATGCACTAGGCATAAGTAATTAAATTAGAATTTCAACAAGGACACCACACATACAGACACACACACACACACAAAAAAGGGATAAAATGGGAGCGTAGAGTCTTTTTAAAAGTTTTATCACTCGATGCTCTGTTGCCATGGTGTTACTCCCCATGAATAACGAAAAAATTTAATTATTTTTGTTGTCAAGTTTTTAAAATTTGCATTTCAAATTGATTTTTTTTTATTTCACTTTGAAATTCAATCCACAAAAAATACTGATTTATGTTAATTTTATTTAGTTGAAAAAGAGCTGCAATGACATAAAAATGCTGTTGGAAATATTGTGTAAAAATCATGAATGGTTTTTTAATTTTTATATAAAGAGAAATTCAACAGGCAGTCCTGGTAATTAGAACTTAGAGCTAACACTTGTCCTCTATATCTGAGACCCAATATTATCATCACACTCGCTCTGCTTCATTTTGTTCACATCTGCAAATTTATTATAATATTTTACTACATGTATCACTTAACTTTTTGTTGCTTCCAATCATAATTATCACACCATAAAAAATTTAAGGTACATTATCATTAGTACAACTAAAACAACAACATTAAATTTCTTTATCACACTCAGTCAGTCAGTCAGCACTCATTAATGTTTCATTAGTCATTGTATTAATCACTACCACCACTAGTAAGCAGAGCTATCATCAGGGATGGATAATTCAAGTTTCGGAATGGGAAAATGTTCTGTTTAAAAATTACATGTTCCAACGCCTAAATGATAACACCTTTCCAGGGCGAATATTTATCTGGTATCTACAATTCTGTAACCATTTACTTGGAATTTCGTTTAGAAATTTTTTATATATGAAAAAATATGAAAATATCAAAGGTTCATCCTTTAACGACCACAGACAGGTATGCTTTCCCAAGGTTGAAGATAGAGTAAATATGTTGATTTGTAGTGGAAAATTGAGGCAACAAAAATTGAGTGTCTTTAAATGGTCTACTTATCCATTAGGAATCCTTCAATTTAATTAAAAAGTTTAAGAGGAAAAGGAAAATTTTTGACAAGCGACATGTAGGAGAAGCTATTTTTTGTAACGTAACTATTATTTATGTTATTTTCTTTTCTGGCAAAAATGTTGCATTTTCTTTGCCTTTTGCCCTTATATTGCATTTTTTGTGCTTCTTTCTAAAAAAAATGCATTACTGTGACTTGGTAACCTGTTCTTTTCTGAAAATGTTGCCCTAAAAAAGGGAAGAATGTAACATTATTTGGGCTCTATTTAATTAAAGGGTGAGAATGTTGTCTTGTGTCATTTTACAGGTTGGTTGGAAAGTTCCTGTGCTCACCAAGAGATGGCACTGCTAGCTCCAAACTTGTTTTTCTCAAGTTGGTATAACTGTCCTGAAAACACATGCAAAGTTGCAAGTCATTCTGTCAATTCTTTCTTTGTTTACAAGCCATTTGAAGTTGACGTCTCATTGATTTTTTTTATATGAAAAAAATTGAATATCGTGCAGTCATTAGATTCTTTGTTTTGAAGGGTTTAAAAGCAAAGGAAATTTATGAACAATTGTTAGAAGTGTATAAGGAGTCCTCACCTTCAAAACGCACCGTTGAATTTTGGGCTGGTGAATTCAAACGTGATCGTACCAGCCTTGAAGACGATCCACGCTAAGGACGACCAAAAACTGCAACCACAGCAGAAATCACTGAGCAGGTACATAATATGGTTAGTGAAGATCCAAGTTTCACTAAGCGTGAAATTGCTAATGCCATAGGCATCTCAAACGAACTAGTACTCCATATTTTACATGAAGAACTACGTATGAAAAAACTATTTGGAAAGTTAGTGCCGCACACATTAACAATTCAACAAAAACTGGATCGAAAACAAATTTCTCAGCGTAACTTGGAGCGTTTTAAGCCGAATAAAACCGACTTCTTGCGTCGTTTTATAACTATGGATGAGACTTGGATCTACCACCATGATCCTAAGTTGAAACAAAAATGTTTACAGTGGACTGAAGCTGGTTGTTCAGCTCCAAAGCAGGTGAAGTCACAACGATCAGCAAAGAAGGTTATGGCATCAGTTTTTTGGGATGCAAAAGGAATTTTTTTGATTGATTATCTTCAGAAAGGTAAAACAATCAACTCTGAATATTATTGCAGCCTTTTGGATCAGCTGGATGAAAAAATTCGTGAGAAAAGACCTGGTTTAAAGAAGAAAAAAAATCATTTTTCATCAAGACAATGCACCTGCTCACAAAAGTGTTTTGACGATGGCTAAATTCAAAGAATTAAAGTACGAATTGCTTGAACATCCATCGTATTCACCAGAGTTGGCTCCCAGTGACTACTATCTCTTCAGAAATCTCAAACATTTCCTTCGTGGAAAGCATTTTTCGTCGAATGAAGAGGCCATAGCAGCCGTAGACAATTATTTTGAAGAGCTTCCGGAAAACCATTATAAGGATGGGATAAAATTATTGGAAGATCATTGGAACAAGTGTATTGAGCTTCTAGGAGATTATATTGAATAAAAAAATATATTTCGTAACAAAAACAGTATTCTTTCATTTCGAGCGCAGGAACTTTTCAACCAACCTGTATTTGTAAAAATAAGAAGAATTTGGTTTTTGCAATCAGTGATTTTGCGATTTTTCACATTTGATATATGTATTTATTATTTAAAAATTAATTGAAATGGAAATATTAACTATTGTTTAATGTGCAAAATCAGAATTTCTACTGCTTACCAGCCTATTAACTCGCTTAATTACTTTTGTTCGCGATGTCCCAAAAGTAATGGGTCATTACCTTCTCACTTAAAAGAAACATAAACAAATGGGTGGTCATTACCCTATGGCTTACAAACAGCGAAATAATAATGAGTACCTATTACTTTTTGGGCATCGCGAACAAAAGCAATTAAGCGCGTAAATAGGCTGGTAAGTAGTTGATACCATGTTCTTGCTGGATTATTAAGGGTAGGTGCAAACTGGCTAAATAAAATCTAAACTAAATTCAGGTTTCCAAATTTCTTGAAGTTTAAAAATAATTTCAAATATTTTTGAAAGAAATTGTAAATTGTTAATTTGTATATAGTTTAAAACTTATTAAGCCACCTCGCACAGGGCCTAAAGACTAAAAAGAAATTATTTTTTCATATGGTGACCAAAAAAAAAGGTAAGATTTTGAGCAGGTGAGGGCAGTTATTTAATAATGTTACCCTGTAACAAGGCAAAATTTTTTTTAGAAAAGAAAACGCCATTAGTTTCAGATTACGAAATCGAAAAATAATCAAAATCACTTCAGTGAAACTGTATAGTAAATGGCAGTTACTTTTCTTAAGCGAAAGGAGGGCAAAAAGAAATTTGAAGGAGCCAAATCTGCAATTGTTACTAAAAAGTAAACTAATTTTAGGCCAGTAGACCATTTAGCCAATTTTAGTAAAACGTAAAGTAGGAAAAACTTAGTAAACGTTACTAAGTTAACGTTAACAACAACAACAACGAAAATGTCGAATTTCGTGCCAAATTAACTGTTTTTGCGGGGGATACTATAAAATGAAGAAAAGTGCGGGCAAGGCAAATCGAATCTTAGTGTAAGTTTACGATTTGGTCGCTTTAAAGTGGTGATTTTGCGCTTAATGGCAAGGAACAGCAGGGTCAACACAAAAAGTTTAACGATGAATAATTGGAATCATTGTTCTACGTGGACGAATGCCAAACGTGTCAGGGGTTGTCGAAATCATTGGGTATAGATGGTTCGACAGCCAGTAAAAGTCTAAAAGCCATAGAATTGATTCAAAAGCAAGAAAACCGGGTGCGTTACGGCTTGAACCGGCGTGACGACGAGAGCTGATTTTTTGCTTGTGAGCATTGAAACGGTTTTTTGCATCGCATTGAGACTGGCGATGAAAAGTGGATCAAATACGACAATCCCATGCGCAAACTTACAAAAAAGTGATTTTGTAGCATAACAACGCTAGGTCACATTGCAACAAGTATTTGGAAACGCTGAAATGGGAAATCCTACCCAACCCAGTGTATTCTCCAGACATCGTTTCTTTCGACTACTACTTGTTCTAGACGATGACACATGGTCTGTTCCAGCAGAAGTTCACTTCATATGAACAATTAAAGAAATGGGTCGATGATTGGATTGCCTCAAAAGACGAGTCGTTTTTCCGAGCTGGTATTCAATATTCACCAGAAAGATGGCCAGCGATAGACAATACTTTTAATAATATATTCGTAACAAGTTTTGCACAATAAATCCGTAAATTTCGAAAAAAAATATCATTATTAATTAAAAATACCAATATTTATTTTCACCTGGCAACGCTACAATATTTTTTTATGAAAGCTATTTTTGTGATACAATTACATTTTTTGAAACACTCTGTGTATTTTCTTATGAAAAATGTTCAGTTCTTTTGCGTCAGTTCTGTGATACGTCACAAAGCGTAATTGACCCCCTATTAGGAAAACTCCATTCAAAAGTGACTGATTTCTTTCATAAAAAAGAACCAGTCTCTTAGGCAATGGACCGGTATCCTGTTGGATCCTGTGACCGGTTTTCTTTCCCACAGGGAATTGATCAAATAATTGAATTTTCCATCCCTGGCTACTATATATGTGTATGTTATAAGGGATGATTCACATGGAGATACAGGAGATTATTTTTATTCAGTGCCTGTGTGATAGTGTGTGTAAATGAAGTTTAACAAAAAAAAAAAAAATAATAAAAGAGTTATACATAATTATAATGAGTTTTGTCATCAATGCAGTACAATAACATACAACACATTGTAGTATTTTTATGGAAACACAAGAAGAAAAACTTTTAAAATAATTAAATTATCATAATTTTATAAAATTTAACAAAGGTCTTTAAAATCTTCTTACTTTATCCTTAACAAATAATTACTTTTATAATATTGCCTGTTGCTTAATGTCTGTCCGTCCGTCCGTCCGTCTGTTTGTCGTTATATTATGTTCATTGTCATTATCATTCATATCATTGACATGTTTTAGTACATGAATTGCGTGTGTTATTTTTCTAAGGGTGTTTTTTTCATTTCAAACGCCTCCCTGTTAGTTCGTTAAAAGCGTGAAAGTGGCTAAATGTGTTCATATTATTGCCGGTGATGATGCATCATCAACATTATTATTACTATATCGTCGTTGTATACAATAAAGTCTGTTAATAAAATCATTCTTTGTATAATTTATTTTTTTGTCACCCTTAAAATATTAATGGACAAAAATAAATGCATGGAATACATGTAACACTCATCATCCGTCATGGTCATAACATACATGGTACCAGTAATAAAGTTATTAATCTTCCAAGAGAACTTTGACATTATTTTTTTTTTATTTTTGGTATTTCAAATTATTTTTGGATATTTTAATTATTAAATTAAAGTTTATTTTTAAGTGTGGCATGCTTATTGCGGTTATTCACGTCCTAAGATGATTTATTTTTTTAATTCGTTTAATTTTATTTTATTTAATATTTTATATACAAAAACATAACTCAGAAAATAAATCAAGACCTTATACTCTATGAACTAATTTTTTGAGAATTACTTTTTGATAGAATACTGTTTACTGATGAGAGCTACACATCTGACAAAAATTTTCAAAAGGAAAAAACTATTTTAGTTCTATTTTTTACCACAATATTTATTTTTGAATGAAATACCCTCTATCAACCACATTAAGGTTATCGACTTATTAGAAATATATTATTGATACATATATTAACAAAATTGTTTTCTACAACTGCTTTAAATATTTCAAAGTCATTGTCGTGATTTTTTATTAGAGAGTCCCGTAAAATACGTTTTCCGGATTTTTACAGAAATAGCATAACAACAAAAAAAAATTACGAGAAACTATCGAGGGTTTATTAAAACAAATGTTTTTGTTTGAATTTAATTTTCAGAATGAAAAGTTCATTGCGTGGAAATATTGAAATCAAATCGTTGAACAATTTTAAATCACTTGTTTAATATTATAATAAATAGGGATTTTGTTTGTTCGGTATCCTATTATTTTAAAATGGTCATTGGTATAGTTTAAGCTTTTTTGAAACTGCAATGGTGAACAATAAATCTTTTTGTCCAAATTAATTATAATATTTGTAGGATTTTAAATTGTGGCAAATGTTGTAAAAATCTATTCTCATTTGGGCCTTTGTATGAAAAGCAACTTTTCAATTAGTCTCTCAAAATTGTCCATTAAAATGTTTTTTTGATAGCAAAAGCTGTCATTTGAAATACATTTCAATTAAAAAAAAAAAAAACACAAAACTCTTCCTTCGTTGAATTACATTTATAATTTAGTTTAGATGAAGTCAAAGGATTAGTAAGGTGTGTAGCAATTTTCAATTTCAATTATCTTTTTGTTTTTTAATTGTTTTGCTATTTGGTTGTTATATATTGGAAAAACGTTAAAGAAAGCGTTAAAACTTTAATAAAATTGCAAATTATATAATTTTTTATACTGTGCAATATCCTCCATCAACCAAACATTTTTCGAATTTTTTAATTATAATATTTACCATCAACCATAGAGCTGCGAATAACGCTAAGTATTATATTATTTTATTGGTAGGATTTAGTAGTGATATTTAACATATATTATAGATTGATTCATACTTTAAGAATTTGGGGATAAACTAGTTTTTTTGTTTCCTAAAATAATATCTTTTGGCTTATATTGGTATTGGCCACTAAACCCCTTATAGTATTGTCCACATTTAACCCCTTATAATACCCCTTATATAACGATAATGAAGATATTTCCCATTATAAAAATTGGTCCATTCTTGCACCACAATCTATATGGGCTTTAACTGAAATACATGCATTTAGAGTCAGATTAAAACCAAATTTAAGAAATAAAAAAATGGGGTTTTAACTATTAGGTCGGCTTAGGAAACACAAGCTAATTTTAGTCCTAATCGCTTGCAAAATTTCAACTACACAAATGTAGTAGAATCTTATCGTCGGCCTCGACCCCTGGTATTAACAATTAGCTCCTAAAAACAGTGCAATTAGTTAACAATGTTAGAAAATTCATAAAACGGTAAGCTAACCCGGTATTAATATTAAGTATACGTAATAATTAATTTCATTTTCCTTATTTAATTTTGTTAAAAGTAAACAAACTCATTCATGCTTGTTACAACAGTGATTTAAATATTTGAAACATCAAATAGTATTAACAAAAACCATTGAAACTAATGACTATTATGAGATTGTGTATTTGATGATGACAATGGATAAACTAGAGGAACTGGGTTACAATTGTTATTTTTTCTTATGTCAATACTGCTGCTGCTGCTGCTGAAGGCTTTTTAAAATAATTGGTTTTATAAAAAAATATGAACAAGATATCACAACCGGGTTTTTCTTCTGTTTCCACTCTCCTCTATTCTCAATCCTAATCACTACTCGTCATCTTCATTAAAAAAAATAAGTTGCAAAAAAATAAAACAACATCAACAAATAAAGTAGAAATCAATAAATAATAAAAAAAAACACACAACAAATATAAATGATAAATCTTTCTATTTTCATTATTTTTCCTTACAATATTAAATAAGAAAACATTGAAGCAATAGAGTGATGTTTCTTTTTTTTATGTGTAAACACAAATACATGCACATACATATACATACACATACACACAAACATACATACAACATATGCATGCATGTATAGAAAAGTAAACAAATCTTTGAAAACTTTGCAAATTTCCTCCCAAAGGACTCAATTGACAAAAGTGACAACTATTATTTGTTTACATAGTCAGTCATAGTCACACAAATAAATACAAATACATTCACACACAATCAAATCACACTTTTTGTCAGAGTTTTAAAAGAATACATTTTGGCAAAAATAAAACATATCAAAATTATTTTTTTTTACAGTCTCTTAGTTTTTGGGTAAAGGAGTAATCTTTGAGCAGTATTTTTAGGGGAAAAAATCAATTTCTGACATATTTTAAATACACGAAACTTTGCATTTAGTAATTAAATATGTAACATTCCCAAAACTTACTAATCAAAATTTGTTTTAAGCTGGACCATTTTCAAATATCAACCTTGCTTAAGGCAATTGTCAGTTATTTAACTTTAAACATTATCAATTCATTGGTGCACTCAATTAATTAGTCCCACGTTAATAAGAACACAAACAACTGCTTTTTTGTGAAAAGTAAATATAAAATTTTTATAGTGTTTGTTGAAAATAATTCAAAGACTTTTTAAAGAATCATGCTTTAAAAGCTTGTGTTTTTTTTGGAGGAATCTGGCGACATTTCTAGAGAAAACATTGAGAAATTTAAAAAAAAAAATGTAAATAAACAAACAAAATTCAATAAAAAATTCTTAAAAATATTGTACAATTTTTACGATATTCCCGAACAAAGTTACAAATGCAATAACAATCTGTGGAATTTTGTTAAAAATATTTTCCAAGATTTCTTATAGTCAATAAAAGTTTTGAATCCCTTTGTTCTTGTCAGGTCATTACCTGGTAAACTGTAATGATTTTGAGAATAAGCGAATTCTTAACTATTTTGGACAAAAAAAACTTGTTTTTATTTAAGTTGTTACAGTTCTTGAACTTTTTCAAAAATTTTTGACAAATTAACTAAAATTAAATAACTTCCGATTTCCATGTTATTTTTCTAAATTTTTATATCCTCCACCACATATGGTGAGGGTATATATCAGTTAGTCATTCCGTTTCTAACATGTCGAAATATAGGTTTAAGACCCCATAAAGAATATATATTCGTGATCTTTATGCAATTTAAAGTCGATTTAGCGATGTCCGTCTGTCTGTCTGTTGAAATGGCGATCACGACGGGAAGACGCAAGCGAGATTATTCAACATCCTCCCGAGCAGTTTGGTATTGAAAATCAGCAAAATCGGTCCAGCGATTCAAAAGTTATGAGTAAAAATGTGAAGATACCTCTAAATTTTCCATACAAATTCGTACAATTTTTCTGTATCTATTTTTTTTCTGTTAAGCTTTGGTGGTTTTTCGTTTCATTCTATAAAATGTATTTTTTGTTTTTGTAACCAAAGACATTTGTATATAAAAAAAGAGCAAAATACACAATTGCTTTAGTGACGCTACTTTTGAATAGGTGGCGCTGAATTAACAAAAACAATACCTTGCCCTATGGCTAGGTCCAAAGAAATTTATATATAAAGGAATAACAAAATACACAATTGCTTTAGTGCCGCTACTTTTGAATAGGCGGCGCAGAATTACATTAAAACAATACCCCACCCCATGGCTAGGTCGACATAGCCTTGGATTAACCTTTCAACTAATTTATTTACCAAAAATATTAAATTAACTACATACGTCAAATTCTAATGCATTAAGATATTACTAGTAGACTTATTACATAATTTTAAAGTCATTTTTTCAATTGTTTGACGTAATAAAAGCATTTCTTTTACATTTTTATGCCAAAAAAGAAATTTTCATAGAGAAAAATAGTATTTCTTTATTGCATTTGTATAATTTTTGAGAATTGAGGGATTGGCAAATGTATATTTATGCTAATATTTTCTTTTATAAAAAATACACATGAATAAAGCGCAATATTGTGCTCTTAAACATCTAAATGAATATTGATTAAAAAAAATTAAGGTATAATATGCACATGAAACATATATTTTTTATAGTTTTTGACAAATATTCATTTATGTTACGAAGAAAATAGAAAATCAATAATTCTCTACTGCATATTGTAGCACAATATGACTAATGGAGACTAGCTCTGCAGCAAAATATGCCTAATGGAAAGAATGCACATTCTGATGGGCCATCTATTGACAAATAGTTACAATTCATGTGCTTTCTAATATATAACTAATATATTTTCTCATATTTTTTTCACCAGACGCTTAGCAGTAAATATTTTTTGTATTCACCTCAAATATTTTTTCACCACTAAAATTTTTTTTCACCACAAAAAATTTTTTCTCCTCAAAAAATTTGTTTCACCTCTAAATTTTTTTTTCACCAAAAAAGTTCTTTTTTTCACCTACATAATTTTACTTCAAAATTTTTTTTTATACTATTTGTGGAGGGTATTCAAAGATTCGACACAGCTGAATTTCGTCTTTTTTACTTGTTTTATTTAAGATACAATTTTCGAATATAATATTTTCGCAAGTTAATTTTGATTATTATATATTTTTTTTATTATTATGCATACACATGTAATTTAATTAAGTTGTAAAGATAGTATTTGCCAACTTGCCTCAATAATGCGCCTTAGGGGCGCTGATGTCTAATTAATAATGAATTGTATTTATATGAAATGTTAATAAAACTTTATAAAAAAAAGCAATTTTCTTTAATGTTTTGGTAACGTCATAGTGCTTGTTAGTCAAATACTTAGCCACGTGGTTAATTGATAAGAAGATAAGAATGGATCAAAATATGCGCTTTAATAACAGATATTTTGTTTAAGAACTGCCTCTAAAATAGGCTTCAGCTTTTTTAAAATTTAGTATTCTGATGAGAATAACATGATTGTAGAATGACGGTTTTTTCTTATAACCTCGGTTTTAACACCGATGATTTTAGCTTAAAATTATTCCAAAAGCAACCAGTTACAATACCGAAAAACTGGTATTCCTTGAACACTAGTGCAACTATTTCTAGTTAGTTATATCCTACATTTAAGTTTTGGTAAACCGGTTGCATAAAATTAGTTCTAACAGAATATTACGTTGAATTATGGGAAATGTAAGAAAATTCAAAATTCCTACAGAGTTAAAATGTCAATTGTTTGTTATATAACACAACGAAATATCGAGGGAATTAAAGTGTACATTCAAGAAAAAGACATGAACTAAAAATTAATCCAAAAGTTCCTTTAAAATAGTTTAAAAATTTTCTTCAATTTAAGTAAAATTTTTTTAAAACGTAGCAAAATTTTTATTAAAAATATTAAAAATTCCTATGTTTGTGTAAAAAATAGTTCATATTTTTCCTACGTAATATTACTTGATTTTAGGAGAAAACACAAGTATTTTAAATAAAGATTTATCAATTTAAAAAAAAAAATATCTTAGTTTTAAGAAATTTGCATACTTAAGAAATTTAGTACATAAATTACCCGCATTTTAAAAAATGTGTGTACCTTAAAATTAAAGCCTTTTCTAAATTCAGTTCTTAGTTCAGACAATTAAAATAATAAAAATTTATTTGGGTTTAGAAACGGATGAACTATTTCTAGGGAAAAATTTCCTGCAACTTAGTTCAGATAAATTTTTAAAATTGTAATAAAATGTTTTAATTTTTTCAAGTAAAAGTTTTCTAATTTTTGAGAAATAATAAATTTAGGTATAAGATTTTTTTTCCTAAAATTTTCTTTAGATAAATTAAAAAAAACTTGAGTAAATTTTTCTTAAATCAAGGAAAAATTTAGTTTTTTGTGGGAAAACGTTTAACTTATTTTCAATATTTTTTTCCCAAAAAAAGAACATAATAAATTAAAAATAAACTAGTTAATTTTCCTAATATTAAAGAAAAAAAGTTATTTCAGGAAACAAATTAATTGTAATTTTTGGTTCGTGATCGTGCATGAAGCAAAAATCGCTCACTTGACCATCTCTAATCTTAACAGTCTTCAATATTGAACTTAAGTGGCTTAAAATATGTTTTAAAAGGTAAAATATTTCGAATTTTCGCATTACGGCATAATGGCTTTTCTTTAAATGACGTTGCGCCTATTAAACTTTTTATTTATCGAAGGTACTAAAAATAATTATTTAAGTTAGTAGTAAAACAAGTCAAAATTAAAGTTTAAGCTAAAAAATGCCATAAAATAAACTTATGACCTTTTCCATTTTCCAATAATAATAATAAGAAATGTTTTTGTGATATTTTGTATTTTTGCAACAATTTCCTTAAAATAGTCAATTTAAGAAGACAAAGGACCCCCAGTTCAGTTAGGGCGTCCCTTTTTGTAGTTCTCTCATAAATAACTATTAATTAACTACGAAAAGGATCTGACTTTGTCACTATATATTACGTTTCAGGATATACTGCAGTACATTTTTTAATTTGTTTAATTTTTTGCTAATAAAATTTAATTTTTATTTAAATACATGAGTTTAGTATAATACAATTTAATTTAAAGATAAAAATGTATAGCAAAAAGTTTGTTAAAAGAAAATACTTACACAATGAGTGTAAAGTAATTTAAAATATATGATAAAATATATTGGCCCGTAATCATAGTCCCACACTAAAGTCGGCTTTTTTTAAAAACGACTTTAAATTAAAAGCCTATTATTATCTATTTTGCTATTATAGTCAGAATTAAAGTCAGTTTTAAGTTGAACTGGCTTTAAACGAGTCTCACATCAAATGTACCAAATGCCCGCATTACATATGTAAGCAAGTGGCAACATTGATCAGCTGATTTTATATTAAAAAAGAAAAGTGTGTAAATAAAATATTTGCAATTTCAAAATGTGGAAAGAAAAAACTTTATAAAAAAAGACAGAAAAGCTATAAAATATAGTAATCCGCCATACTTTTTAGAACACATAGTTTAATTAAATTGTTAGAACGCATAGTTTAATTAGAACGCATAGTTTAATTTTCCCCAGACATTTCTCACTCATTATGCGACAATCATTTTGTGTTAATACCACTAGATTGTGGAATTCAGACTCTTTATCGAGCCTTTTTCTTGTCGACTTTGTAGATTTGCTATTGCAAGCTGGTGTCATCCAATTCTTTCTTTTTGCGATATTAGGTGTGCAAATATCAGGGACTTCATACATGTGTTTCTTTATAATAATTATGATTTTAAGTTATTTTGTGAATTGTTGAAATTGTATTGTAGTACTGCCAACTTTGGCCCAATGGGATTTGCGGTATTTAATTTGAAATATATAAATAAAATAAATAATTTAGCTTTTAATGTGTTGCGACTCAAACACTTTTCTTCACAAAATTTTTTTTTGGCGGAGTGCAGCTGTTGTAAGTGTTGTTAATTTGGATAAAACAAACTTCAGCTAGTATTAATTTTAAAGCAGACTTTAACGATTAAAGTATACTTTTACTTAAAAGTACACTTTTAAGAAAAGTCGGCTTTAGAACTCCTAAAGTATACTTTATTTTAACTATGATTATGCGCCATTATCTTTACCATAGAAACAATTTCATATTAATTAGAAAATATTTTATCAGATTTAATGATAATTTTTTTTAAGAAGTGCTATTTAACTTTATGATAGAAAATATTTTTTTTTTTTTAGGGAGTTAAGTCCTAATTTTTAGTAAAAATAAAAAAATATGTAATAAAGTTTAATAAAATAAATTTTTTTTTTTAAACTAAGGAAACATTTCCTAACTAACAGAAAAATTTAAGCTGATATACGAACTAATTAAGAGGAAATTTTGCTTAATTCTCTATTGAAAATTTAGTTCTCAATAGTAAAATATTTCTATAATTTAGAAATTTTGATCAAATTTTAAGTAAAATTTGTTTCTTAATTTCAAGCAAAAATTTTATTAAATTTTGGTAAAAAGTGTCCTTGGCGCCGTTTTGATTCAAATTTTTCTTCCAACTAAGTTAATTTTTCTAAATTCTAGTTTTTTATTTTATTTATTTTTATTTTATTTATATTAGTGATATAATTACAAATTATATCCTAATACCCTAACAGAGCACTAGCAACAAAGGCTATCGGCTCGTTGTAGCGAAAACAGACCAGAGCCTCTGGTGGGAATTGAACCCACAACCACCGCACTGATAAGATAGCAGGCTACCAACTAGCCTACAGGGGCGCTCAAACCTTCTAGTTTTTTATTTTCTCTGAAAAACATATTTTTAAAAATATTTCTTTTCTATTGATCCTAAACTACTTAAGTTAAATACCGCAATTTTAAAGATTTTTTTTTAATAAAGATTTCCTTCTTTCTAACTCTGCATACATCATATACATACATATATATTTTTGCTATATTAACCACATACTCAAATGTCATTCTTCTAACAAGTCAAATAGTAAAATCGAAAGAAAAAAAATTATTTAGTTTTAAATGTAGACCTTTTGTTACGTGTTTTTGTTGCTTTTCATAGGTGACCTTCTTCTGTAACCTTAAGTAGACATCCATGTATGCACATGTGTGTGTGTGTGTACTTATTGTTATTGTCTCTGTAATCTTGACTGACTCCATGCAGTTAGTAAATAAATAATAGTTCTTTGTATAAAGTAAATATATAGACAATTTCAAGGGTATATTTAAGTACTCAACCATATCAAATGTTACAAGTTTAGTTTTTATACGAATACGATTTTCAACACTTTTGCTTACGGGCATCCATGAGTTCGTATGAGCGATATTAATACATTACGTTTACCTTGTTGAGTACCCACCAGTAAATAATGTTTGTATGTATGTATGTAAGTTGTTTAATCATCTTTGATTATGGTCTGTTATTTTTTTTTTTATTTCTTCTTTAATGCTTTAAAAGTTGGGGTTGGACTGACTTTTTAGTACTTGTTAGCAATTGAAAAGTGAAACCTTTAATAATGTGAATGTATGTTTTAACTTAATGCCAAAAACCACCCCACCATCATCATCATTACCGCAAAAGCATTCAATCTGTTTTCAATCTCATATCAAATAATTTTGGTATAATAGCACAATTGTACTATTGTAAATATTATTTTCATATTCATATCTCTGGAGGAAACTCTTGAGATTATTAAAATCAAAACAAATTTCTAAATTATTATTTGTACATTATTGTTATTGAAATTTGAAAATGTTAACCAATTTTCTAAACTTTAATTTAAGACAAATCTTGGTTTTATAAGAAATCAGCAATTTAAAAAAAATTAAGTAAAATTCTTACAATTAAAGAAAACATAAATTTTACTTAATCATAAATTAAAAAGTTTTACTTTTAAATATAAATCAACTTGTATAATTTTTCCCTTATTTTTATAATTTTAGTGATCCCCCCATATTAAAGGCTCACAATAATACAGACATCATACTGCGTCTGCCTATGGGAAAAAGGATTAAGGATATAAGATGGCTCTCAGTATGGTGTAGACGTTTCACGGTAAGTTAAGTACACATTGTGTTGTGGTTATTATCATTTGTTATTGGCGGGGTGGTGGTTACATAAAAGTTATGAATTTCGAAAAAATTCAAATTAAAGTATTTTGGGTAAATACTAAAATAAAATTGAAATGAATTGTAAAAGATATTTGCTACAATCAACGATACAAAAAAATAACAAATTAAATGAGAAGTTTTCATTATTGGCAAATTCTTTGCAACCATTTCGTTTAGAGTTATCGCCTACGTTACGAAATACAATTATTGCAATTTTATGTTATAACAAATTTAAATAAAATTTTCAATTTAACAATAGCGATAACGGCATTTAAAACTATTATTTTAAATATTTCAAAATATTCAACCAAACGGTCAATTATTTAAAGACAGCCTCACATACAAAAATACGTACTATTACCTTAATATTAATATGCAGTTTTAACATCAAAATGAATTGATAAAGAGCAGTGGTCGGCAGGGCCTATACCCACACACAAAAAAATTAACTAGAATTTAGAAAAATTAACTTATTTAGAGGAAAAATTTAAATGAAAACGGCGCCAAAGATACCTTTTACCAATATTTAGTAAAATTTTCTTGAAATTAAGAAACAAATTTTACTTAAAAATTTGGTCAAAATTTCTAAATTATAGAAAAATTTTACTACTGAGAAGTAAATTTTTATAAGAAAACAGTAAAATTTCCTCCAAATTAGTTCATAACTATATCATCTAAAATTTTACTGTTAGTTAGAAAGCTTTTCTTTGGTCTTAAGAAAAAATTTATTTTATTTAAGTTCATTAAATAATTTTTTTACTAAAAACTAGGACTTTACTGGCTAAACATGAGAAAATAATTTCTAACAACAAGTTAAATAGTACTTCTTTTTTTAAGTGAAAATTATCCTTATCCTGCTTATATCGTAAAGGTACTTTATACTAATTAAGTAATTATTTTCCCACTTTCGGAGGACTTCCGCTTTGTGAGGACACTGCTCTTAACAAGCTTTTACATTTTAGTCTTAAAATTAAATTAAACTATACTAATTTCATGTATTTAAAATATAAATTAAATTTCACTATCAAAAAGGTAAACAAATTATAAAAATATACTGGAGGATATCCTGAAACGTAATAAATTGTGACAAAGTCAGAACCTTTTCGTAGTTAATTTACGGTTCTGCTTGAGAGAACTACGAAAAGGGACGCCCTAAGTGATACACGCCATCTATGGTTAAGGAACACTAAGGGTCCTTTGTCTTCTTAAATTAACTAATTTAAGAAAAATGTTGCAAAAATACAAAATATCACATTTACATTTCTTGTTATTATTGGAAAATGGAAAAATGTCATAAGTTCATTTTATGGGATTTTTATTTAGCTTGAACATTATTTGACATATAAAAATTTAAACTTTTTTATTATTAAGTGAAAAAAAAAAAATAGTTCGAAAAATATAAAGTTCTTGGAAAATAGGAAAACTAACTAATTTGTTTTTAATTTATTGTTTTTTTTTTTTGGAATAGAATATTGAAAATATTAAAAATACCAAATTTTATTATCTTTTAAAAATTAGAAATCTTTTACTTGAAAAAAAGAATATTTTTTGTTAAAACTTTTAAAATTTGTCTTAACTAGTTGCATGAAAATTGTTCTTAGAAATAGTTCATTGGTTTCTAAAATCAAGTAAATTTTTATTATTACATAGGAAAAAATGTAATACTTTTTGTTTTTAATTGTCTGAACTAATTTTTAGAAAACAATTCTTCAAAATTATAAAGTGGTAGACTTCAAAACTGAATTTAGAAATGGCTTACTAAAATTTAGTTAATTTTTCTACTCGCGAACAAAAAATGAATACACATTAAGTTCAAGTACTTTCTCGATTTCAGTAAGATACATTTTTTGAACTAAATGTGAGTAAATTATGTCCTAAATTTTTTTTGAACTAAACTTAATTTTATTACATTTGAGTATACAATTTTCTGAAAACTAATATGTTTTTCCTTAAATTAATGAATGTTTATTTACTTGACTTGTTTTTTTTCCTAAAATCAAGAAATATTACTTAGGAAAAATATGAACTATTTCTGAGTATATAAACTATTTCGTTTTTCGTCAAACTTAGGAATTTTTATTCTTTTTTAAAAAATTTTACTAAGTTTGAATAAAATTTTACTTAAATTGAGGACAATTTATAAACTATTTTAAAGGAAATTTTTGATTACATTTTAGTTAATGTCTTTTTTTTTTTTTTTGAGTGCATGGGCGACTCACTTATACTAACATACTTACACAAATAGCAGAAAATGAAAATAAAAAATCAGTCTCAATTGAGCTTTCGTGGTGTCTACGCATACTGCGAGCATTACACTGAACGAAATGTCTTATGAATAATGGGAGTATAATTACTAGTTTGACGTAATTTTTTTCAGCAAACCTATTTATTGATTTATTTTTTATTTATTTATATGTTTATTTATTTATTTAAGATTTATATCAAAATAGGTAAGGGTTTAATTTTTCAAGGCTTTACCTTAGAAACTACTTGAATCTTTGAAGACTTTAGTTAGAACCCTTCTCCCCCTCACATAATAAATGAAAATTTAAATTAATGGACGAAACAAAGGAAACAATTAAATGAATGGGAAAAAAAATTATTATTGTTTTTTTAATAATTTAATAAAAACAATTTTTTCGTTTTCTTGTCGTTTGTTGTTTTTTTATTTGCTTCTGTTAATTTTTCGTTATGCTTTTTCTTTTTGTTTATACATAAATTTAGAAAAATTACAAACACATTTCTTAAGACAAGGAAAACGCAACTCTCCCATACAATGGCAACTATATGGTTTAATTAGTGTTCCGACTTCTGATCTAGAGAAAGTGAAAGAAGATACGGGTATTTTATTTTTAAAAAATATACATACACATATACAAAATAAAAATATATACATCTGTGTGTTGTGTTTTGTAATTACATACAAATAAAAAAAAACTTTCTATTTGAAAAACAAACCACAAAAATCGTTTTTTCTAACGTTTTGTCAGTTAAAAATTAATGGATATTTTAAACGACTTTCGATTGTTTTTACTACTTTTGTCGATTATTAAACAATGATTGAAAATAAACAAAATGGGCTGAATATAATGAAAAATCCTCTTTTTGATTGTATTTTCAATTAATTTAATATGTATTTTGGACTGTTTTTATCGAATTAATATCACCTTTTCACTAGAAATATATAAATATAAATTAAAATATAAATAAAGTAAAATATAAATATATTAAAATAATAAAATAAAATAAATAAATTAAATTTTTGTAAAAACAATTTGTACTAGATATTCACGTAAAATTCATTATCGCAAAAAATCATTTTTTTACGCTACACTTTGGTCGGAGGTCGCCAATGCAATTCGCCTTAAATTCATATCAAGTAAAATTTTTTCATAAATATTTCTGAAAACTTCATAAATACGATTAAGAGTTTCATAAAAATGTATGATAAATGTTGTATAGACCATCATTAATTCAAAGACAAATATCATAAGCTTTGTGAGCAGCATTTTTTTTTGTTTAAAATACACTCTAAAAAATGTTTCTAAATTTACTACAATAAAATGGGTAAAATTTTGTGTAATATTACGAATCAAATCTTTATATCGGCAAAAATTGCTCTTTAAAAGGAAAAGAGGATACAAAACATGCCGCACAAATGTTTTTGTGCAGTTAATTTTAAAGCATTGTGTTGGTAAATATATACATTTTTGGTATTTTTACGCAGTTAGAAATACATTTTAAGCATTTCATGCGTATGTTTACACTTCAAATAGGTTTTTTTACATACTATTTTAGTAAATTTGCAAGTTGTTTTTAAAATTTCATTTAATTTTTACGCACTTTCTATGTAAAATTACACATTTTGTGTGCACCAACTTAATGTGTGTATAAATTTACCCAACTTACAGTAGTACAGTTTCCGTCTATAAGTTGAGTAAATTATTTTTAAATTTGAGTAAAATAGTTTTAAATATGTTAACCAGTGAGCAATAAAACATTTTAAAAAATGGTGCTTGAGATAAATTTATAGGTAATTTTATTTTTTTTTTTAATAAAAAATTCACTTTAAATTTATTTTCTTTTATTTTATCTTGAATATTATATTATTCTTTTAAATTGAGCTTGAGATCTTGTTTGTATAAAAATTATAATGATTAGTTATTTTCCAATATTTCGTCTCCACCTTGGGTGACTTCTTCAGGGAAATAATTTATTATTTTTTTTATTTCCCTGAAGAAGTCACCCAATGTGGAGATGAAATATTGAAAAATAACAAACAAGATCTCAAGCTCTATTTAAAAGAATAATATAATAAAAAAATTCACTTAAAACGTATTTACCATAAATATAACTTTAAGGCCGGAGTTCTTAAGTCTCGAACTTGTTATCAGGTCAGAACAAAATCTACAGCAAAAGTCTCTAAAATATTTTTTCAATGACACTTAAAATGGGCTCTTTTTGTTAGTCCATTGAAAACCAATTAAAGATTTTTTTATATTATTTTATTGTCCAATTTTGTAAAAATCTTATTTATTATTTAGCACGAACAAAAAAGTACCACAAAATAATATTTTCTTCCCCTTATTGCATTTTTTTTTTTAAATCTTCATAGATTTATTTTCTCTTTCACGTACCGAAACTCCATACAAATCAGACACTTTTGATTAGAATGTTCCTCGAAATTTTATACTAATTAATGTGTGGGTTATAAAATATGTTGGGTGTATACCAAAAATAAAGTAAACGAATGCATCACTGCAAATAGATACATAATAAAACACTATACTTAGTATCACAAAAAGAAAGAAAAAAACTATTTAATATAAATTGCATCAAAATTTATGCAACCGCGCCCAACAAAAACTTTTATATAATACATATTTAGTAAAACAAAAAAAAAAAAAACTTCTGACAATGTGTACTAAATTTAAAACAAAGCAAAAATATCTTGCAACATTTAAATTTTTTCATTTGTTACTTTTTTAACAAACACATTTTTTTAAATATAATAAATATACAATAAAAAATATTACAACTTAAAATGCATAATATTACGTATAAAATAATTAGATACATAATATGTATGAGTAGGGAGGACGTTAAATTTAGTTAAAGAATAAATTTCTTTTTAAAGATGGCGTCGTCGTCCTCACCATCAACGTTGTAGTAATAATGAAATTTACGGCAGACATTTTTGATTAATACAAGTGCTACTCACAATAAGTACTCAAATTGTGTAGTATATATGTATTTACACACACTCAAACATACAAATAAGTATATACACTTATGTATCTAATATATACAATAAAATACTATCAACACACATATAAATATATATTTATACACAGAACAATTTGTTTATGTATTGAAGTTTTAACAAAAAAAGAAAAAGAAAAAGAACACTCTTGTAATTCCTTTACACACAATAAATTTTTAAACAAAACAAAGAGAGTCAAAATTCACCATTAGTGTTGAATACATTATAAGTGCATATATATATATATATACATATATATATAGTAAAATAAAATTACCATAAATATTAGAGCTTTTTTTGTAAACAGTTTCTTGTTTCAGTTTTTTTTTTGTCTATGTAGCATATTTCAACACATACATACATACATGCATACATACATGCAAACATATTTATGTGTATATTAGCATTTGGGGACTTTATTTAAATCCCCCAAAAATTTTTAAAATGCGCGCGCACTGTGTTGTTTTTATTTTCTGTCTCCTTGAATCCATTCAAGTTTATTCAATATAAATATTGGGTGAGCACCATATACATACATACATATTCATATATAATCGTAATTAAAGTTGTATATAAGTATAATTTTATCGTACGAATGTGCATTAGGGTGGCAGCTAAATTGTAGAATTTAGAGGTGCACTGAACCTGAATTTGTTTACATTTATTTTGGTATTTAATTTGGTATAAAAATAAAATTGCGAAAATTGAATTACATTAACACATAACCCAGGATGATACCAAAGTTTGAAGGTAAATCAATATTTCGTAAATTTTTTAATTAATTTTGGTGTGCTGATCACGAATATGGTAAAAAAAATATTGATATCGCTAACTGCGTACTCAGTATTACATAATCAATCTTGTGCCCCTTTAACAGGTCCTATAGAATAAAATGCTAGACAAGGGGAATGAAATATAAAGTAACGGGTAAAGGGTAGAGTTGAACCATTAGACAAGGGAAACGAAATGAAATAGAACAGGGGATGTAGAGAATTGAAAGAATAAGCAAGGGAACAATATAAAATGAAATAAGAAACAAGATTTCTGGCTGTAAATTCAAATATAATAGCGAGGGTTTACTAACGCCACCTCGTATCTCAAAAACAACTACACTTAGAATATATATTCCGGCTACCGAATGTAGTTTATTTAAAAAGTAATACGTAAAGTTTGATTTTAAACGAATAATCAATTGAAATTCATAGAAATATATTTTTGAACTATTTGAATCAGTCATTCAAAAAACAAACTATAAAAATTCATAGACATTCAGTAGGAATTGATATTTTCTATTAAATATAAAATTTTATGTTTTCTGTTTCTTAAAATAGAAATTCATATAATTCCTTATTGTTTTTATACCAAAATAGTTTGTTTATATACAAAATTATTTCAATAAAAATTACAACAATTCTATTCAAATATAGATACACACAGAAACTAAAAATATATATGTTATATCTGTGTGTGTTGTGTTTTGTAAAATTACACACAAATAAAAAAATATTTCTACTTTTTGTCAGTTAAAAATTGATGGTTATTTTAAACTGCTTTCGATTACTTTTACTACTTATGTCGATAATTAAACAATAATTGAAAATATACAACAAAATGGGCTGAATATAATGAAAAATCAGTTGTCCTCTTTTTGATAAAATTTTCGATTAATTTAATATGTATTTTAGATTATTTTTAATGAATTAATATTGTGAGTGTACTTTTGAGGAGAGACCAAAAACTTTTTTTTGCGACATTTTTTAATCATTTTTGTTTTTTAAATTTAAAAAACAATGATGAATTTTAAATTTGCAAAAAAAATTGTCAAAAAAAATGCGGCAAATGTATTATAAACTTTTTTTTTCTCTCCTGAAAAGTAGTAGAAGGAATTTCTATAAAAATATAGTCTTAGTGAAGACGTCCGCCGGAAGAGGAAATTATGTACCAAATTACAACATCCGAGCTCCAGCGGTTTTGGCTGGGCGATGTTTGGTTAGTGAGTCAGTCACATTATTCGTTTATATATAAAAGATTTGTGATACACAATATTCAACGAATATTTTTTCCCAAATGATGTCGCTACATACTAAAACTAAACTAAAAATAATATAATTTGGGAAAATTTTAAAAGTTAAAATTTTAAATGTAGTTTCATATGTTATTCGTATCATACAGAGTTTCTAAAGAACTCAATCCTTTATTTGATTTTAAATTCTTATTGAATTCTCAAACTACAATTTTTGAATGAGAATGAACTCTTAGTTGGTCTCAATTGAATCCAGTCATTCGATCACAGAATTCAATCGTTGGGAATTCAATCGATTTGTAATTTGGGAATGACATTTAACTTTCTTAAATCGATTTAAAAATTTAGAAAATAAATAACTACGTTATTAGTTTTAATTAAAGGAAATTGAAGAATTTTTACAAATAAAAAAAACCAAGTAAAAAAAAACCCTAAAATCGAAAACATCGGTAAAATTTAAAAAAATGCCAAAATTAAAGAATCCTCAATATAAATCCCCAATGAAGAATTTGAAAAAACGCCAAAATTGTTAAAATTGAAAAAATTGCCAAAAAATTGTAAACCCCACCGAATTGGAAAAAAAATCACTTAAATTTTAAAAAAGCCAAAATTCAAAAACTGCTACAATTCGAAAAATAAAATTCGAAAAAACGCCAAAATTTAAAAAACGCCGCAAACACCAAAAAAAACGCCAAAATTTAGAAAAACCACCAAAATTAAAAAATCGATAATATTTGAAAAACATTTCAAAATTAAAAAACCCGAAAATAAAAAAAAAAATTAATCGAACTGAATCGCTTAGGTACTATTTTAATCGTCCGTATCTTGGTAACTAAACACGATAAAGAAAAACTTTTTGCACCAGAGCTCTCAAGTTTTGAGTTGCTTGGTAATATTTTAGATCAAGTTTATCTCAAGAGCTCTTCATTGCAGAGATAGAGGTGATATCCAATTTTTTATATTTATTTAAATTTTGGCAATTTTTACACTTTGGGTGATTTATTTTTAAAAATTAATGATTTTTAAGTGTAAATTCAATAATTTATTTTTGTTATTTTCTTCTTATATTTGTAGGAAATCATTTAATTTACTGTAATAAAACAACATAATTGTTAATATTTCCTAATTTTTTTTTTTAAATCGAATGAAGAAAATCTAATATCATTCCCAAATTGCTCAAACACTTGAAGTAAATAGAATTAATCCCAAATTTTCAAATCGATTGAGTAAAACTCGATTAAATTTCTAACGAATGATTGACTGAATTCCCAAATGTAAATCGAATGAGTTCTTACTCGAATGAATTCATAATAATTAAATTCCTAATGATTGAATTTAATGATTGGTAAAATCGAATGCGATAATAATGTGAATTCGACTGAATGAATTCTTACAAATGTTTCAAAAGGTATTCATTCAATTAAAAAGCAAATCGAATTCGATTTTTAGGGAATTCATTTAACAAAGAATTTAATCTTTTAAGCTCTAGTATCATATAGGACAATAAATACTGTTAGTTTGCCATTGATATGATATACAATACTATTATTTTTGGTATGGAAAGCATCATATAAATATAGTAGATATATTTTGTATATACATTATATACCATTATATACATAGGTACATGTCGATGGTCATGTGTTGACTGCTCATATCTGACAATTTCTTCTCAACTTTAAATAAGGATGTCAAATGTTGTATGTATGAGATGGTGAAAACATTTGGTGTGTTTATTAAAAATTTTTAAAACATAACTGTTAGGGAGTGTCAAGTTATTATCATTTTTATATTTTATTATTAAAACGATTTTTATTATTTGTTTTAATTAAAAAACTTGGGTAATAAAAAATCATGCATGTATTCATAATCCAATTAAATGTTTGTTATTTTTTTTATTTTAGGTTGATTTTGGCGAAGTTTTCATCCCACCGGGTATAGATGTTCCAAAGCCACGAGTTTTACCAGAATTTAAACGTTTGGCTCATGGTTTAAGATCCAGCAATATTAGTGTCTTAGATGCCAAAACATTTTATATACCAAATTTACATTACGATGGTGCTGGCCCAGATGCGTATTTTTGGGTGGGCAATGGATCCGAACCAAATATTATGGGTATTAAGGTAGGTGTGAGATAAAATTGAAATAATCAAACGTATGCTCTTGAAAGAAAATGTTTGGTTAAAAAAAATTGCGTATACACACTGTGAGCCTGTTGCAAATTTTTATTTTATTTGAAATACGTATACGTAATGTAGTTATAATATTCAAAAATATCACGTATACGCTCTGTAGGTATATAATTTTATTTTATTTTGTATAAAAAAAAATTATATATACAGTGGTGTTTAAAACATTTCCAACTGAAATCACATTTTGCCTAATTATTTATTTTTTTAACAAGAACTTCCACCATAAGGTTTTTATTTTTTTTTATTAATTTAAGTTATTGCATATTATTACAAAAACAAAAAAAATATTTATAAATTTACAACAATTAAAAAAATTAAGTTTAAGAAAATTAGTCTAAATACAAGTGTTCAAAACATTTGCAACTCTTAAAGAATTTATTATACAAATCCAAAAATTGTTTCCAATATTCAGTATTTTGTAGCATACACTCAGAAAATCAAATTAGTAGTAAAATTTGTAAACGATTTTCAATCCCACTTTACTATTTTTGTACTGATTTTTAGTAAAAAAAATATATTATTTAGCAAATCTTTTTGCTATTTACATTTTACAAATTACATAGTTTTTACAGAATATTTACAAAATAATAAACAAAATAAAAAAAATTTTGATGCTCGATAAAAAAATATATATTTTTTTTAAATGTAATAATCTTTAGTAATTTACTTTGCTGATCTTGGCAAACAGATTTTAAATTCCACTTTACAAAAAGTTTACTAAAACTTAGTAGCGGCTACTTATTTTTCTACTAATTTCATTGTACTACACGTCAACAGACACGTGTTGCTAAGATTAGCAAAAAATACCGCTGGGCTCAAATTAGCAAAATTTCCCGTAATAACAGCAAAGTTTTCAGTTGTCATTACAGACATTTTTTGCTGAGTGTAGCCGTTATTTTTTTTTACCTCGGAACATTTCTTAGGCATTGAGGCAACAAGAGAAGGTTGAAGGAAGATACACAGAATGCTATACTGACGGATCCAAAACTTCTAGCGGAGTTGAAGCCGGTGTATATGGACCTAGGTGCAGAATTCACATACCTTTGGGCAAAGATTCAACTATATTTACTGCAGAATTATATGCTATCTATACAGCAACGACCGAACTTTTGGAAAGGAATCTTGTGAGAACAAGGATAAACTTAATGTCGGACAGCCCGGCTGTAATAAAGGCCCTGAAAGACCCCATCTATCACCATAGATCAGTGCTAGAGCGCCATAAAGCCCTCAACCAACTGGCGACCAATAATAAGGTAACATTTATTTGGGTACCCGATCACAGTGGGCATGAAGGCAATGAAAAAGCTGATGAACAAGCGAGACTAGGTGCGGAACTGCCTTTTATAGGCTCGTGTCCTCAATTTGGTTTCACGAAAGAGTATTTTAACAAACAGAAACCACTGAAACATTTAAATAAATTCTTATCATACAATGAAAAGAAGAGCGAGAAGCCCTTTAGATGAATAGACCAAATCTAAGACTCCTATGCGGAGCACTCACAGGACACTTTACATGTAATTACATCCTAAATAAATTGGGACATGATCGAGATACGACATGCAGATGTTGTATGGAAGATGAGGAGACCATGGAACATGTAATGGCTAAATGTCCTGACTTTGCATACCTACGACTTATCACATTTGGCAGAACTGATATCATGGAGGAACAATAAGCTGGAAGTGAAGAACATTGTACTGCTACTCAAGGCTGCACTGGAGAATAACTGAGGAAAATACTAGAGGGTGTACAATAGATCTACTGGGTCGCGGTGCTGCAGATACAGACTACTCAACCCAACTACATCGTAAATCGTAGGCATTGAGGCTATAAGCTTTTTAATATAATCTTGGGGAATTTCACATTTCACTGCTTTTCCAACTCAGTGCTTTTTCCAATATTTCGTTTTACAATCATCCACATGTTCTCATTTGGGTTGATACAGTGAGATTGTGGCGGCCACGAAATGTGATTTGGAGAAAATTAATCAATTAAAAAGTAAAAATGAGATTTCAGTTGTAAATGTTTTGACCACTACTGTATAATTTTAATTGTGCTAATTTTATGTAATATAAAATGTCATTTTCACCCCTTTTTAGGTGCCCAATGAAATCGGTTCTTTAGAACCTTTACGCGGTTATCAAGGTGAAGATATTGAAATTCAATTGCCTGGTTCTTTGACCGTTTATGATATTGACTGGTTAGCCGTTTGGTGTGTCGAGTATAGACATAATTTTGGTCATGTCTATATACCCAAAGATTTGGATGTACCACCAGCTTTGGGACAAACTAAAATAACCGTAAGTCAAAGGTTTTTACCAAATTATTAAAAATCAATTTTAGTATCCGTTATAGTTCCAAATGCTTTAGTTATTATTCTGCTTATTTTCCTCTCCCCCTCAACCCTTCCCCCAGCCCCCTAACCAAGTTTTGTATATTTTTTCCCCTCCTCCCCCCCCCCCCCCCCCCCAAAAAAAAAAAAAAAAAATAAATCATTAACATTTTACATTTCGTAACAAAACATTACTGTACTTTTTATCTTTTGTCACCAAAAAAAAAAAATATATATATTTATATATATAAAACTCATTAGCCTCCATGGTGGTATTCTCCTGTAAGTACTAGTTATTAGTTGTAACAAATTGCATACATTCTTTTACTACTACTACCACTACAAATAGTGAACTCATAACACAATTTTAATTTAGTCATATGCCTGTCATCATATCTAATGTATATTTTATTTTCCTTTTTGTTTTTTCTCTAAATTACTTTCTAGACTACTACAACACCTCGTCCTAGTTTCTCCAACTGCCGTGAATTGTTACCAAATAAATTACAAGTTAAATGGGAAGTACAGGGGGAATATATTCAAATCGATCTTTTTGGTCGCATCAATGAAGATCAATATATGGCCTTTGGTTTGTCGGGGGCAAATGGACGCGCTCAAATGTCACAATCTGATGTGGTGGTAGCTTTTTATGATACTACTGCTCGGGTATTCCGTGCCGAAGATTATTTCCTTTCCGATTTGTCACAGTGTGATGGACAAAATGGTGCTTGTCCTGATGAAAGAATTGGTGCACGCAATGATGTGGTTGTTTGTAAGTACTTCAAGTATCACATTGATGAGATGATCATCCTAATTGTCATTGTAATATTTTATGTGTTGTATGTTGCAGTAAGTGGAGATCGTAAAAATGGTGTTACCACAATTAGATATAAACGTCTATTGCAAACCAATGAAGGCATTTATGATCTTCCCATACCCACAGATCGTGAAGTTTCTATTATAGCGGCCATTGGTCCTTTAAATAGTCGCAAAGAAGCAAATGCTCATTCACATACTGCCAGTGATCATAATGTTGATGATATAAAAATTAATTTCTCTTCAAGGGTAAAATATTAACATCTGAAATTGTCTTAATTTATAAATTTGCACTTTTCAAATATTTCCAATTATGTCTTGTCTGTCTGTTTCAGAACGATAATACTTGCAAAACTTCATTATACAGCGTCAAAGACGAAACAGGTCCTATGGCTTGGCCTACGCGTAAAATTGAAAATGAAAATATTTTCACTGCTAGAATTGGTCCTACGGGTGGTAAACGTGGTTATACCGCTATAACCGGTATACACTCCTGGGGTATTGCTTGGTACATTAATGATTTGTTAATACCCGAAATTACCGTAGAACGTGGTAAGACATATGAATTTTTTGTGGAGGGCGGTGATAATCCAAGTAATCCTGCTAGGTAAGTAATTGTAAAAGAGGACTCCCTTTGATTATAATTTATCGCCTGTTGCTATTTGCAGATACCATCCATTTTATATTACTGATTCTCCTGAGGGAGGTATTGGACAAAAGACTGGTTTGGAATTGACTAAACAAAAAGCTTATGCTGGTGTTGAATATGATGAAGATGGAAATCCTATACCCACAGCTGGTAAGATAGATAGATTATATAGGATCAGGAATGATCTTTATATTTAATCCTTTATTTAAATCTACATTTTCAAAATTTCTTTTTAGCTGGTCATTATTGTGAGTGGAAACACAAGACCATAGATCGTTCAGCTGAAATAGAAACATTTGAAGAATATATGAAAACTCTGATGCTTGACTGTACTGATGGTGATCCGGGATATTTAAATTGGACTGTACCTATGGATGCACCAGATCAACTTTACTATCAGGTAAATTTATCAAAAACCACTAAGCGGCTTCAATCAACCTCCCCAAAAATAATAAATTTCAAGCTGCTAAATACGAATTTGTAATACAAATTGTTTCTAAACCTTACAGTTTCAAGAAAATTGTGATTATGGTATTCAATTAATCGTCTTTTCATTTTAAACGATTAATCGTTCAAAAACCATTTTGGTTTCTTGTTTCTTAAGCGATTAATCAGATAAAAATTTAAAATTAATCATTAATCGAAAAAAGTTGTAGAAAAATACAATTTTTTTTACTTTAATAATTTCAATTAAAAAAGGAGACAAATATAAGTTCAGAAACACTTTAAAATTAATATGCATAAAAAATGTATTAATTAAGATCGTGTTTTGTAAGCATTCCTAGTTTTGCTGTCCTCCCTATCACATATTAAAATTTAATCCAAATTGGAATGAACCTCACTGCAGGGCTTTCTTGTACATTTTATAAAGTTAAGCCTGGGCATTAATTCTGTAATTTTGAAAATAACTAACGTGCAAACGATACGATTGATCGATATTGTTTTTGTTTGCTTACTGTATGCTCATTACTATCGAACATTCGTTTCGAAAAAATTTAGTGTTAATTACAAGTCCTTTATACTAGTTATTTTTACTAGTTCTATAACATACTAGTTCTAGTACTGCTAAACCCTTATGGCACTAGATTTGGAAAAAACGATACAAAAAAACCATTATCGTCCTATAGAATTCGGGCCCTGGCTTAATCAGACGTACATTTACGTCTTTAATAATATCAGATAGTGTAAAAATAACAATGAGCTGAACCTTAAAACTAGATTCACAATATTGTAGTACTGCCCTCTGCGGAGTCGATTTTGTTTCTTTCTGATTTTTTGTATCATGCCATCTCATTTTAATATCCCCTCATTTGCAGCAGAATTGTGAATAATCCTTTAGTTTAAATATTTCTATACAGATTTGACGTTCAAAAGCTCTAAACTTTGCCCTTTTGTGATAAGCTACCAGGCCTTAATGAGTTACATGAGAACTAAATGAACCACTAGATTAGTAAAAGCCCTTAAGAAAATTAAAACTTTTTTTACAATTTAGGAATGTTTAAAAATCTTAAGAAATATTCCGAAATCATGTAGTTTTATAGTGAAGTTTATCGTTGATTTGTATAAATTTTATGTGTGATGTTTTTCATACACTATAAAACCACACACACGGTACAGTTGCTTTGCGAAGTGATAAATAATTTATCATTTTCACTTCACAGTTATTTTTCACTTCATGTTTTTATTTTGAGCGAATCTCATTCTCGTTATGAAAAAAAAATATGTTGTTATAATGACTATTTGTCACTTTAATTTCATTCCACTCGTTCCGTGAGTTTTAAAGCAAAATGTTGTTAAAAAACTTCAATTAATTCTTTTTTTTTCATTGAAAAATAAACATTTAATATAAAGAAATCTTTTTATATGCGTTTGTGCTCTGAGAAACAGGAGGCAAGTCTTTTTTTTATGCTCTTTTTGTAGTGTTGCAAACATGGATTTTTCGAATGCGATTTAAGCTTTTTTTGTTTTTATAATAGAAATACACCCAGAAAACAGTAACAGTTGTGTCCACCGAATATGTTGCCAATCGAATTCTGGCGGCTACGACAACTGTCTTTATATCAAATTATAGTTTTAGTTCTGAAAGCCAATATGCTTCCACAAAAATATTATTACATTCCATAAAATTTTATTAAAAAAAAAAATATATTTTTAATTTTTTCAGGTATCGAACCTGGGCAATCAGATTCATAGTTTACACTCTTACTAACTGCACTAAAACTAATTAGAATTCTCTTTGATATATTTGCCATTTAAACATTTGAATGTTTTATTTTAATTTTTTTGAATGTTTGCCTTTTCCGGGATTTGAACTCGGAAATTTGGAGTACTGAGCTACATCTCTACCTAAAACACCATAAACACTTAAAAACTTTGATAGCTAATTTTGAATTTAAACAATTTGTTAGGAAAATAAATATTAGTATAAAATTTGTTAATCAATAGCAATCATTAGGGACGTCTATTATCAATACAATCCACAATTCGGTTGCTTCTACTGAAACCCTAATTAAATGATATATTTGATCAGAATAACCACTTTTGAATATCGATAATTTTGTAATAAATTTGATAGATTGTACCAAATTTCTAATATATTCACTAAATAAATGGTTGCTGCTTTCACCGCACACAAATACTAAACGAATTTTATTTTTAAAGATGATTGGAAATACCAATAATTGGTTTCTTTTCCCTTTTTTAACTTCCAATACAACATTTTGCTTTATTAATGGATTTTAGGTTATTCAAAATAAAATAAATCCTCACAAATAAATGTTAACGGTTTTGATCGAATTGCAACCGATCTTTTCTCTGGGTGTATAATTATTAATTTTATAAATTCTCTAATTCTTTTGAAAAATAAAATTTTCTTGTTCTGTTATTTTATTGCAAAGAAACATGAAAATTTTTATTAGTAAATTACAGAGAATAAAAATTGAAAAATTCCCCAGAGCCAGCAGGATAGAATACTTAGTATTTTCGGTTGTCGCTACACAACCTCCTCAGTATCCACGCTCTCCCCTTTGGTCATTGCTTATAGATAATTGTGTATTTTATATTGAATTAAAAATTTCGTAATTAAATTAAAAAAAAAACTATATTAGAAGAAATATAAATTGTTAAAAAATTATCGCTAACAATGTTGGTGCAACAACCACATTTTTTCATGAACTTTTATTTGGTGAAGAAAAAAAACTCATATAATAAAATTTTTACAGATAGTTTTCGCAAAAGTTAAATCAAGAATCGGAATCTTTGCAAAGTAATGAAAATTTTTATCAGAAAAGTTTAATATGTTCTAATCGAAAAAATTAAAATGACTACCAAAAAATAGTTGGAGTAAATAACTCAATTAAAGGTTTCTACTTGCATTTGAGTTTCCATGAATGGAAGAGCAAAAGAAATAGAAAACCAACACATGTCTTTTCAATATTAGCTGATAACTAATTGGGCGTATGTTATAATGGAGATTACTAAACACAGCTAGAGTTCATAAGTAAATTTTGTCTTAACCCATTAACGCCGAGGTGATCAGAATTCTTACTAACTTTTCATTGTGTTTATTTATTCTGTTATCGGACCAAAAAAATAATGCAATATCTCTATTCCTACGCGAAATTTGATGCTCTTTCAGAATCTCAAAATTTCGATTAGACACCGAGAAAACAATGTATATGCACAGAATCAGCAAAGAAGTAATCAAAGAACACTCAAATTTTTTCAAAAATTTTTCAGGTATTTTTGAAAAATTTAATTTTTTGATATTTTCGAAAATCAAAAATTGTCTTAAAAAAATTCTGAAAAATTTGAGAGTGTTCTTTGACAAATTTTAATACATTTTTTTTTTTCTTAAATATTTTTTTCTAAAGTTTATAGTTTTTAAGAACACGATAGATTACGATTTTTATAAAAATTTTTCATTCTCGCCGCCATTTTGAAAAAAGCGTCAAAGAAATTTTCTGAAAAAAATCCTCTTAATGATCGAGTGCCATGATCACCTCTGATCATAGTAAAAATTTGATACCTTTGCGGTATAATTGTGAAAAAAATGTGAAAAAATCGGCCATCGGAATAGAGATATTGCATTATTTGTTTGGCCCGATAACATAATAAATAAACACGTTGAAAAGTTAGTAAAAATTCTGAACATCTCGGCGTTAATGGGTTAAGACAAAATTTACTTATGAACTCTAGCTGTGTTTAGTAATCTCCATTATTACATACGCCCAATTAGCTATCAGCGTTAATGGGTTAACTCAATAAACTAACATGAATTAGTTCTCATATAACTTATTTAATTTAAATAGTAAGATGAAGATCTTAGCGGACAAGAAAATGCATTCCAGTCTTTAATATTTTCTGTGTATTCTCCATGATATTAAACCGAACCAACAACATCTCACATCATAGAGTCTTTTAATGGAAACCCATAAAAAATAAGTTATTAAATAGAAAAAATCCCAGAAATATTTAAGAGTTTGTGAACTTTATATTAAAATTCCAAACACTCAATATAAGACAGACAATCATCAAAAAACAATGGCCCAAGAGGAGAGCATGGATACTGAGGAGGGTTGTATTGCGGCAACCGAGAATACTAAGTATTCTATCCTGCTGGCTCTGTGGAATTTTTTCAATTTTTATTCTCCATAATTTACTAATAAAATTTGCATGTTTCTTTGCAATAAAAAAATTTAAAAAGAAAAAGAATATGATCTAAAATCCTATTAATCTGCAATGGAGAAAGGTTCTAAAAATTCTAGAGCTTTTTAACAATGGAAACTAACACAAAGTCCTCAAAATATTATGTCCTTAAGATTTTTTATTGAATTCAGGATAATTTTCTACTACGTAATTATTAGAGGTGCGGACATTAGTGCTTCTTTTAAATTTTATCTTTTGATTACAATTTTTGATTTAGCAGTTTGATAATTATATGGTTGGTTGGCCATTTAATCTTATAATATTTAATAATAAATTATAATAAATACTCTCTCAATATTTAGTGCTTTACCCATAATAATTTGGGTTGGAAAATCAATGTTATTAATAACAGAGAATCTGCCGGTACTATACATCATTCCTCCGTTACCTATACAATATTGACATGTCTATTGACAATAATATTTAGCCTGGTTGCAAGAAAGACCCAAAACTTAATAACACTAATTGCTTGATAGTAATCAAGACATTATATTAATATAAAAGATAAAAACATTTCCTTTTTGCAATAATTTATCAGAGTTTTTTTTTTTTTAGTAAAAGATATTTTCTCTATTTTCGAGATAATTAGATAGAAAATTGTTTTAATTAAAAATAGATTTTATTAAGAGATATTTCTAAACCATTAATAACGAATGCAAAATTGTTTAATATTAAAAACAAAATTTAAAAAAAAATTTAAAAAAAAACATCTATATAAAAACTAAAATATCAAAACGAGAAACTCGCATCAATTATTAGATTTTTAGGTCCTTAATTAAAAACTTGAAACAAAAAAAAACATCCCTGTTTGAAACTGAAATATATCAATATCATACATATTTGTGAATATCCAAAAAAAAAAAAGAATAACAAAAAGAAAAATAACCATATCATTTTTTTAGTTCATTTAATAAATAAATTTTCTTTGTATTTATTAAATAGAATCAAAAAGAAACTCTGATAAATTATTAAAAAAAAAAATAAATTACAAACGAAAAACAAAAAAATTTAAAAAAAAGCCAGGCTAAATATCATCTAGAAAAAAACATATCTTGAAAATAATTTTAAGATCAGTTTTTTAAACTGTTAAACAAATTAAGGAAATTGCACAATTTAGATGAAGGTCTTTAAATTTGTATTATGGGAGGGGGGCTTAAATATCATATTATATATAAATTTAAATATATTTATATTTTTTTCTAACAAAACTAATTGTAAACTTCAGCATGTAAGTTGTTTTTTTTTATATTACTTTTTCGTTTATAAATATTTTTTACATTTTTGTTTTTTCTAAATAATATTGTTCTTTTTTATATAAATATTTAATTGTTTTTTTATATATATATATAGTAATTTAAAATATATAATGTACAATATTTACTTAAGAAAAAAAAAGGAAACTAATTTTGTAAATATTAAACAGACAATAACTGTAAAAAAATAAAACAACTCTGAAATAATTATGACAATAAATAATGAATAGTAATGTGTGTAAAACAAAATTAATAATTATAAAAAATTAATAACTATACATACAAAGACAATAAACAATAATTATACAAATACATACATATTTAATATAAAATTGTGCTCAATTATTTAAGTAATTAAATCAAAATAATTGTATTTCAAAATTTTAGTCTTTGTAACTTTAAAACAAAAGTATTTCAAATTAATATCTTAATTTTATAAATATTATTTTTTTTTAAATTTGCGGGTGCTCTATATAAAACATATTAAAATTTATTAAACTCCTTTTAAAATGTGACTAAGACAATAAAAACTTTTCAATAAAATAAAGGAAATTAAATTTTTAAATACTTTGGTTTATGTATTCACACAAAATATATATTTTTTTTTTTTGATATTTCTCCTATTAACAATGTTGTTTAATAACAAATTCATAGTCAATTTACTTTTGTGATTAATTAAATAAAAAATCAATATTACAACTGATTGCATGTGAAAGTTGTATTATTAATAATTTTTCTTATTAAATCAATTACAACTGTAATTGTCTACGTTTTTGTTATTCAACAAAACTTTTAATAGAGAAAATTAAAGAAGTATTTTTTTTAATAGCCTTCCATTGGTATTCACATATTTATGTGAACCCCAAAAAAAAAAAAATTAAAGAAGCACTTAATTTTTAAATTGTAAACTATTTAAAATGTGATTGCAACGATTAAATTTTATTTTTTTAAATTGATTTTCTTACTTTTACTTATATATTTAGCAAAATTATTAAAAATCGTACATCTAATACAGAAAATTAGCTTTATTTTAAGAAAAAACATGGATAGATTTAAATTTCGAAGTTAAGTTCTCTAACCTTAAAGGAGATATTGTTACGATTACGGATAGTCCAACATTTTTGTTAATATTTGGTGTAGTTTTCACACTTTGGAAAATTTTTAGGCGAAAACCAATAAAAAACTGCACTTAAAACAGCCACAAATGTAATTGAAAAGGCGAATACCACATTTTTTATATAAATTACTTAAATTTTTACCTCTGACTTTTATTACAGTTTAACTAATATCGTCCCAAAGATTTTTTTCTTTTTGTATAGGGTCCACCAAATAACTTTTTTTTTTTGAAAATGCTATAAAAAAAAACTACTGAATATTTTCTCAAATTTCTTTTTTTATTTGAAAGTACAATCCTTCCGGTTAATAATGGAAAATAATTTCATTCAAATGGCTGCCTATTAAAAAAAGATAAAAATTATAAAAACGAGTGTTCGAATAATCGAACACTGGGACGATATGGGTTAATAAATCAAATTAAAAAAAAAAAAAAAAAAAACAAGAACAAAATTCCTTCAATTTTCCTTTAACACTATACAGAGTAATTAATATATTTTTTTTACTACCCCATCAAAAAATTCAAATATATATGAATGTGTATGGTCATACATGGACTTTTATTTGATCATACACGGGCATATATGATCATATCTCATTAATATATGATACGAAAATTGAAGGTATATGACAATATATGTTCATATAGGTTAACACGAATTTTAATATCTCGAGTTTTAATAACTCTAGTTTTAATAACGCAAATAACTTGAGTTTTAATACCCCGAATAACTCGAGTTGTAATAACCCGAAGACTTCGAGTTCATATATTCCGAATGTCACAATTTTTTTTTTCAAAATTTTGTGACTAAAACCAACTCCCACCCAACGTTTTTCCTTGAGTTCTTTGTCAAGATTCTCATAGCACGAAAATTTGTCTATTATATTTTATTGAGCTTAAGATCTTTTATTTATAAAAAAATAATTATAAATATTTATTTATAAGTTTTCAATTTATTAATTATGAAACACAATTTCCCCTGAAGAAGTCACCCAATGTGGTGACGAAATATTGGGATAAATAAATAATTATAATTAATTTTTTATAAATCAAAGATTTTAAGCTCAATAAAATATAATACACAAATCAATAAGATATCGAAGAAAATTAAAAGAATTTTGAAAATTTGTCATTCAATTTTAAGACTGAATGCTGATGTAAAAATATTGACAGTAAAAAGACTTAAATGTTATACGAACTGTCTGGCGACCACTCATTGTTTCGAAAATTCTAAAAACTTCTGTTTGCTTTTGTGTCATAGCGATGCCAAATTCTATTAACACACTTCTGAACCTGCTTATTCTCAACATCCGATCCCACTTGCTTTTGGAACGTTTGTTCCACAGCCCATGCTCCTACTCGTTTCTAAAACTACTGATTCTCAAACACCGTCTCTGGTACTGCTGTACCTACAACTCAGTTCCCACTCGTGTTAAAACCCAGATTTTATAATCTAGTTGATAAATGGAGAAAAATACCTTCTACTTCAGTAGTTGCTCATCTGATGTCAAGCCAATTCTCAGCAGTATTATTGGGCTTGACTACTTACATATTTAATGCCGTCAATATTGGATGCTCGGATGAACCCCTTTTTTTCAAGCTACTCTTTTTTTAAGACAGTTTACAAAGGAAGCTTGCAAAAACTGTTGCCGGCAGAATAATAACAGCTTTAGATTTTCAGCCTGTAGCCCTTTTTGCACGAATTCGAACCCGTGAGCGAGTGAGTGACTGAGTGAGCCAGGTAGTAAATTTACTCCTTTATTTATAGAGATGATTCACAAATTAATTTTTTTTTGGTTTTATTATTCTTCTGCTCATTTTAAATGCCAAAGGCGTTAAAACTGACACGAAATGAAGCTAAACCTGTGTTAGGAATAAATAAGACCCATCATTTAATTTTCACACCATTTATACCACCACTAGTTTGCAGACATTTTTGCACAATGAAAGCATATCTTCTATATACACTCACCAAAAAAAAGTCTGTAATGGCAACTGAAAATTTTGCTGTTATTACGGAAAATTCTGCTAATTTGAGCCCAGCGGTATTTTTTGCTAATCTTAGCAACACATGTCTGCTGACGTGTAGTACAATGAAATTAGTAGAAAAATTAGTAGCCGCTACTAAATTTTAGTAGACTTTTGGTAAAGTGGAATTTAAAGTCTGTTTGCTAAAATCAGCAAAAAAAATTACTAAATTTTATTAATATTAGTAAAAAGCTTAAAATTTATTTTTCTTATCGAGTATCAAAAATTTTGAACATATTTTTTAAAAAACGTATTAATCATTTTGTTTTAATTTGGTAATTTCTGTTTTGAAAAATATTTTGGTCAAATTCTAATTGTTTTTAGGGCTGATTTTTAGAACTAAAAAAAACTTTTTAGTGCTATTTTAAATGGATGTCCTATTTTCAGACATGAGTCGGTATATTCACTTCCGATCCCTTTTTTAATCTATGTAGCATTTTAAGGCAATTTAAGTTTTAAAGAGTAAGTTTTAATTAGAAATAACATTTCCTTCAATATCCACTTTTTTAAAATTAGTAATTTTTTTTGCTAATTTTAGCAAATCGGTTTTAAAAAATTTGTAAAATGATTTCTGAAATTAGCAATACAAATTTGTAAATATTCTGTAAAAATTCTGTAACTTGTAAAATGTAAATAGCAAAAAGATTTGCTAAATAATAATTTTTTACTAAAAATCAGTACAAAAATAGTAGAGTGGAATTGAAAACCGTTTACACATTTTTCTACTAACTTTTTTTTCTGAGTGTACATAAAAAATTGTTGCAAGTATGTTGTGACTTTATAACTCACGAACGTTCAAACCCAATTAAAATAAATTTTTACAGTTTGTTCGTATGGTCGTGCAGATGGTTTATTTAAACCGAATGGCTTGGTTGTAGTCACCGATAAATTTGGTTGTCGAAAACGAAATTCGGTTAATGCAACAGAATTTTGGATAAAACAAAATATTTCAATTGTATCAGGAAAACATTTAGTTGGGACAACTAAATAATTCCGCAGCTGCAACTAAAATATTCAGTTGGCAATAAATTCGGTTTGGGGTAGAAAAAGACGTAAAAAGTAAAAGCAGTCAAAAATATGTTTTATTTAATTCTAAGCGTACAGCTTATATTCCAATGAAGAAATCAAGATAAATATGAAGAAAATCCTTGAATAAATTCCGCAGTCATAGCTTATTGTACTACGGCACGTATGAGTGTTGGGTAATTAATATTAATTAACACTCATACCTGCCGTAGTACAATATTACGTTATTGGAATATGTGCCATACGTAGTTTTCAGAAATTCGACCCTGTGACCGATTAATTGTTTAATGCAAAATATATGTATTTCTTTGTTTAAAAAAAGAGAACACAAAGAAATATCAAGCTACTGAATTGGTTTATAAAGTATTTTTTCAGGGTAATTCAAAGCATCCTGAGACTTTTTAAAGAATCCAGCCAATCCTTCTAAAAAACCTCAAGATTCTAAATCTCGAGGTTTTTGAAAGAAATGTGAAGATTCTTCTGGAATAAAATGCTGTCAGACATGTTCAGTGAATTATTTTTGAGCATATATGAGATCTTGTGAGGTCGACATTGTACTATGCTTAGACGTACGTATATGATCAAATATACCCATGTATGAACATATTCAAGTCTATGAATGACCATGTATGTCTTTAATAACTATTAAAATATAAGTACAATTTAGTAAAAATTACTGTCTAAACTCAAATGGGGGTCGCGACCCCCAAGTGGTCCGCAGCTGCATCCAAAAGGGTCCGAAAAAAGTTTGGAAAAAATTCTTCAAAAATAAGAAGGTAATAGTAAATAATCTTACAATTTCAGTTGTCTTAATTGTACTTAAATATAGCGCGATTTTCAGAACTTTTGAAGGAAATAAAAACTATGTATAGCTTAAAAAGAAACTCTGATAAAAAGTTGGGTATTCTCAGTACTTTTCAGACTACGGCAATTTTTTTGTTTAATTAAATACACATTATTTTTTTTTTATTTCTCCTGTAGAAAACGTTCTTAGATTCGAAAAAAAAATCATCAGCGTTTGTTTTAGAATCAATTTTTCTTATTAAAAAATCACAGAGTTTTTAAGTTTTGCTATTGTAATTTAATTGAAAAATTTTTTCAAAAATGTTATCTGGTAAATCTCTTAAATTTTATAAATTCTACAACAATAAAAACTTTTTCCCATCTCTAGTATTTTGTGCTACTACTTTTTTTTTTTTTTTGATATCTTCGGATTTATATAAATATAAAAATTTGGGGGTCTGTCAGCCAGCAAAAATATCTCAAGGGGTCCGTAAAGTAAAAGTTAGTTGGAACCGCTGGTCTAAGCAATAGAAAACAACTAAACAAATATTCTAATTTTAATTAGATTTGCAGATGAAGTTTTCAAAGCCGATTCCCGGTATTTATTTATAACATATTAAAGGGGTTTTTACATTTATTAGATCTAGAAATATTAGAGACTTTCCTTAAATAAAAAATCTTCTATATAAAAATAGTATACATGAAATCGGAAATCGTTTAAAAATTTCTCACTCTCACAGACGAATACAATATGAATATTAGGTTGTTCCGAATTTTGAAAATTTTTGGAATTTTGAGTCGTAATAGCATGCAAACGATGTGTATTATTGAGCTGATTATGGGAAAAACAAGCTTCGCAACCGAAAGGAATAACGGAATTGGAAACAATTTTTTGTCTGTTTCGGTATCGGTAGCGATATTTTATTCATATCAATATCGGTATAATCGTTACCGAAAAATCAATACCGGTACGCACCGGTATTATTAAGCAGTTCATAATAAATTATGTGTTATTGTACACTGGGAGAAGTATTTGCATGATATTAATAAATATTGTGCAATAAATCAATTTCGCTTCAATTCGTGCAATAATGCAGTAAACATAACAGGTCAATTGAAAAGTCCCCGGCCTGACACATAGATGGCGCTACTAGACTAAAATTGTTATGATTTTTGGTTAGCCCTAACCTTCAAGACACGTGTGTAAATTTAACAGTTGTCGGATCATTAGTTTGTGAATTATAGCATTTTGAGTGAAGCAACTTTTTTCATTGTGAAAAAAAATGGATAAAAAGGAATTTCGCGTGTTGATAAAATATTGTTTTTTGAAGGGAAAAAATACAGTTGAAGCAAAAACTTGGCTTGATGACGAGCTTCCGGACACTGCCCCAGGAAAATCAACCATTAAGGATTGGTATGCTTAGTTTAGACGTGGTGAAATGAGCACCGAAGACGGTGAAAGCAGTGGACGCCCAAAATAGGTTGTTACGGACGAAAACATCAAAAAAATCCACAAAGTAATTTCGAATGACCGTAAATTGAAATTGAATGAAATAGCAGGTCTCTCTAAAGATATCAACTGAACGTGTACATCATATCAGCCACGAATATTTGGGTATAAGAAAGCTCTGTGCAAAGTGGGTGCCGCGCAAGTCAGTGAAAACGAAGGCGAAAAACCATGAATTGGGCTTCGAATTGCTTCCGCATCCACCGTATTCTCCAGATATGGCCCCCAGCGAATATTTCCTGTTCTCAGATCTTCAATGAAAAGTTGGAGGGTCGCTATAATCAGTGTATCACCCTTGAGGGAACTATGTTTGAATTTTGCCAAAAAAAAATGCGTTTTAGTATGGTAGGACGGGGACTTTTCAATTGACCTGTTATATATATTTGCCGTTGTATGCATTTCAAAGGATGCAAATATATATACGTATATATGTTTACAAGCAAACATATTATTATTGTTTCAAGTCATTTAGTTTTATTCAGTTTTTTACCTTAAATTTTCTTGTTTTCCAAATTTGTATTTAAACAAATTCTTTTTTATTAATTCGTTGCATTCATAAAATAAAAAAACCAATGGTCAAAATATAAAATAATGACAATAACAATGTAAAATACATAATAAGTTTTTGCAACATAAATATTTAGAATTTTCTTTTTCATCATTTTTTTTAACAAATGTTTATATTGATGTTTAACATAATAATAAATCAAAAAGCAAAAACAAAAATAACGAAAGTGACAATAAATCTGAGGAATAATTATGTATGATACAAAATAAATTGTTTAAATTTGACAATAAATTTCAAATTAAGAAGCATAAAGAAAGCAGAGAAGTTAATAAATAGTTTTGTAATGTTAAAAAAAAGTAATTAACTATTTTGTACTTGTTTTAGATAAACATTTTTTTAGAAAAAAAAAATAAGCAAATTATTTAAATATAAAATAAAAAAAACAAAAAATTGGTAATAAAAAAATCAAAATAAATCTTATTGTATAAACAATTCTTTTTTTTTTTAATAATTATTATAAAATCATAACTTTTTGAGTATGCATATAATGAAATACATTAAAAAAAACCTTTGTGGAAATATTTAATTTAATATAATTTGTAATATAATTACATGAATTTGTTTGAAAAGCTTTAAATCTATGTTCAAAAAAAAAATTATTTTCTATAGTTTTTTTTATAACTCAAAGTGAATTAAATAAAAATTTATTTCTACCATAGATGCTTAAATAAAACGCACAAATGTCCCAATACACATTGCAATTTTTTTTTTTCATTTAATTGCGTAAAAAAGGGTATTTCTATTTTTTATAATTTTAAAAAATGACAAATATTTTATTTTTCAGAAAATTAATTTGGTAAATAATTATTTGATTTCAATTTCAATATCTATAAAATCATTTTCTTCAGTTTTAAATTTTTTGTAAATATTCATAAAATCATTGTTCTATACGCTAATAAAACAAACATTTGAACTTATTAGAAAAATCTAAACAATAAATTAGTAAAACTAAACAAAAAAAAAAAAACTTTAGATAGAGGCATTTTCTCATACATATTCATATTAAAAACTCAGAAACTGTTAAAAGTTCTAATAATACTCAATACCTAATAAAAATCAATCCATCTCTATTAATAATGCATGCACTTTATACTTCACAATTGATTTGTATTAATTTCTTAAAACTATGCAGTGTTGCCAGAAAAAAATTCTCCTTATATTTCCAATTTAACATCCCAACAAAAATCTTGTCAACTAGTAAAAATCTACAAATTTGCTCTGTAAAATTGTTTTTATTTTAAGACTTACCAAATGCTACAAACCTTGCCAGAAACTTCTTTCAAACGCTTTTATGTACATTTTGTATGTCGACTTTACGAAATCTTACACTTTGGCAACCCTGAACTGTTGTAAAAGTGTTATCCCACTACATAGTTAGGTTATTAACAAAATACATTGGGAAAAAGTAACGAGTAGTAACACTTTTCCCCTTAAAAGCAAATTGGTTTTACTCGTAGGTTTACTCTCTTTGAGCAAAACCTTAAGAATTATTGCCAGTATAGAAGCGGCAATGACTATGCCAACCGAAAAGAAGCCAAAACTTGTTTTTATTTGAAAAAAGATAAAAATTTAAATTGAATGCAAGTTCTTATCTCAAAAACATACGAGGGTAGGCCAATAAGTATGTGACTTTTTGTATGAAACACTAATTTTTGGACAAAAAATAAGGGCCGATGTAGATTTTGAATAAAACACAAATAATTTAGGAAATTATTGTCGGCGGCACACCTCCATCCGATGGTTCAAATTTTCGATGACGCTGAGGCATAATTGAGGTTCTATGCCGTTAATGTGCCGAATTATCTCATCCTTTAGCTCTTGAATTGCTGCTGGCTTATCGACGTACACCTTTCCTTTCAAATAACCCCAAAGAAAGAAGTCCAACGGTGTCAAATCACATGATCTTGGCGGCCAATTGACATCGCTACCACGTGAGATAACACGGCCATTGAATTTGTGGCGCAAAAGAGCCATTATTTCGTTAGCTGTGTTGCAAGTGGCACCATCCTGTTGAAACCACATATCGTGCACTTCCATATCTTCCGATTCGGGCCATAAAAAAATCGTTATCATCTCAGTAACTGCCTGACCGGCCTCATTTCGGAAAAAAATACGGCCCGATGATGCCGCCAGCCCATAAACCGCACCAAACAGTCACACTTTGTGGGTGCATTGGTTTTTCGACAATATCTCTTCGATTATCATTCGCCCAAATGCGGCAATTCTGCTTATTGACGAATCCACTGAGGTGAAAATGTTCCTCGTCACCGGAGATGATTTTCTTCGAAAATTGATCATCCACTATTAAGCATTGACGATGTTTGCAATGGTCAAGAGGCTTTAGTTCTTGAGTCAATTGCACCTTGTTAGCGTGTAAATGCAAGTCTTTATGCATAATGTTCATCAACGTCGAGCGTGAGAGGTGCAATTGTTGGGCACGATGACGAGTTGAGGTGGACGGCTCTTCAGCCACACTATCGCGAACAGCAGCAATAAATTCTGCAGTACGAGCTATACGTGCATGCACTGGTGCTCCAATTTTTGCACGATTTTTCCGATTGTACGCACATTTGGATTTGAAAGTCCACTTTCATAATAAGCCTGAATAAATTTAACGCGTTGCTCGATTGTGTATCTTTCCATGGTTCAAATTGAGTAAGTCTGAAAGTGAGATATGTCAAATGAAATGCAGAAAAAAACTTGACGTTTAGGTGTGGTTCACATTCAACATCGGCCCTTAAATATTAACCACCCTTTAATTTTCTTTTTCAACATAGTCTCCTTTGAGCTTTATACACTTTTATCAACTTTTCTTCAATTTTTGTATCCCTTTCAAAAAATAAGATTTGCAGAGGTCATTAAAATCGGTTTGTTTGTGAGAGGAAACAATTCATGGATTTTTGACATGGAAACTGCCATTTTTTTATTTTCTTCTCAATCCTCAAATGATGCGGTAGTCTGCTATCAATGGCTGTCAAACACAGCTTGTTTAAATTTTAACAGGAGTCAAGTGATAGAAGCAGTTAGCAGGCAGAATATTCGTAGGGGTGTTACTCCCCCACCCTCGTAAGAATTTTATGCTATATTTGTTTTTTTTTTTTTATATATTGAAAATATTGGCTTAGTTTTGTATTTTGCAATAAAAATTAAGTGAATCATATCAATTATACTTTTAATAAAATATTTGTGTTTCCAAATCGTTTAATCAATTAACCGATTCCTCGATTAATCGCCTCTATTTAGGTTAATGTTGAAACAAATAATTTAAAACTCAAACAATTATTTGACCCGAATAATCGATTAAAATAGGTAGATTAACCCGGTAAATTTTTAATATGATTTTTTCTGTTATTTTTCTTAAAACTTTCTAACAAAATTAACAAAAATATAATAAAATTATTTTCAAATCAACAAAATCAAAGCAAATATTATATGGGCTTTAGGAAATATGATAGACAATTTTTTATTTTTGTTTCAATTACATTAAAAAAATATATTTTAAGTAATATAAAATTATATTTTCATGTCCAAAAAATTGAAATAGAGCTTTCAGTTTAGTTCAGTTTTAGAAAAGCTAGAGCCTCTAAGCAGAGTTTTAACACAAATCCCATTAAAATATATATGAAGTTACTTATGTTATAAAATAAAAATATAAAATTGCTTTAAATTCGAAGACTGTATGTTCTAAAAAACAGTTTCATTTAAAATTCTATGAACAAATTTATAAAAGTAAAAAAATAACATTTTTTTTCTAATTTGGAACTTCAGTAGAATTAAGTTGTTCATTCAAAAATATTTAAGAATTCACAGAAAAATCGATGAGGGCTTGTCAGAAATATGCGAGATTTTTATATCTATTCTAATAGATAAAGAAACTCTAAAGCTTAAACCAGCTAGTGAAAGAGTCAGGGAACAGTGACAGTTACATCAAACATTGTAAATGTCGCAAAAACTATTCATACCATATTTTTAAGAATTTGTTATTCAATTTTTTTGAAGGCAGCTCTTGTTTATTTAGCTTTTTTTTATTTTGGACAGTGTCATATAAAGAAAATAAAAACCAAATAAACTGCGTTTTTGAGGGTTTACTTGCACTGAACACGTTTGACATTTTCTTTTTTTTTTTTTAATTCATCAGATTCCTCTTGAAAAACCTCAAGATTATAAGGCATGATTTTTTAAAAAATCTGAGGATGCTTTGAATTTCCCTAAACACACATTTTAGAATCCAATGCAATAGACTTAACTTGATATTTCAGGAAAAATCAGCTCATTGTGTTCTTATTGATCAAAGAAACACATTTATTTAGTATTGATCGATTTATCGCCAATTTTTTCGATTAATCGACCCAGATAACTGATTAATTAATTTTATTCATTTTTAGAATAATGACCTAACCGATTAACCGGCAGGTTTAAATAATTGAAAACATTATAAAATATATACAAAATTGAAATTTAAAATTTTGTAGCGTTTTAATATTACAAAGAAAATTTTAGAGGAATAATTTTTACAAAGGAATATCTTAATTTGGAAGACCTGCATATTGAAAAATATTTAAAATTAGAGATTAACTATTTTTTTTTTCTCATTAAACAAATACAAGATTAAAAAAGTAAAATTTCCTTAGATTTCTCTTAATGGAAACTACTCTTCAAATCAAATTGAAATTCCCATTTTAAGTAAAAATTCATATATCTGGCAACACTGATATTCGGCTTTAACACTATCTCTTAACAATTAAAACTCACATAATTTTGGTTTAGTTTTCTAAAATAACCGACAAAATTGTTTCGTAAAAATTTTATTTACTGAAAACGAACAGAAAATATTTTATTTTAATGAATAATTTGATAAAAAAAAATCAGGATAAGTGTTATAATAATTTTAAAAATTTGTATTAGATGTCCTTATTTTTGAAGTAATTTACAAAAAAATAAACACTAAACTAAAGCCTCTTCGGAAATGCATCACTGAGCAATCGTAAAAGCATTAGCTGGCAACACTGACATTTTTTCAATATGTTCATTCTAGCAATATTTACAAATCAACGAGGTACATTTTATTTTTCATTTGCAAAATTAATCTTGTATTTTTGTATAATTGATAACAAATAAATTTAAACTTTAGTGTTAAATAAAATTTAATAAATTGACAAAAATTTATCAAACCTTTCAAAGTTCATTACTAAACATTTATTAAAAATGACAATAACTCTAAAATTAAAAAAATTTACAAAAAAAAATTAAAATAAAATATTAAATGACAATATTCAAAACTACCATACAACATTTAATACAAACGAGTACATTAAATCATTTTCAATTTATAAAGCATTGAATATAATTACAATTTTTTCATTAACTAAATAAAAAAAATTTCAACAAAAACAACCTAAATCTAAATGAAATTACATGTGAAAAGACAAATAAAAAATTTAAATAAAAAAAAAACATTGTTTTCAACTAATTAAAATAAAAATGTAAATGTTTGTTGTTTCTAATTGGAAATATTTTTATTCAAAACAGGTAAGTTTCAGAATCATAACAATTACAAATTCCAACAATTACAGTGTTATCATATTTGAATGCCGTCATCTCTCCTTTAATCGCAATAATTAATAGGAATTATTTCCAAAGTATTGCATCGCTTTAAAAATATACTTATAAATAAATAAATACGGTTTTGCTGAATGGTTTTGAGCTGAAAAATATTTTTTGTAGTGAAAAAAAATTAGTGGTGAAATAAATGTTTGAGGTGGAAAATATTTAAGGTGAATATAAAATATTATTCATTTCTAAGCGACTGAGAAAATATTTTACGACTGGCAAGTCGCTGATATGAATGTTTGAGGTGTTCTAAAAATACACTAAAAATACATTTGTTTGGAAAATTTAGAGGTACCTTCACATTTTCACTCATAAATTTTTAACCTTTTTGAATACCAAACTGCCCATAAGAATGTCCAATTATCTAGGTAAAAATGAGCACCCCTGCCTGTGTCTTCGCACCCTAACCACCATTTTAACAGACTATGGATTTCGCTAAATCGACTTAAAATCGTACAGGGATCAAAAGTATTTGTAATTTATGGGTATTAGACCTATATTTCGATATGCATATTTTAAAATCCGACATTTTTTTTTTTAAACAAATACTGCTAATAAAATGGTGGAAAACTATTTTCAATACAAAAGAAATATATAGGAAATATTTGAGAAAATTTTCATAAAACAAATTTGGGAGAATTTTCAATGTTTTCCGATTGACCCTTTAACCGGCCTATGCTTTTTGCAATAACATCTGTACCAAATATCTGCGAATATCTGGTTTTCTCACCTTTTGTTTTGAAAATTTACATGAAAATTAAAAATTCTGTTCGTTTTCTTCGATCTTCTTGATTTGTATATTAGTTTAAATAGAGCTTAAGATCTTTGTTTTTTTTTATTTATAAATAAATATTTATGATTAATCTTAAGCTCAATTTAAACTAATATACATAACAATTAAAAAACTATATTTAATAATAAGTTTAAATCGAATTTGTTATGGCTTTAGGCTCAACTTTATTATGCAAAGTTGAGTTAAGGAAAAGAGCGATAACATACAAATACATTGAAGTACCCATATTAAGCTTAAGTCAGCTTTTGAAAAGTTTCATCTAATTAAAAATATGTAGAAATAAAAATAACAATTAAAAAAATAAAATAAAACAAATTAAAATTCAATCAATTTAAATAAATAAAAAATAAAAGAATAAAGAAGTTTTTATGTATTGTTGATCTGTTATTTTAGTAAATGAATGGTATTAATACGTCTAAGTAATTAAAAATATTTGTTAAAATTAAAATTCGATTTGTAATAATTTTTTGTTTGAATTGTTTGTACGATTTGGAAAAAAAAAACAAATTTTACTTTAATTATTGTATGCCCAAATTTTTTAAACCCCTTGCGTTCAGCGCCTCACCTGCACTTCCCTTTATAACGCCAAAGCAAGTGTAAAGAAAACAAATTTTATAAATCACTACGTCATTGCCTTGGACTTTTACGTGATCACTTTAATTGTCAAATAAAAATAATTTCAGTGTTACCTGCATTATGCATATATCGAATTTATATTTGATTTGTTGCATTTATCCCTACTTTTTTGCTGTTGGCAACACCATTGTTAACAGCTGATTAAAAATTAAATTAAAAAAAAATTAACAATGTGAATTTTTTTTATTATTTTGTCTATAAAATTATAAAAAATAGTCTTGTATAAAGAATTGTGCAAAAAATAAAAAAATCTATCAAAATAAAAAAAAACTCGTTGCTTTTTGATACCAAACAGGGTATTTTGACATTTCAAGTGATTTGTATGTATAAAATTCAAGTGATTTACAAAATGGATTTTTTTTAAAAATGATGCTTTTTGCAAAGTGAGGGCATTAATTTTTTGAGCCATTAAAGTATTAATGCTATTAAGATTTTGAGAAACCAATTTATACGATGAAATTGATTACATGCTTTTTTCTCAATTTCCTTTTAAAAGTTGATTCCAAAGTTATGACCATACGGTGAATTAATTTGCTTCAAAAATTAATGAATGAATTTATCTTTAAGTAATTTTCTAAAATTGTATTCGTGTTCATACTGCGAAATTTTTTTTTTTGCAATTTTAGTATCTTTTTGGCTGTGCCGAATCTTTTAATACCCTCCACCAATGTTTTAAAAAAATGTTCTCACTGATGTAAAAATCTTTAGAAGTAAATTATGGGAGTGAAAAAAAATTTGTTGAGGTAAAAAATTATGTGGTGGAAAAAAATTTAGAGGTGAAAAATTTTTTGAGGTGAAAAAAATTTATTGTGGTGAAAAAAAAATTAAAATATTTGAGGTGAATATAATATTTTTTTTATTCTAAGCGACTGGTGAAAAAAACAAATGAAAATATTTTACTTGCCAGTCGCTACTATGAAATTGAACTAAAATACACCAATTTGTATGGGAAATTTAGAGGTATCTTTAACCGTAATTTTTTAACCGCTGGACCGATTTTGCTCATTTTCAATAGCAAACTGCTCGGAAGAAGGTCTATTAATCTAGGTAAAAAATAGTACCGTGATAGCCATTTTAACAGAAGGACTGACATCGCTAAATCGACTTGAAAACGCATAAGTATCACCAATATATATATATATACATATATACTTTATGGGGTCTTAGACCTATATTTCGACATGTTACAAACGGAATGACAAACTGATATATGGTGAAGGGTATAAAAAGTACGAATTACTTTATTATTGTAAGTAACCACTTATTTATTCGCTATGAGTAACCACACTCGTAATTCATTATTCTCACTTTTTTGGTAATCGAGAGTGTAATGACCACCCATGAATTTTTGGACATCGCGAACAAAAGTAATTAAGCGAGTAAATAGCCTGGTAACTAGTGGAACCGTTTGTGTGCTACTTACTCTCTTAATTACTTGGTAATGTCTGGTTTTGATGGGTAATACTTCTTTCAAACTGCCCATAAATAATTATATTTGATATGTCAAATTTCTGGCAATTCCCAAATTCCATTAAATTATACTGCAAATGAGCATTAAATCTAATGTATTTACTTTTATTTTAAAATTAAAAATATACTTACTTGTCTAACATCGTCTGTTAATAATTTAATAAATTTTTTGAAATATATTTTTTATTACTTTATTTCAGTTCATTTGATCTTTATTTTATAATTCCATAATTAATTTTGTTGTTTTTAATTTAATTACAATTACTATTACTAACGATATATTAGTATAAGGATGTTTTTTGTTTTTGTTTTTGTTGTTGTTATACATATTATTTGTATAAATATTTCATACAATACATATATATTTATATATTGATTTTTGTTTTTTTTTTTTTTTTTTAATATAAATTATTTTAATATTTGTTATAAAGCAACAGTTATTATAATGTTTAAAATTAAACTAAACTCATAATAACATGAAGTGTAAATAACTGATTTGTTTATTTAATTCTTTGTTTTGTTGGTTTATTTGTTTGTTGGTTGGTTGGTTTGTTGATTGATATAAATATGTAGTTTTTAGCAACTTAATGATTATGGCTTTAAAAAAAAAAACCTGAAAATATGGAAATATTTTCAAAGAAAAAGACATGATGAGAAATAAAAATGAATTCATTTCTTTGTTTTAATTTAATGTATAAATAATAATTTTAATATAAAATAATTATAGTTAAAAAAAAACACAATATAAAAAATTACGATTAAAACAAAACTTATAGACTACTTTTTTAATAATGAAACACAAAAAAAAAAAAACTTTTACAAAGATTTAAGGCAAAAATTATATAAATGAAAGACGTAAATTTAACAAAGTTGATAAAGAAAATATAGTTCTTTTTTATGAATTACAAAATAAGTAAGGGACAAAAAAGAAAAATTTGCTTACATTTAAAATAAAAAGATTTTACTTGAAGCTTAATTTTTACTTCTGTTATTTAAATCAATCGTGTGCAAAATTTCGCAATAACTTGTGATAATTTTAAATAATATAAAAAATATTTTTTTTCCAAACAATGATAAAATTTAATTAAAATTTTCTTTATTAAGAATTATAAATGTTAAATTTTTTGTGTTAATTTTTAGTATTCAAAAATTAATGCAAAAATTTTTATGAGAAGTTTTAAAATTAAGCTAAAAGTTATATTTTGATATTATTTAAACATTAATTAAATATTTTGGTTTTCTTTTCTTGGACATATTTGTTATTATTAAATTGTATTTTATATTATTTTTTCTTTGTAAAATTAAACTATAGAAATATTTATGAGTAAAAATATAACATGCCATTACAATATTCAAATTTGTTCTTTTCTTCATAGTTTTTACAGATTCAATTAATTCTTTTATACGCTTAACATTTATAATAGCAGACAAAAATTTAGTTTTCATTTTCATTTTTTTTTTTTTTACTTTTACATTCAATAGAGCATTGTGAAGTAGCAACAAATAGAATTTTTTGTTTTTTAGATTTTAATATAAATTTTAAAGTTCATTGAAATTTGTTTTTATATTTTTTTGTTATATCGAAATAAAACTTCAAAGCAAATTGTACAAAAAAATCTTCAAGGCATTTCGTTTTTCATATATAAGAGAAAAAAAATGTTATTATTTTTACTACAAAATTATGTATTTTTTTTTAAGTTTACTGTTTTTATTTTACAATTTATAATTACAATTAATGTGGGGTGTTTTTTTGTTTTACTTTACTAATTATTATTTTTTTGTTGAGTATGAAAATAAGTTTTAGAAAAAAGAATTTGTTATAAAATATATTTCAGAAATATAAAATATATAATAAAAAAAAATAATTGATTTTCCCGATTTTAATTTTCCCAATAAACAAAGTTTTCAAATTTTAAGTGCTTTAAATTTTGCTTAAAGTAGAATTCAGAGTACAAATTCTATAAAAACTTGTATTTCAACTTGAATTTCGGAGAAATTGTTTACAGGGTTTGGTTATCGCCATTTTAAAAGTGTGCCGTTAGCCATTAAATTTGATTGTAGGACTTTTTTTTAAAAAAATATAATTCGCATATTCTTTTTTATTTAATTACTAGCTGACCCGGCAAACGTTGTTCTGCCTAGGAATAGGATTACATTATTATCTAGGTAGCTCGCACAAAGTTTGAATATTCTCACAATAATAGTACCCCAGATATGCAATAATAAATTTGTACTTCGTATGGGAGGTGCCACGCCCATTGCTTGGATCCCCCATATTTTTTGGAAGATTATGAATATTATTATCAAAGAAGCTCACACAAAGTTTGAAGACTCCCACTTTAATAGTACCCCAGATATGCAATAATGAATGTTTTCTTCGTATGGGAGGTGCCACGCCCATTGCTTGGATGGCACTCATTTTTTTGGGAGATTATGAGTATTATTATAAAAAAAGCTCACACAAAGTTTGAAGACTCCCACTGTAACAGTACTCCAGATATACAAAAATACATTTTTACTTCGTATGGGAGGTGCCACGCCCATTGTACCCATATAGGTCAATTGTGAATCTAAACCATTCAGGGATCAAATAAAACAGACACAACAAATTTCATCGAAATCGGCCCAGCCGTTAAGGAGGAGTTCAGTCACTAACACAAGATTTAATTAATTAATAATTATAATAATTCTCATAATCTTATTACTTAATAAAAATCCATTTAAACAAGCCATGTGAGTGGAATGTTAAGAATAAGAATACACACCATGGTTCTTATATCTGTAATTTTCCCCTCACTTTTCTCCAATTATTATAATTTAAAATCAATTATTAAAAATTTTGCTGAAACTTTTAATTGAAATGATACAAATCATATAAATTAAAAAACAAAAATAATTGATATAACAATTTCTATAATTAAATAAATAAACAAATATTAATTGGATCTCGATTAATTTAGATTTTTCTATTCATTTTTCGATTAATTTAGATTTTTATGGAGTTAAAGCGATTATGAATTATTTACTGATTTAAAAACAAAAATATCTTTTTCAATGTCTGAAATAAGCAATATCTGCGGAGAGAGAAAGTGAGAGCAATCGGATTTGTTTGTGTTATATTTTGGGATTTCGCCTTAAAAAAATATATATTTTTTTTAAGAATTCATTTCTTTAGTCGATTTTCAATTCTGAATGAAAATGTAATGAACGAATACTCGCATGTATTTTTTATGCGATTTCTTTTAATTTAGATTAAAGAAAATCTCATTAGATTTTTTTTAAATATATTTATTATTTAACCCTTTCCACTCCAATGTCGAGTGTCACTCGACATTGATTTTGTTCCACCAGCTCCAGAACTGCGGCTGCGGCAGATATAGAACAACGTCTCGATAGAACCCGTCACTTTATTTATTTTCAACCTGGGGGAGGCACAAGGATTGTGCTGTGTGTTCCAACCGAAAAATAAAAGGGGGGGGAGAAAATAAACATGCTATTTTTGCAAAACATGTGAGGCAAAACCTTCGCTTTATCCCGGAATTTGTTTTGAAAAATACCATACCAAATGGGATTATAAAGATTAGAATTAAGAATTATAATATAGTATCATGTAATTATTCATAAAATAAAGTTTATCATATAAGAAAAATTCAATTTTATTTACAAAATACGAAAAACCCCCTAAAAGTTAAAAATTAAATTTTAGCGTGGAGCTGGTGGAATAAAAAGAAAAAAGGCTTGGAGTGGAAAGGGTTTAGGAGTTCACAAGGTGCCCTAAGTATTTTGTTGTATTGTTGTACTGAAAAACAGAGTTGCTAAAATTTTTATTTCTCTATAAGGACGATTTTCTGTTGGGGTTTCTTTTTGTTAGCACACTGTAACATAGCACACTAAACATATATACACACTCACAATATATTTTCCGTTACCGACTGTAGTTTATTTAAAAAGTAATACGCAGAGTTTGCTTTTAAATGAAGAATCAATTGAAATTCAAAAAAACAAACTATTAAAATTTAGAGACATTAAGTAGGAGTTGACATTTTCTGTTAAATATAAAGTTTTATGTTTTCTGTTTCTTAAAATAGAAATTCATATAATTCCTTTTTGTTGTTTTATCAAAATAGTTTGTTTTTATACAAAATTATTTCAAAAAAAAATTACAAAAAATTATTTAAATATAGATACACACATAGAAAATAAAAATATACACATCTGTGTGTGTTGTGTTTTGTAAAATTACATAAAAATAAAAAATAATTCAATTTGAAAAACAAACCACAAAAATTGTTTTTTCTACGTTTTGTCAGTTAAAAGTTGATGGTTATTTTAAATTACTTTTGATTGTTTTTACTACTTTTGTTGATTATTAAACAATGGCTGAAAATAAACAACAAAATGGTCTAAATATAATAAAAAAAATTAGTAGTCCTTTTTTTATTGTATTTTCGAAGAATTTAATATGTATTTTACGAAATACTACTGTGAAATGAAATACTATTGTAAGTGTACAAATCTTGGATCGTACTATCATGTATTGTTGTATTTTTTAAAAATTAAATTTTAGCAACTCTGTTTCGAATATCACAATACAGCACACATACAACACTTGGTACATGCCTTGTGAATAAACTAATTTATTTTTTTTACCACATTTTTAATATTAAATAAGTTCACAAAGTGTACTAAGTATTGTATTGTTATATTGTCGTATTAATAAAAACAGAGTTGTTAAAATTGTTATTTCACTATAATGACGGTTTTCTGCTAAAGTTTTATTTTGTTAGCACACTTAAATATAGCACACTAAACATAACGATAAATGTTGTATTATACCTACTATCGACTATTGTTGTATTTAAAAAAAAAAAAAAGAATAACAACTCTGTTTCGAATATCACAAAAGTATATCCCTTGTGAACATTCTAATTATCGCTTTAATTTTAGTATTTTTTGTTTTGAAGAGTAATTTAAAAATTTTAAATTATCGTCGATTAGCGTCAGATCGACGTGTTCGTGATAAAAAAAAACTACAAATTCAAAAAAAATATTAATCAAAAAAAGATAAATTAAAAAAAAATTATAAGACATAGGTGGTGTTTCCAAAAGACGTTTTGCTTCACACGAACGATAATATACAGGAATAAATATAATATAATATATATAAATACATGCAATACAAAAACAAAATACATGTAGTCACTCACTCGTGTAGCGACGTAGGTCTTGTGGAAACCCCATAATAAATTGTGTAAAATTAAGTTTTTATTAAAATATCACAAATATGCCTAAAAAATGAATTTTCTAGTAAAATATGCATTTATAGCTAAATATGCGTTTATAGCTAAATATGCACTTATATCTTAATATGCATTTATAGCAAAATTTGTGCATGAAAATACCCCAAAATATTAACAAATCGATGTCATTTTCTTATAGATTTTTTGATTTGCAAAGATATTTGCTTAACATTGTTCTCCAGCTAACGACCACAAATATATATTTACCTAAACTTCCGAGCCCTAATTATCATTTGAATTTTCAATCACTTAAATCAAATATATGAGAAACAAATTTATTTTTTGTTTCAAGTTTTGTTTTTAAATTTTAAATTGAATGAGTAATGTTTAAAAATAAATTCATACGATTTACAATTGAAATTTAATGTATTCAAAATATAATTTAAAATATTTCCTTATTGAAAATACTGAAAAGAAACTCAAAATTAGCAAACTCATTTAAAGTGTGACATAATTTAAAAATGTAAACATTATGAAACATATTTTATAACTACAACTGTAAACTTTTAAATAATTTTTCATAATTTTTTTAATTTTTCATAATCTAAATGTTGTTTAAATCCTTAGCTTTTTTTAATGTTTAACCCTTATGCACACAACACATCCGTGATACAAATAAAGCATCGGTTGTTTCTTTTGGCTAATGCAAAAAAAGCCTATTAAATATATCAGCATAACTTTCTTATAGATTCCTCTAAATAATTTATTTAAAGTTTTTAATAATTAATAAAAAAAAAATGTCCTTAAACACAAAATACATTTTACAGTATAAATGTATAATTAATATAAGAATTAGGAAAAAATCCATTGGCTAGCAACCGAAATTAAAATTAAGGGGGCGAAATCGCAGTGCATTATTATTTATTTTGTTTTAATAAAACCCCCCAACATGTTGATGATTTATAAAATAAATCGAGAAATTGAACATGTCTTGGCATGTTTTTTATATCCCTTAGATAGATCTATAAAATAACTTTCATTTGATATCAAATAGGTCTGATTAAGTGCTGTAGGCAACACCTTTTTGATGGTAATACAAATGTATCATGAATGTGTGGCTGCGTTTTATTTTGTTTTGCTATATGTTTTGTATGTTGTATGTTGTATGTATATAAATAGAACTTTGTTTTTTAATTTTGATATTTTTAAAAATAATTTGTAAATATTATTAATAATTCATTACATTAGAATATTTATTTTTTTTTTGTTTGGGATTTTTGGATTTTGTTTTATAATAATTATTATGTTTTTAAAAAAATAAAGCCTATGGATTATTTTGTTTTGTTTGTTTGCAATTTACTTAATATATATTTTTGTTGTTTGTTTATAATACACTTTAATCTAAATTATCTTGAAAAATTAATTTAATATAACCGGAATTGCCATCAAGGGGCGTCGCACAAAATGGACAAACAGCTTGAAACCCATTTGTACCATGTGGTATATCAACATTAGCCCAATATCTGTTAAAGACAGAGAGAGAGAGAGAGATGGTGAGAGAAATTTAGCATCATAAATTATTATTTGGCAACAATTAGTAAAGAAAACTCACTTGACCGTTTTTTCAGTTGCCATGTGACCACATGGATTAAATGCATATGATGGTGGACCAATATCTACATAAAACGCTGGCTCTAAACCCATACACAATGTCACAACAGGACCAAGTTCCAAGCACATGGGACAACGTCGGGCGCCAGTACTTTTATCTTGGCCCCAATCATGATGACCTATTTGTTGCAATCGAATTATTTATACAATAATTACTGATCATCTTTATTTTTTCTTGTACTTACCTTGAACATGACCACAATTTAAGTACACATAAGGCTGATTAATTTGATCACCAATGTTAACTTTACGGGGTATAACTAAAGTGTTAAGGCCAACAGGACATTGAGGACGTCCAGCATTAATTTCATCAATTAGTTTCTCCAAATCGCGTTTTGTCTGCACAAATATAACAACAAACTCAAATTAAAATCATTACAAGAAATTATTAAATATTTTCAAAATACCGGTGAATGTTGGAGACCCTCTGATGAGCGCCACAATAAAGTAGCACCACATAAATCAATTAAAGTGCCATCTTGTAATATATTTGATTCATCATAAATCTGAAAGAACATTTAATAAATCCATTAGTTAAATACAAACGCAAAAAAAAACTCTATTCAAATTATCTACCGGTTGGCCTTTCTGCTGGGCTGATCGTGATTCACGCAAACTAAAGACATCACCACCCACCGAACATTCACGCCATAGACCACATTTGCCATTTCCACCACAAAATTGACCCTTTGGATGCATAATTAACACACCATTTGTTGTAAGGCCATCTATTTCCACATTATCTTGCCATTTTGTAGCTTTTTCCTATTTTGTAATTACAAAAAAAGAAAAAGATTATATTAAATAAATAAAAAGTTTAAGTAGAGAGAGAGAGATAAAAAAAAGAAATATGTAACTATAATAAAATGTAGGAAATTCAATTTAAATGCATTTAAATTTAATTATAGATTAAATGTTAAGAGATTATATGTATGAGAAAACAAAAAACAAGAAATACAAATAGCATAGACAACCAAAACACCAACATAACATATTTACATACTACACAGCGGATGGTGTACGGTGGGTACTTGGTGCCTGTGTGGTTTGGTGTTGTTGTTCATAAGTAGTACGTAGTGGTTGGTTGGTATATGTTATGTATCAAGTAAGTACGAATTTAACAATAATAATAAAAAGTCTCTTGTAAATTATGGGTACCGTAACAATGACCTACATTTTTATGGGGCCAAAGTATAAAACGCCATCACACTGTTAGTACTAACTACACAATTATTGCTATTATTATTGCAGTCACTGTAGTTTTTTACAAAAGAGTTTTAATAGAATAAATTCAACAACATACAGCAAAATAAAGTGCCAGTACGTATTGGATTATCACTTCTTTTAATGTTGACAGAGCTTTGAAAAATTAATTCCCTAATTAATATTTTGGGAATGATTATCTTAAAGAAATTAATTCATTTTTTTCTAATTCCTTCATAAATTTTAAGAATTAATTCGCAAAGGAATTCAGTCAAATCTAGTTAATTCAAGTTTTGGTCAAAGAATGAATTCCTCTTCAATTCATTCACTTTCTAATGAAATTAAGCAAAAGAGTTAATTGCTAAGGGAAATAAGCATAAAAAGTTAACTTGTTAGGGAATTAAGTATGTTCGTGTGTCCATTAATTCGATCCTGGGTATTATTTGAAAAATTGCCAAGAGATTAGTCGGTTATTCGGGTCAATGAATTGGAAAAATTCATGAAATATATCAAATTAATGCAAAATAATTTGATATATTTCATCAATGCAAGTAAAACCTTAAGCCTAAAGCAGATAAAAGCATTGGAAACAATGTTTTACACCGTCGATAAATTAGAAAATTTTCTAAATAAACAGAAACTGCCTTCAAACTCTATTGGGCAATTTACAACAGGTATTGTATTTTGTATTGAAATACACCACAGACTACACAGCGAGTTTACCAATGACATATTTTAAACAAAATTCTCGAACCGTATGGTTATTTTGACATTGCAATGATTTGCAAAATTAGACAGAAAAAATAAACTTTAGATAAATTGTATGGTACATATTTGTAATTGTATATCTATCCTTTTCTGTGTATCACTGCAATTTTGACATTTCGAATTACTCATTTTCTAGTCGCCATTTTGATTCAATCAGCTGTTTTCTGTCTAGGTAGTCTGAGAAATACACTATACAAATATTTTGTTGTGAACATACAGTTGTATTTTTATTTTGTAAAAGGACAATTAGTAAAGAAGAATAAAAATATTTATAAATTTATAGAAACAAGAAGAAAAAATTAAAATAAAATGCAAAGGTGAAAGTGAAAAAACTGGCAATCACTTGGGACTGATATGATACACAATACAACATTTAATAAATAAAGCAAATAAAGTTGTACAGTTATATCAGATTTTTGACGATAAATTACCAACAACAGTTTTACCCAATTGTAAAGTAATACACGATACAACAGATACAACGATACAATACCCATTGTAATTGAACATATTTAATAAGTACTCCTAAAAATATTGTATAGTTTTTGCGAAATTTACAAAGTTTGCCGCTGTAAAAAAGGTTTTTCTATTAAAAAAAAGCTATAAGAATCTTCCAGTATTTGATTTCTGCAAAAAAGAAAAAATCAAATAAAAAATATCTGTAGACTTTTAACAAAAACACTTAAATCGACTTTAGAAAATTTGCCAAGATTTTGTAGTAATCTAGAACGATTTATTTTTTATGGGTTCTACTTAAGTTCTTTAGTTTTTTTTAATTTTTAACGAAACTATTTTTAAGAAAATAAAATTTTCGAATAAAAAGTAATTTTAATAACACAAATAATGTCAAAGTGCTTGACGAAATATACATTTTAAAAGGTTGTTTGGAGGCTTTAGCTTTTAGAATATATCCTAAGGTTGAAATAGTTTCAGAATATGAGAATTTATGAGAGTGAATTATTTCTCAGAACCTGGAGCAATTATTTAACAGCTAAGTTTTTTGATCCATTAAATCACTCAACAAAACTCAGCGTTAAAGAAAATCAGCATCAAGTTAATGAACGCGGAATTCGGATCAGTTTGACTCATCCGTCGAACATGTTTTATTCACATTTAATCACTCAACAAAACTAATCGTTGAATAAAATCAGTATCATGTTACTGAACGCGTAATTATTTAAAAATTAAAAAAAAATTAACTATCGCGTTCAACTCGAAACTGATTTCTCAAAAAGTTGTGAACCGATCTTGTTAAGATTTTTCACACTTCTTCAAAGTAACATTATCTAGTGCTCAAACGAATGATTTTTTTATCACAACTTATTTAATGATGAAATACGTAGTTAAAATTTTACCAAAAAAAAGAGGACTTTTTTTACAACTCCATCAAAAACTCAAAATTATTTTTTTTTTTCATTTTTCCTTCATTCAAGCACGAAATATAAACATCTTCTAACAGAAAAAAATTGTTTTTTTAATATCTGATGAGACAGTCATGAGTTATCCTGACTACAACGAGAGAACTTTTTTTGAAAGGTCAAGGTAAAGAGGTCACAATGGATGAAATTTTAAAATTTGTATTGATATATTTAAAAAAAAAATAGTAAATTAAACTTTTTTAAGCCTTTGAAACCCACCTAACCCCTTAAGAAAAAAAATAACGGGAAAAATCCATATAAAAAATTTAACGGGTTAATCGACCTATTTTAACCGATTATTCGGGTCGAATAATTATTTGAATCTTAAATTGTTTCAGCATTAACCGAAATAGAGGCGTAATCGAGGAATCGGTTAATCAATATGACAGAAATTGGCTCCAATTTCAAAGAAAGAAGTTAAATAAAATAAATTAAGCAAAACCCAGCGAAATAAAACACAATAAGACAAATATGTATCTCATAAATTTCTTATATTTTCAAGTTCATAATCTTGTATTTAATCCAAATTGTTCTATCTTTTCAAAAAAGAAACAAACTTTAGCTTTTCTTTGGTTGGGCTATTTATTTATTACATTTCCCCTGAGGGCTGGCTCTAGGAGACCTTCCTAGATTGCTTACATTTGTAGAATTCATTATTTTATAGTTTTGTTCTGTTTAGTTTTTGTTAACAAGCAGGTCTTAAGTATTATTAGTACTTTGTTCTGTTCCTTGTTTTGTTTTTGTAATTTAATTCATGAACACACACATACACACACACTTTTTTTCCTACTATTTCTATGCCATTTAAATGCATTATTTTTTTTTAGTTTAACCCATTTATTGATTTAATTTAATAATCATCTACGTACAACACATCTATTTGAAAAAAAAAAAAAAAACGCTGTAGGTTGTGTTTGCAATTTGTTGTTGCTGGACGATAAAGAAGCACAAGAAATGATAGCAAACAAAAAAAAAAAAGAAAAACTTACACCCAAGAATATATTCCTACTGGAATCAAAGCCGGCTGCAAATATTCTCGCCTTTGAAGGTTCACATCTGTTGACCAAGATACGGCATGCAAAACGTGATATTGTACTCTGCATTACTTTGGCGTCTTTTTTATCACCAGGCAGTGTATCCATAACAACAAAATCAATGGGCGATTCTGAAGAGCGACCAACCTGAATTATTTTTTTTTTTTTATAAAAATGAAAACAAGAAAGAAAATACTTATTACAATTATAAAGGAATGAAAATATGCATAAACTGTTTATAATAACTATAATTTAAAGTCTAGTTTTTCTTTTGCTGCTCTTCTACATGCTATTAATGTAATTTTTTCGTACACTCAAAAAAAATGCTATTGGGTATACAAGTTAATAATGTCGTTTTGGACAACAGATGGCATAACTATCACATATGGTTTGTGTCAATAATAACAAATATGGTATTTTTGGGGGTAAACATTTGTCATAAAGGGTGTCCCAAGAAGAACGCAATTTTTAAATCTGGCAATATTCGAAGTGTCATTGTTTGACATTTGAACAATTGTTATTGTTTGCTAGTAGAAGGTACGAGGTTAGTAAAAATGGAGCGCTACACGAATGAACAACGCATTCTCATTGTGAAATTGTTTTACCAAAATGGTGAAAGTTTTGCGGCTACAGTTCGCAAATTGCGATCAATTTGGGGTCACAATAATGCTCCAAAAGAGTACACTGTAAAGAGATTAATGGATAAATTTGCCGAAACTGGGTCTGTTAGTGATGTAAAGACAACAACGCGCCATCGACCAGGTCGATCGACCGAAAATGTCGCAGCTGTACGTGATGATGTCGCTCAAACTCCATCCACCTCAATTCGACACCGAGCTCAGCAAATTGGTGTCTCCAAATCCACTTTGCAGCGAATTTTGACGAAAGATTTGCATCTTCATGCATACAAAGTTCAATTGACTCAGGAACTGAAGCCAGCTGACCATGGACAGCGAAGGGAGTTCGTTAATTAGGTATTGGAGAGACAACATGAAAATGCTGATTTTGCCGATAAAATCATCTTCAGCGACGAGGCCCATTTTCATCTTGATGGCTTCGTCAATAGGCAGAATTGTCGCATTTGGGGTGAGGAAAATCCTCGAGTGATTCACGAGAAGCAAATGCATCCTCAACGTGTCACTGTGTGGTGTGGTTTTTGGGCTGGAGGAATCATTGGACCTTTTTTATGAAAATGAGGCAGGTCAAGCGCAAACAATCAATGGTGTTCGGTATCGTGAAATGATAACCAGTTTTTTCTTGCCTAGAATTGAAGAAATGAATGTCGCCACATGTCATACAGCCAGAGAAACAATTCAATTGCTGCATCAGTCATTTAAAAATTGCGTTCTTCTTGGGACACCCTTTATAATTCAGTATTCGATAGACGCCAAAGTGTAAACACACATTTTTTTCAATCGCTCGAGTTTTGTGCCTAAAAAATATGTTTTGCGGGGAAGTCTGATAACCTTGTTTTATTTGAAGAAAACAGCTACTGAAAGTTATCGATTGTTGTTGTGGTGATTTCGACATAGAAAACAAGGAGAGGCCTGGTCAGCCGAAAAAGTTTGAAGATGAGGAATTGGAAGCATTACTCGGCGAAGATTGTTGTCAAGCGCAAGAAGAACTTGCATGGGTGTCACACAACAAGCCATTTCCCTACGTTTAAAAGCATTGGGATTCATTCAAAAGCAAGGAAATTGGGTCGCATATGAATTGAAGCCGAGGGACGTTGAAAGGCGGTTTCGCATGTCGGAAATGCTGCTTAAATGCTTCAAAGTCATATGTAAAGACCGGCCAACCAGCCAAATCAGCGTCATAGCCGAATATCCATGGCGTAAGGTAATGCTCTGTATTTGGTGGGATCAGAAGGGTCAGACGATCACAGGGGACCTGTACCGAACATAATTGATTCGTTTGAAGAGACCAATCAACGAAAAACGACCAGAATATTCGGCCACATGTTGCAAGACTTGTCAAAAACTATTTGGAAAACAGTGGATGGGAAGTTTTGGCTCACCCGCCTTATAACCCAGACCTTGCCTCTTCTGACTACCATTTGATTTGATCGATGCAGAGCGCCCTTACTGGAGTACGCTTCACTTCAGAACAAGGTATAAGAAATTGGCTTGATTCATTCTTTACCTCAAAACCGGAGCAGTTCTTTTGGCGCGGAATCCATATGCTACCAGAAAGATGGAAAAAGTATTGGCTAACGATGGACAATACTTTGAATAAAATAAATACATTTTTCAAGTAAAAAAAATCGACATTATTAACTTGTATACCCAGTAATTTGTGTAGTAATCAGTTGTCGTTATTTTTAACAGTAATTACAGTTGTTTTACTATAGAAAAATACAAAATTAATATTATCACAGTTATTTAAAACTTCAACTAGCAAAAGGTACTGTACAGGTTGGTTGAAAAGTTCCTGCGCTCACCAAGAGATGGCACTGCTAGCTCCAAACTTTTTTTTCTCAAGATGGTATAACTGTCCTGAGAACACATGAAAAGTTGCAAGTCATTCTGTCAATTCTTTCTTTGTTTACAAGCCATTTGAAGTTGACGTGTCATTGATTTTTTTTAATATGGAAAAAATTGAATATCGTGCAGTCTTTAGATTCTTTGTTTCGAAGGGTTTAAAAGCAAAGGAAATTTATAAACAATTGTTAGAAGTATATAAGGGATCCTCACCTTCAAAACGCACCGTTGAATTTTGGGCTGGTGAATTTAAACGTGGTCGTACCAGCCTTAAAGGCGATCCATGTGAAGGACGACCAAAAAATGCAACCACAGCAGAAATTATTGAGCAGGTACATAATATGGTTAGTGAAGATCCAAGTTTGACTAAGCGTGAAATTGCTAATGCCATAGGCATCTCAGACGAACGAGAACTCCATATTTTACATGAAGAATTACGTATGAAAAAACTGTTTGGAAAGTTAGTGCCGCACACATTAACAATTCAACCAAAACTTGATCGAAAACAAATTTCTCAGCGTAATTTGGAGCGTTTTAAGCCGAATAAACCCGACTTCTTGCGTCGTTTTATAACTATGGATGAGACTTGGATCTACCACCATGATCCTAAATTGAAACAAGAACGTTTACAGTGGACTGAAGCTGGTTGTTCAGCTCTAAAGCAGGTGAAGTCACAACGATCAGCAAAGAAGGTTATGGCATCAGTTTTTTGGGATGCAAAAGGAATTTTGTTGATTGATTATCTTCAGAAAGGTAAAACAATCAACTCTGAATATTATTGCAGCCTTTTGGATTAGCTGGATAAAAAAATTTGTGAGAAAAGACCTGGTTTAATGAAAAAAAAAAATCATTTTTCATCAAGACAACGCACCTGCACACAAAAGTGTTTTGACGATGGCTTAATTCAAAGAAATAAAGTAAGATCATTGGAACAATTGTATTGAGCTTCTAGGAGATTATATTGAATAAAAAAATATATTTCGTAACAAAAACAGTATTTTTATTCATTTCGAGCGCAGGAACTTTTTAACCAACCTGTATTTGGTTTGCTCGAAAAGTTTTCGAGATGACGCGGAAAAATCAACATCAGCATATAACTAAAATTAAGCTAAAAATCGGCTAAAATTAAAGTTATCCCAACAACCCTTTCTGCAATATAACAAATGGTTTCAGCATGCTGAAATTAATTATATTTTTGCGTTTATTTTTTTTTTTTCCAAATTATCACTAATTGGCAACAAATTCTTTTCTCTCTGTATCTTTTAGACTTAAGAAAGTATTTTTTTTTTAATACAAACCTGAAACATATCCGTTTCTGTATCTTCTTTATATTCCACTATAACAGCCTGATTCCGTGATAATGTATATGATATTGAATGTTGATTGGCATCGAGTATGGCTTTAGATGTTTGTGGTGATTGGACAATATAATGTTTGGAACGTTTAACACCACTCGGTTCATTGCGTTTATATAAAACAAATTTTGAACGTCTGCGACCACGGTCACCCTGTGGCAAATATCCATTGTAACTGTAAAAAAGGAAAACAATTTAAATAAATTTAAATAATTGTCTCTTAAATTTTAATTTAGATGACATCTCATCTCGGAGTCTTTAAAATTAATCACTTTTTTTATATAACTTGAATGGTAAGCGATATAAACTGAAAAAAGGATGCGAAAGAAAAATACTTTTTTGTCTTTAAATAAAGTCAAATTTGGTTTAGCATAGCCTTATTCATAAATACGTTTGCATATGATCACATCATACGATTTCCTAAAATTTCAATATATTCTTTATTTAAACATATTAAAACATTTACATACAATAGAAGGCAGTATTATTTATAATTATCAATTGTATCCAATTTTGTATTCTAATTTTAAATAGTTGTATTGAAAATTCACACAATAAGTAGAGATGTTGTAAGTTTTGTATTGTTGTGTGTTGGTATTTCAAAATTAACCTTAACACTTGTAATTATCACTTTACATATAAAATTAAATTAGATTATTTAAAATATGTATATTTATTTACGTAATTTATACGAAATTCTTTCAGAGTTTGCTTAACAATTCAATTAATTTGAAATTACTTGCTAGGAAGGTCAGCGGTGTGAATCACTCCAATGTTGATGTTGTAACGGAAACAAATTATGAATACGTATTTTTATTTAGAGGCCCAATCTAACGGTTATGGGATACAAATGGGGGCTTAAAAAGGTTTTTTTAAGATTTTTCATATTTCTTTCCAAGCAGCTACATATATTTCAATTGAGGATAAAAAAAAAGCTCAATCATGTTTACTTTTTTATACTATGATTAAAAGCGCACAGATTTTTGAAAGTTTTGCATGGGGATGCATATAAGTACATCCTCCAAATTTATATGTTTTTTCGTGATTCGATTTAAGAGAGGAAATGTCACGGATTTTTTCGATAGTCGTAGTATTTCGGGTGTCAGGTGACTTTTCTCAAAAGGGCGGCATCTCTGCAAAACATAGACAATTAATTTTTTTACCTTTTTAAAAGTACTTTAAAATAAAATAAAGGGTGGTCCAACCATAATGCACGATGTTAATTTTAAATAAAACAAAAAGTGTTCAGATAACAATTAATTAATATTTTTTATTATAATAGAAGGATCTATGACAATTTGTGTTAAACAAAATATCGGCCAAATGCTCGCCACTTCTTCTTTGGCATACCTCTATCCGATGGTCCATATTTTCAATGACTTTGAGAGATAAATGAGGTTCAATGTCGTTAATGTGCCGAATTTTCTCATACTTTAGCTCTTGAATTGTTCTTGACGTACACTTTTTCTTTTAAATATCCCCAAAGAGAGAAGTCCATCGGTGTCAAATCACATGATCGTGGCGGTCAATGAACATCGCCGCGACGTGAGATAACACGGTAATTGAATTTCTCGCGCAAAAGAGCCATTGTTTCGTTGGCTGTGTGGCAAATGGCACCATCCTGTTGAAAGGCGACATATCGTCCAGGTCCATATCCTCAACTTGTGGCTACAAGAAGTCTGTTATCATCTCGCAATAGCGAACACCGACGACGAGTCAAGGTTGACGGCTCTTTTGCAAAGTTTTCCGCAGAACGAACGAGGGCGAGCATGCACAGGTGTTCTCACATTTTATACAGACCCGGTTTGCTTAAGATTTGTGCACAATATTCCCGATCGTTGACACATTCAATCAATTATACTGACCAAAAAAATCACGAAGTGCACGAAATGCATTTTGATTTGAACGTCCATTTTCGTAAAAACCTTTAACAATTCAATCTTCAATTGAGTAGCTCTCCATGGTTAAATTTGCCTAACACTGAAACAAAAAAATATCAAATTAAGTTGGGCAAACAATTTGACGATGCACCCAATAAGAATTTTTAGTGAAAATTGCAACTCAAGAGATTTGTGGAGCCTGATAAAGATTTTACTGAGCTTGTGGATGATTTTGTACAGTCTTTTAAGATTTGTCTACTCCAAAATTAAATTTGCACGAAATTTTTTTTTACTTTAATGAAATTTATAAAAATAAATTTTATTAATAAAATATCTAATTTAACAAACTAAATGCACCTATGTAATCTTATTTCCTTCCTAGTGTGGAAATATAGTAAAAAGTTCCAAAAGTGTATACTAGAATTACTTAAATTTACTAGTGAATCTCTGGTTCCAATGTCAACACCTAGTCAATAGTTGTTTAGATTCGCAATGTTAACTGTTAAATGTCTACAGCAGAAAGCGTTAGCTGGGGCATAATTAGTCAGTAGTACTGGTGACAAAGTCAATAGTGAATCGGTACAGTCAAACAAGTTTGTATGCAAAACACAAAGACAATTGTGGTCTTTGCGTGTAAGGTGACAAAGTGGTCCTAAGAATAATTATTTTATGGTTTAATTAGGATTTTTAGTATTTTTTTAAGATTTTGTTACATATTTGGAAAAAGTACATTAAAAAATACAAAAAATGGCACCACTGGAGCACAAAACTCAAAGAAAAATTGCCGAAATACTTGGAAAAAGTCATGCAACCGTCCAAAAACAATAGAGAGGTACAGAAGAGAAGGAAATAATAATACTAAGGCAAGATCCGGTCGGCCAAGCACATTCACACCCAACGAGAAACGAATTATCGTGCGCAAGGTGCGAAAAAATCCTAAAATTTCTGCACCAAAAATACGGACAGAAATAGAAAACGAGGTAAGAAAAGTTTGTAGTACAGAAAGAATTTGCAAGGTACGGCTGGATACCATGGCCGCCAAATCCGCAAAAAGCCATTTGTAAGCCCTATAAACTGCAAGAAGAGACTCCTGTTCGCAAAACAATACGAAACAGCCACTCAAAGCTTTTGGAACACCGTAATTTTTTCGGACGAAAGTAAATTCAATATTCACGGATCAGATGGACGAGCCAAGGTATGGCGTAAACCTAGTTCTGAGCTTGAGCCTCAAAATATGATTGGCACTGTCAAACACGGTGGTGGATCAGTGCTTGTTTGGGGGTGCAAGGCTGCCTCTGGTGTGGGTAAACTTATTTTTATAGATGGCATAATGGATCGGTACGTCTATTTAGACATTTTAAAAAACAACTTGTATGAAAGTGCTTCAAAACTTGGGATTGGTAAGTCATTTGTGTTCCAGCAGGACAACGATCCTAAGCACACTGCGCTTATTATCAAGGAGTGGCTCCTCTATAAAGTGGAAAACCAACTTAAAACCCCACCACAGTCGCCCAATGTTAAGCCTATTGAGCATTTGTGGGACCATCTGGACCGCCAAGTCAGAAAACACGACATAAGAGGTAGAAAAGACTTGAAAAAAGCCCTTTTAGAAGAGTGGGAGAAAATACCCCCAAGCGTTACAAAGAACCTGGTGTCATCGATGCAAAACCGTATTAAAGCAGTCATTAAAAACAAAGGCTTTCCGACTAAATATTAAATTTTGAAAATTAACTGTTTAAACTACGAAAACAAAATATTTTCTTTTATCGATTTAGATTTGCATACATACTTATTTGACATATTTTTGAGAGTATTTTAGCTTAAGTTGTTATATTTTGAAGATTTTAAGTTTCTTTTTGTTTTTTTTTTTCGTTTCAAAATAAAGTTTTCAATATTTCCTTTTAAAAAATGTGTTTTTATTTCATCGTTGTACATTGAATATTTATTTTTTGATGCCAAAAAGATGAGCTACTTGCTTGCATACAAATTTTATTGACTGACTGTATGTATATAAATTGCTCAAAAAGCCAGTTTTTAGTAAAATATCAATTAGACTTTTATATGAATTTTATTTTATTATGCATTTTTATCAAGATATACATATATAGAAAAATATGCAAATATATAAATTTATAGCAATATATTTAAAAATATGCATTTATACCAAAATATGCATTTAAAAATGCATATTATCCGTTGTTATTTTCTTGCAAATTTGTTGATTCGCAAAGATATTTGGTCTACATTTAACAATAACAAACATGTATTTACATGATATTCCGAGACGTAATTATTATAAACAAAAGATGTGGATTTAGCAAGATTAAACTTACATCATAATTTAAAATGAAAGAAATATATTTTTTTAGCATTTCACTGTTTTTAAAATTTATTATACACCTTATCTTGTTTTTGCTTTTTTACACGATTTCGAAATAACACAGTCGACATCAATAAACTTATCCTGTTTTTAAATTTTTTTAAATCTTTAAAATGATTTTATGTTTTATATTAAAGTTGTGTTTTTAAATCTAGGCCTTTTGAGGTTGTTAAACCAATTACAGTGTGCTTTTTTTGCATGATTGTTTTACACGATATTTTTGGAACATATGTACACTCAGAAAAAAAAAGTTAGTTAAAAATTGGTAAACAGTTTTAAAGCCAACATTATTATTTTTGTACTGATTTTTAGTAAAAACATTATTATTTAGCAAATATTTTTGCTGTTAACGTTTTACAAATTACACAAATTTTTACAGAATATTTACAAATTTTTGTTGCTAATTTCAGAAATCATTAAACAAATTTTTAAAAACCGATTTGCTAAAATTAGCAAAAAAAATTAAATATTATTTCTAATTAAAACTTACACCTAGAAACTTAAATTCCCTTAAAATGTTATATCCCAGCAAAACTTTGGTAATGGGTGCTATATTCTCATGCGTTACCTTGTAATGATAGCTCGTTACCTTTTTCATTATTTGCAAGTATAAAGTAATAAGTTAATAATTATTGATTACGTAATATATGATTTATAAATATAAATAATTGAAATATTTTTGAAAATCTATTTTTAGATACATTACTTTGGGTTTTTTTTTTTTTTTTTAAGCAAAAGGGTAATGTATGTTTGTTTTCACAACACTAGCGAAAAAACTAAATACTATATGCCTCGATAGCTCAGTGGGTAGAGTTCTTGGCTGGCAACTAGAGTTCCATGGTTTAATTCCCATCTTGACCACATTAAATAAAATATTTGTAATAATTTTTTTTGATGAAAACTCCTCTTTTTTAAAAATCTATTTTTAGACACATTACTTTTTCCATTATCGTAACCATATAAGTAACCCCTTACATTATCACCTCTAAAATAATTGGTACATACATTACTTTGAGGCTCATCGCCTGTAAAATTCATCAATGAAGTAAGGTCTAAAGTAATCCATCGGCCCCTATGGCTATACATTACTTTACCCATTATTTGGTAATGTGTGGTTTTGCTGGGATAGATTATAAAAAGGAAACCGAAGTGACTCATGTCTTAAAATAAGACATCCACTTAAAATAGCACTAAAATTTAAACTTAGAATTAAAAAAAATTTACTAAAAAAATTCTCAAAACAGAAATTACCAAATTAAATCAAAATTATAAATTCGTTTGTTTTTAACATTTTTAAGCCTTTGATTTCTTTTTATTAATTAAAATTTCGATTCTCGATAAAAAAAAAAAAAAAATTTGAAATTTTGCACTAATATAAAAAATGTTTAGTAATTTTTTTTTTGCTTATTTTGACAAACCGATTTTAAATTCCACTTTACAAAAGGTTTACTAAAATTTAGTAGCGGTAACTTTTTTTTCTACAAATTTTATTGTCAGCAGACATAATAACAGCAAAATTTTCAGTTGCCATTACAGACGTTTTTTGGTGTATGTTAAAATCAGAAATAAAATCAGAATAAGCTGTATACATATATATATAACTTATAATCTCTACATATGTATGTATAAAATTAAAGCCAGTAACTTTCAGATAATGTAAATTAAATATCTTAGTAGGTTCTTTATACATTCACAATCATTTAAAAATACAGCCTCTGACCACTTCATTATAAGCGATGTAATTTTATTGCCATTTTTATCCTTTAATTTTTTTTTGCCATTTTTATCCTTTAATTTTTTTTGCCATTTTCATCCTGTAAATATTAAAAAAGCATAACAAATGTAGAAAAAATTTAATTAATTTTGTTTTTTCCCTCTACGTATCCATTACTTAAGTCGTATTCCGAGTCGTCATAACTTTGGCTTTTTTTAAAGAGACTTTTCACAATTTCGAGCTGTTTTTTTAAGAAATATTTAAAAATGCTGATAGGACCTTTTTTTATATTATTTTTAAAACATACCAAAAGTACTATTGCTATCAGTTATAATGTTATGACCAGGCGCTGTAAGACAATGGGAAATATTTTGTTAACTTACTTAATTAAACAAGTTTAAGACAAATTAATATTACCTTTACTACACAGAAGATAATATATAATTTTGTAAGTCGTCAAAAGAATATGATAAACAATAGTATATTTTAAAATCAAGGTTGCCAACCGATACTTTTTTAATAATGTTAACCGCTTTCAAATTGATAACCGCAAGCAATACTTAAACTCTTTATTTCAAAAACAAGTAAAAAAAGGCTTAAATTCGACAGTGCCGAATCTGTTTTTGATACAAATAATGTAAACAACTTTTGAACTTTTTTTGGATGCGAAAACATATTTTTTGGTAAAAAAAAAAGCTTTGAGGTGAAAAAAATTTTTTGTGGTGAAAAAAAATTTTAGTGGTGAAAAAAATGTTTGAGGTAAAAAATATTTGAGGCGAGTACATAATATTATTCACTTCGCTACTATGAAATTGTACCAAAATACACCAATTTGTATGGTAAAATTAGAGGTACCTTCACATGTTTACTCATAACTTTTTAGCCGCTGGACCGATTTTGCTCATTTTCAATAGCAAACTGCTTGGGAAGATGTCCAATAATCGAACAGACAGACGGACATCACTAATATATATACTTTATGGGGTCTTAAACCTATATTTCGACATGTTACAAACGGAATAACAAACTGATATATACCCTCACCATATATTGTGGAGGATATAATAACTGGTATTCTAAAATTAGTAAAATTTACGTTTTCTCAAGCAAATTTGTACCACTTCACTGATATATGCTAGACTAATATGTGCTGTAATTTTTTAGGCAGTCATGGCGTAGGTTTTTCAGAGCGGTATTCTTTTCACCGGTCACAGGCCATGCCACACAGGTAGACACTTTCAAATGGGTCCTATTTCACCAGTCACAGTATATGTATTTATAGACCCCTGCTTTAGACACCTGTTTTCATTGTTCACTGGACAGGTGATCGAACTTTAACTGATTCGCTTTTCCCAACCGATAGTTTTGTGCGAAAACTATGTAGTTTTTGCTTTCCTAAATTAAAATTTAAGCTGATCTTTTAATAAATTAAATTACAATTTGTTATTGTTATATTACAGCTAATTAACAAATAGATAATAATCGTAATTGTTAATATAAGTAAAGAACAATTCAAATTAATGTCTCTATAACCGAATATATTTCTGATTGTATGAATTCAATGACTAATCAATGTCTAGTCTGATTAAAAATGTGTTTTTGTTCTATAGTTATCTAAACATCAATCAATCTTTAAAAGAATCACATAAAATAAACTAATTTATGACCATATCGTCACAATTTAATATCTAACTTTAACAATGAAGATCTGCTTTGGCATTTATAAGGATTTATTTACAGTGTTAATGTTTTGCTTTGAAAATGCGGGATTGACTGAAAATATGTTTTAAAAAAATATATATGCAACCATACAGTGCTGATCAATATAATAGAGGGTCACTAAGAGAAAATGTTTATTGTTAAATTGTACCAATTTAAATTCTCTTAAGATCAAATGTTACCGTTAGATTTGTTAAAGTCTTCTCTAATTCTTTTTGCAATTGTAACTGTTTAAAATAATAGACGTTTTTGGGATAACTTTGTTATATTTGGAAATATATTTCGATTTTTGTTATTGTTTATTTTGAATAACTAAAGTAAAAGTAAATTAACTAATATTTATTAAAAAAAAAAAACACAATTACATTTATTCACAATTTTTGTTAAAGATGGTCCGAAATAAATATTGCACTATTGAGGAATGCCGAGTTGCTAAAAATCTAATAAATGAAGGAAAAAGTCTGAATTTCATTGCTAGAGCACTTGGAAGATCCGAAAAATGCTCTATAGTGGAAAAAAATGATACACGGGGTAGACCACGAAAAACCAAAAAGAACCCATTTATGTCATCAAAATCTATTTCCACAGAAATTAATAATGAAATTAGTGCTCCGTCAGTTCGTCGAAGATTATTAGAACACAATTTGCCAAAACGAGTTGCACGAAAGGTTTCATTATTAAGTACTAAAAATAAAAAAGCTAGCATTCAATTTGCTAAAAAAATACCAAAACAGCTCCATTGACGATTTCAAAGAAATATCATGGAGCGATGAGACTAAAATAAATTTATTTGGCTCTGACAGTCGACAAAAAAAAAACGTCAAACATGGTGAATGCGCATTTTCATTGTATGGTGTTGGACCTTTACACCAGATCACTGAAATTATGAATAAGGAAATCTACTGCAATATTTTAAATGTTGTGATGCTTTCATATGCAAAAAACCATTTACCACAATTGCATATCCAACAGGACAATGATATCGTCAAAATTAGTTAAATCTTGGTTGAGTGAACACGAAGTGTCCTCTTTGGAATTGCCTTCTTAGTCCTCTGATCTCAACCCGATTGAGAATTTGTGGATGGAGCTGAAGAGAAGCTTGGAGGGATTAGTTTTTACTAACAAAAATCAACTTTGGGAAGCTGTAAAGAGCAGTTGAGAAGGTATTCCCATTGAAAAATGTCAAAAGTTAATAGAATCAATGCCCAAAAAAATTCGAGCTGTGTTAGATAATAATGGTGGACATTCTGATAATTAATATCATTCTGATTATTAATATCACTAAACATAATCAGCCTTAAAAATAAAAAAGGTTTGATGTAATTCTTCTTTCTAGTTTTAAAAAAATAAGGTTTTACATGATACTAGGGGATCCCGGCGTGCTTCGCTACGCATGAATATTAACATTGAATCAAATTCATTGTTTTTTAAAAACAAAAAAAAAATCAAATGACACTTACCGATTACGTCTGTCCACAGTGCGAGTTCGATGAAAAAGAACCTTAAAATAATCACTCACTGACAGCTGTCAATGTGTACGCGTGTATGAGCTACATATATCGTGTATGAAGTCAGCACACAGTATACAAACTGCACACGCACATGGGCGCCTACGTATTTGTTGTCGTTTATTATATGGACAAAATCACATGTTGACATGAAAAGTCATAAATCACGTCGACCGATTTCGTGCAAGCTCTAAAAATTTTATCGAATTCGGTTTGACCGTTCGTGAGTTATAAAGTCACAACACACTTGCAACAATTTTATATATATATATAGATTTAAAATAAGTCTATTATTTTAAACAGCAAAAAAGTGAATTTAACTTCTTTTTCGATAATAAAAAGGTCACGAAATAAAGCACTCGTATTTAAAAGTAGTATTTTTATTGTAGATTAAAAATAAATTATTTTATTTGCCTCGGCATTTTCGAAAAAAAAGCCCATTATTTTGGTCAGCACTATATGTTATTTATGTTAAATTTAAAAGAATTAATTATTGTAAAACTGCTCAAAAGAGATTTTTGTAATTTGTAAGGTAAGGGGCAAAAAAGGGACGGTCTGCCAAAACCGATGGAACTAGGACGTTGAAATTTGGTATAAAGGTTTTTCCTCCGGTGTAGACGTCAGCTAATCCTACGTAGAGGGGCAAAAAGGGGAAGACGAGATTTTCTGAAATTCCTATGGGAAGGAAAGAAAAAGGGTAAAAGTCTCTCCTTTGACTTCGTTCCCAAACCGCTTTGGCTAGAAGCCTGATATTGAAAAAATGTTTTTTTGAATATTCAACAGGGACATGGTCAAAATGTAGTTAGCCCCTTAAGGGATTGCCCAAACCAATTTGGCAAGATTCATGATTATGACATGATAAAATAGTTTAAATTGTATTTACTTACAATAACTCCTTCTATAGGGTCCCCCAAATAACTTTTTTTTTGAAAATGCTTTAAAAAAAAACTACTGAATATTTTCTCAAATTTCTTTTTTTATTTGAAAGTACAATCCTTTCGGTTAATAATGGAAAAATTTCATTCAAATGGCTGCACGGCTGGCCATGCAGTAGCCTACACGATCGGTCCAATTTTTAAGCACATTATCGATTGTGTGCAGCTGTATTTCACCAATGGCTTCACGAATATTGTCCTTTAAAGCGTCAATTGTCTCTGGCTTGTCGGCGTAACACTTATCTTTGACGGCACCCCACAAATAATAGTCCAACGGTGTCAAATCGCAGCTACGAGGTGGCCAAACGACATCACCTCTGCGGCTGATAATGCGATCTTCCAAAACAGGGCGCAAAACATCGAGTTTAGCTTCGGCTGTGTGGCACGTAGTGCCGTCCTGTTGAAACCAAATGTTGCCAATATCCTCCTCTTCAATTTTTGTGAACAAAAATTCGTTCAACATGGCCCGATAACGATCGCCATTAACTGTAACGGCCACTCCTTGCGCATTTTCGAAGAAAAATGGCCCAATTATGCCTCTGGACCAAAATCCTCACCAAACAGTGACTCGTTTTGGGTGCATTGGCTTTTCAATGTATGCGTGCGGGTTTTCTGTGCCCCAAATGCTTGTTTACATACCCGCCAAGATCAAAATGAGCTTCATCTGAAAAGATGACATTGAAAAGATGACATTTTGCAACATTGCCATGATTTTCAAAGTAATGTCGCAATATTTTCCAGCGTTGTTCAAGCGTATACACAACCATATTCGTTCAGCGGAAGGATAAAACTAATTATCTGTCAAATCAGACATGAGCTAAGTCTTACCATTCACGAAATAAGCACTAGTTGAAAAAAAAAAAAACGTTAGATGGCAGACCCTATATTTGTGTTCATTCTTTATATGGCAACTAAGCACTGTGGAGATGGTCCCCTTAAATAAATATGTATCTATTTTTTATGATAATTGTCGTTTAAACTTAATCCCATTTGTATTGTACTCGCGTTAAATGTCAATGTATTCAAATCGATTTGACAAGAAGGTGTTTGTAACAAATCAACCATGGCTGGCTATTGTAAATTTTGTTGTTTGTTTCTTTACATTTTGAATGTGTGTTAATGTCTCGTAAGATGTTTACTTATCGTCTGTCTGTCGGACTATGTGTCCCTCAATCCCGTCTCTCTCTCTGTATAATTGTCTGGTGTTTGTCTGTTGTTCGCGCAATTAGGCAATATAAATATCTCGTATCGGTATACAGAAACGTAGGTTTTCAAACAAATTTAAGTTTAAACTTTTTTTTTGATGAAGTAATACCAAACCAAACTTTAAGTACAAAACAAAAAACTTTACTAACAAAGTTTTATTATTTTTTTTTTTAATAAAGACAAAAAAAAGTTATTTATAAATTTAAATGACAGATAACATTTAACAACCACAACGAAAAAAAATTGGGCCAAATATAAAAAATTAATCACGTTTTCTGTCTTTATTCTTTCAGATTTTTATTGCAGTTGGTCAAGACAAATTTGCACTTACCCCAATATAACTAATTCTCCATATTTTACACGTGGTTTTTCATGACCATCAGCATCTGATTCGGCTAATGTGGGGGATTCTGAACCGTCAGTACTGAAAGGAAAAGAGCAAATAAGACCACAATAAATTAGAAATTATTAAAATGCAAAAAAGATAAAAACAAGTAAATATACCACATATTTCTTTTGTTTAATATTTAATGAATGAAGTCGTACAAATTCATTCATAAAAACCAAACAATGCATTGACGACGAGTACATGAATAATAAATGTGCATTGTATGCAAAGACCACAAAACTAAAATGCATGAAAAGGCTAAAGAAGTATACAATGCAAAGAGAGAAAAGATAAATAACATAAGATTTATATTCACCTTGATCGAATTGCAAATGCCCTACAATATCTTTTTTTGTCATTAATTTAATAGAAGAATAAATGTAGTTGAGTACACACAGAGAAAAAACATGGTTGCAACATGATCACTGCTACTACGCTATATTCCCTGCATTCTAATATGGTCGCAATCAAGTTATCGATTTTTAAGTAGGTTCTAATCAACAACATGGTCGCTACCATCATATGTCTATAGTAATATTTATTATTTTATGATGACCACTTTCTATATTTTATAATAGTAGATTTAAACCATAATATAGTAACACAAGTTCTGACTACGACAAAAATGTGATAATTATGCAATGATTCTTACTGATCATGTTAACAATGATTCTTACTGATCATATTACGATCACTGAAGACGATTTTGTCTTCACTTAGGATCTTATTATGATCATAATATGATAGTTACGAATTTCAATCATAACATGATAAAAAATGGTAATTTATTAATTAATAATGTTAACATCATTAAGGACGAAGGCCTCTGCAGCCAGTATACCCCCCCCCCCCTCCCCCTTGTATAGGAAATTGGAAATTTATTTACTTTTAATAAATAACAATAAATGTAATTATAACTAAATTACTTTTACTACTACAATCATATACCCAAAAATATCAGATGCTCTTCGAATATGATTGCCCTAAGAGTTTTCCACTACAAATAATAATGATTTAAAATAAGGCAAATTTTTTTGACTTTTTTTTACGAAAAATTTTCATTACCTTAAAAAGAGTAAGGTATTTTCATAATTTTTTTTTCTTTCTTAATTTGGGTAAATGTTCGTTAAAAAACTTAGAAATTTATTTCTTGTTAGAAAAAAATTTTGAATGTTAAGAATATATAAACTAAAAAAATACGAAAATTCAAAATTGTATGAAAACTTAAAGTCTTAATATGAAAACTTTTTTAATTTAGATCATACATTTTAACTTATTTAAACCAAGTATGTTAACTTCTTAAATTTAAAGAAATATTTTCTTAAGCATTCCTAATAAGTTTTAGAATATTTTAACCTATAAAATTCTCATTTGGTTTATAGATTAAATAGTATAACTAATTTAGTTTAGTCTACTAAATTTTAAGTAATAAATTTCAAATAATGAAATTGATTACTTAAATTATATGAGGGAAACTAAAATATTTGAAAGTTTTAACTTAATGGGAATTGCAAATTAAAAAATATTAATAAGCAATATTTTGTGTGTTCGTATGTTTGCGTGTGTGTGTGTATGTGCGTGTGTGTGTATTTTGAATATACATAAATATGAGTATAATTTATAAACAAAAACTATAGTTTAATCTACATTAGGAAAAGTTTAATAGTCTTATGGCCATATGCATAGACATTTTGTTGATTATTACAACAGTCTCATAAATTAAATTTATTGCTTTACATATCAATTTGCTTTATAATGCTGTTAAAAAAAACATCAAAATGTCTATGCATATAGCTGTTAAAATTTAAGAAAAATTTACTTCTTTATAAGAAATTTTTAATAAATTTAAGAACAAATTTATACTAAATTTTAGTTAAAATACGAGTTTATTTCAAAAAAAATTAAGACGTACATAATTTACTTACTTTAAGAAAAAAAATTACTCAGTCTATAAGAAAAGGGTATAAATACTTGATTTAAGTTAAAATTTCTTTGGAGGCAAATCATTCATTGTTAAAAATTAGTTAAACTGCCTAATATTTGGGCAATATTTTATTTTTATTAAGAACATGGATATCCTAGATCTGAGCCAAGGATGATAAATGAGAATTTTAATTGTGCACCAAACATCATTAAAAATAGTACTCTTTTGGCCTAAAAAGTACCAAAAATACCTCTATGGTACATTTTTGGCATTTTTTTTTTTTCATTAAAAAAATCCACAAAATATCAAAACCATTTAAGGAGATAAATACGTATTGCAGTACTTCTGAAAATGATAATACAATTGATTAAACTAAGGTCCATTGTTGACATGAATAAACATATGCTCCATATCGCTAAACATACATAATTCGATATCTAACATGTTATAAAAAAAGACACGATATAACTTTATATTGGTAATTTTTAAGGCACCAAAAATGTTGTCAAAAATAAACAAAAAATAATAATAATAGTACCAAATAAATTAAAGGGTTACTATAGTACTTTTAATGCTCTAATACTACCAATTTCGTCGTCCCCGATCTAATTCAGTTGTAAAACTGTATTATTGGTTAAAAGGTAGGAATGTGGAATATGCATGTGCTAATATTCAATGAAATCCAAAGACATTCATTCCAAAAACTAAAGACAACGGTCATTTCTATAGGAGAGGTAAATTGTCTTTTGTGACATTTCATCGAAATGTTTTTCGGTGATATGTTCTATGTTAGTTCTGTCGCATATCCTGGGACCTAGATAAGTGCTTTAACATGTCACACTGTTACAACCACAATGATGTACTAAATTATTAGATACCTATCTTATGGTGCCGAACATATGTATATAAAAATGATATTGGATGCAATGCATATTTATCACTTAGTTCTTAGTTTACACATTCTGCTGCTACACAAGTGTCCTCAAGGGTCGATGATTCGACATAAATGTAGAAAACAAACTGATTGGAACAACATGTTAGATATATTTACATAGTTTTTCAAAACCACATTTAGTGAAATCATAGCTGATTTTCTTTTTGAGAAAGATTAAGAAAATAAAATGTTAAAGACATTTTGAAATATAAAAGTACGAGGGCGGATCAATAAGTCCGTGACTTTTCGTACTTCCCTAGTAGTTATATGAAATGCAACACTGCTCCCATCAAGTAGCACCTGTTAATAGACTACTGTCAAATTTTGAGTAAGTTCCGTCATTTACTTTGCGTTTAACAGCTGTTCAAAACATACAACTCAAGGATTTTTTTAAAAATTGGAAAAAAGGTAATTTCGAGTGCTCATTAGTCTACAGGTTGGTTGAAAAGTTCCTGCGCTAGAAATGAAAGAATACTGTTTTTGTTACGAAATATATTTTTTTATTCAATATAATCTCCTAGAAGCTCAATACACTTGTTTCAATGATCTTCCAATAATTTTATCCCATCCTTATAATGGTTTTCCGGAAGCTCTGCAAAACAACTGTCTACGGCTGCTATGGCCTCTTCATTCGACGAAAAATGCTTTCCACGAAGGAATTGTTTGAGATTTCTGAAGAGATAGTAGTCACTGGGAGCCAAATCTGGTGAATACGGTGGATGTTCAAGCAATTCTTACTTTAATTCTTTGAATTTAGCCATCGCGAAAACACTTTTGTGAGCATTGTCTTGATAAAAAATGATTTTTTTCTTCTTTAAACCTGGTTTTTTCTCACGAATTTTTTCATCCAGCTGATGCAAAAGGCTGCAATAATATTCAGAGTTGATTGTTTTACCTTTCTGAAAATAATCTATCAACAAAATTCCTTTTGCATCCCAAAAAACTGATGCCATAACCTTCTTTGCTGATCGTTGTGACTTCACCTGCTTTGGAGCTGAACAACCAGTTTCAGTCCACTGTAAACGTTCTTGTTTCAATTTAGGATCATGGTGGTAGATCCAAGTCTCATCCATAGTTATAAAACGACGCAAGAAGTCGGTTTTATTCGGCTTAAAACACTCCAAATTACGCTGAGAAATTTGTTTTCGATCCAGTTTTTGTTGAATTGTTAATGTGTGCGGCACTAACTTTCCTAACTTTAGGGTATTAACATATAATTTGTAATTATATGATTAATAAATAAAATAAATAAATAATTTTTTCCATATTAAAAAAAATCAATGACACGTCAACTTCAAATGGCTTGTAAACAAAGAAAGAATTGACATAATGACTTGCAATTTTGCATGTGTTCTGAGGACAGTTATACCAACTTGAGAAAAAAAAGTTTGGAGCTAGCAGTGCCATCTCTTGGTGAGCGCAGGAACTTTTCAACTAACCTGTATTAACAGGTGGTACTTGATGGGAGCAGAGTTGAATTTCATGTAACTACGAGGAAGGTTCGAAAAGTCACGGACTTATTGATCCACCCTCGTATATAAGGTATTAAACATACCAAGTTTTGGAAAACTGTCCTCTTTGGTTTAAAAAAAAAGGATTTGCGTTCGAAATATTTTTGAAATCAGAAGAGCCAAAATTTGGCATGTCTTATAGTTTTACATGGCACAATAACTCTTCATTTCATTGCATTTAAAGATGGTTCAGTTAATTAATTTTATTATTTTTTAAGACTTCTTGACTTCACTAAAAGTGATTTTGACAACTATAAAGAGTTATCCAACAACATATCCAATAAATTCTGTTCCACATTATAGTCGAATCTACTGGACCTTGAGGACAACTGTGACTATTAAATGCAGCAAAAAAAAAATACGCAAAGGAAACTAAAAAAAAACTACGGACGTGCAATTATGAGCCTTACATACTAGTAGACATATTTTACATATCGAATCACCAGATTAAATTACAGAAACAAACAATTAAATTTAAACAACGTAGGAGGTGCTTGAAGTGGCTGTACGACATACAACGAAGATTTAATAATGTCAAGTAGTGTATTCAATATGATAATAATACTAATACTAATAATAATGGGGAATGAGTAAATTAAATTATGCACCAAGAACATAAAGTAATATATTTATGTACTCGTATGTATGAATATTTTTTTTTTCTTTTATGTGATAACTAAATTTCCTCTATTGCATTTTTAAAATTTTTATTATAACATTTTAAAACCATTTATTTAATATTTTGTCCGCAAATTTTGTGGCGCCTTTTTGAAAATTATCTTGTCTAGCAGCATGTTTGCAAATACATACTCGTACTATATTTGTAACAATAACACGAGGGGTAAAATTTAAAAAGTTTTATGTTTTTTTTTTTTAATAATTGTTAGTCCATTATTGAGGGTTGGTTGTGACATCGATTTTCTGTTGCAATTTGAGCTTGTTCCCTATATTCTGGTTGTGTCTGTCCGTCAGTTTGTCAGTCTGCCTACATATAATGACTACATTTATAAATAATAAAGACAGTCTTACACTAATAGAAAAACATCTGTAAAAATGTTTGCTAAAGTTAGGAAAAAATATTAAAAAAAAAAATTACCTTTCTGAAATATACTGCTAAATTAGCAAAATATGTTATTAGTAACCCAGCAAAACTTTGGTAATGGGTGCGATATTCCCATGCGTTACCTTGTAATGATAGCTCGTTACCTTTTTCACTATGTTAAGTTACTCATTATTGATTACGTAATATATGATTTATAAATGTATTTAATATTATTGAACATCTATTTTTAGATACATTACTTTGTGTTTTTTTGTATGCAAAAGGGTAATGTATGTTTGTTTTGATAACACTAGCGAAAAAACGAAGTTTAAAGCAATCAAATACTATATGCGTCGATAGCTCAGTGGGTAGAGTTCTTGGCTGGCAACCAGATTTCCCTGGTTCGATTCCTATCTTAAACACATTATTATTTTAAATAAAATATTTGTAATAATTTTTTTTAATAAAAATTCCTCTTTTTTAAAAATCTATTTTTAGACACATTACTTTTTCCATTTTCGTAACCATATAAGTAACCCCTTACATTATCACCTCTAAAGTAATGGGTATATACATTACTTTGAGGCTCATCGCCTGTAAAATTTATCAATGAAGTAAGGTGTAAAGTATTCCATCGGCCCCTATGGCTATACATTACTTCACCCATTATTTGGTAATGTGTGGTTTTGCTGGGAAGTTAAAAGCAAAAATTAAACTGTTAAATACACAATATTTGAACACAATATTTGAACTATATTTTTGTTGAAAATAACCATTGCTGAATATTAGTATGTAGACTAAAAACATTACATAAATATGTGAATTTTTTAAAGTTTTTTTTTAATGCCAATAAAAATTTATCTTTTTGAAATCAGCTGTCTACTATTATTTAATAAATATTTTTGTTCTTTTTTAACAGGATACACTGTTATTTCTATACACCTAAATTTAAATTAAATGTATAACTAATATTTTGTAGATATAACATTTTGTTTTTTACCTACTAACATTTAGCAAAAATTTTACTAATATTAACAGATTAATTCGTAATTTTCAATTTATTAAAATTTAACTGAAACATAACTAAAATTTTGTTAATTTCACAATTCTACTTAAGCAATATTTAGCTGCTTTCATCCAATTTTTAAGGGACCTTTATATGGTACTACACAATTTTCAGTTTTATTTCAGAATTTTTCAAAATTAATTTTAAATTGTGTAAAAATTTTTTAAAATTGTCTAAAAATGTCACAAAATTGTCAAACCAGTTTTAAAATCATACAAAAATGTTTTAAATTTGTTTAAAAATTCCTTAAGATTTTTTTTAAATTATCCAAATATCGTTTGAAATTATGTTAAAACCTGTATATTTATCTTATATTTGAACAATATTAAAAATACATTTTTAAATATTGCAGATACATTATAAAATAGTTTATTTTTATTTAAGAAAATTTTATATGTATTTTAAAAATTTTTAAACTTATTCAGTAAATATTTATTTGTATTTCAGAAATTTTAATTTGTATTTCAAATTTCTTCAAATGCAATTAAAATAATTCCCTTTGTATTTTAGAGTTATCCAAATTTATTTAATAAAATACTAACCCATATGAAAAGCGCGATCTTGAAGCGTTAGATTTCAATTTTTTTGTCTCGGGGAGACCAATATTTGCTCTAATGTCCATTGACCTCAAGGGTTCCTACAACTCTAATGTGCAACCCTAAGGTCAGAAAAGGTTACTTGACGTCAATGACTTTTGAAGCAAAAGCTGGTCTTTTTGACACAAGAACATCAATTTATCATATTTTAATATCCGATTGTAATTACTGAAGATGTTAGGAACATTTAAAAATGTGACCCCTACATTCCGCTTGTGCTGGCATTATCGAAATACTTCCTTAGCAAATGTTTTATAATTTTTTGATATCTTTAATTTCCTGACATTAGGATGGTAGGAAATGATATTTGGGAGGAAAGTACTAGAACGGGACACTTGAGGGCAATGGACCTTAGACCAAAAATATTGTTATCCTCGAAACAAAAAAATCGATAAATCTTAAGATCAGAATGTAAATATTGAAGATATAACTTCGGCAAAAAAGAAAATAAAAATCATTTTAAAATGGCCTTGCAACAATATTTTATATTCGAAGGTGTACGGTGCACATTTTTGCTTGTAAGGTGATACGCTATAATATACATCCATTTACCCTCAAATTTCGGATCCGAAAATATATGACACCAGGGGGCGCAAAAATAACCTTCCGATGTTTTTTGGCTGCAATTTAAAAAAAAATGAAAAACTTTGATTCTTCTTGTGGATTATTTTTATTTGGTCTTTTAATTTTTTTTACATCAAGTCGAGAATATGATGTCATGTAAATGGCCGCCGCCACAGTTGATTGTCATTTGAGCACTTTTTATGGCATTTTCCATCACTTTGGCCAAAACTTCCGGCGATAGGTCCTCACATTATGGAGGATATTGTCTTTAAGAGCTGCAAGAGTCTGAGGCTTGTTGACATAAACCCGCGACTTCAAAAAGCCCCACAAAAAGAAGTCTGGAGCGGTCAAATCAGGCGATCTTGCTGGCCAGTGCAAATCGCCAAAACGGGAGATTAGGCGCCCGGGAAATGCATCCTTCAGCATATCGGTTGTGGCACGTGCAGTGTGTGGCGTTGCACCGTCCTGTTGGAACCACATGTTTTCCAATCCCAATTCATCAAGTTGCGGCAAAAAGAACTCGTTGATCATTGCTCTGTAGCGCTCACCATTCACAGTAACCGTTTGGCCCGCGACGTCTTCGAAGAAAAAAGGTCCGATGACTCCTCCAGCGAAAACAGCACACCATACAGTGACTTTGAGCGGGTGTAATGGCTCTTCGTGGGTTACACGCGGATTTTCAGTGCCCCAGAAGCGTAAATTTTGCTTATTTACGTACCCGCTAAGATGGAAATGGGCCTCTTCACTCATGATTATTTTTGATGAAAAATCATCTTCATTATTGCTCAAATAAATAGTCACCAATATTCCGCGTTCTGGAGCAGTGTAGCGTAACATTGTTTATTAACGTGTATTTCGCATGTGTTTACTACACAAATGTCAAAACAGAACTGACATTAGGGGCCAATCGCAAAATTTATAGCATTTTCTGATAGGAGGATTACTTTTGCGCCACCTTGTATGAACTTATAAAACCATATATGCCCATGTATGATCATGTATGTTTATAAATATTTCGATTTTGTGTAAACGTATTTCAGAAATTTCTATTTGTATTCGAATATCAAATAAACCGGTTATTTTTTAGGGAATTCCCATTTTTATAAACTATTCTTTTTTGGCTTCAATATATTAAAAATAATATATATTTTGTAGATATTTTAAATTATTATAAAATACAGTTTATGTTAATATGACTTTTTTGCGTTGATTGATAAAAATCTGTCCTTTGTTATAACTGTTTTTGAATGAGTTAAGAGTAGTTTTTGATCGCTTCACTACTTTGCAAATCATTCAAAATCGGTACCCTGAACAATATTAGAAAAGGTATCCAAAATAAAAGCATACGAAAGAAATATATTTGAACTTCAATAATTCTAAAAACTGTTGAGTAGTGTAATCGATATTCAAACCAATTTTAAAAATGTCAAAATGTTTTTTTTTATGGGGCTATGATGTTGGCTTTTTCCAAGAACTAATAAAAAAAAATAGTTAAATCACAGCTGGCAAAATCAATAACTTACAGATGACGTATAAAATCGATTTTTGGACTTGAACCAATTTTGTTTTAATATTTACACTTTGAATTCGTTGTACATAAATATGTGTATACATATAAACATGTGTGCATCAGAGAACTGCAAAATCAACTTTTTTCTTGATTTAATCATACACAAAAATTCTTGTTCACTTTTAATAATTCAACAAAATTCACTGTAGAATTAAATCAGCATCATGTTACTGAACACTGTTAAGTGATTACATTTGCATAAAACATAAACGACAGATGATTCACACTGATTCCAATTACGCGTTCAGTAACATGATGCTGATTTTATTCTACAGTGAATTTTGTTGAATTATTAAAAGTGAACAGGAATTTTTGTGTATGATTAAATCAAGAAAAAAGTTGATTTTGCAGTTCTCTGGTGTGCATTAAAATAATATACATAATATTTTTTATGAGTATATGTACACAAAAACACTAGAATTGCATGTCACATGAATTTTGTGTTCAACTCAATTTACACCACAACCAGTGGTTTTTAAAAACTTTTATAGTTTTTGATTAAAAATTTGTATGAAATTTGAAAAGTAAACGTAAGTAGTTTTCTAAAAACTACTATTTTTTGGTTAAGTGTAAATGGAGTTTTACTAAATATTCATATTTATTATTAAAAAAATGTAAAATAAAATTACTTTTACGAGTTTACTGTTTTTTTTTTTTTTTTCAAACAATATTACATTTGCATGTTTCATTTACCACATTTATTCGTATAATTTTGTGTGACATTGAAAATTTTAAATTTAATATAAATTTCTTTAGAAAATAAAAACAAAAATGAAAGGTTTAGGTAAAAACAAGAGGTTAAAATAGGCGCAGTTATTTTAGATTTCACAACATGAAAGACAGACAACCAAATAAATTTTGTTTAAAGGTTGGGTCTTATTTGTAAATTTCAATAAATTTATGGCTATAAGTAGTTGTAGTAAAAATAAAAAAAAAAACAAAAACCTCAGATAATCGTTTTTATATTAGGGTCAGGGGTTAAATTTAACGGTTTGTTAAATTACAACACGTATAAAAATAAGTTCAAACAGACATTCATTCGTAGGTATGAGTAAGAAAAATACCTAGAAATTACAATTCAAATCTGATTTACTATACATTCATAAAAGGTAAAGAAGTAAAGCAATTTGATGGAAAAAAAAGAAAGAGTGGAAAAATAAATTTTTAATATTAAAGAACTTGAAAAACAAAGATCTTTTTTTTTTATTTTTTGTATTTTTATTTACTTTAACTTTTCTTTGAAGGTAGACAACAACAAAAAGTCTCCTATTACTACAAAAATGCATATTATTTGTTTTCATTTTAAAGATTCAAATCGGTTTATTTGCAATTCAACACAATTTTTAAGAGGGATGTTTATTTATCTTTTTTTTTTTTTGTTTCTTTTGATCAAAAACAAGACAGTAACAAACACCTGCCCTCTGTTTACATAAAAAATGCAAAAAAGCATGTATTTTATGTGGCTCATTGTCAGACATTATTATAAATGGAATCGGAAACCCTTTAAATGATAAAAAATATGTACATTTAAATGTCAATATATAATGTGAGGCATTCACTTGTATGATTGTATGTAATTATATTTAGGATATTCACAGTTTTATATATTATGGAAAATCGAGCGCCCCGGTAGACTAGTTGGTAGCGTGCTAGCTTATCAGTGCGGGGGTCGTAGGTTCGAATCCCACCAAAGGCTCCGGTCTGTTTTCGCTACAACGAGCCGATGGCCTTTCTCGGGGTTAGGGTATTAATATATAATTTGTAATTATATGATTAAAATAAATATAAATAAATAACTATTATGGAAAACACATACTATACATATAAAAATTTAAATTTAAAATTATGTTTTTTTTTTTTCAATAGTAGCTACACTCAAGAAATTCCTCCTACTAATAAATGTGTTGCTTTCATTGCAAAGGGGATAGAGAAAATATGAATGGTGGAAAAAGATGAAGGGCTTCAAATATGGCCACACGGTAATTGCGCAAGATCAGAGTATTCAAAAACCGAAACCGGTCAACCGGTTTCTTTTTTTTTAAAAACCGATCGGTTTCGAATATTTTGTAAATTCGAAGAAAACCGAAAACCGGTCTTTTTTGTTCGGTTAACCGGTTTTTTTAATTACATCACCAACTGGGTTACTTGGTCTCTTTTATTTCTTCCGAACACTTTTATAATCGTTTGTTTTGCTATGAAGATTTAGATGTAAGTCTGATAGATTCCGATGAATTAAATTAGTTTAATTTCTGATCTAAATAACACAATAAGCAGTATTCAAAATCCTAAAAAAGAGACTGTATAAAATCATTCATCATTATATGTGACCTTCTCCGAGAAAAGGGACCTAGTGTGTGAAAATGAAGTTTTGAGAAAAACGCATTTAAAGTTTCATAACGCATTATCACTGTGAACACACCTTCAGTTGGGAGATGCGATTTGGTATGGTTAGTTATGATTGGGTGCCGACTTTGGTAACGTCATGCCTATGTGATGACGTATTCTTTTCGCTTTTAGAGTGACAATTTAAAAACAATTTAATACTAAAAAATTAAAAAAAGTAAATTTTAATGTTTTTCTCATTTTTATCGATTTTCCCAAGTTCGTTTTGTACTTTTTTATGGGGTAAATAAATTTTTATCAGAAATCTAATTCATTTCATCTTTTTCTACACCCAATTAGGTACCAGAATCTACTCTTAAGTCCAAACCCGTTTTTTGACACACTAGGTCCCTTTTCTCAGAAAAGGTCACATATGATGATTTCATATATCTTGATAAATGTGACGAAAGAACTGAAAAGTTGGACAATTTATATAATTGTCTTTTGACTATTTGTCTAATATCTACTATTAGTGAAAGAGTATTTTCCACTTCTAGCTTTATCAAAAGCAAACAAAAAAATCGTCTTAAAACGAAACATTTAAATTGCATATTATTTCTAAAATATTATTTTAGAAGTGAAAAATAGATTTTCTTTTTACATATTTAAAATGTAATATTAAAAAAACTTATTTAATGCCAAACGTTCAAATTAGTAACGTACCTAGTTTTACCCAATTTACAAACTAAATGATCTCTATTCATTTGATATGAATATAGTGTTATAATATTAATTTTTAAAATATTATATTAAAAAATATTAAAACCAATAAATAAAATGTTGAAATAAAATACAATAAAAAAATATTATAAAATATATTTATTTTTTTTTCAAAGAATGTATTTTTTATTTTTATTACTTTATTTATTAAATTTATTTTTTTTTTTGTTTGTAATTAAAACAATTAACGAATTATATAAGCTTTTTATTCAAATTTAAAAAAAAACCGAAAAAACCGGTTGACCGGTTTTTTCTGCAAAAACCGAAACCGGTTTTTTTAAAGTTCGATTTTTTGAAGAAAACCGAAACCGGTTTTTCCAAAAGGCCGATTTTTTTAATACTCTACGCGAGATGTTAATTCATAGAACAGTTGTTGCCCATCATCAGTTGTTGCCCGCCATCTAATTATCTGATCTGATTGTTATTTTACTTCGGTGGGGTTAAGTGCTATGGGAACACCGAATGAGAACGTTGCGATATGTAAAAATTTGTCCAAAAAAAAACTTCATTAAGAAGGATACTTTTGCAAAAATGTGTCAACTATTTTATTTTGATCGAGCGTCCTTTTCTCTTAATACTACAGAAATTTCCATAAAAATTTCGTAAAATTAAAATAGTTACATTATTTTCAAAATCGGCTGAAAAAAATGCCCCTTTTTGAGTTTTAAATTGTGTGTGGCCACTTTTGAAAAAAGAAATAAAAACAAGTAAAATAATTAAATTCGGCTTTAACCAAATTTCTTTATAACCTCTAAGTGTTTTTGTTACAAATAAAAAAAAAATATTAAATTGAGAAAACATTCGAGAGGGAAAAATAATTTTAAGGTAACAAATTTTTTGATAAAAAAAAATTTTTTTAAGTGAAAAACATTTTTTGTGGTGGATTTAAAATATTATTCACCTATATGCGTCTGGTGAAAAACTATGACAAACCATATCTGATTATATATTGATCTTTATAAAATTATGTATGATTTATATGATAAGATATGGTATAACATTGTATATAACACTATATACAATTATATATGGGTTACAAGGGACTGTGTATATTTATATATGACTATAACCAGCCAGGGAGATACATTTTTTGTGTTTTTAATTTAATTTTAGTTACTTATTATTATTTTTTTACAAAACTTTCAAATTCTTAACCATTTCGGGACAAGAACTAGAATTTTTTTTCTTTTTTTTTGCTTTCAATATAACTATTTTTTCACATTTTTTCTTAGTCAATAAGATATGATTATATATAATTTTATATATAGTTATATAATTATATTTTGTATCATTTATTCAGCCATGATATTTTACCCTAATTTCTGAATACATAACTATGTTATATATAAGTCCCGAAGATCCAATTACCCAGCAAAAAAATGGTAGTCGTTCTGTGGCTATAACTTCTTTCATTGCTTCCTAAACTTCAGTTAGCATTCTTCTATGATTTTTTGGTGTTATTCTAAAGAACTTCCAAAAAAAATTCATATGTTTGTATTTCAAATGTAGTGATTTGGATATTAACCCGATGCATATCTTAAAAAGTCACTCTTTTCAATACTTCTAAAACATAAGTTATCGAATATCGTATATTTTTTGAATCTAAAGCATTTATTAAAAATATTGTTTTTTGATCATTCAAAATCAAAAATTTCAATGAGAAAATAGTTATGACGAACTTTTATAATTTTTTTATTAAATCTTTTTTTATATTTTTGATTAAAATTTATGCAGTTTTGCAATTTTTAACCTCTATTTGAAACTAGTTTAGCCTATTATTTGTATTTTTGTTTAGCATTAATCTGTCCATTTTAAATTATATTGATTTTTGCGAAGGGAAAAATATTGTAGGCGCTATCGCTAGACCGATAAGAGAGTGATTCTGGGCGATAAGTATACTATAAAAGGTTCTAGGTAAAATATATCACTTTATCGATGTATAAATTTAAATTTTTACATACGTCGTTTACAAGGCATATTGTGGCTACCCACATTATAAATATAAGGCTTGAATAACACAGTTGAACACAAAAAAATTACGGGGTTGCGATGATTGATTCTTGTTAAGGAAACCAAAAAAAAAAATATACGTGTTTCGGCGTTTTGATAGTTTACATCGTAATTTCATTTTAGAGGCGGTCAAAGTTTCCCAGCTCTGGCCTGTTCTTGCAGCATAAAAGTATATAAAACTATGTTTTCTTTTCATCTGCGGTGTAGGATATGTTGAGCAACTTTGTACATAATGACATGACAAATATCTTTGTAGAACATATTAACCCTCTAACTCCCCGTCATAATGACATTTTTTGGCTTTATTTTAACAAATTGTAAAAAATACCCCGAAAAAGTGGAAGGGCGGGATTGAAATGTTTTACAAATATATTGGCCATAAAATTCTACTACATATGTGAGAACACACCAAAACCCAAAACTTAACACAAACACCAAAAACCAATCAAATTCAAGATTGCTCATCAGATTTCTAGTCAAGTTTTGGGATGACCAACATATTAAAAGTCAGATTTTGGGATCACCTACATAACATTTAGGTCATCCCAAAATGTGACTAGAAGTTTGATGGGTAATCTTGAATTTGTCTGGTTTTTGGTATTTGTGTTAAGTTTTGGGCTTTAGTGTGCTCTGACATATATAGTATAATTTTATGGCCAACATTTTTGTAGAACATTTCATTCTAGCTCTCCCACTTTTTCGGGGTGTTTTTTACAATTTTTTAAAATAAAGCCAAAAAATGTCATTGACGGGGAGTTAGAGGGTTTATATGTTCTACAAAATTATTTTCTATACCATTATCTACAAAGTTGCTAAACATACCCTACACCTCAGATGTAAAGAAAACATAGTTTTGTATACCGATATGCTGCAAGAACATGCCAGAGCTGGGAAACTTTGACCGCCTCTAAAATGCAATCCCGATGTAAACTATCAAAATGCCTAAACACGTATATTTTTGTTTGGTCTCCTTAATCAATCGTCGGAAAGCCGTAATTTTGGAAAGAGTTTGAAATTGTTTTACAGTGTAATATATAAATAATATGTAGAATTTTAACAAATTGTCAGGATTTATCACATACAATTTATTTTATTTGGAAATGTAATACAATTCCGGAAAAATGCTTATTTTTCTACTTAAAACGTCAGTGAGAACAAAAACACATCTAAGAATAACTTTTAATAAACTGCTCATAATCCATTTCAGCATTTTCCGTCTAAAAACCTTACAAAAAATATTACAACAAAATGGGCAAATTAATAAGAAAAGTATTTTAAAATATAATTTTTATTAATTTAAAAATTAAAAAATTTATTTAAAAAGCACTTAATCTGTATAATTGACTAAAATTGTTAAATGTTACAAGATTTTAACAAATACAAGTTATTTAAAATATCAGTGAAAGTTTGAATTTATTAAAAATAATATTTCACTTTTATTGTTCATAAAAATTATTGTTTAGGAAACTCAGTTAAAAATATTACATTAGTTATTACGTGTTTTTAATTTTGTTTTAGGCCTAGTGACTCTATTTACTTTCAAAGTTTATGCAACAATAAATTTATTTTTAGCAAATATTTGTTTTTCTTTCTTCCATTTTATCACTTGACAACAGTGCGTTATTCTTTTAACTTAATTTCGTTTTAACTTAACCCTCTAAATATCAGTCTTTTATTTTTGATGAAATTTGAAGATATACTATTAGGAAAATTATAAAAAACTGGAAAATTATTTGTTAAAGCTACTAACATACATTGACAGTATGCTTGATCAAAACTAAAACAACAAAAATGTTGGGAAAATGTGTTGTACCCTGAAACCTTTGAATTTCAAATATCTGTAACTCCGCCAAAAATGCAGAAGCATTAACTCGGTGTCTTGACATGCAATCAAATTAAAGCAAGTAATTACCAAACTGATTTTATCCCAAGTAAAGACATTTAATTTACATGATGATATCGCTTCTTTTAATGTTGTCTGCCATCGAATGCCACTTTCAGTTTTCATTTTAATTTAACAATATAAAAATAACACAAATTTTAGTAAATAAAAACAGGGAAAAATTTAATGATTTTTTAATAGCAAGCATTTTATTACACCGGGTAAGGCGATAAATAAATATGTTGTGTTAAAAACATTATTTAATTCTTATTACTTTTTCTCATAAATATCGATTTTTAAAAATTTCATATTTGTTTTAAGACACAGTTTTTATATGTAGCTTGAAATATTTGCTATGAAATACGCGGAACTGCCCTTTGTTTATGAAAGACTTGTGCATATCAATAGTAAAATAAAAAAAGAAAATTTTATGTGAAAAAGTGACTGAAAATCTAATAAATAGAGGCACTCGTTCCATATTTCCCAACGCTTTAAATAAGCATTTTCGTAAATAATTGAATGCGTTAATTACCGAATTTCAATACACCAGGGCTGTCCAATAAGTCCGTGTCTTCTTCAATTTCCCGCCTCTTAACTGAAAGGGCAACACTGGTCCTCTCAACAGGCATCTGTCAGTTGACTCCTGTTTAAATTTGAACAAGCTGCGTCATTTAGTTTGTGTTTAACAGCCATTCATAACAGACTACGACGTGATTTGATTTGAGGATTGAAGAGAAAATGGAAAATGCAAAATGACAGTTTGCATGTCAAAAATCCATGAATTGCTTCCTCATACGCTTTATTGTCCTGATTTGGCCCCGAGTTACTTTTTCTTGTTTCCAAACCTAAGAAATGGCTCGGCGGAAAGAGATTTTAATCCAACGATGAAATCATCTCTATTTTAATGACAAATCTTATTTCTCGAAAGGGATAAAAAAAATTGGAGAAACGTTAGATAAGGCGTATAGAGCTCAAAGGAGCCTATGTTGACAAATAAAGTGATTTTTTATCCAAAAACCTGTATTTCATTCAAATAGTCGGAGATAAAACTAGATAAACTATTTATTTCTTTTCTTTAAATCAGTATAATTTTTAATCTTCGAAAACGCGAGTTAAGTAAAAACCGAATTGCGCAAATTAAATAAATAGTAAAACACGTTATATATTTTTGCAAAAAAAAATATATATATTTTTTAGTGAAGAAACAGAACAGTAACGTGCCATATTTTTCCATACAAATTGACATACACGTTGATAAACTCGTCGAGCTTTGCTGTTGTGGAATAGAATCTATTTTATTTTCACAACGTTTTTTTTTTCTTCTCTTGTTTTTTGTTTCTAATTCTCTTAACAGCATTGCCACATTTTGGAAATATTTGTAAAAAAAAAATATATATTATGAGTAAAGTTACGATACAATATTCTATAGCTCTCATAATCTATACTATAATCTATACTATAGATTATTTCCTCTCTAGTGTCTCTCTCTCTCTTTCCTTTCCAGTGTCTCTCTTTCCTCTCAAGTGTCTTTCTTTCCTCTCCTACGCTTACTAACAACACATATAAAAACAATAAAGATGATTAATTATTTTTTTAATATAAATTCAGAATCGAATATACTAAATTGGTTTATATTACGTTCGTTGTTCATTCGCTAGCACACTAAGAGGCTATGAGAGCTATAGAATATTGTATCGTAACTTTACTCATAATATATATTTTTTTACAAATATTCCCAAAATGTGACAACGCTGTTAAGAGAATTAGAAACAAAAAACAAGAGAAGAAAAAAAACGTTGTGAAAATAAAATAGATTCTATTCCACACAGGGATGGAAAACATGGTACAATTGTACTTTTTTTGGTACATTTTTACCTTGGTTAATACCGTGGTTAATACCGCGGCTCATTTAGTACAATTTTAAATTTTTTCAAATTTTTAATTTATAACTTGATAAAACAACATAACATAAAGTCGACTTTTTTAAAAGCAACTTTAAATTAAAACGTGCTTTTAATTTATTCAGCTACTATAGTAAAAAATAAAGTCAGTTTTAAGTTGAACCGGCACTAAATTGGTGTCACCTTAAATGTACCAAATGTTTGCATACACATTGTACTAAAATATTCGGAAGTGGCAACATTGAACAGCTGGTTTTAAATTACCTCTCAAAACAAAGAAAATAAGAAAAAAGTGTATTATTGTTAAAAAACAATTAAATGTCTTTAAATTTTTTAATAGCAAATCCTGAAAAAGTTAAATTGTTCTCAAAGTTTTGTGGTAATTATATGACTACATAAAATTAACGATAAATTTTTTTTCACCCCGTAAATTTAAATTTTTTTTAAGTCTTTTTAGTGTCTAAGCAAATCCGACTCAATACGATAAAATTGTTTAAAAAAAAAAAAGCGGAAAAAATTTTGGTACCGTGAGGATCGAAAAAGTACAATTTGTTTGTCTGGTTGGTACAATAACAGAAAACATATTTTCCTTCCCTGATCTATACGGTACCCTTTACACTAAAATAAATTACAGTTTTTGCAGTCTTTCTTATTCCGGGCCGACGCTTACTTTTTAAACCCCTTTTTTAAATGGGTTATCACAAAATTTATAATAAAAAAAAAACAATCATTGAGGGAAATAAGGTATATTTACTATAAAAACACAAAAACATGAAACATAAAAAAACTTGTATGTTGGAATTGGTAGACAATTTCAGAAGACTAATTTATTCCACGTTATATTTTAATATTAACATTTTAAAAATAAAAAGAACGGCTTTTTATCAGCTTTTTGCCATCAAAGGGTTAAACATAAGTTTTAAGGTTGAATAATACAAACACAATACATGTAAAAAGTAGGTAATACAAAGTTGGCAAAATGGAAAAAATTACCAACATTTTTGTTGTTATAGTTGGTTACAAGTGTATGATTTTTAAATTTCCTTAATATTAACAAGTAGTACACGCTAAAAAAAAACATAACATCTGTTAAAAATGAGAGCAAAAAGTTTACAAATCGTTTATGTTTAAAACACAAGGTAAACTTTAAAACTAAATGCTCGTAATTTTAAGCAGTAGATACATGCATGGCAGTGCTTAGATACTTACAGTGTAGATGAACAAAAGCCAGTAGGTATCTATGCACTCCACTTCCGAAAATTAATTTTCAAGCCAACATATTTACGAGCGTTAAAAAGTTTGGATTCTTTAAAGTCCTAAAAATATGAAATATTTAAAAATTTGAAATTCTAAATTTTAAGTCATAAATTAATTTTAGTTAACTCTCAAGCGCGCGCTCTCTCTCTCTCTCTCTCTCACTATCTCTCGTTCTGTCCCTCTCGCTATCGCTCTGTCTCTCTCTCACTATCTCTCGTTCTGTCCCTCTCGCTATCGCTCTCTCTCTCTCACTATCTCTCGTTCTGTCCCTCTCGTTATCGCTCTTTATCGATCTCTCTTTGAAAAGTTAATTACAATAAATTTATGACTTAAAATTTTAAACTCCAAATTTTGTAAATGTTCATATTTTAAGGACTTTCAATAATCTTAACTCCTGAACGTTCAGAATTATGTGAATTTAAGATTTTTCTTTGCGTGTAATTTAAATAGAAAATGTAAGAAAACATTAGTTGTTGTTGAAGAATTATTTTTTTTTTTTTTCTTATGACAACTTACATAAGATACTAATTATCAATTTATATATATTTAGTTTCAAAAAGGTGTTCAAAAAAATTAAACTAAAATTACGTGGAAGAAATGTTTCTTTAAAATAATATTCCCGTGAATATCTTTATTTTTTGACTAAACGCAAACAACACCCTCATAAAGCTATGGTTTGAAAAGGTCCTTTGGTAATTCAATTGTACACTGCGTACTTTTTTTGTTTACAATGGGTTTTTGTACAGCGAACGACTTACAGCAGGCCTGCATGCGACTTATTAGCAGGCCTGCATATTTTCGATGTTTTGAGTACATGGAATCGTACCCTAATTAACCTTTTAGCTCTTTGTTCTTAAAGCGATGATATTTATACTATATATTTGAAATTTCTCAAAGTATTTTCAAGTTATGGTGATTTTTTGTTAAATTTAGCTGAATTTAGAAAAAATTTATATTTTTAAGCAATTTTAAAAATGTGTTTAACATACTAAATTTGATTTCAAACTATTTGTTGGAAGACATTATTAAAATATTATTTTTTGGATTTGTTCCAAATCGCGAAACTTGAGAGGTTATTTAGCCCAATTTTTCACTTTTAGACTAAAATGCTTTAGTTTAAAATAAGAAAAAATATATTTCCCCAAACAATTAATTTTCACACAAGACTTTTTGTGTTTATAAGTAATAATCAAAATCAAATTTTAAAACTCTTATCGACACTTCGTTTAAAAAAAAACATGTTGACAAACAAAATTTGCTAGATTTGTTTAATCTGAGCAACTGGCAAAATGCCTGCTTGCGTCACATTAGTACAACCCTATACCCTTGTTTACACTCTAAGTCTCTTTTTCATTGCCTCAAGACATAAACAAATTAATTATTATTTTAATTGGTATTATGAAACAAAACGCCTGAAAAAGTTTAAGAAAAAAAAACCTAAAAAAAATTTGTATAAATATTTTAAAATTATGGTCACATACGAAAATTAATTTCCGGCTAACTTATGAGATTTTTTCGAAAAAAAAAAATCTACACCTTTAGTTTTATACACATTTTTATGTATTAAGAATTAGTTAATTATTATTATTATTATTAGAATTAGTTAATTATACCCCTTTTTTACAAGTTGATTAAACTTTTGTTATATACTTTTGTACGACTTTTTTTGTAGTAGTAAATAATATTCTTTTTTTTATTTATTTTTTCAATAATAGCATGTAATTCATGACACACATTGCAAATAAAACCGTTACTACAATACAATTTATTATCAACTGTTATTTAGTGCATCCCAAACCCAAGTCGGTGTGTAAAGTCGTACCACGCCTAACATTTTATTATTTGCCCGACATAGTAAACAGTGTGTTTAAATAATTAAGTAAAAAAAATTCATATAAAACCTGAAATGTGTACCAAAGTTTCGAATTCGTTACAGCTTTTTAAATTTTGTCACCAAAGATAAATATTATTCATGCGCCCCAAAATAATTTAACAATATAAAAATATCAAAATTGATTTGTTTGATTTGTTCTTTCTTTTAAATAATTTTGAAAAAAAAATGGTCATGTTCTGTTTTTTTTTTTAATAAGCTTACATCAATTTTTGTTTAATACGTACTCGCAAATTGTATTTAAATTTAGATTCAATTTTAGAAACTCTTAAAAGGTATAGAAATTTGTTACATAAATTATTTTCCAAACAAATAGTTAGCGCTTGGTTACATTTATTTTGTAATGTTAAGCCCATATTACATATTTACAGGTTGGTTGAAAAGTTCCTGTGCTCGAAATGAAAGAATACTGTTTTTGTTCCGAAATATATTTTTTTATTCAATATAATCACCCTGAAGCTCAATACACTTGTTCCAATGATCTTCCAATAATTTTATCCCATCCTTATAATGGTTTTCCGGAAGCTCTGCAAAATAACCGTCTACGGCTGCTATGGCCTTATCATTCGACGAAGAATGCTTTCCACGAAGGAATTGTTTGAGATTTCTGAAGAGATAGTAGTCACTGGGAGCCAAATCTGGTGAATACGGTGGATGTTCAAGCAATTCGTACTTTAACACTTTTGTGAGCAGGTGCATTGTCTTGATGAAAAATGTTTTTTTTTTCTTCTTTAACCCAGGTCTTTTCTCACGAATTTTTTCATCCAGCTGATCCAAAAGGCTGCAATAATATTCAGAGTTGATTGTTTTACCTTTCTAAAGATAATCAATCAACAAAATTCCTTTTGCATCCCAAAAAACTGATGTCATAACCTTCTTTGCTGATCGTTGTGACTTCACCTGCTTTAGAGCTGAACAACCAGCTTTAGTCCACTGTAAACGTTCTTGTTTCAATTTAGGATCATAGTGGTAGATCCAAGTCTCATCCATAGTTATAACATGACGCAAGAAGTCGGTTTTATTCGGCTTAAAACACTCCAAATTACGCTGAGAAATTTGTTTTCGATCCAGTTTTTGTTGAATTGTTAATGAGTGCGGCACTAACTTTCCAAACAGTTTTTTTCATACGTAATTCTTCATGTAAAACATGGAGTACTCGTTCGTCTTAGATGCCTATGGCATTAGCAATTTCACGCTTAGTCAAACTTGGATTTTCACTAACCATATTATGTACCTGCTCAATGATTTCTACTGTGGTTGCAGTTTTTGGTCGTACTTCGCGTGGATCGTCTTCAAGGCTGGTACGACCACGTTTAAATTCAACGGTGCGTTTTAAAGGTGAGGACTCCTTATACACTTCTAACAATTGTTCATAAATTGCAACTTTGCATGTGTTCTCAGGACAGTTATACCAACTTGAGAAAAAAAAAAGTTTGGAGCTAGCAGTGTCATCTCTTGGTGAGCGCAGGAACTTTTCAACCAACCTGTATAGTATTTAATTTACATAATTACTTGTGAACGTATACTTAATTTTTCCAAGAAAATGTTTACATTTTTTCACCTTTCAAACTTATCAAAATTTATGTAATGTTTTATTTGTATGTTTTAACATTTACTTGGAAATGTATATAAATTAAGTTTTATATTGTATGTATTTTACATACGAATATTTTATATGTAGATACATAAAAAACTGTATAATTGCCTAACTGTAACACATTCACTTGAAAATTAATCTAGAAGTAGCAATTGGATGTAAAGTCAAGAAGTTTTATAATAGTTTTTTTTTTTTTTAATAATCATTGGAACTGATTAATTTTACGGACATAATCAAAATTATTTGCTTAATTATATAATAGTAATAAAATAAATAAATAAAATAGAAATGCTTCAGATTTTTATTAAATAGAAAACAAATTAACAGAATTTTTTTTTTGCAACCAATTTAAAATTGAAAAGAAAAAAAATTAGAAATCAGTTCTGATTGGTTGGATGTTCATATCAAACTCTTAATATTGTTTATACATACTTTTTCATATACAAATTAATGTTGATTTCATCATGAAATTAAATAGTGAGATGCTTACCTAAAAAGAGAAAGACAAAAATAAATTAAGAATTTAAGATGTAATTAAAGTTATTTATCTATAAACAGATTTTTTATTGGAAACAACAAATAAGCTGCTGATTTTTTGCCAAAAATTTTGATTTATTTACAAACAAAATTCACCAGCCTTTTTTTTGTCAATTTACCAACGTATTTTTTAGAGTGTATGATTTAAAAAAAAAATTAAAAGTTTTTTAACTCAAAGCCCACGGTTTAGTGAGCACTTTTGGGTATAAGAAAAATTTCCAAGACATTTATGACTACTGTGCTTTAATATAATCGTTTCTGAGTCCCAATTCACACAGAGCGTAACTCTTTAAGGCCCATTATTATAACTTGCCGATAGCTAAAGTGAGGATGTTAACGGACAGATTATTAGTTTTTCGTTATTATAAGTATACTTTAACCTAAAAGTGACCGATAAGCTAAAGGTAAGTTCATCTTACCTTTAACTTTTAACGTAAGGTTTAAGCATTTGAAGTTGCCACATTTTCTGCTCTGCAGCGTAGTTGCCGTGTAGTTTTTTGCTGTTTGGTTTTTTTCTGTATTCACCGTCGACAATGTAAATTTTATATAACAAACATTTTGATCTTTTACACAATTCGAAGAAATTTTGTTTTTCGTTTGTATTTTTTGTTTGTTGTAAGTAAATAAATAAATAAAAGTACGTCGTTGCCACTACGTATATAAAAGAACCATTTTAATTTGTCAAAAGTAATCGGTTTTTTCTCTAGTAACGCCATATTTTTAAAAAAATTAATTTTATTTTATAAGGAAGTTGTAATAACCAAAAAAATTTAAAGGGGACTTTATTCCTTACTTTAGCTAAAGTTACCTTTAACTAACACGCACCTTAAAGGCAAGTTATAATATTGGGCCTAAGTTTGTTAAAGAGAGGGGAAAGAATAGTGGTAATTGGTACGGAGTTACTGCAGTTCTCAGCAATTCGTTGTTTTTCACTCTGTGCTTTGTTTTTCATTAATTTTAAACCAAAGGAAAATAAAAATTATTAAAAAATATTTCCCGGTCTGTTTTCGCCAAAACGAGCTGATAGCCTTCGTTGCTAGTGCTCGGTTAGGGTATTAAGATATAATTTGTAATTATATCATTAATATAAATTTAAATAAATAAATATAAATTTCAATTAAGGCAACTTTCAAAGAGAATTTACAAGAATTGCCGCAACAAAAATTGCTGTGTGAAATGGATTATAAAACCCATGTTTGAAAATAAAATTTTAAAAATATATCCCAAAGAGCTTTTAAAAATATATTAAGAAATCCAGTTTCATAATTTAATTATCGAAAAATCTAGTTTTATAATTATGTTTACATAGCATTCAGCAATAGTATTGGCATCGCTTTACAAAAAAAAAAAGGAAACTGTTAACAAAAAAAATAAATATTAATTATTTAAGAAAACTAAACAATACAAGTTTGAAATTAAATAAAATTGTGATTTTAATTGAAATCTACAAAAAAAAAGGGAATTTGTAATTATTGATACCATTTTAAGTGGGTTTAGAAGGCTCAAAAAACGTAAATTTACTGATTTTTTTTTAAATAAATAATTTTTTACTTAAAAATTTAGAAAATTCAGCTATTGGGACCTCATTTCCCTTAACCTCTTAAAAAAAAGTTCTCTCGGCGTAGTCAGGACTAGTCCATTAAAAATTAAAACCCCATTTTTTCTGTTAGTAAATATAAAGTCCGTGCTTGAACGAAGGAAAAATAAAAAATTGATATAAGAATTTTTGGCGGAATTGTGAACAAAAAGTTCCATTTTTGGTGAAATTTTCCCTACAGAGAGAAAACGGATTCATTGCGACTATCGAATTTTTTGCCAACCCAATAGTTTGGTTGGAGCCACCGATATATTTGGGTGTAACCCACATCTTCCGAATTTTAGGATTTTTTGTAGAAATACAGTATAAAAAAATACTAAAACAAATACAAAGTTTAAGGGCACTGACACACCTGAATCCGGAAAAATGAGGTCTTGAAAATCGGAAAAAATACAAAAATGTACAAAGTAATACTTACTTAATTATCATTTTCTTGAAAAGTATTAAAGGTACGCGGCTCATAAGGGTCGCATTTGAAAGGATATTAAATTACTTTTGATTTGATATGCAACTTGATTTTTTCTTTTAAAAGGTCAAAGGTCACTTTTACTGACCAATAACCCGGGAGCTTATATTTCCGAAAGCGATCTTTTAAAAATTTAAAAAAAAAATGTGTTAAAGATGGTTTTCTTCTCTACAGCTGTGACAAATTTAAGAGTGCATTGTATCTACGATTACAATTTGATTTTAATTTCTTGATCCGAAAATACCTTCACTCTGAAATTTTTCACAGCTGTAGAGAAGAAAACCATCTTTAACGATTATGTACGCCATAAAATGGAAGAAGTGCACGATGAGTTTGACGAATAGAACAATTATTTTGATTAAAAATTTCAACAATTTGCACGCGTTGCTCTGGTGTAAGTCGAATCATAATGAAATTTCAAAGCAAACTAAACAAAAAGCAACTATCAGCTGTTAAATGGGTTGTCAAATAAAGCAGTGATGCCAACTTAAAGTTGTGACACTCTTTAAAAAAAACACCCTATATTAACAAAGAATTTAATTTAATAAAAAATAATTATGATTTCTCTTTTTCAACTATAAATAATATTTTATTTTTGTAAGCTTATTCTACAATTGCAAGAATAAGCTTATAGTAATCATACACACATAATATTTTCACGAGGGTTGCGTTTTGATTTTTCTATAATTGTTACGATATCGCTTTTCAACACACAAGCTTAAGGCTTGTGTTTGAAAGCTTATAATAATATTTTTCTCAAGTGATTTGGTATGTTGGGTATAGTTTGAAGTTTTTATGTATTGAAGTTTAAATAAAATTTTTCGACTTAAATCGAAAAAAAAACTGTATGAGAAATAATCCACGTTGATTTGCTGAGTTAAGAGGAAATTTACTTCCTAACTCTGTGTTTTTAAAATTCACTTTTATTAGTTCTTCGTAATAAATATTTAAGCCCAAGGTCAATTTTATAAAAGAAAATATTTGTTTTTAAAAATATTTATTACCAAGAATATTTATTACCAAGAACTAATATTAAAAATGTCGAAGAAATTAAACTGAATAATTTATTCACTTTTATTTTTTGATATTCATAGAAAACCGGCTGCTACTACAGTGATTACTACTGATTGCTTCACACACAATTGTCATGTAGTAACTGTCAAATTGTTTGAGTGTACATCCAATGACTTAATCATGTTAAAATAATAAGTTTAGTAACTAAGTAATTACATTACAATTTTTGCTGGGATACTACCACTTTACATATAATTTTGTTTTTAGAATTTTATTAAATATTAAGTAAAATAATTTTAAAAAATACTGTTTAAATATTTAATGAATGACTAATTGCATTCTATTTAAAATTTAAAATTAATAAAACAAGCGCCGACATTAAATATATGTAAATAGCTGAATTAGAGCGTTACGCATAAAGTGTTTAAACAGTACAGAGAAAAACCAAAAGAAAATTGGCCGGCAAAAAAAAAATATCGTTAAACAACGTGCAAAATATGTATGCATATTTCCACAAAGTATTTAAATAATGACTTCAAAAATAAAACACTGCTTTAGAATACATTTTATGCATTTATAAATACTATGCACGCGTAAAAAAAACGCGACGTTAAAAAAAAACTTGTGTAAATGCTAAATTGTGTCAAATGAATAAATTTTAAAATCTCGCGCCAATTCTCAGTTAAAGTATATAGATGGTAATTTTAAGTTACTCACTTTTTGTGTTAAACTGCTTGTTTTCAAAATGTTTTTAATTCCAATCGGTTGCTTGAAAAGTTCCTGCGCTCTAAATGAAAGAATACTGTTTTTGTTACGAAATATATTTTTTTATTCAATATAATGTCCTAGAAGCTCAATACACTTGTTCCAATGATCTTCCAATAATTTTATCCCATCCTTATAATGGTTTTCCGGAAGCTCTGCAAAATAACCGTCTACGGCTGCTATGGCCTCTTCATTCGAAGAAAAATGCTTTCCACGAAGGAATTGTTTGAGATTTCTGAAGAGATAGTAGTCACTGGGAGCCAAATCTGGTGAATACAGTTGATGTTCAAGCAATTCGTACTTTGATTCTTTGAATTTAGCCTTGATGAAAAATGATTTTTTTCTTCTTTAAACCAGGTCTTTTCTCACGAATTTTTTCATCCAGCTGATCCAAAAGGCTGCAAAAATATTCAGAGTTGATTGTTTTACCTTTCTGAAGATAACCAATCAACAAAATTCCTTTTGCATCCCAAAAAACTGATGCCATAACCTTCTTTGCTGATCGTTGTGACTTCACCTGCTTTGGAGCTGAACAACCAACTTCAGTCCACTGTAAACGTTCTTGTTTCAATTTAGGATCATGGTGGTAGATCCAAGTCTCTTCCATAGTTATAAAATGACGCAAGAACTCGGTTTTATTCGGCTTAAAACGCTCCAAATTACGCTGAGAAATTTGTTTTCGATCCAGTTTTTGTTGAATTGTTAATGTATGCGGCACTAACTTTCCAAACAGTTTTTTCATACGTAATTCTTCATGTAAAATATGGAGTACTCGTTCGTCTGTGATGACTATGGCAGTAGCAATTTCACGCTTAGTCAAACTTGGATCTTCACTAACCATATTATGTACCTGCTCAATGATTTCTGCTGTGGTTGCAGTTTTTGGTCGTCCTTCGCGTGGATCGTCTTTAAGGCTGGTACGACCACGTTTAAATTCACCAGCCCAAAATTCAACGGTGCGTTTTGAAGGTGAGGACTCCTTATACACTTCTAACAATTGTTCATAAATTTCCTTTGCTTTTAAACCCTTTAAAACAAAGAATCTAATGACTGTACGATATTCAATTTTTTCCATATTAAAAAAAAATCAATGACACGTCAACTTCAAATTGCTTGTAAACAAAGAAAGAATTGACAGAATGACTTGCAACTTTGCATGTGTTCTCAGGACAGTTATACCAACTTGAGAAAAAAAAAAGTTTGAAGCTAGCAGTGCCATCTCTTGGTGAGCGCAGGAACTTTTCAACCAACCTTTAATATCAACCTTTTTAAGTTGTCTTTGACTTTATCCTTTTCAAATTTATATAAAAATTTTCCATTATATTTGTATTTATTTATTTAACATGATGTAATTTGTTTGTATGTGAAACAAGAAAAATGGAAAATATATACATAAATTTAATTTTTTATTTAAAAAATTTAACTGCATAAAAAAATAATGGTGGTATGTATAGCAACGATTTTAAACAAAAAAAAATATACATATAGTTATATACAAATGAACTTTAACAATTTCATGGTAATACTTTGGCATTTGCGTAAATTGTAAATGTTTATTAAACCATTTTCAGGGTTTTTGTTTATAACAAAAAGAAATCCTTTAACATTTACATACGATACTTAAGTAAATACATCAGAGATTAATGCAAATATTATTTATTAAGAATATTATTTATTTAACAGTTGAAATGACCGTTGAAATGTCAAGAGTACTACTACTTGAAAGGTGTTAAATTTCAATTATATTGTTTGAATTATTGTATGAATTATTGTTAAACTTTACATGTTGTAATGAATTAATAAAAAATGTTTTTGCAAATTTTTAGTAAAACAATTAGTTATATTTGATAAAATGTATTGTTGGTTGAAATGCAAAACGACGCAATTAACATAAAAATTCAATATCAATTTATCATTGATTATCATAAACTGATATACGTGGGTTGTTTGATTCAGTCAGTGACTTTTTATATAAATTATATTTTTAAGTCAATTGCGCTAATCGTCGAGTGTGAGCAATCATGCACTCAGAAAAAAAAGTTAGTAGAAAAATTTGTAAACAGTTTTCAATCCCACTTTACTATTTTCGTACTGATTTTTAGTAAAAAAAATATTATTTAGCAAATCTTTTTGCTATTTACATTTTACAAATTACACAATTTTTACATAATATTTACAAATTTTCGTTGCTAATTTCAGAAATCATTTTACAAATTTTTGAAAACCGATTAACAAAAAAAATTACTAATTTTAAAAAAGTTGATATTGAAGTAAATGTTTTTTCCAATTAACATTTAAACCTACAAACTTAAATTGCCCTAAAATCTTACATAGGATTAAAAAAGGGATCGAAAGTAAAGATACCGACTCATGTCTAAAAATAGGACATCCACTTAAAATAGCACTAAAAAGGGTTTTTTAGTTCTAAAAATCAGCCCTACAAACAATTAAATTTAATCTTAAAAAAAAAATTGACTAAAATATTTTTCAAAAAGAAAATTACCAAATTAAAACAAAATAATAAATTCGTTTATGTTTTAACAATTTTTAAGATTTTTAAGCCTTTAATTGTTTTTTTATTTTGTATAAAATATTTTTTTTAAAATATAATCAAAATTTTTGATGCTCGATAAAAAAAATAAATCTAAAACTTTGTACTAATATTAATAGTATTTAGTAATTTTTTTTTGCTGATTTTAGCAAACAGATTTTAAATTGACTTTACAAAAAGTCTACTAAAATTTAGTAGCGGCTACTAATTTTTCTACTAATTTTATTGTACTACACGTCAGCAGACATGTGTTGCTAAGGTTAGCAAAAAATACCGCTGGGCTCAAATTAGCAGAATTTCCCGTAACAACAGCAAAATTTTCAGTTGCCATTACAGACTTTTTTTTTGGTGAGTGTGGCATCCATCTCTCGGATAGCTTTTTCATGGCCAAATATTCATATAAATTATGGTTTATCCGTTCAGTTGTCGTGCTTACAGACTTAGACAGTTTCAATATCATTCAATGGGTTTTAACAACGATCTGGCAACTTTTGGCCGTGCTAAACGTTCGATGTCACTTGTACTAGTACCACGGAATTTATCATAATCATGGAAGTTGATGGTTTCCTCACGCAAAAAATTATGCTAATGAGCACACGAATTTTAATTTTTTTAATTTTTGTTGAAATTCACGAGGTTGCCTGCTTTCATCATACCAAAGAGCCAATTTATACGATGCAATTGATTGTATGCAATTTCCTTAATTCCCTTTTTAAAGTTGCTTCCAAAGATATTAGACATATATTGGGTATACAAGTTAGTAATGTCGATTTGGACAACAGATGGCATAACTATCACACATGGTTTGTGTCAATACTAACAAATATGGTATTTTGGAGGGTAAACATCTGTCATTATAATTCAGTATTCGATAGACGCCAAAGTGTACATATTTTTTTCAATCGCTATAATTATGTGGAATTTTGTGCCTAAAAAGATGATTTGATGGGAAGTCTGATAACCTTCTTTCATTTGAAGAAAACGTCTGCTGAAAGTTATCGATTGTTGGTAGAAGCTTACGGTCAATATGCACCAACTTTAAAAGTGGTAATTTCGTCACAGAAGGCAATGAGAGGCCTGGTCAGCCGAAAAGTTTGAAGATGAGGAATTGAAAGCACTACTCGACGAAGATTGTTGTCAAACGCAAGAAGAACTTGCATTATCACTGGGAGTCACACAACGAACAATTTCCCTACGTTTAAAAGCATTGAGATTCATTCAAAAGCAATTGGGTCCCATATGAATTGAAACTGAGAGACGTTGAAAGGCGATTTTCGGAAATGCTGCTTAAACGCTACAGAAATAAATCATTTTTGCATCGTATTGTTACTGGTGATGAAAATGGATACATTACGATAACCCCAAGCGCAAAAAGTAAAATTTAAAGCGCGGCCAACCAACAAAATCATGGCCGAAGACGAATATCCATGGCGCCAAGGAAATGCTCTGTATTTGGTGGGATCAGAAAGGTGTTTTGTATTATTAGCTGTTGAAATCGAGTCAGAACACAATTGAATAGAGCAATGAACGAAAAACGACCAATATATTCGACCAAACACTTCAGAAGAGGGTATCAGAAATTGGCTTGATTCAAAATCGGAGCAGTTCTTTTGGCGCGGAATCCATATGCTACCAGAAAGATGGGAAAAAGTAGTCGTTAACGATGGACAATACTTTGAATAATGTATCAATTCATTTTGTTATTAAAATAAATGCATTTTTCAAGCAAAAAAATCGACATTATTGACTTGTATACCCAGTACGTTGACTTTTGTTGCACGAAAAACGAATGTGAATGAAGCAACAAAAGCACGGAAAACGAGAACTGTTTTTTTTTGTTACCCGGCTTGCTTCTCTACCCCGTTCGACAACAAACAAAAATTTCACGTCAGAATTACATGCAAAAAAGTCACTCTAAATCACGCAGCTTGCCTACCAAAAAAAAACGATATTGATTTTTGCATTTCAACTAACGATTTCTAATAAAAATATACAAGGGAATTTTCTGTAAAGTGAGCCACTCTATATTTGTCGTGTAATTTTATAAAAATGTCAACTGTCAAATTTTCCTCTATCTCTTTAATGTGAGGAAATGCGATTTTCCTGATGCATTTTTTTTCTTTGCAAAACAACATAAAGCATACATTTTCGTTAAATTAAAGGCGAAATAACAAAATAACTTGGTAGTTTTTAAAAGCAGATTAATGTAAATGATAAGATTATCATTTAGAATTTAATTAAAAATAATTCATTCGACCAAAAAAAAATATATTAAATAAACAAAAGTGAACTTTTATCATGTCGGGTAAGTTGATCGCAATTAGAAAGTTATCATTCACACAAAAATATCGTTGCCATGTAATTAGAAGCATTTTAACTAATAAAGTTTAGTTTTCAACTTATTAAAGTTTATTCAACAATGAAGTATAAAACAGTAAAATTTTTTTAAACTTCCTAATTAATTTGCAGCGATTTTTGTGCGATTTGTGTTGCTATTACGATATATGTATATGAAACCCCTTCTTACAGCCGCTTTAAACGATACAAAAAACGTTTTAATGAAAACAATTTTAAATTTATCTACTGGTCGTTTTTACATAATTTTCCAACTTTTTATACCCTTTTAAAGGGTGGTTCAATTTTAAGGGCCGATGTTGAATGTGAACCACACCTAAACGTCAAGTTTTTTTCTGCATTTCATTTGACATTTCTCAATTTCAGACTAACTCAATTTGAACGCGTTAAAGTTATTCAGGCTTATTATGAAAATAGGCGTTCAAATCAAAATGCACTTTGTGATTTTTTTGGTCAGCATAATCGACCAAATGTGTCCACAATAGGGATAATTGTGCACATATTTCTGGAAATCGGATCTGTAGGAATGGAGAAAACACCTGTGCATGTTCGCCAAGTTCGTTGTGCGGAAAACATTGCTGTTGTTCGCGATAGTGTGGCAAAATAGTCGTCAACCTCGACTCGCCGTCGGTGTTCGCTATCGCGAGGTCATAACGAAATTCTTGAAGCCAGAAATTGAGAATATGGATGTGCACGATATGTGGTTTCAACGGGACGGAGCCACTTGCCACACAGCTAACGAAACAATGGCTCTTTTGAGCGACAAATTCAATGGCCGTGTTATCTCACGTGGTGGCGATGTCAATTGGCCGCCAAGATCATGTGATTTGACACCGTTGGGCTTCTTTCTTTGGGGTTATTAGAAAGAAAAGGTGTAAATCGATAAGCCAGCAACAATTCAAGAGCTAAAAGATGAGATAATTCGGCACATTAACGGCATAGAACCTCAATTATGCCTCAGCGTCATCGAAAATTTGGACCATCGGATGGAGGTGTGCCGCCAAGGTCGCGGCGGCCATTTGGCCGATATTTTGTTCCACACATAATTGAACCATACCATATTATCATAGTAAAAAGAAATGACAATAATTTCCTAAATAATTTGTTTTATTCAACATCGGCCCTTAAAATTTAACCACATTTTATAATATATTTATTAATGGCTAACTCTATCAGACATATTCGGTCAAGTGAGGCTTCTAAAATTAATTTAAAACTTTTGTATTCTTGTTGCAACTAGAAAATGATCTATAGCCAAAAGATGTCCAAAGATTTGCTCTCTTTTTGACTGTTTATATTTAATTTTCTAAATAGTCAAAAAAAGAACAGATAATGCAGTGAACAATTATGACATTAATTTTTTTTGTCAAGACCTTATAACCAAATTTCTTTAAGTGTAATAATGTTAAGATGTTCTTATGCTAAAATGAACAATTTAATAAAATAAATCTTTATATTAATAATATCTATTTAATGTGGACTATATTGTTATATGCAGTGATAAGTACACACAAAGAAAAATTTTGCCAGCTTTTAGCTGAAATTCGGTTACTACTAAAATCGGTTGGTACAACTAAATATCGATTTTCACAACAAAATTTGGATAATACAATTATTTTATTTGCAACACACAAAATATTCTGGAATCACATTCGGTTGGCAATTTATTTTTCTGAGTGTAAGTATGTAAATGTTTTTATATAATAAGTTTTTTTGTTTAAAAAGTGGAGCAAATTTGCCACAATCACATAACATTCTTATAAACACAACCTAAGTACAGTTTAGTGTTGCCAAAATGGCGTGTTTTTCCGTTACATCTAGCGATTTCTTAAAGTGAATTGCGGGATTATTTTGCAATAAACAAAAAATGTCCCATCTTTTAGAATATACAGGCGAGGGTAGTGTAAAGTTTATAACAATTTTTGTAGATCCTAAAAAACACTTTGCAACAGAGATACAAGACGTCAACTAGTAGAAATTTAAATACCGCCGCCGACATATAAAATATTTTAAATTTATTTCTTAAATCATAAATAAATTGTTTAATACAAGAGTCGATGTCTTAAGCCGACAAACAAGAGAATTCTATTCGGGGATTCTTCCACATTTCGGTGAAATATGGATTTAAACGCATAGAAAAAATATATTTGTTGTCCTAATAGAATTTGGCGTCAAACGTAGAGTTCCAATTCCATTGGAAGAACAACTTTTTTTCTATGTGAATAAAAACCGGATAATTTTTGACTCTTATATGTAAGATAAGCCACTAAATAACTAGATCAAATCTAGCAGATCTGCTGCACCATTTTGATCTGGACAATAAGAAAATAAGAAATTAAAAAACAATTTTGTTTTTACACATTTTCGGTGTTTTCGAAACGCTTCAAACGGCTAAGAGTGGTATCAGATATGAACAGATCTTGCATCAGATATGATATTACAGAAATAGATCTGCTTATCTGGCAATAACATTTTCCAGATCCCTGTAGATGTGACACTATATCGGATCAGATATGTACATAAAGTGCATCACATATTCTATATCTTATCATATATTACCTGATCTGTAGCCAGATCTAATTAGATTTATAAATCTTTTTTAGATTGTAAAAAATTGCATCTCTTCAAAATTTAAAATTTTTTTTTAACGAGTTAAATTTTTGTTTGAAAACACTTTGGGTTTGTTTGAAATTTTTGAGTTGAAAATTACTTCAATTTTGTTTTATTTCCCTTGGAAGTTTTCAAAAATTTTTCATTAAGGAATTTAATTTTTTGAACTTCAGACGTGACAAATAATATTCTTATAAAATTTATAAGAGGAATAAAAATATCGAATCTACAAGGATCCTAACATCTTTATTATCGAATGTGGGATATGCTTAGAATTTAATTTTATTTCTTTTTGCCAGATTGTATGTTGTCATTTAAGAGGTCAAGTTCGTGGTATTTTATTCGGGATTTATTCTCCCCAAAGGGGGATATACATAACCAGCGAATTGCTATACCATTGCTACCCGTATTAATTAATTATCAGATTAATAGTACCACTTATACGTGGGAAAAACATCGTTTATATAATTATTTATTCAAGTTACTTAAAATTTTAATATGACTTGCTAAATATTTTTTTCTTTGGTTTACGAAACTCAAGGCGCAGATAATGACACAAAAAGTATAATAACAATTTGATACCATGTTTTCATCTACGATTCCTCTCCTACTTTTCTTTCACTATCCTTCTATTAAAATGTGTAACGACCTGACCAAGATCCCCCCCCCCAATTTTGCCCTGAGCACGGTCGAGCATTTCTTCTGGTCAGAGACGATTTTCGTTATAAGATGGAAACCCTAAATTACTGTTACCAATTCAAAATCCTCTTCAAATGACTATCGATGACCTTAAAATACTTCAAAAAGGAATTTCTTGTCAACCAGTATACAAATCATATCAAAAAGCAGATTTTTATTCCATAATTTCTTTATAAATATTTTGTTTTCATTCATGTTATTATTACACATTCATTTCAATGAATCTAAAAGCAAAAGTTGTTACAACAACTTCAACAAACAATTGTGATTTTTTCAATGTTAGACGCATGCGTAACTAAAACTATATAGTATATAAAAAAAAACTATTAAACAAAATATGTACAACAAATTGCAAACAAAATAAAAAATTATCTGCAATGACTAAATAATAATAACAACAGACTATTATTGAGTAATCGTAATGAAATGAAAAATTGTTGTATTTAAGATAAGAAATACGTACAAGAAAAGCAAAGAGAAAATAATACAAAAAAAATCCAACTAAATCTTGTATTAAATGCGGCATTTTTAGCTGGAAAATTGGACATGGAGTGTAAAGAAAACAAACAAACAGCAAGGAAAATAAATATTATGATTGCAGTTAAAAACCAGAGCAACATGTTTTAGTTTTCAACAAGAAAAAAATAAATCTAAATTAAACCTAAATTATCAACAACTTGTTACCGGCTTAAAGAAAAAACAAATACGTTTTAAAGAAAATACAATTTTGCAGCAATTATAGTTTTTCATGATGTTTATGCATTTTTTACAATGTCACACGAAACTTGTTTTATTTTGCTATAAATCCACGGTTTAGTATTAATTTTTTTATATTATCGGTATTTATTTTTATATGTACGTACATATGTATATTTATCTGTATTATTGACAGTATTAAAGTGTTTCGTGTGAAAGTTTTTTTTTTGCTTTTTGTTTGCTGTTTAATCGATAAAATACCACTAGAGAATACAACAATATACAAGATGTTAAAAAGCAAAAACAATAATATACGTAAAACCCCTATTAAAGATATGGGATACACTTCAAAAAAATTGGCAGTAAAAATATTTCAAATAAAACACATAACGTAAGCTCAAAATTGCTTGACCCACCGATCAATTTAGAAAAAAAATGAGTAAGGAATAGATTATATAAAACGAAAATATCTTTTCTAATTTCGAAACCCGTTTTTAGTTATTTTGTATCATCCCGGCGGGAAAAGGACCTATCCCAAAACACGTCACGTGACCGGTCACTTTAACATGGGCTTGTCCTAGGAGGGGGTTAATTGCCCTCCGTCACATGTCACAGGACTGGTATAAAAGAACATGTCATGACTTTTTAACCGGTCACGTGGTAGGTACTTTAGGTACCGGTCCTCTCGTGATATGTATTTTCGGAATCAGTCCAGTTTCCACCTATCACAGGACAGGCCCCAATTTCCAACTTACCCCTTGTCTGATGATATCCAGTATCGATTTTGATTTACCTGCCAGTTTTATATTAAAAAATTCAAAAATGTAAATCTTCTTTTACAGTTTTCTCGATAACAATTACTTGGCGTATAGATCAAACCAAAAATAAGGTGACGATGAGTCAATTATCGTTCACATACGCACACGTTTCTCATGTCTGAGAGGCAAAAAGGAGCTGTAGAATACGGGATTTGTTTAAAAATTACGATATTTAAATTTATTTGTAAGTCGAATTAAAGTACTCCAGAAAAGAATAATTTTGATATCAATATTGCCAATGGTTTGGATCCAGATCTCCCTACTATTTGGAAAATAAGAAGTATATGGGGGAAAAAAAGATTAAAGCAAATGCGCATAAAAGTCGGGCATGTACTGGATTTCACTTTTTGGTGAATGTGAAAATTTCAAAATTTCTTTTCTCAATGGAGCGCCCCGGTAGGCTAGGTTGGTAGCGTGCTAGCTTATCAGTGCGGGGGTCGTGGGTTCGATTCCGACCAGAGGCTCTGGTCTATTTTCGCTACAACGAGCCAAAAGCCTTCGTTGCTAGTGCTCGGTTAGGATATTAAGATATAATTTATAATTGAATTTCTTTTAATTTCGTTAAAAATTTAAGTGAATTATGATTGTACAGTGGTCATTTACTGCAGTAAAGTTGAAATCAAATCAAATAAATCTTTGGAATATAGTGAAAAAAAAAATTGTTATATATAAGTTTTCAATTTATAATTTTCATTTATTAATTATATAAAAAAAATTTCCCCTGAAGAAGTCAACCAATGTGGTTACTAAATATTGGGATAAATAAATATTAATAATTAATTTTTATAAATAAAAAGAGATCTTAAGCTTAATTTAAAATAATATACAAATCAAGAAGATCGAAAAAACTAAAAGAATTTTTAAGTTGGAACACCGATTTACGCGAAATAGATAAAAAAACAAATTTCGTGTACAAAAGTTGCACCATTTTTTTTAATAGCTCTAATTATTATCAAAAAAATATTGTTCTCCTAAAAAAAAACATTTTACAAACAATTTTTTTTTTTTGTATAAAAATGATTTCTTTGCACAAAAACAACTTTTTATAAAAAGAAAAAAAGAAAATTATGTAAAAAAAAATTAATTTCAAAGGATCAATCTTTACATATAAGTTTTGACTAAAAAAAAATAAACACAGGACGATTTATCCAAGTTTCTTTCATGTACTGGATTATCCATTTTTCAGTTTCAAAAGTAAGGTTAAATAAAACACACATAAAGCTATGATTTTGATGAAATTTTTATTTCATTATAATGCTTGGAACTTGCCATTACGTACGAAATACAGTGTCACTTAAATGGTTGCTTCTAGATTGCTTGAAGCAGTCGATGCTTTTGAGGTAGTTTTCGACCACATTTTCGCACATTTCGGGTGATATCTTGGCGATAACTTTACCAATGTTGATTTTCAAATGCTTCAACGTTAGGGGATTTTCCGCGTAGACACGGTTTTTAACGTAGCCCTACAAAAAAATTCTGACGTTGTCAAATTGCTTCTGCGAGAAAAGGACCTATCCCAGGACACTTCACGTGACCGGTTTATTCTGATAGGGAGCGGTCACAGGACCGTTTTTTTTATATGAAAAGGACCGGTCACTTTAACATGGGCTTGTCCTAGTAGGGGTTCAATTGTCTTCTGTGACATGTCACAGGACTTGTCTAAAAGGACATGTCACACAACTTATCCGCAAAGAACATTTAACAGAACCAACGCAAAAGAACATGTCAACATGCCAACGCAAAAAAAAAACCCGTCTTGTTTTCATCTATCTCGTGATATCTATTTTCACCTATCACGGGACAGGTCCCAATTCACAACTGACCGCTTTTTTTCCCGCATGGGCATGATCTTGCTGGCCAGTTGACGTTGTTCGAAAAATCAGTATAGAAAGCCTGTTGCTCTAGCATCCAATCAGCAAATATACGGCGTCGTGAATGGTCAGCCACCTTTAATTGTTCCGTGAGTTGGGCTTTATATGAGCCGTAGGATAGGCCCAATTGCTAAGAACGCCGTGGAATCGACAAATTCGCATTATTCGCCACACTTTCACTAACAGAAACGAAATTTATCGGCAGTGCGCACATTGCGATGATACACAGGCCTGACGACATCTTTAAAGCTTCCAGTCTCTTCAAATTTCTATATAATCTTGTCAATTCCTTGTACAGTAGGTCAATTATGACGACCATAATCATTCCGTAATGCTCGAAAAGTGGCCATGTTTGAACCACCCCTTTTGTAATAAGTTTTAACTATTTTTGCGCGTTCTTCGGTTGTTAAACGGTTCATATTCGTAAATGGCAAACCTTTCACTCAATAAATAAAACTTCAGATGACAGATATTTATTATCTGACAGCTTTGCCAGACCGGCGGTTTTGAAATCACTAAATGAATAATCCGGTATATGTATCCAAAATTGCAATTAAAAAAAAAAAAAAAATAGAAAATATTTTTTAATTTGTTACACTTTTTTTACGCATTTTTGATTAAATTGTCGGATCAATGTCAAAATTTTGTATAATTCAAGTTAAACAATACTTAATCCATAAATGGAAAAACATTAAAACTTTGCTAAGTCGACTCGGCATAATTTAGAATGGGTGTACTGCCGCTTATTGTAAGAGTAAAAACAAAAATTTTGCAAACGATGTTTTCTTTAGAATTGTCATACTTTTAACCACTACTGTAGTAAAATATTTATGTACGATACGTACATACGGGCGAGTATATGGTTAGAAAATGATTTTTATCTTTGCCTTGAAGTTTTGATTCAATCTGACTGAAAGTTTTAATTCAATCAATCAATCAATCAATCAATCAATCGATTTTTCAGCTACAAATTTCGTCCTTGTTAAAAATTAGTGTGACATTTTTAGAACAATTTTTATGACGTGTTTATTTTATTTTTTTTTTGTTTTAAGGATAAATGGATTTAGTTTACAAAAACCGAATGTCTATAATATGTAAATTAATCCACTAGGTAACTACATTTAGGGCAGTTAACTTATCTTAAAGCAAGCAGACAATAATTATGTATGTTAAATTTGTTTGGAATTAACAAATGCTAGTGTTTAACCTTAGTTAGTTTTTAGATAAGTTAACCTTGTTTAGTATTAAATTGTATCTTATTTAATTAGTTTTCTTTTTCTGAATTAGGCAATGCAATGCTACCATTTGTTTTACATTAATTCCTACATGTACCGTACAACTAATCTGTAGTGCCATGTACTTGTATTTTAAGTATTACCACAATGAAACCCTACCAATCAGCCCTAAATGTTCTCGCATACCATCACCATTACCACCATCAGTTTTTCTATGTAGTGCATCAGTAAATGTGTAAAATTACCAAAAACAACAAATCTAAAATAGGGCTTTAAAATAGCATTTGCATAAGTTTACCACACATACACATATTAACCCATTTAAGCCAAAAGTTTAGAAAATACCATATAGCAATCAAACTGCAATACAACTTGAGAATACGCTTATATTAATAGTGTGTTTTAAGCTTTTCTTTATTTCGCTTATTATAATATTTATAAAATGTGAATTCACAAGGAGTATTTAACAATGCTAGAGAAAAGATTATTATACATCTTTTTCTCAAGTATGCTTATGAACAACATACAACAACAACGCAATATGACGATTGAAATAGGAATAGTTTTGAATACATTATAGTCTTGTTGTCTTTGTTCTACGCTTATAATGCATACAACAAGTGCCATTATAATTTTTCTTATAATTTGTCAAACGTGTTTTGCGTGTACATTTAGTTGTAAATGTTATATAGTGAACGTGTAATTGAATATTAAATTTAATTATTTTTATTTATGGTTAAAAATAATTATTATTATTTATATTTAAAATGAATTATTATTTTTTATATTTAAAATGAGTTATTATTATTTATTTTTAAAATTAAAATAAAAAATAAATTATATTAAAGAAAATAATTATGATTTCTCTTTTTCAACTATTAATAATATATTATTTTTGTAAGCTTATTCTACAATTGCAAGAATAAGCTTAAAGTAATCATACACACATAATATTTTCACGAGGGTTCCGTTTTGATTTTTCTACAATTGTTACGATAGCCTTTTTCAATATATTCTCAAGTCTTTTTCAAGCTTAAGGCTTGTGTTTGTAAGCTTATCATAATATTTTTCTCAAGTCATTTGGTATGTTGGGTTATATTTTCTAGCGATATACTTTTCTTAATCCCAGGAACTTTGGCCACATGGGATTTTTTGAATATATTTTTCTTCAAACTCCTGCGTTTCACTTTAAATGGTTTTTTCATCTTTAAGAGAATATTAATGCCTGCAATTTCAAGAAATAGATACCCAGCGGGGGGAAAAGGCGTCCAGTCCCGTAAAAGGTAGCAATTGGACCGGTTCCGAAAATACATATCACGAGATATGTGAAAAGAGGACCGGTTCACCGGTCCTTTTCACAATTAACCCGTCACGTGACATGCCCTGCGATAGGTCCTTTTTCCGCAGGGAAGTAACTTTATTTTATAATTTTAAAATGTGGTCCATGGCTTAGTAAATCGAAAATATGCTCTTAAAACATGCAGTAAAAAATTTAAAACACGCATTTACAAGGAAATATGATCTATAAATCTTAAAATATGCACTTAAAATATGACGATTTTTAAAAGTCATATACGAGGACAGGTCAATAAGTCCGTGACTTTTTGAATTTCCTGCCTCTTAACTGAAAGAGCAACACCAGTCCTCTCAAGAAGCATGTCAGTTGACTCCTGTCAAAATTTGAACAAGTTTGTGTTCGAGAGCCTTGGATAGACTGAAGATTGAGGAGAAAATAGAAAATGGCAGTTTCCATAGCAAAAATCTATTAACTAGGCTACGAATTGCTCCCTCATCCGCCCTATTCTCTGGATTTAGCCCCGAGTTACTATTTCTGGTTTCCAAAGCAGAAGAAATTGCTCGGCGGAAAGAGATTTGACTCCAACTATGAAATCATCTTACAAACAAAACTATTTTAATGACCTCGAACACTCACCAAAAAAGTCTGTAATGGCAACTGAAAATTTTGCTGTTATTGCGGGAAATTTTGCTAATTTGGGCCCAGCGGCATTTTTCGCTAATCTTAGCAACACCTGGCTGCTGACGTGTAGTACAATCAAATTAGTATAAAAAATTAGTAAGTGTTACTAAATTTTAGTAGAATTCTATAAACTCAATGAATTGTAAAATAAAGCAAAATTTTAATTTGTAAAAAAAATATTACTAAAATGCCCAAATTAACTCAATTATTTTTGTTACACTTTAAAGCTGCTAATTTCTTTTGAAATTACCTTACGAATTCGAATATACAAATTTATATTTTTTTTATCAAACATTTTTTTATTTATTTTTTTTTCAAAAATTATTTTAGAAAAAATTAAAAAAAAATTAAAGGCTTAAAAAATATCGTAGTTAAAACATAAACGAATTTATTATTTTGTTTTAATTCATTTTTTTTTTTGATGAAAAAAATATTTTTAGTAAATTTTAATTTTTAATTTTAATTTTTAAAATTTTAACTGTTTTATGGGCTGATTTTTAGTGCTATTTTTGGACATGAGTCGGTTATGAAAAGTATCTTCACTCCTGATCCCTTTTTTCAACCTATGTAACATTTAAAGGCAATTTAAGTTTGTATGTATAAGTTTTAATTATTACACTCAGACAAAAAAGTTAGTAGAAAAATTTTTAAACGGTTTTCAATCCCACTTTACTATTTTTGTAGTGATTTTTAGTAAAAAAAAACATTATTTAACAAATCTTTTTGCTGTTTACATTTTACAAATTACAGAGTTTTTACAAAATATTTACAAATTTTTGTTGCTAATTTCAGAAATCATTTTACAAATTCTTGAAAACCGATTTGCTAAAATAATATGGGCAACAAAAACAAATGTGTCAGTTAAATTTCCAGTTAGAATCTAACGGGAGATTGTGAAAATAAGGATTACTGATGCCCTGTTAAAATTTAAGTTACAAATTCAAAATTTGTTTGAGAACATCAAACCATCTTATTTTTCACTAAACCATAATAATTGCTTTAGATGCAATGAAAAAAAAATCATAAAAGAAAACTTTCACCCTATGACACCCCTATGTAAAATTCATTGGTTCCGATCCAAATTTTCACAATCAAAATCACTGCATCTTTTTCTCTTCATGTTCTACTTTTTTTTGCTGGGATGTGTCAAAAGTTTACTGAACATCCCGTTTAAATTAAAATTAAAAATTTATTTGGGAGGAACAAAAGATCACATTTTTCACTAAACCGTAAAAAGTGCTTTAGATGCAAAGAAAAAGAATCATAAAAAAAGACTTCCACCCCTATGACACCCCTATGCATAAATTATTAGTTCCGATCCAAATTTTCACAACCGGAATCAAAATCACTACTTCTTTTTCTCTTTTTTTGTTACTTTTTTTGTTGCTCGGGTTGATCAAGTTATGTATAATTTGATACAATTTGTTATAAGTTGATATTAAAATATAATTTTTTCAAATTTGTATTTTTTAGGTGATTTTGTCAGATCACGTTTTGCTTTAGACCAGGGGTGCCCAAAAGTTCCTTATGGAAGAGCAAACACCAATACATTTAAAGAATAACTAATTTTGATTCAATATTTTTTATTGTAAAAACCAAAACATACATATTTCATACCAGGGATGGAAAACATGGTACAATTGTACTTTTTTTTGGTACATTTTTACCTTGCTTGGTACCGTGGTACTACCGCGGATCATTTAGTACAATTTGAAATTTTTAATTTATAACTTGATATAACCACATAACAAAAAGTCCACTTTTTTTAAAAGCAACTTTAAATTAAAAACCTGTTTTTATTTATTCAGCTTCTATAGTAAAAATAAAGTAAGTTTTAAGTTGAACCGGCCCTAAATTGGTGTCACATCAAATGTACCAAATGTTTCCATACACATTGTACTAAAATATTCGGAAGTGGCAACATTGAACAGCGGATTTTAAATTACCTCTCAAAACAAAACAAAAAAGTGTATATTGTTAAAAAGCTATTAAATGCTTTTAAATTTTTTAATAGCAAATCCTGAAAAGGTTAACCATAAAAAAAGGTGTGACATAAAAATTAGAGTAAAATTTTACAAAGTTTTGTGGGAATTATACGACTACATAAAATTAACGATAAATTTTGTTTCACCCGGTCAATTTAAATTTTTTAAGTCTTTTTATTGTCTAAGCAAATCTGACTCAATACGATAAAATTGTTAAAAAAAGAAGCGGAAAAAATGTTGGTACCGTGAGGATCGAAAAAGTACAATTTGTTTGTCTGGTTGGTACAACAACAGAAAACATATTTTCCATCCCTGTTTCATACCATACGTTAAACAAAAACAAAATCTACATTGATGATCGCTGTCGTCAATGTTTACCAGCAAAGCATACGAAAGTGTTGTTGCTTTGTACTTCCGAGTACACAGTGAAGATCGACAAAAAAAATAATAAGACAAAGTTGTTTGTGTGTTTCTTATTGCTATTGCTGAGTGCTCTATGTGTATTAAAACGCGCTTTTACAAAAACAAATGAGCATCAAGCGCATAGGGCTTGGGCACCCTTGCTTTAGACAAACAAAAGTACCATAACAAAATACATGCAACCACTCATTCGTCTTAAGACAAACGTCTTGTGGAAACCCCATGTCATACTTTAAAGTGGCAGTTCATATAAGTTTTTAATAGTGAAGTTTCTCTGAATTTGTTTACCATTGCTCAACCCTCATTAACCATTCACTATCTTTCTGAATATTCTAGTTGTTTCTTTTTAACATTTAACCCCACATATGGGTTAAAAAAACAAAACTTGTGCCAAAGTAAAGTCTAAATAGTCTGCTTCCTTTTCGTAGAATAAAAAATAATAATAAAAACCAGTAAGTGTTACAAGGATATAACAAAGTTCCCGGAAGTTTGTCATACGAGTATACAAAAGAAGGCAAATGAAATAAGTCATTAGCCCACACACAAGGAGAAGATACAATAAATACATACACACAATATACTTCAACTAGAAGTGGATATGTATGTATATAAAATAGAAAAACTTATTCGGAAAAATTTCAAGCAAAATAAGCTTACAAATTGTGGCCCTATTCCAATGACCCCGTGTACCTTGTTTTTCCATAATCTAAAAATAAACATTGAAATGATGCCTGTAATCAAGAAAACATAAATACAAAAAAATAAATATGAAATTAAGTCGTATTAAACGCCGTTGCATTTGGCGTGGATGATAAGTTTGTTTTTTGTTTTAGTGTTTTATTTACGTTTTCTTTTCTTCCTAATCTAATGACAATGTAAACAAACATCAGTCAAACAAATCAAAAAAAAATAAATAAAATATATATAAAAAATTATATAAAAAACCAAATGACAACAACAAAAATATGGAGCATGTGATCACGTACGTTTACTTCTTACAAAGAAACTATACCGATAGGTTCCCTTTGATCTTAATTTAAAATGAATATGTGATGAAGAAGAAAAAAATAAGAGACATGAACTCAAACTAACAACAATTTCCTATACAAATCTGTAAGTCGAAAATAATTGAACAAAAAAAAGTTGCAACATGCTTGGAGTTGTTTTATACACTCAGAAAAAAAAGTTAGTAGAAAAATTTGTAAACGTTTTTTTATCCCACTTTACTATTTTTGAACTGATTTTTAGTAAAAAATTATTATTTAGCAAACCTTTTTGCTATTTACATTTTACAAATTACAGAATTTTTACAGAATATTTACAAATTTTTGTTGCTAATTTCATAAATAATTTTACAGATTTTTGAAAACCGATTTGCTGAAATTAGCAAAAAAAATATACTAATTTTAAAAAAGTGGATATTGAAGGAAATGTTATTTTCAAATAAAACTTACACCTACAAACTTAATTGCCTTAAAATGTTACATAAATTAAAAAAGGATCGGAAGTGAATATAGGATCTACTTAAAATAGCAATAAAAAGTTTTTTTAGTTCCAAAAATCGGCCCTAAAAACAAGTAAAATTTGACCTTAAAAGTAAAAAAAATTTACAAAAATATTTTTCAAAACAGAAATTACCAAACTAAAACAAAATGATAAATTCGTTTATGTTTTTACAATTTTTAAGCCTTTGATTTTTTTTTTTTAATTTTGTCTAAAATATTTTTTGATAAAAATAAATAATATAAAAAAATTTTGATGCTCTTTTTATCGACGAAATTTGAAATTTCGTAGTAATATTAATAATATTTAGTAAATTTTGTTTGCTGATTTTAGCAGATTGTAAATTTCACTTTACAGAAAGTTTACTAAAATTTTGTAGCGGGTACTAATTTCTTCTACAAATTTCATTGTACTACACGTCAGCAGACATGTGTTGCTAAGATTTGCAAAAAACACCGCTAAGCTCAAATTAGCAAAATTTCCCGTAATAACAGCAAAATTTTCAGCTGCCATTGCAAACTTTTTTTTTGTGAGTATAAACTGGTAGATGCGTCTCAAAAAAATTGTTCATTTGTTAACAAAATTAAACCATATTTTTTGGATTATAAGTAACAAATAAAAACAAACGAAAAACTGTGCAATTTTTGGTTTCGCTAAACATGAAATTGGGCCGGTAAAAAAATACGTATCCATCATTTTTTATTTAAATTTACGAATTTTACAGAGATCGTAGGGAACCCATCAGTATAGTTTCCTTGTTAGTGCACACTCAACTCAGTTGCACTCAAACTCATCATCATAACACATGCCTGCCTCCCTGGGTGTTTGGCTATAACATTTAATTAAAAGCATGAACGTTTCTTTTTTATTTGTTTCCATTTTGTTGGTTACATCAAATGAAACAACAAATATGGAAAAACAAAACAAAATGTGAGGTTACAATTTTATACACGATACTCGTGGGTACATATGTATGTATATGACCACAACAAAGAAAATTTATAAAATGATCCAAAGCAATAACACTCCCCCAATTTAAACAAATTTTAATTTTAAATGTATAATTAATAACTTATGTACGAGTGTATTTTAAATAACAACAAAGTATCAAAAATTAGTAACAAAACAATGAAATGACAGATGTACGATTCATAATTTGCTTCGCAACTATCATGGGGGGTTTTCACAAGACGTTTGTCGTTAGACAAATGAGTGACAAATAAGTGAATAAGAAAAATCTTTATTGAATTAATTCGCGAAAAAAATAATTATTTTTGTAAATCAGCAAGTTGATTCAATATTTTATAAATCAGTTTATTAAATCAGATTTGAAATCATAATTGATTTATGAATTTCATTTGAATCTTTTTTGATTTAAATAAATCAAATCATTTCAAACATAATTCTTTTTTTAATTAATGTTAATTTATAAAAATTCCATGACACCCTTTGTCGAGCTTTGGAAAAAAATTTTGTCTGTTTTCACTATCTCTCTTAGTTTCCGAGATATTCGCCATTTTATAAAATGGCCATTTTTTGAAATGACCGGTATCTCGACAACTAATCGCTCTACAAGGTTATTAATACAAGGTTATTAATAAAATAATAAATAAAGACCATCAGGTTCGGGAGATATCGCGAGGGATCCATTTTATAAAACAGCCTAAGTAAAGCATGTAAAAAATCCCCCTCACCTTTTGCTTTGCTTTTTGAGCAATTTCATTAATGGTAATGAAATTTTTTGGCATTAGCATTACTCAAACAATGTTAATGAAAAAATCCAAAGTATGGATCAGAGGTCTGTCTGACTCAGATACTTGTAGGTTCTGTGAATTGTACGCTGAGACAGCGGAGCATATACCCTGCGTGTGTCCTAGGCTTCCCGACAGGAGAATACAATTCCTTGGTGGATATACATTATCCCCCTTCATTGGAAGCCTTAATATTTAGGACAGAAAACTAGGCTAAACAAAAGATCAACATCTTTTGGTCGCGGTACATAGGGCTTTTCGAATCTAATCTAATGGTTAACACACTAAAATATAAATTAATCGTGATTTAAAAAAAATATTTTAGTTCATATTTTTAATACGAGAATCAAAGTAATTATTTTTCTGATTCGCGAATCAAATCAAAATTGATTTGATTCTGTGATTCAAAATTGAATAATTCATATTGAACTATTTGGTTTGATTTATAAAAAGAAGTATTTAAATAAATTTATTTCTTCCAATAAGATAAAGATTAAATCATGATAGTAAATAATTCAATCCTAAAAATGAATTCGAGAATTAAATCTTCAAAATTTAATTCAGATTGGAAAATTGATTTAAGGAATTATGCTTTTAAAGGTCTGATTGCATGTACATATTTGGTTATTGTAAAGCAAAACGTGATCTGGAAACTACACCTAAAAAAAAATACAAACTAAAAAAAAAATTACATGTTAATATCAAGTTAGAAAAAATTGTAAGAAATTATATATAACTTGATCAAATTAGTTAAACCCTTTTTTAATTAAATTACATCAGATAAGATATCATGATATCCCATGAGATCAGATTATGTTTGTCATTTTTTCAGCTACAATTAGATTTGATGTAATGTGGAATAATATATATGACTATATATAATTATATCGGAAATTTTTTTTATAGGAAATCTGCCTAGATATGACCAGACCAAAATAGAACTTAAATTTGTATCCAATTTTTAGATCCTATTAGATCTGGTACAATCAGTCCTAATGATATCTTATTTGCATTAGCTGAGAAGATTTAAAAAAACTCTACTTCAAACGATTTTATATCTCCAATTTGAACCAGCTTGTAGTGTAGGTTATAGAAGAAGCAAATCCACAATACATTTTATTATCATAAATATTTATCAAAAGTACTTAATCATAATGGAAATTATTATTATTATTATTGTTATTACAAATATGTACATTAGAGTGTCCCATACTTGTTCGTGACGGAATACGCGTATTGATAGTTTATATTGGGAAAAAATTAAAACATTTAAGTTCAAGGGTATTTATAGCGCTTAAAGTTGACCAAATTGTTCGTTTTTGATCGAAATATATTTTTTTTAATTGTTATGCAAAATAGCTATCAAAAATAGGAAAACCTTAAGCATATTCCTAAAAAATATTTATAAATTTTAAAACCGCAATTTTCGTCAGAACTTTTGAACAACATAGAGTTCAAAAGGTTGGAAATCTTGAGCATATTTTTTGAAAAATATTTATAAATTTCAAAACTGCTATTTTATTGCAAAAAAGTGCACTTGAATTTTTTTTGTATTTTTTTTAAATAATCAGCTTGTCAATATGCATCGTATGAGTTCTACAAGGTCACTTTTATATAATTTAGGAAAATATGAGTATTTTACCCATAATATGCTAAAGATTTTCAAAATTTTGAAGATATTTTGTTTCCAAAAAAAAATACGAAAAAATTTTTTTATCAAAAACAACCAACTTAGCCAACTTTAAGCGCTGATAACCAGCTATAAGTACCCTTGAAAAAAAAATATTTGTTATTTTCCCCATAATCAGTTTTTTAATACGCGTCGCAAGTGCAAAAAATTCGGGACTCCCTAATGTACATCTTTTTGTCTGTATACATTGGCGTTCATAAAAACAGCACCATTGACAACTCTTCAGCAATTTCGGTAAAAGTTCAAAACACCGCATACCTACTTTCCTTTTTATAATGGGTATTTGCCTATTTACCATTTTGTAACGAATCAAGCAGAGTATGCCACTTTTTTGCCGCAACTTTGGTTGTAAATAGAGTATTCAAAAACCGAAACCGAAAACCGGTAAACCGGTTTCTTTTTTTTTTAAAACCGATCGGTTTCGAATATTTTGTAAATTCGAAGAAAACCGAAAACCGGTCTTTTTTGTTCGGTTAACCGGTTTTTTAATTACATCACCAACTGGGTTACTTGGTCTCTTTTATTTTTTCCGAACACTTTTATAATCGTTTGGTTATGAAGATTTAAATGTAAGTCCGATAGATTCCGATGAAGACTTAACTTTGGATATTCCAAACTCAAATAGTTTTATTTCTGATCTAAATAGCACAATAAACAGTATTCAAAATCCTAAAAAAGAGACTACAAAATCATTCATCATTATATGTGACCTTCTCCGAGAAAAGGGACCTAGTATGTGAAAATGAAGTTTTGAGAAAAACGAATTTAAAGTTTCATAACGCATTATCACTGTTGGGAGATGCGATTTGGTATGGTTAGTTATGATTGGGTGCCGACTTTGGTGACGTCATGCCTATGTGGTGACGTATATTTTTTCGCTTTAAAGATGACAATTTAAAAACAATTTAAAACCAAAAAATCAAAAAAAGTAAATTTTAATGTTTTTCTCATTTTTATCGATTTTCCCAAGTTCGTTTTGTACTTTTTTATGGGGTAAATAAATTTTTATCAGAAATCTAACTCATTTCATCTTATTCTACACACTTTTAGGTACCAGAATCCACTCTTAAGTCCAAACCCCCTTTTTTGACACACTAGGTCCCTTTTCTCGGAGGTCACATATGATGATTTCATATATCTTGATAAATGCGACGAAAGAACTGAAAAGTTTGAAAATTTATATAATTGTCTTTTGACTATTTGTCCAACATCTACTATTAGTGAAAGAGTATTTTTCACTTCTAGCTTTATCAAAAGCAAACAAAAAAAATCGTCTTAAAATGAAACATTTAAATTGCATATTATTTCTTAAATATTATTTAAGAACTAAAAAATAGATTTTCTTTTTACATATTTAATGTAATATTAAAAAAACTAATGTAATATTAAAAAAACTTATTTAATGCCAAACGTTCAAATTACTAACGTACCTAGTTTTACCGAATTTACAAACTTAATCTCTATTCATTTGATATGAATATAGTTTTATAATATTAATTTTTAAGATATTATATTAAAAAATATTAAAACAAATAAATAAAATGTTGAAATGAAATACAATTAAAATATATTATAAAATATTTTGTTTTTCAAAGAATGTTTTTTTTATTTGTATTACTTTATATATTAAATTTATTTTTTTTTGTTTGTAATTAAAACAATTAACGAATTATATAAGCTTTTTATTTAAATTTAAAAAAAAACCGAAAAAACCGGTCGACCGGTTTTTTCTGCAAAAACCGAAACCGAAACCGGTTTTTTTAAAATTCGATTTTTCGAAGAAAACCGAAACCGGTTTTTCCATAAGGCCGGTTTTTTGAATACTCTAGTTGTAAATCCATTTTTTCTAAGAACGTAAAAAATGTCTACACGGTATAAGCAATTGACGCGTGACCAAAAGGTAGAAATTTTTGTTTTAAAGTATATGGAAGTTCCTTATCGTCGCATAGCACATAAAGTGGGATGCTTACATTCAACCATTTTAAGTATCATAAGAAAAAAAATCATTTGGGCCCGTTCGCAAGGACGAAAGGATCAGGAAGACCTCGAAAGACTAACACCGGACAGACGGCGTAATGCGAGGAATAAGTTTGAAGGATCGCTTCAAAAGTGCTGTGGAAATAAGGGCTGAAATGTGGATTTAAGCGCGGAGTGCGGACTATATGGAAGATCGCCGGCTAAAAAGCCTTTATTTACGAAGCGGATGAAATCCAACCGCTTGGCTTGGGCCAAAAAATATCGAAACTGGACCCTTGACGACTGGAGAAAAGTTTTATGGTCTCATGAAAGCAAATTCAACTTGCTATGCGCAGATAATCTGGCGTATGTTAGTCGCTCAGATGGTAAAAGATACAATGATAACTGTTATAGTTAAAAAAGTAAAGTTTCCAGAAAAACAGATGGTATGGGGTTGTTTTTCCTACTTTATTCGGGGTTCCTTATTCCAAATTCAAGGAAACGTGATCGCTGAAAAATATGGACAAATTTTTAGGACCGCCCTTTCCTTTTTTTTTTTTTTTGTTTCTTTTCTTCAAATTTCTGTGTAGTGCGGTTTTTATGACCGCCAGTGTATCTGTTGTTAACACCAGACAACAAACAACTCAAATACAAACGAAGTGCGTAGTGATGGTGTGAATGGTTTTCTAAAATACACATGAAAGTACAACGTACTTAGCATACAGACGAGAGGAGGAGGTCATTGTTATCATTAGAAAACAATAAACAAAGAATTCTCTAATCCCAGAAACTGTCAAAAAAACAAAACAAAAACTTCTTTCAGACTTTTAAACTTATGGGTCAGTGGTTATAAGCTAAGAAAATTTAACAAAAATAAATTAAAACCAAACCAAAAATTTTAATTTATATAACATATGAATTAAATTTATTATGGCAACCCTAAAAATAAATAAGAGTGCAATGCACTTTGGCAAATTTGCACATTTTCAATTTGCCATAAAATGAATTAGTTTTTTGTATTCCTTTATTTTTGGAAAAAAAAAAATTAACACGCAAAATAACATTAAATATAATTTTGAGGCTTTTTATACTTAGATTTATTTCTAAAGTAATAAAATAAAATTTACTTACTTTAGAGTAATTTGATAAAATTATATTATTTATATCATGATGCAGTTATAATCTGTATTTTTTCTTTCATATCAATTTAGTGTTTTTAGCTTTTTTTTTTGTTAACAAGTTGATCTTTGTTATTATAGACAAAGATATTACAGAATTATATATTTACTTTAACCATTACGTACGAGTACATACACACAATACATATACAAAGACATTTGTTGATTTTGATACACGGGCAAGTGTTCCTACATTCATTCTGTATACATATTTTTGAATTTACAAATATGTTCTTGGAATCTCTGTAGGAAAACAAAAAGAACTACGTCGCCACATTTATTTTTACGAAAACAAAAAAAAATATATTTTTTTATAACGAAAAATAAAGTATAAACATGCTGAGTAGCACAGAAAAACTTTCTTTCTATGCATGTAGGATGTTGATTGTAGAAGCCAATGTCCTCTTAGAAAGCTTTCTACCAAAGAAATTATTATTAAGTTTTTTTCATAAGTTTACAAAAGTTTAACGAATTTATGACGTTAATATTGTTGAACTATAGAAAAAACTTTAGCATAACCAAATATTCTAAGATTGACCATTTCATTGACCATTTCATTTATACATAACTAACAAAATTGTTCCAAAGAAACTTCGATAAATTTGCTTGACTTCCAAACCATTATGCATTTTTAAATTACCCCCCAACTATAGAGATCAACAGTTAGATTACACACGGGGTTCCGACGATTGACTCTTGTTAAGGAGACCAAAAAAAAAATATACTTGTGTCGGAGTTTTGATAGTATACATCGGAATTTCATTTTAGAGGCGGTTTAAGTTTCCCAGCTCTGGCCTGTTCTTACAGCATATCGGTATATAAAACTATGTTTTCTTTACATCTGAGGTGTAGGGTATGTTCAGCAACTTTGTAGATAACGGTACGACAAATATTTTTGTAGAACATATTAATCCTCTAACTCCCCCTCATAACGGCATTTTTTGGCTTTATTCTAACAAATTGTAAAAAACCATCCCGAAAAAGGGAAGGGCGGGGATGGAATGTTCTACAAAAATGTTGGCCATAAAATTCTACTATACATGGCAGAACACACCAAAAACCAATCAAATTTAACATTGCTCATCAGATTTCTAGTCAAATTTTGGTATGACCAACATATTATAAGTAAGATTTTGGGATCACCTATATAATATTTAGGTCATCCCAAAATTTGACTAGAAATTTGATGAGCAATGTTGAATTTGTCTGGTTTTTGGTATTTGTGTTAAGTTTTGGGCTTTATTAGTGTGTTCTGACAGATTTAGTATAATCTTATGGCCGTTATGTGGGGGAGTTAGAGGGTTTATATGTTCTACAAAAATATTTGTCATACCATTATTTACAAAGTTGCACTTCAGATGTAAAGAAAACATAGTATTATATACCGATATGCTGCAAAAACAGGCCAGGGCTGGGAAACTTAAATCGCCTCTAAAATGAAATTCCTATGTAAACTATCAAAACGACGATACACGTATATTTTTTTTTTTTGTCTCCTTAATAAGAATCAATCGTCGGAACCCCGTAATTTCGGAAAAGTTTGAAATTGTTGTGCAGTGTTATATATTGGCTTTTTTTTCGTGGAAAGACTTATTTTAAACTCTTATTAGATATGACTAAAACTAATTACATCTGATACTAGTTCTGATCATATATGACAAGATATGGTACACGTTATACAGATCCACTGCCAGATCTGTTCAAAATGAATCTGGAAAACTGTGTGATTTGGTCATAAAGTATCATATCTTGGGCCCCATCTTTTTATATCTGAAAGGAGAGAGATTACGACTTTGGCCAGATTTGATATCAGATCTTTTACCTCATACTAGTCACTTGAGTGGTTTTCAAAAACACCAAAATAAAAATGTATACACAAAATTTGTTAAAAGAATTACTCGGTAAGAAAAAACGATTTTATAGGTTTACATTACATCCTCCCGAGCAGTTTGGTATTGACAATAAGTGAAATCGGCCAAGTGGTTAAAAAGTTATGAGTGATAATGTGAAGGTACCTCTAAATTTTTCATACAAATTTATGTATTTTAGTACAATTTTATAGTAATTTTTAACTTTTATTTATTCTTTTTTCTTTTAATTTTAACTTCTTTAATTTTTGAGCTTAAGGTTGCTTTTCGTATAATTAAAAATATAATTTATTTTTCTATATTTCGATACTCCATTGTGTAGCATTTATAATTTTTTTCATCTCAAAATTTTTTTCCAACTACAAAATTTGTTTTCGCAACCAAAAAAGTGTTTCACTTCGAAAAATTTTTTTCACCTCTATAATTTCATAATTTCACTTCAAAGATTCGGTACCGCCGAATTTAATCCTTTTTTACTTGTTTTATTTTAGTTTAAAGTTTTTGGTTTATTGATAAGATTGTATAAGTCCATATTAAATTGAATCTGATTATATAAGGTGTGTTAGAGCCTCCTCAATTTGATCAAATCCACATAGATCTTACATTTGTCCCCAAATTTTGAAATTTAATTAGATATGATACAATCAGACCTAATGAGATCTGGTAAAATCTAATCTTTTTTACACGGGTAAGGTGATTTTCAATTTTCATTTTCTAATTGAATTTAATTAGATATTATATACACATATGTTCAGATCAAATTAAATATGATTATATATAGTGCACCAGATCTGCTTGGATAAAAATTACAAATTTAAAAAATTAAAAAAAAAAATGTGTAGTCAATACCACCACGTCCTCGTTTCGTGACTGGATTTGTATATAGTATTAAACATCTTTCATATAAATTTATATTGATATCTCGAAAACCTGATATGATGGGAAAATTCTCAGATTCGAAATTAAGCGCAATGCAAACCATTAAAAAAGTATACTCTAGTCCCAGGGCTTCGAATTTTTTCAAATTTTGTAGGCCTGTGTTATTTTTTCTATTATTGAATAGTTGAAAATTTTTAATTTATATGATAAAAGTTTAATTTAAAAATTTTCAATTAAATTTCTACAAAGAATTATAATTTGTTTAAAATTTTTTCAATTCAATGCAAAAATATATTAAATAAAAGCCGCAAAACTTTTTTTCCAAATTGATTATGAACGAAAAATCTTTGACCATAAATTCCAATTCCACACACAAAAAAGTAAAGTGCCAACTAAATTAAAAAGTATATTTTATTTGCGACAACCAATAAATTTGGTTATCACAATCATATTCAAATGTGATTGCTGAATATTTTGGACTATGCAACCATATTCAGTTGTCTTAACCGAATTTTGTTGTAAAAACTAATATTCAAATAAAATCAACCGATTTTAGTCGTAAAATCAAATTTCAGTTGGAAACTGACAAAATTTTTCTTTGTGTGTACATCATAAGTATTTCAATTCAACATGAATTTATTACACAAAAAAAAAGTATCACAAAATTATAAGTAATTAAAAATATTTGTTAAAATTTAAATTTGATTTTCAAAAATTTTTTGTTTAAAACGTTTGTAAATTGTTATTTTTCATTTAAAAATTCTTTGAAAATAAAAGTTGAAGTTACAAAAAAAAATAAAAAAAAATTGTATTTACAAATTCCATTCTTGGCGCCTTTTTGAAAAAAAAAATGTTTTTCTCTTTTATATAAAGTCTAAACTGTGAAACAAGGACTACCATCTTAATGGTAGTTTTGTTACTCTGCTTACAATATTTCCAGAGAGTGTGAACTTATCCCTAGAGCCAAATTTTTTCTTAATCAGCAAACATTTTTAGAGTTTAAATAGTCCGAACAATAGCAATTTGATGACGCTTTGCACAAAACCCTATGTTTGAGATGAAAAAATTTTTGAGATGAAAAAAATTTTTTGTGGTGAAAAAAAATTTTAGCACCACTAAATTTTTTTTTTTGAGGTGAAAAATATTTGAGGTGAATACAAAATATTATTAATTTCAAAGCGACTGGCTACTATGAAATTGTACTAAAATAACCAATTTGTATGGAAAATTTAGAGGTATCTTCACATTTTCACTAATAACTTTTTAACCGCTGGACCGATTTACATGGACATGTTACAAACGGAATGACAAACTAATATATACCCTCACCATATATGGTGGACGATATAAAAAATTTTGAAGTAAAATTATGCAAGTGAAAAAATTGTTTGAGGTGAAACAATGTTTTGGATGCCAAATAAAATTCTTAGGTGTAAAACAATTTTTGAGGTAAAAAAAAAGTTTTTGACATCAAAAAAAAATTTTGGTTCTGAAAAAAATTTAGAAAAATATTTATCAAAAAATTAGAGGTACCTTCAGTTTGGTACCTTTCAGAACCAAACTGTTCGGGAAGATGTCCAATGATCTATGTAAAAATGAGCACCCCCGCTTGCGTCTTCAGGTCATGATCGCCATTTCAACAGACAGACATCGCTAAATCGACTTAGACCTATATTCGACATGTTACAAACGGCATGACAAACAGCATATATGGTGGAGGGTATACAAATAAAGCCCCTTCGCATGAACTTTAGAATATTTCTTTACGAAGAAAAAGTCTACGTCATTCTAAACAATTGAAATAAATCTGTTACCAACAAGCAAAACATTGCTACAAATAAGTGAAAGTTTAACGTACATAAAAAAATCAATTTATGAAAAATGAGGAGAAAAAAGAAAACAATTATACATAGAGAAACGATAAGGTATAAATAATATAAAAAAAAATACAAATGTTTTGCATATTCTTAAACATCTATCATCTGACAAAACTAACAATGAAAGTGAATTGTATGTCAGTTAGTAAGGTGATTTATTTTTAGTCAATTTTTTAATTTACGACTTGTACTTGAAAATTATTTAACAGAGAAAATAAAATCGAAAAAAGTAATTAAACCAAATCCCTATAATAATAGTTTACTTAAAAAACATTTAATGACAAATGACATAAATAAGTAATACGTACTATATAAATAGATAGAAAAAAGCAATAAAATTAAATTTTTAATTTAAACCAACAAAAAAAAAGATAAACAGAAAACACTAAACACTAAACAATAACCAGCAGATTGATAACATTTTTATTAATTACAACCCCCTTTTTCGAGTACAATAAAACAACCGGTTTTACATATTGGAATTTGTCTGTATTGAATTAAGTCAGTCAGTGACTGGCTGACTGGCTGACTGTTTGACTGACTGGCTGGCTCGCTAGATGACTGAATGACTTTAAGTACTCTTCCATCTCCAGAGGGCTTGTTGAAAAAATAACTTAAAAACAACCACAACAAAACAATGACACGACAACAACAAATTATGAAAAAAAAAATAAAAGCAATTGGAATAACCAGCTGGAATAGTGCAACAAACAAACACCAAAAACAGGCAACTACAAAAAGGAAATTACAAAAATAATCAGACCCACAGAGTTGCTTAAGACAAACGACTTACTCGTAAATATAAACAACAACAACATAAGACCAAAAATGAAGGCAAAGGAAAAATAATAAAAACAAGGGAAACAGGAACGAAAAAAAAACAGAACAAGTTGATGCACATGCCTGAAAATATGTACAATAGGCTGGATCGTGGAAACCATATTTTCGATTTCAACATAGGCAGGATCGCTGCAAATAGCTGTAAAATTTTAGACCGATCGGAAGTCATCTTGTGTATTATCACATTTGCATCTACAGAAATGTGAGAAGAAGAATCTTTAAAAATTATTTTGTGCACTTTTTTAATGTTTTCGTCGGTAACAGCCTATTTAAGGCGTCCACTGCGTGCATCGTCCTCAGTGCTCAATTTCGCCTCGTTTAGACTTAGCAAAGCACTTCTAAACGTTTGATTTTCCTGTTGCAGAGTCCGAATAATGTTTATCAAGCTAAGCCTTGGCTTCAACAGTGTTTTTTTTCGCTAAAGCAATGCTTTATTAACACATGATATTCCTTTTTATTCATTGTTTTCAAACTAACAAAAATCTCACAAACTAATAGTCCGACAGCTGTCAAATTTTACACGTTCCTATCGAAGGTTAGGGCTAAAAAATCATAAGGATATCATACTAGTAGCGCCATCTATGGTAATATTCAGTTGGTCTAACAACTCATCATAAATGTTAGATTAAATAGTTCTAACGTCTATAGACGAAAAAATATAATTTTTCGCATAATCCATTTACTTGGAGAGGGAAAAAGTGATTTCTTAATCGCTTTTCATCTTAGTGTTGAATATCAATCTGACTGAAGTTATTGAGTTCAAATTGCTTCATATCTCTAAGGCTCTAAATTAGGCTGTCGTCCTCTTAAACAGGATTTTAGCAAAGTATGAAGACAAATTTCTATATTTTACATAACTTTTATTTTAACTTTTTTATAAATTATTGAAAATTGGAGATTTTAGATTCTTCACAAAATGTGTGGTTTATATTGGACCTCAGTTTTAAAAAGGTTGAAGTTTTATAAACGCGGGTTTTTCGGAGGTTAGGGAGACACACAAGATGACCTCCGATCGAACTGAAATTTCACACACATTGTTTTCACCGTTATTTACATCGATCCTACACAGAAAAAAACAGATTCATTGTGACAACCGAATTTCTTGCCATGGTTTGCTTGACTCAACCTTGAATGTTTTGCTTGACTCAACCAATTTATTTGGTTGTTCGAAACCAAATGTATTCCTTGGTCAATTGAAAAATTATGTTCCAACCAAATTTCTGTCACCACAAACAAAATTATCGATTACCACAACCGAACCAAGCGATTGGCAAAAAAAAATTCGGTTATCACAATGAATCTGTTTTCTCTGAATACCTACATCCAATAAAGAGATCCAAAATACGTCTTTAACGATCAAGCCTAATGTACACGTACTTAGACATTGTTCTTAGTGTATGATAAGGTAGAAAGAAAGATTTTATAACATAAATATACATACATCCATATGTAAAAATTTCCGAAAATATACACAAACAACAACATTACACTCTTCTTATTTTGTTTTTTAATGAATAACAACAAGAATAGAGTTTGTAATTTGGCCTCCCTCCTCTTCAAAGTTCATCAGGAGATGTAATGCAAAAGAAAATTTCAAATCAAAACATAAAATTTTTGGAAAATTGAGAAGAAAAAAAAACGTTGCATTTTATACTCTTTAGATTTTCTTTGTACAATTTTCATTTGAAACGCATGCGTCTGAAAAGATTATAAAAATAAAAATTTTAACATAAAATAAAAGGGAAAAAGGCAAAAAAAACATTTCTTTGAGGAGGGGAATAAATTCAAAAATAAATGGCTATAAACAACAAAAATATTATAAAGATAAATTACAACAAACAAAGATAACTGTATAAAAATAGTCCACTAATAAAATAACTTTAAAATTCTCAAGAATAAATAAAAAAATTTACTTCATTAGCTTTTAACGTTAGCTTTGCTTGTGATAAAATTTTAACAAAACATTTCCAATAATAATTTAAGAATAAGAAAAAATTGTAGGACTCAATATTGGTAATATAACCAGTGGCGTAAGTTCATGGTCGCTGGGTGGTGCACTGCACAAGGGCCCATGGCCGACAGGGGCCCTTTGTTGAGAGTAGTAAATATTTTTTTTGTTTAATGTATTTTTTCAATGTATAAAAAATTGTACTTTGAAAAAGGAAATTATTTGCATACAATTTTTTTTTAAGGATTTCACTATATTTATAATCAAATAATATGTTAAAGGGGCCTTAGACGATCAATCATGCTGTACAACATATCCACGACCATTACAAAAACAAATACACGTAGTCATCAAGCAATGCTGGCCATACTTGAGCTTTACGGTCAATTAGTCAAGTAATATTTCCACGATCTCTGCAATTAAAATTCGTTTTTTTTTTGACATATTAAAAGCACGGTTTGAAAATGTACAAACAAGGATTAACGTACTGAGGCCAAAATGTTGGAAATGTAGACCATAATATGCACCAAGTTTTCAAAAAAATATAAATAATAAAAAATTATATTTTAATGTCTAAAAGATTGACAAAAGATCTCATCAGAACGCAAAGTTTTAGAAAAGCTAGAACCTCTAAGCAGAGCTTTAAGAAAAAACCTATTAAAATATATATTTTTCTCCTTAGCAATGAAACACGTACTAGGTATATTCCTAACAAGCACTATGACGTTACTTATGTTATAAAATTGCTTTAAATTCGAACTGTATTTTCTAACAAAAAAACAGTTTCATTTAAAATTCTATGAAAAAATTTATAAAAACTAAAAAATAACATTGAATTTTTTTCTAATTTGGTATATCCACAAATTTTAATGAAGTAGGAATTTCAGTAGAAATAAGTTGTTTAGTCAAAAATTGTAAAGAATTCGCTTATTCTTATTGCTGAGGACTTATCAGGAAGGATTATGCATGATTTTTATATATTTTTTAATAGATAACCTCTTAAACAAGGTAGTGAATGAGTCAGGAAACAGTGGCAGTTCTATCAAACTTTGTTTGTGAATTTCGCCAAAATTATTCATACCATATTTTAAAGAATTTGTTATTGCATTTTTTTGAAAGCAGCTCTTGTATATTAAGCCATTTTTTATCGACAAAATGTCTCACTTCGGTAAAACACTTCAAACCTGCGTTTTTAAGGGTTTACTTTCACTGAACAAGTCAGACATTTTCTTTTTAAGAGTCGTCAGATTCCTCTGAAAAAATCCAAGATTATGAGGAATGATTCTTTAAAAAATCTCACGATGCTTTGAATTGTCCTAAACAAGCACTTTAAAAACCAACCAATAGACTTAACTTGATATTTCAGCAAAAAACAGTTCTTTGTGTTCTTATTGATGAAAGAAATACATTTATTTTGCTTTAAACAATTAAGTGATTAATCGCCAATTTTTCCGATTAATCAACTCGAATAATCGATTAATCAATTTTAATAATCTTTCGAATAATGACCTAACCGATAAAACGGCAGGGTCGAATAATTAAAAACAATATAAAAAAGTCGTCTGATTAAGAATGAGTTTCAAAAGGAAATGTCTTCAGATTCTGAGAGTTTCTCGGTAGGTGAAAGTTCTCAGATACTAAATGTTTTTTATACCCTCCACCATATATGGTGAGGGTATATATCAGTTTGTCATTCCGTTTTTAACATGACGAAATATAGGTATAAGACCCCATAAAGTATATATATATTCGCGATCCTTATGCAATTTTAAGTCGATTTAGCGATGTCCGTCTGTCTGTCTGTCTGTCTGTCTGTCTGTTGAAATGGCGATCACGACGCGAAGACGCAAGCAGGGGTGCCTATTTTTACCCAGATTATTTTACATCCTCCTGAGCAGTTTGGTATTGAAAATGAGCAAAATCGGTCCAACGGTTTAAAAGTTATGGCTGAAAATGTGAAGATACCTCTAAATTTTCCATACAAATTGGTGTATTTTAGTACAATTTCATAGTAGCGACTGGTATAAAATATATTTTCTCATATTTTTTAATCAGTCGCTTAGAAATTAATAATATTTTGTACACTTTTCTCACCTCAATAAATTTTTTTCACCACTAAAATATTTTTTCACCACAAAAAATTTTTTTCACCTAAAAAAATTTTTTCACCTCAAAATTTTTTTCACGTAAAAAAATTCGTTTTCGCATTCAAAAAAATTCATCTCCCCCATAATTTTACTTCAAAAGTTTTTTACATTATTTGTATCAAAAACAAAAGAGAACATTGGTGGAGGGTATTCAAAGATTCGGCAAAGCCGTATTTAAATCTTTAAACTGCGGCACAGCCGAGCCGAGCTGTGTCGAGCCAAATTTAAAGAGTTCTCAGAATTTAATAGTTTTCCTTGAGAAAATGTTTTTATTGAAAAGTAAAGTACAGATTTACAGAATCTGACGTAAACTTATGTCAAATTTATATGGGATATTCGAACATATTATAATACGCAAACACAGCTATTGTTCATTGTTTTTTTTTTTTTTAATAAATAATTTGTATTACATGCGTGTAACTAATTCGTATCTTCACCTCTAACATACTTTTAACTATTCTCAAAGGTAAAAAGCACAATTTGACATTGTGTGTGATTTCATCATTAAGAATCAAAACATGTTATCGCAGGTGCTTGTGTTGATTATTATACAGATTGTTCAGCTTCAAGCTTAATCTGTACACTATATTTATATAAAAATTCTTCTTTGTCTGTTTTTTTATACTTTTAACAATATATCTTTGTTACGATTAATTTAAAACATTCAATAAACTACTGCACACAATATATGAAAAGGAGAAAAGATTCTTCAAAATTAAATGATTTATAAAAATTTATTTATTTTTGCATTAACATAATTACAATATCTGATTTATGTTAATGATAATTGGAACCTACAATGTACATAAAATGATATAGTTTTTTTATAAATCGTATTTAAAAATCAATTTAAAAATTAAGACTACTTCAAAACACGTGTGTTGTTCCAAGTCATAGAACTTTAATATTATTATTCATTGTTTTCCCTGCAGACAAATTGTGTTAAATTTCTACAAACATTTTTTACGTTTTATTTTCTACAAAAAAAAGTAATAATGCTAATCACTTTATAATTGCAAAATTTGCTTTTGTATCTGCTATATTTTATATCTGATATATTTTATATCAAAATTATTGCTGCAATGGTTCAGAAACCTTTATATTCTTTTTTGGTTTTGTCTATATTTTTTTAATTTACATTTTAGATTATTGAACTTTTAAAATATTTATTGCATAAACGATACCTCATGATTAATTGCAGAGATAAATAAGTCGTTAAACTTAAATTAATTAATTAAACAAACAAACAAAAAACACAAGTGTTAATAAGCTAAATAAAATACAAAAAAATATTTTTTGATTAAATACGTTAAAAAAAAAATATTTTTTCTTCTACAAATGTTTGTTCTGCATACAGGTTCGTTGAAAAGTTCGTGCGCTCACCAACAGATGGCACTGCTAGCTCCAAACTTTTTTTTTCTCAAGTTGGAATAACTGTCCTGAGAACACATGCAAAGTTGCAAGTCATTCTGTCAATTCTTTCTTTGTTTACAAGCCATTTGAAGTTGACGTGTCATTGATTTTTTTTAATATTGAAAAAAATTTAATATCGTGCAGTCATTAGATTCTTTGTTTTGAAGGGTTTATAAGCAACGGAAATTTATGAACAATTGTTAGAAGTGTATAAGGAGTTCTCACCTTCAAAACGCACCGTTGAATTTTGGGCTGGTGAATTTAAACGTGGTCGTACCAGCCTTTAAGACGATCCACGCGAATACTGCAACCACAGCAGAAATCATTGAGCAGGTACATAATATGGTTAGTGAAGATCCAAGTTTGACTAAGCGTGAAATTGCTAATGCCATAGGCATCTCAGACGAACGAGTACTCCATATTTTACATGAAGAATTTCGTATGAAAAAACTGTTTGGAAAGTTAGTGCCGCACACATTAACAATTCAACAAAAACTGGATCGAAAACAAATTTCTCAGCGTAATTTGGAGCGTTTTAAGCCGAATAAAACCGACTTCTTGCGTCGTTTTATAACTGTGGATGAGACTTATATCTACCACCATGATCCTAAATTGTAACAAGAACGTTTACAGTGGACTGAAGCTGGTTGTTCAGCTCCAAAGCAGGTGAAGTCACAACGATCAGCAAAGAGGGTTATGACATCAGTTTATTGGGATGCAAAAGGAATTTTGTTGATTGATTATCTTCAGAAAGGTAAAACAATCAACTCTGAATATTATTGCAGCCTTTTGGATCAGCTGGATGAAAAAATTCGTGAGAAAAGACCTGGTTTAAAGAAGAAAAAAAATCATTTTTCATCAAGACAATGCACCTGCTCCTGACGATGGCTAAATTCAAAGAATTAAAGTACGAATTGCTTGAACATCCACCGTATTCACCAGATTTGGCTCCCAGTGACTACTATCTCTTCAGAAATCTCAAACAATTCCTTCGTGGAAAGCATTTTTCGTCGAATGAAGAGGCCATAGCAGCCGTAGACGGTTATTTTGGCAGAGCTTCCGGAAAACCATTATAAGGATGGGATAATTTATTGGAAGTTCATTGGAACAAGAATATTGAGCTTCTAGGAGATTATATTGAATAAAAAAATATATTTCGTAACAAAAACAGTATTCTTTCATTTCGAGCGCAGGAACTTTTCAACCAACCTGTATATGTATGCATCAGAGAACTGCATTTGCTGATTGCAAAACGTTCATACGCAATCAACACAAGAATATATATGTGTTTGCGTTCAAACGTTGAATATACTCCAATACACATATTTGTTGATGATTTTAAATCAATCAAACGACGTGCAAATTGTTGTCACTGATTTATAATCATCGGTCGTTTTTATACCATTGATTTTATTCTGTTCGTTTGAGTCAACAATAAATTTTTTGATGTAAAGGGTGTCCCAAGAAGAACGCAATTTTTAAATCTGGCAACATTCGAAGTGTCATTGTTTGACATTTGAACAATTGTTATTGTTTGCTAGTAGAAGGTACGAGGTTAGTAAAAATGGAGCGCTACACGAATGAACAACGCATTCTCATTGTGAAATTGTTTTACCAAAATGGTGAAAGTTTTGCGGCTACAGTTCGCAAATTGCGATCAATTTGGGGTCACAATAATGCTCCAAAAGAGTCAACTGTAAAGAGATTAATGGATAAATTTGCCGAAACTGGGTCTGTTAGTGATGTAAAGACAACAACGCGCCATCGACCAGGTCGATCGACCGAAAATGTCGCAGCTGTACGTGATGATGTCGCTCAAACTCCATCCACCTCAATTCGACACCGAGCTCAGCAAATTGGTGTCTCCAAATCCACTTTGCAGTGAATTTTGACGAAAGATTTGCATCTTCATGCATACAAAGTTCAATTGACTTAGGAACTGAAGCCAGCTGACCATGGACAGCGAAGGGAGATCGTTAATTGGGTATTGGAGAGACAACATGAAAATGCTGATTTTGCCGATAAAATCATCTTCAGTGACGAGGCCCATTTTCATCTTGATGGCTTCGTCAATAGGCAGAATTGTCGAATTTGGGGTGAGGAAAATCCTCGAGTGATTCACGAGAAGCAAATGCATCCTTAACGTGTCACTGTGTGGTGTGGTTTTTGGGCTGGAGGAATCATTGGACCTTTTTTTATGAAAATGAGGCAGGTCAAGCGCAAACAGTCAATGGTGTTCGGTATCGTGAAATGATAACCAGTTTTTTCTTGCCTAGAATTGAAGAAATGAATGTGGAGGGCATGTGGTTCCAACAAGACGGCGCCACATGTCATACAGCCAGAGAAACAATTTAATTGCTGCATCAGTCATTTCCCGGTCGTGTTATTTCGCGTTTTGGAGATCAGAATTGGCCGCCTAGATCGTGCGATTTAACACCATTAGATTTTTTTTTTGGGGTTTTTTGAAGTCGATGGTTTACGCAAATAAGCCGACGACGACTCAAGCCTTAAAAGAGGAAATTGGACGATGCATTAATGAAATACCACAGCATTCATGCAAAACGGTCATTGAAAATTTCATTAAAAGATCGCGTGCATGCCAGCAAAGCCGCGGCGGCCATCTGCACGATATATTGTTCCATACATAACCTCATTCTGTCTACTTTACGATATAATAAAGTTTCACGATTTTTTTTAAATATCTGTGTTTTATTTAAAATTTAAAAATTGCGTTCTTCTTGGGACACCCTTTAGAATAAATCAGAAAAAGCAATAAATAAAGCGTATGTGTGCATTCATAATTAAAACAAAATAGTTTCTTATCTATAAAAAGGTGGTGGTTTTGTAGAAACACATTACATAAATTAGCGTGGGTCTAAAATCCGTTTTTTTAGAATTTTTATTAGTAATACCAAAAATATTGTTCTTTGTGAAAATTTTTTTATTTTTTTTTTTTAATTTAGGTCGATATCTCATGCTCTCCCAATCCAGTTAAAGTTAAATATTGCCTAATTTTCCAATCGAAATAGATGAAAAAAAAATTAGACAATATTTAAATTTTTCCGTATTAGGCAAGCCTAACCTAAATTTTTTTCCAAAAAAATATTTTTATTTCCCAAAGAAGAATATTTTTAGTATTGTATTACTAATAAAAATTCTAAAAAAGCGGATTTAAGTCCCACCCTAATGTACATTTATGAAATTTGCAAATGGAAAGAGAAGAAGAGTATTTTATAAGAGAATCGATATCTCGTTCTTCAAAAGATGATGAAGAAATAAGAGTTTCTTTTCAGTCTTGAAATTTATTTCGTTGCCACAAAAAATAAATTTAAAAGAAGAAAACTTAAAAAATATATTAATTATAAAATTAAACGAATTTTTTTTTTGAAAAATAAATAAATTTCCTATCAATAAAACATTAATACGTTTTTTTTAATGTTCCCAGCAAAACTTTGGTTATGGGTGCGATATTCTCATGCGTGACTTTGTAATGATAGCTCGTTACCTTTTTCATTATTTGCAAGAATAAAGTAATAAGTTATTCATTATTGATTTTTGAAAATCTATTTTTAGATACATTACTTTGTGTTTTTTTGTAAGCAAAAGGGTAATGTATGTTTGTTTTGATAACACTAGCGAAAAAACGAAGCGGAACAATTCATTTAAGTTTAAAGCAATCAAATACTATATGCGTCGATAGCTTAGTGGATTGAGTTCTTGGCTGACAACCAGAGTTCCCTGGTTCGATTCCCATCTTGACCACATTATTTGTAATTGCAAATATTTTAAATAAAATATTTGTAATAATTTTTTTTTTAACAAAAATTCCTCTTTTTTAAAATCTATTTTTAGACACATTACTTTTTCCATTCTCGTAACCATATAAGTAACCCCTTACATTATCAAATTCATCAATAAAATAAGGTGTAAAGTAGGCCATCGGCCCTTATGGCTATACATTACTTTACACATTATTTGGTAATGTGTGGTTTTGCTGGGTTGGTAAAGAATTTATAATTTACAAAAATAATCAAAAAGTAGTTTTAATGTACAAATTTAGGTTTAGAAATTGCCAGCTTTTAAAACAAAATTTTTTGAAAATATATTTTGGAACCCCCGAAGCAAAATCCTGGTCACGCAACTGGTATCATTCATTTGTCATAAAAAAAAATATAGCATACAAGTAAAATCTAATTAATTGAAGACTAATTTTCCATAATTTTTCTTTTGTTTTTAATGGTAATATTTTAGTTTAGTTATAAAAATTTTCTTAAATAATTTTACTAAATGAACACTAAAACAGATTTGTGGTTGTGAACTCCTTCAGTAAATTAACTACTTTAAATTTGTTCAAAATATCGCTCTTAAAAAATGTCAACGAATCACAAGACGTATTTTATTGACGGACCCAGAATAAAAACTTTTACACTGTCTCAGTACTATTCCATAATTTGGATTTTTCATCCCTGAACGAATAATAATTTTTGAACTTACCGCTTAACCATTTTGTTGGTTATGCCTGAATTGTTTTCCTGTAGAGATCCAATATCGTCGGATTTATTATAATCCAGTTTTGAAAAAATCTTTATGCGACGGAAGTTAATTTTGACTCGATATTATTTACCCGTTTATTTTGTTTGTTTTTTTTCACTTGATTTTATTTATATTTTAACTATTATCCCACTTTCTACAATAACAACAAAAATTAAAGAATATGGAAAAAGAAGAAAAGATCGTAATTGAAGTTTCAAAAACAAAATCAACTGCACCCTAAAAACAAGGGAATAATAATACAAAAAATGCAGTGTAAAATTGAAAAAAAATCTTTTGGAAATGCTGATTTATTTAACAATTTTTGAATAACAAAGAAATTTAAATTATTTTATTAGTTTTTTTTTCCCTTTTGCAAAATTGTCTGTTGTTGTAATAATTTTTTTACATGACGTCGTTTGTGTACAGTGCATGTGTATGTATTTAGATGTGTGTGTGTGTGTGTGTTGGTGGAGTTTAATGGTGGCTTAATCATGCATTCAAATACCAACCAAACAAAATATTCACAATACCCGCCCCCGCTACATAAAAGTAGAAGCACTCTAATAAACAATAATAACAACAACAAAGAACTTTAGAAAGAAAACGACGATGTGATTATGATATATGATGATGATGATGATGTACATATCAATTTGATATTCGGTTCTTTTGCGTTTTTCTTTTTTTACAAAAAAGATAACTAAATAATCAAAGGAATTCCTAAAATATTTAATTATTTTTTCCCCTTCATTTTTCTATTCGGCTTTTATTTTGTTTTTGCAAACACACAAAAAATCATTAAATGCATTTTTTCCAAAAGGGAAAAACCTTTTGTGGATTTTGTTTTTTCTTTCAACTTTTATATTTTTGCATTCTTCTTTTTACATATATTTTTATAATTTAATTACATATTTTTATTTTAAACCAAATACCACTTTTGTAATTTTTTATTTTGTTGTTTAGTTAAAAAAAATTAATATAACTTTAAATTTAACCAACGATTTAACAATATTAATTGATATTCCATTTTTTCATCGACAGGAAAAAAAATTAGGAAATTTATATTACTTTAGTTTTATAAAAAAAAATATTAAATTAAGGAATTTCCTTCTTTTAAAAAACACTCATTTGAAATACACTATAATCATAGCTTTAGGTTTATTTTAATAATTTGTTTTAAAATATATCTTTTATCCTTCACTTTGTTCTGAGAAATTAGTAAAAAAAAAGAAAATACATCCACACCACCAAATGAATAAAATTGGACTGAAAAAAAGTAACCAGAAGTATTGCCAGGTGTATTAGGCAAAAATCGTCAAAGTTTTTTTTTTAACAAATCGTCAAAATCATCATCGCGTTTTATAGTCGTCAAAACTTAATTTGTAAAGTGAAAATTATACGTTTTTGTTAAATTATCCGTTTTTTCTTTTGCTCGTTTGTTTACATATTTACATAAATATAACGTTTATTTGCAGCATCGAAGTTTCAAAAATGTTATAGAATAAAAAATTTTCTAATAATTTTTATAAAAAATTTTACATGTTAAAGTACTTTTTTGTAGAGAATATTCTATTTATACCACAAATATTATTTTAAGGATATTACTCTTTTAAGATAGACACTTTTGAATAAAATTATCAGATTTTTATTTTTTTTTTTTCTAGATTCCAAATAATTATTATTATAGTTTTAGAGATGTCAAGCTTTAGAAAGAATATTCTACTTTGGGGGACTTACGGTGAAAAATCGCAAATATGACTCAAAAAATCGTCATATCATCGATTGGTTATTCTGATTATAAAAATCGACCAAATTACGATAACTCGTTGAAACTGGCAGCACTGGTAACCAACTTCACAAACACTATTGTCAACTTGGCGCTTTTCCAACTACGTTCTTTATCGTTCACACTTTTATTACGGAAACAATTAGAAAACAAGATATTTAAAAACTTTTTTAAGGAGTCGGCGCAAACCCCGCAAGCGCCACTGCCGAAAATTTCCTGTTAACTTGCTTGCATTGTAGTTTGTTTTGGAACGACATACAAGAAGTAAACTCAATATATTAAATTGTATGGTACACAATTTTTGGTATATCTATCCCTTTCTTTATATCACTACAATTTTGACATTTCCTTTGACTTATTTTATTTTCTAGCGCTTTTTTTTTTATACCATACTTAGCGGGTTTTTGTTCAAAAAGTTGGCAGCAGTTTTCCCGAAAAATAAAAAATAATAAGAAAATAATATGGCAGCTTTATAATATAAACTATTACAAATTTTCAATTGTAATAGATCAACGTTAACCATATTCAAGCCTATGCTATAACGTCAATGACGGCGGTTTGTAGAATTTGGGCACGACGGCTGATTAACAAAGGAACAGCGGCAATTAAGTTAAGGACTGTATAATTATTAAGTCCGGTATAAATATTAGCTGGGTTTGTGGGGTAATTCAAATGAGAAAATCTAATATAAATTTGACATTAGTTCACGTTAAGAATTAACACGTAGAATTATTGACTTTTATATGTGTACTTTCAGTTCATAGTGAATGTTCCTGTTAACACCTTGCCGCACAAACACAGCATATTATATTATTTACCTGAAATAAATGTATGTAAATAAAGAAAATATTTTTATTTCAAAGTTCTAAATACAAATATTTTAAGTTAAAGAAGAAATTTTTAAGTAAATTTTTTCTTGGAGTTTTCAAGTATGTACCATGTATATATATATGTATATATATATATATATATATGTATATATATATATATATATATATATATATATATATATATATATAAATAAGTATTTTAAGTAAATTTTTCGAGCTAAAATTTTCTCAAATATAATTAATTATATAATTAACATATTTTATTTTTCCAAATAAAGACATATATACTTAAAAATAATGTTCAGTTATTTTTGAATACTTGGCTAAAACGTTCCAAATATTTTGAATTAAATAATTCGCAAGTAAATTTAATTATTTTAAGTATTTTCAATACCTAACAATCAATTTAAAGTTTTTTTAAGCAAAACTTATTTGAATTATAAATTGTTCAAAATTCAAGTAGAAAAAATTAAAAAAACTAGCAGTGTTACTTGATTTCGTATAATGTTTGTGAAAAAATTTTATTAGTTAAATTACTCTTTGAACTATTATTACTTGGCAATGATTTTTTTGTGTGTAAACTTCTTTGCAAAGCTAAGGACTATTTAAGCCGATACTAGCCGTATTAAACGGTGACGGCGAACAATAAAGAAAATGTTTGGAGGTTTGAACCTGTCGGCTTGGGACTCTGTTCTTCAAATTAATAATTTTATCGAAAAAAAAAAAAATATTACCAAAACATGTCTTATCAACTATATCGCAACACGACTTTAGGTAATACCCTACAGGAAAGCCTGGATGAGCTTATACAGGTAAAATTTATAGGTTTTTTTTTAATACTACAGCAACCTCCTTTATAAATTTGTCTTCCTCTTCCTCCAGTATGGCCAAATTACTCCTGCTTTGGCATTTAAGGTTTTACTGCAATTTGATAAATGCATTAATAATGCTTTAAGTCAACGTGTTAAGGCACGCGTTACATTTAAAGCCAACAAATTGAATACCTATCGTTTTTGTGACAATGTCTGGACTCTTATGCTAAACGAAGTGGAATTCCGGGAAGTTCATGAGTTTGCCAAAGTGGATAAAGTTAAAATCGTAGCATGCGATGGTAAAAGTGGTGAATTTGCTTAATTTAATGTTTTTCGACTCAATTGCTCATATTCACTTTGTTTTGCCTGTTGTTGCTGGAAGAGATATTTTCATAGTTTTTTGTATGCTCCCGTGATAGACATATGGAATGGAATCATGTTTCTAATGAAAAAAATAGTTTTAAGATTTTATAATAAAAATACCAATTAAATGGGAACCAATATTAATCCACATCGTATATACAATTCAAGATTCCAAAGAGTGGTGAAAAGAAGTAATTAAGGTATGTATATTAAATTAAAAAATAAAACAATCGTACAAAGGCGGCCCCAAATTTTCAAAAAACTGTAAAGTGTTAAATTAAACATATGTTACATAGCTCCAAGATGTTCATCATAAATACACAAATTTCTTACAAGATTGCTGGTATATATATTTTTCTCCCGCCACATATACTTTCGGTTTATCAGGCCTCTTAAATTGAATTTGTTTCTAAAAAGTAATTCAACTGATTAGAATCAAATTTATAAATCGGTGTTTCGGTAGTTTAGCGTTATTATAACGGTAGTTTAAGATATGCCAAAATTGAATTGGTGGTGACAAGTGGGGTAATTTGATCTTTAAATTTTGGACTATGACCTTGTATAAGTAGTTATAAAATACAATACGAATAGCTCATTATTTGAATCTTTTGTAATCGGTTATTAAATAACTCAACTCAATATTTCTTTTTATTAACTCTTCAATTATATATTTTACAAAAATAATTTACATGGAAATTCGCAACTCTTCACCTAGGTGAAATACTAATTTAGTGCCTTAATATTTTTGTTTTAATTTTGTGTGTTAATTAAATTAACATCTGTCACGCGACGTAACCTGCACATTTTTTGATCATTAATTGCAGAAATAAAACAAAAATACCGAATTCAAAAACTTGCTAATATAATAAATCACGATTTTTATGATTCTATCAAATCTATTCATATATTTGATTACACTAGTAAACTAAACACAAATATTAATAAGTATTTGCTCAAAATCTATCGGGGGTCGAGGTAAATGATTTTTTTTTTTATTTCTTAAAATAAAACATTAAAACGGAATTTTCTTCATCACAGTTGTTGTAGTTTGGTCCTAGATTGGAAATAAAAGTTAAAATTGGTGTTTTCATTATTAGTGTTGTTGTAGTTATATGTTAAAAAAAAAACAGGTTTCGAACGAATTCAAAGAATTTTCCAATTGTTTTAATCTAAAATGAATATAAAGAGTTATACAATATCTTAGAAAAATTATTTTTGCGGAATTTTTAATTTTCTTTTTATATCCCAAAATTTATAGATCATTAGATACTGAAATGCCTTCATGCTGATCTTATTTTAAAATTTTTCACAAGATTTATAATAAATAATTTTTGCTTTATTTTTTCCACTTTTAGAAATGGTTAAAAATAAAAGTTACTTTTTCTATTTTCTGACTTATTTATTATTTTTTAATTGAAGGAATTATTTTTGGTAAGATCATAATTTAAAGACTTTCAGTTTGCGAAAGAACTTGGACATTTTATAGTTCGTACGACGAAAAAATGGAAATAGTGTTTTTCACATGCAAGAAAATAATAGCTAGATTAAAAATGGTAATAGATAAGCTTCATAAAAATGTAATTATTTATCAAATCAATAAATAGTTATCAGGGTTTTAATTTCTAAATTTTAAGGTAACCTTAAGTGAGTGAAATATTGTAATTTATTATTTAGCCTCTAGGCTTTCAAATTAAAAAATGTTGAATAATAAAAAAAAAAAAAAATATATAAGTAAAGTCATGATTCGATAAAATCACGTTAACCGCTGGTACGTAAATATTTTGATCATTCCTATATGTATTTATGATAACAGATTTATCCTAATTATTATTTCACTTAGTCAATTGAAAAGATCGAAAGGAATGGCATCGATTTATTAATGCATATTTCTGCATATTTTGTTTAATGCATATTTTATATAAATGCGCAAATTTTAAAGCAAATTTTATCAAACAATTTATATTTTTGCAAATATGCATGTGTTTTAAAGCATGTTTTTAGTTATTTTTGAGATTTTCAGCAATAACCACTTATGTCAATTTGTTTCTTAATCTTTAGTTATTGATGCCAAATTGCTTAATTTTTTCGCTACTTACATTGGTCAAATAATTTTTTGAAAACTGTGGACCACTTTCAATTTTTTATTTATTTTGCAAACGAATAGAAAACACCACATAAGCACTTACATTGTAATCTGCACACATTATTATTATTATTATTATTTTTTGTTTGGATCACGACTTGAGTTGCTATTTCTTCTCACACTTTAACCACTGTGCATTTCGCGGGGCTAGTGTTCTAACCAACTCGTTAATATTTGTGGTTATGCAAATTAATATTTCTATAAAATATCGAGGGCCGAAAAGAATTTGAGAAAACTTTACACAAAAAAAAAAAAAAAAATATATACATAATTTCAATTAAAATATTTGCTAATATGCGGGCATGTTTTGTATTTCACTTTTTAGTAAATTGTGATTCATATAAAAAAAATATATTTCACGATATTGAGTTTAACATGAAAATTTTGCAAATAAATACTGTCAAAATTCATAAATTTAGACAATAAATAATTAAAAATAATCTGTATTTTTTATATATATAATCAAAAAAAAATAAGTGAATTTGTTAAAAAAACTTAATTTAAATAAAATAGTTATATTTTGAATAATTAAACTATGAACTATTTGAACTATGAATTATTGTGAATTGCAAATAACATAGAAATTATCTAAATTCATATTCTGGTTTTGAAACATAAAGATAAATTGAAGTTTCTTTATACCCAAAATAATTACTTCACTTACTTTGTAACCCTCAGCAGAAACGGTGAGCATAATATAGCACTTCCCAAAAAATATACTATACTTATTCTTTAATTTATATTTTTTCACATTTTCATCAACTCAACCTCAACTCCTTTGTAATTGTCTCGAGCTGCGAGAAATTATAATACGAGAAAAAAAGGGCCTAACTCTTCTTCATATTTAGGTGCTCAGCTATACAGTCCACTCCAAATACCTTAAATACCCCAACTCAAGTTCTGCCCTTTTACAAATACAATAAATTGTTCAGTTTTGTAATTTAAATTATGATTTTAAGCATTAAAAGTTCGAGTGAAATTTTTACAATTCAAAATTTTTTTCTCAATTTGTTTTAGTTCCATTCAAAAAGTTAAGTGAATTATGATTTAAAATTGCCCATTTAATGAAAAAAAAAAAATTGAAATCGAATAAAACAAAACTTTAAAACACAGTCCCAGTAAGCAAAACGTGTCGAAATCGTATCGAAAATAAATCATTTTCTCGTAAAATTTGTTCGATATCGTACCGAGTATCATAGTGTGTTCGTGTATAATCTGCAATGTTATAAAGAGTCGAAAAAATGTTCATTTAGTGATACGATTTTCTATCGATTTGTTGTACACCTATTTCGCTACTACATGTCTTTTAAAGGGGCACATTTTTCTGTTTTATCCCAGTATGAAAAATGGGTCCAATTCAAATCGATATTGATTAAGATAATTATCTCTATTATTATCTTTATAATAATAATTATCTTTATTAAATGCATTAATGCCTTCAGTTTTAAAATTTCGGTTTGTTGTTAAAATATGTCTCCGCCGACGTATTATAAACACAAAAACCATTCATTTAAACACAGAAAACATTCAAATTTCAACGTTTATTTATTTTATATAAATTGATTTATAGACGTCAACACAAACATCATTAATACATAATCTCGATACATATTTTGAAAACTCAGATTTTCATTTTTTGAAATATTAAAAAGCAGGTCTGAAAAAGCATCGAATTTGGTTCACTTTTTCGATTAATATTTAAACTCGTAATAGTTACAAAATAAGACTATAAAATTTCGAAAAAAGATTAATTTTTTGGAGACGATTCGAGAAAAAATCGAAATAAAGGACTGACTCGAAAACACAGACTGACAAAAATTTCAATTTTACACTATAATTAAAAATTCAATTAATCTTGCACCAATAAAAATTTCAATTGAAAATTTAATTGAAATTCGAACTGTTTTTTTTTTTTTTTTGTAAATTTAGACAGATTATGGTACTCTTACTTATTAAATAAAGTTATGACGCTTTTATTAAAAAGCGTAATATTAGAATATTTTAAAACCAATACAAAAGTTTAAATATAAAGACAGAAACATAATAAGCTCAAATGACTTAAATTAAGTATTGGTCTGAAATGGGAATTCAGAATTTAATAAAAAAGAAACAAAACTTAATTCAAAAAAAATCTTTCTTGTAACATATGTTTTATACTTATTTTGTGTTTTTTTTTGGCTCTTTCTGGTATTGAATTATTAATAATATTATTTGAAATAAGTTTGTATACAAATTAAAAAATGCTAAAAATTGAAGTTATAACAACTGAATGAAAAATATTTTTTTCTGCGTGTAAGGCATTGGTGAGTTAATATACAAAATATTACTAACAGATTAACTATCAGATAAAAATAAACGCAAATATATTAAAAAGGTTTTAATATTTGGCATGACATCACAAAAAAAAACTAGTATTAATCAATGATAAAAACTCTCCACTTATGTTGTTAACAAATCTTATTAATTTTTATATTTTCACGAAAAATTAATTTTAATTATCTTTGGATTTTGGGCGACCTTTGGTATTTACTGTAGTTATTAGAAAAATTTCTAACTCAAAATGCTCACTCACACATTTAACCTTGCCCAGCCCCAAACCTCTGGAACTAGGAAGGCGAAATTTAGGATGAAAGTTCCTCCTCCGGTGTAGACACCAGCTAAGAGGGAATTCATAGAAAATCCTACGGGAAGGGGAAAATTATCCCACTTGTCGAACTGCCAAAACTGCTTTAACTAGGAAGTTGAAATTTGGTGTGTAGGTTTCTCCACCGATGTAGATTCAGCGTTGTCGTGTAATGGTTAGCGCGTTGGACTGTTACACAAAAGTTTGCGGGTTCGATTCCTTGCGACGGCAACATCAATTTAGAAAAAAATATGTGCGATATTTCTCTTCCTCTACATATCGGTGTTTTAAAGCACTTAACCCCACCGTAGTAAAATAACATAACAGTGCAATTAACTAAAAAGCTTCAACAATTTTCGCCAAGTCCCTCTCAGATGGCGAGCAACTACTGTTCTAAGATTTATCATCTCGCGCAATTACAGTGTTGCCATATTTGAAGGCGTTCATCTTTCACCAACTTTCATCTCTCCTCTATCCCCTTTCCAAAGAAAGCAACACATTACGGGTAATAAGTAGGAAGAATTCCTGAGTGTTGCTTCTTTTTTAAAAAAAAGCCGGATTTTTTGAAAAATCCTATGGGGATGGGCAAAAAGCGCAAAAGTTCATACCTTAACGGCTTGCCCAATCTTCTTTAGCTAGTAACCTGAAATTTTAAATATATATTCCCTGGAGTATGGTCTAACTCATTGATACGGTAGATTTTAGAAGAGTCTACCCTATTACAGACTGCCCTAACCCCTTAAGCTAGGCGTAGATATCAGCTGAGGCGTGATTTTTAGAAATGCCTTCAGGAAGGGGTAAAAAGGGGAAAATTCTTCAACTTGACAGCCTGCCAAAATCTACTGCAGCTAGGAAGTTAAAATTCGATGGACGGCCTGCATAAATCCAATTGGATGCAAGCCTGAAATTTTATATACATATTTTTTTTTTTTTTGGAGTACGGACTAACTACTATTTTTATTAAATTTCTACAATTTCAAAATATATGCACTCTGAAATATAAAGGGTGGTTTAATTTAAGGGCCGATGTTGATTTTTAATAAAACACAAATTATTTAGGAAATTATTGACATTTCTTTTTATTATGATAATATGGTATGGTTCAATTATGTATGGAATAAAATATCGACCAAATGGCCGCCGCGACCTCGGCGACACCTCCATCGGAAGGTCCGAATTTTCGATGACGCTGAGGCAGAATTGAAGTTCTATGCCGTTAATGTGCCGAATTATCTCATCCTTTAGCTCTTGAATTGTTGCTGTCTTATCGACGTACACCTTTTCTTTAAATAACCCCAAAAGAAAGAAGTGCAACGGTGTCAAATCACATGATATTGGCGGTCAATTGACATCGCCACCACGTAAGATAACACGGCCATTAAATTAGTCGCGCAAAAGAGCCATTGTTTCGTTAGCTATGTGGCAAGTGACACCGTCCTGTAGAAACCACATATCGTCCAGTATTATATCCTCAATTCCTAGCCACAATAAGTTTGTTATCACCATTCACGGTAAATGCTTGGCCGACCTCATGACACTATAGCGAACAACAGCAATGTGTTCCGCAGAACGAACTGAGCGAGCATGCATAGGTGTTTTCACAGACCCGGTTTGCTGAAATTTGCCCACAATTCCCCCGATTGTGGACACATTTGATCGATTATGCTGACAAAATAAAAAATCACAAAGTGCATGAAATGCATTTTGATTTGAACGCCCATTTTCATAATAAGCCTGAATAACTTTAACGCGTTGCTCGATTGTGTACCATTCCATCGTTCAAATTGAGTTAGTCTGAAATTGAGAAATGTCAAATGAAATGCAGAAAAAAACTTGAATGCAGAAAAAAACTTGTGGTTCACATTTAACATCGGTCCTTAAAATTTAACCATCCTTTAAAATATGTGTTCCCTTGCGTGTGTTCCAACTTTCTAACAAATTACTTATTGAACCATTTTCATCTGGGCAGTCCGGCAATCCCGGGCTTAGACCGGGCAACATTTTTTCTAAGCTAACAACGTAGCGGGCTTTGCCCGCTAGTATTTCCATAAAATGGCTTCTTTATGGATTTCTTTATGTATGGTTTGCTAAACTACTTTGATTATTTACAGTATTTCGCAGTTATCATTAAGTAAATTCAATTCATTTATTTTTCTAGGTGACAATTTGTTTTTATCGCAAATAATAAATATACCAGTTTGTTTCTTTTTTATATTTGTAAAGGTATTTAATTAAATTATAAATTTGGTTAAAAAAAATTTTGTGATAATAAATATTTAAATAAACAAAATTTCTTTTTGAAAAAAAATATGACAGCTTTAAGGTGTTGTGCTTTAGATTTTTGCGTACTTTGCAAATGAAGTTATCGATCACTAAACGAAAATAATGTTTTTTTAAAATAGTTTTTCATATTTTGTTTGTCACAGAGTTAGTAAGAGGATCATACCATTCATTAATGGCAAACTATGCCATAAATAAAAGTACACTCAAATAATTTTTGTGATTTTGGTTTGAAAGTACAATAACTTCTTTTAGTGAAAGAATAAAATTTGATGGTGTTTGCAAATTCAATAATTTAGTTTCAAAAAATTCACCAGGAAGAGAAATATGTTCGCCATATAAACATTCAGCTGCAGATGCTTAAAGATCTTCTTTATAAGATCCGCGTAATCACAATAAAATGATTGGAGGTGATTTGGTCCATGTAATGTTTTTATGATATGATATTGATGCTTTGACAGTCCTATGAAATCTTTCGATCATTCCATCTGACAGTCCTATGAAATCTTTCGATCAGACATCTGCCACCTTATTTGACGAATCATAGATATGAACAATATTTGTAGTGAATTGTCCAATGAAATCCAAATGACTTTGTTGTCTTGGTGTAGCTTTTAAAGGATTTTGAGAAAAAGCAAATGTCAGTGCCTTATGATTGGTATACAAGGTGAATTCTTTCGCTTCTAACAAATACCGTAAATGTTCGAAGGCTTTGTATGCTGCAAGTAACTTACGATCATAAGTACTATACTTACATTTTGAAATCAAAGTGAACTTGATTTTTTTTAAAGTATGAAGTTAAACTATTTCTAACTTTTTTTTTTTAAATAGATGTACTCTACATAATAATGTGAATTATTTATCAGCTGACAAAATACAGTACAAATTACTGCAATTCACATTAAAAATGTATAAACTACAATTGTTTTTAAATTCATTGACAATTGCAGTTACTTTTACCTGTTAAAAAAACAATTGACAAATGCGGGAAAACAAAATTACAAATTTAGCCAAATTTACTGTAAAAAAATTGGTGAAGTTTTGTACAAAAACAACTGACAAATATGATTAAAGCAACTGAAAATTGTAGTAAAATTTTCCAACATTTAGTTATCTAAATTAGGTTCTTTTGTATATAAAATATTTTACAAAGAAGAACATGAGAATTATGAAGCAAGTAAAATCTATACAAGTAAAATAAAAAAAATTGTTCCCGCCCGTTACTGCGATATTTCTTTTCTTTATGAGGTTTCTTATAGATCTAAATTATTTAAAACCACGCGTATCAGCGTATGGGTGCGGCTTTAGTAATGATACGCAGTGTATTCCCTTTATAATGTTGTTCCTATAGTGGAAACCCCCCCCCCCCCCCCCCCCCCCCCCTTTAAAGCAGTGAAAATTTTTATATTTTGTTATTGTGTTAGATGAAGATAACTCAAATCTTTATTTAAATCAGTTTCGACAATATTTAAATTGATCAATTCATTTTGTAATACGTTTGACAGATTTTTAAATGACGTATTATTTTGAATCTTGTATTGATACAGTTTCAAACATATGTATTTAAATGCATATTCATACAGGTTTCAACATAGTTATTATTTTCAACTTATTTGCATATAAATTACCTATACTTGTTGCCCTACTAAACAATTATTATAACGCCAACTCACAAAACAGTGCAACACCTGAAACAAATATCAATGGACTCTATCCCCCATCCCACTCCAAATCTCTCCACAAGTCATTTAATAAGAAATTTAAAAAAAAATACTATACACATTTATCATTAGCACTCAGTGACAATTTGTTTATTTTGATATAAACTATATTAAATATATTAACCAAATAAACACAAAGCAACCAAACATATGCGGCAATTGTTAAACTGCTGCCGTGGGCCACATATAATTAAACTAACATACAGTCGAATAAAATAGAGTATAAACGAACGAACTACCCCGTCATATTCCTTTACCTCATCGTATTTTCCATATTACAATAAATTCATTATTAGAGCGATAGGGTTGCTCGATGGTGTCAGTATGTTTGCTCTATTTCTCCAACTGGTTGATATCAGTTATAATAACAAAAGAAAAACAATTGTTATCAATCAATTATTTATACGTTTCTATTCGCTCTTTTACACTTTTAGCGTTTACTACAAGAAATATTTGCGAAAATAAATACTATAAGAAAATTTACTAATGGTAAGCGATCATTAATCAGGAGAGCGTAAAATGGCATGTACACCGAAAAAAAAAATTAAAGTGTGGGATTCGAACTTAGCAACAAATATTAATATTATTATAGTCAGCACTTAGTAGGATTTTAAATTTAAATTATTCTTATGTAAGAAATTTTCATACAAATCTAATTTATTTCGGACATAATCCCCAGACAGAAAATTTGGTATATGCTCATTTTCACAACAATCGTAGTCCCCATGGGGGCTAAGATTACGATCAAAAATTTGTTTGTTATTTACAACAATTTAGAAAATCACAGCTGTAGGCCGGTTATAATGCCCAGTTGTTGGGCCTTTATGATGCCTTGTGGTATTCTCTAATTGATAAAATATAAGGATAAATATGGTTCAGGGTAATACGATATACTTAAACTTGTTTTCTAGAGAACATCTTTGACATTTCACAGAAGACCACTTACGACGGACGAATGAAATGTTTCTATCATAAGGTATGACAACCTCTCGAAGATATGGGACATTAGGATTCCACAGCAGGAATTTATTTATGGGTATACGCCGACCGCTCGAAGATTAGTTGTGGTGTAGGTGCTTGCGTTTTGTCCTGCGAGTATGTTATCGGTTAATGCAATGGTTTTCAGGTGAAATTTCTGACTATCCGCCAAGCTTTTGTAAGAGCTGTTGGGATTCAAAAAAAAAAGGTTAGAATCTTTGTCAAAAGCATGTTTCATCTCCTTCATTCAGTGCAAATAAGAACTTTCAAAGCTATGATTGCGCTGAACAGAACAGATTGTAGAAGAAAAATTTCCAGTTTGCAGCTAAAGATCCCTGACACCCCCGTTGGTGCTTTTGGTAAGATTTTAAATAAAAAACATCGTTAATAAAACAAAAAGTAATACAAATTTTTAGCAAAAGAAATAATGACCGGTTCCTTGAAATCGAAAATTTTTTAGGTTACCTGTTTAATTTCTTTCAGTGTTTTCATATGTATTTTCCCAACGTTCTCAGCTAACTATTCTTCATTGGTAGGGGTAATACCAACATAAAAGTATGAATAATAATGGCAACACTTGTGTTGTTGATAACCACATACATACTTACCAAATGTCATGATTGTCAAGCGAAAATTTATATAAAGGTAACGGTATATTAGATTATTTTCAAAACAAAATAATAATAAAGGGTGTCCCAAGAAGAACGCAATTTTTAAATTTTAAATAAAACACAGATATTTAAAAAAAAATTGTGAAACTTTATTATATCGTAAAGTAGACAGAATGAGGTTATGTATGGAACAATATATCGTGCAGATGGCCGCCGCGGCTTTGCTGGCATGCACGCGATCTTTTAATGAAATTTTAAATGACCGTTTTGCATGAATGCTGCGGTATTTCATTAATGCAGCGTCCAATTTCCTCATTTAAGGCTTGAGTCGTCGTCGGCTTATTCGCGTAAACCATCAACTTAAAAAAACCCCAAAGAAAAAAATCTAATGGTGTTAAATCGCACGATCTAGGCGGCCGATTCTGATCTCCAAAACGCGAAATAACACGACCGGGAAATGACTGATGCAGCAATTGAATTGTTTCTCTGGCTGTATGACATGTGGCGCCGTCTTGTTGGAACCACATGCCCTCCACATTCATTTCTTCAATTCTAGACAAGAAAAAACTGGTTATCATTTCACGATACCGAACACCATTGACTGTTTGCGCTTGACCTGCCTCATTTTCATAAAAAAAAGGTCCAATGATTCCTCCAGCCCAAAAACCACACCACACAGTGACACGTTGAGGATGCATTTGCTTCTCGTGAATCACTCGAGGATTTTCCTCACCCCAAATGCGACAATTCTGCCTATTGACGAAGCCATCAAGATGAAAATGGGCCTCGTCACTGAAGATGATTTTATCGGCAAAATCAGCATTTTCATGTTGTCTCTCCAATACCCAATTAACGAACTCCCTTCGCTGTCCATGGTCAGCTGGCTTCAGTTCCTGAGTCAATTGAACTTTGTATGCATGAAGATGCAAATCTTTCGTCAAAATTCGCTGCAAAGTGGATTTGGAGACACCAATTTGCTGAGCTCGGTGTCGAATTGAGGTGGATGGAGTTTGAGCGACATCATCACGTACAGCTGCGACATTTTCGGTCGATCGACCTGGTCGATGGCGCGTTGTTGTCTTTACATCACTAACAGACCCAGTTTCGGCAAATTTGTCAATTAATCTCTTTACAGTTGACTCTTTTGGAGCATTATTGTGACCCCAAATTGATCGCAATTTGCGAACTGTAGCCGCAAAACTTTCACCATTTTGGTAAAACAATTTCACAATGAGAATGCGTTGTTCATTCGTGTAGCGCTCCATTTTTACTAACCTCGTACCTTCTACTAGCAAACAATAACAATTGTTCAAATGTCAAACAATGACACTTCGAATGTTGCCAGATTTAAAAATTGCGTTCTTCTTGGGACACCCTTTATTACAAAATTTCAGTCAATTATTATAGGCTTACCAAGTTTTTGGCAGACAAATATAAAAACTTGTATAATTTATTTGTGGAACGAGCTATTTTACGCAATTTATTGACAACAATTTGATGTGTGTGGGAAGGAAAATTCGAATTATTTGATGTTTTCCAAAATAGTCTAAATTAATGCAAATTAAAGAAACCCAGCAAAACCACACATTACCAAATAATGGGTAAAGTAATGTATAGCCATAGGGGCCGATGGATTACTTTACACCTTATTCATTGATGAATTTTATAGGCGATGAGCCTCAAAGTAATGTATATACCCATTACTTTAGAGGTGATAATGTAAGGGGTTACTTATATGGTTACGAGAATGAAAAAAGTAATGTGTCTAAAAATAGATTTTTAAAAAAGAGGAATTTTTATTAAAAAAAATTATTACAAATATTTTATTTAAAATATTTGTAATTAAAAATAATGTGGTCAAAATGGGAATCGAACCAGGGAAATCTGGTTGCCAGCCAAGAACTCTACCCACTGAGCTATCGACGCATATAGTATTTGATTGCTTTAAACTTAAATGAATTGTTTCGCTTCGTTTTTTCGCTAGTGTTATCTAAAAGGGTAATGTAACCCTTTTACTTACAAAAAAACACAAAGTAATGTATCTAAAAATAGATTTTCAAAAATATTTCAATTATAACTTTACATTTATAAATCATATACTACGTAATCAATAATGAGTAACTTATTACTTTATGCTTGCAAATAATGAAAAAGGTAGCGAGCTATCATTACAAGGTAATGCATGAGAATATCGCACCCATTACCAAAGTTTTGCTGGGAATAAGAAATCAAAATTTAAAGAAATTAAACAACGTTTAAGTACCCAGAAAAAAAAGTAGCAAAAATAGAGAAAAAGAAGCAGTGATTTTGATTCCGGTACAGTACATCGGTAATCGGGCGTTACCTCATTTTCACAATCTCCTGTTAGCTTCAACCTGGGAATTTGAATGACACATTTGTTGTTCTTTCCCATACAAAGTTGGTTAAATTATAACGGGACATTCAGTAATGGGGCCTTATTTATTGAATTAATTTATTCGAAATTCTTTCAATTTTTACTACAATAAATTTTTTACTTTTTGTAGCAATAATAACTACGATTTTAAGAATTAAAATCTGGTAAATCTTGTAAATCGTAAGTTAAAGATTGAAACAAATCACTTAAACTTAAACCAAAGTTATAAGGGTCAAATTTATATAGAAATATCTATGAATAATGTTCAAAATAAGTTACCCGTAATAGATTTGAAAAGTGGTCAATGAAAAAGAGTGGCCTTAGAAGAGAAAAATCAGAACTAAGCGATACTTTGAAATCAATGAAAAATTAATTTCTTAAGAATCACTCCCATTTATTTTTGCTGGGCAGTTTGCGTTTTTTAATTATTCATATAAATATTTTCGTCAAAACATGATAATTTTCTCAAAAGATGTAAGTAAAAAACCGACTTGCTAACGCCTTTAAACCCATATTCAAAATTATTATTATTATTTTAAGAAAAACTTGCTTTTTGGCAAAAATTAAATTTGCAAATATGTATTTTAAATAGTGGAGCATAATTTTGAATTGAGTGTTCGCATTTGTGATCTACATCCTAATATTTATTACATGGCCGATGCATTTTTAGTCTTGTCAATTAATAGAGTTTTGAAACGGTATCTTAGAGTATTTGCTTGACAACACTGCATAATACATATATGTGTAATGAAGTTTATTTGAAACAATAACAAAAGTGAAGCAAACGTAAGCCAGCTAGCTAGCAAGCAGCCAAGCAGTGTAACCAGCTAACAGGGAAGGTATTCTTTGGGGGTCCCATCGGTATGTAAAAGAGGTGAGAAAACTAACACATAAATGTATAAATTTGTTGGCGGCCCAATCTTAAATCTAGGGGGGTAAAAAAATGGGATACAATTTTTTGTTTTAAGGACCCCTCAAAAACCTTCCGATTGATACACAATTTAATTTTGGAAGTTATAAAGAAAACGTAAAAAATACGACAAACAGTTCATTTTAATACCCCCTTTTTCCAATTTTATATCATATTTGAATTAAAATCTTATTTTTAGAAACATTTTTAAATTATGTATGAATCTCATTTAATTTTTTATTTTATACTAATCATATAATTACAAATTATATCCTAATACCCTAACCGAACACTAGCAACAAAGGCCATCGGCTCGTTGTAGCGAAAACAGACCAGAGCCTCTGGTGGGAATCGAACCCACGACCCCCGCACTGATAAGCTAGCACGCTACCAACTAGCCTACCGGGGCGCTCTGTATGAATCTTATTAAATACCTTGATTATGTAAATCGTATTTGTGTCGCTTTTTGACGCAAATACTACATTTTCTAAATACGGTATTATTGTATCTCGAAAACGAAATATTGGTATAATCAGAGGCGAAGTTGTCCAACAAATACCAAAAAATATTCACCGTAGTTTTCATTTACGCCAGGTACGAACGAATCTAGAAAACATAAATAATTAAAATCTAAATATCACTGTATTTAAGAAAGCTCGACAAGTTTTAATTAACAATTTGGAAAAATCCGGCACGTTGTTGTTCAGGGCCGTCACTCAATTTAATTATTTTACGCTAGTGCGTAATTCTTTGTGTAGGCGTATTTAATATCATTTGTAAAAAAAAAAATTGATAGCAAAAAAAAACATTCTGTCGTAAAAAGTATATTTTTTTCACAAAACACAGATAGATTTTTTTAATAAAAAATATATTCAGTTGAGCCATCTGTTTTTTGGCACTTTTGTCGTGTTTAATAATTTTTCAAAATCATTTAACGACAGTCAATTTTTTTTAAATATGCCGAAAAACGCCTACGACTGCTGTAGAAAAACACCTAAGCCTTACAAAATCAGGGTGAATATGATTGTAGTAAAAATAATATTTTTCTTATTTAATATTTATATTTAAACATTGAGGATTTCCGCATTTTAAAAATAAATAGAAATATGTTTAAATCAAAAAGAAAACAAAGTTACAAGGAAAGTATACCAATGGGCTTCCTACGATTTTACTTAAATGCGGTTATGTGATATAGGAGAAAAATTAAGAGTTGTCAAAAATTATTTTTATTTTTTTTGTTTGTTTAATATTAAAAACTGCAGAATGGTGTTTTGAAGGATCATCTACCGTTGTAAAAAGCATGTTCGAGCATGTCCAACTCTTTTTTTCATTAAAAAAACATTCTGCTAAAGCAAATTTGAATGGGAAAATGTTGTTGGTTTGAATTCAAATTTTACAAATAAGTACGCCTATTTAATTTTTCAGTATTCGTAACCGTTCGGCTTTTACGAGTCTTTTTTTCGAAGAGCTTTTTTATACATATGTAAACAGATTTAAAAACCTAGTCAATGTGGGTGTCAAAACTTTTGTTTCCTTACGTACTATAAATGTGTGCTCAAGGAAATCCAAATTTCTTAAATTTAAGACAGGTTTCCTTTTAGAAACTGAGTAATTTTTCACCTTACTTAACCCACAAAAAAAAAATTGACATGTCCCTTTATTTTGTCACTTCTACTATCATTTATAAAAATTTCAGCTTGATCACAAGATGGCCCCGGGATATATTACTTGTAAGTAGTCTCTGACTGAACTAACTTTACTCTAACCAAGCAACGAAACAACCAACCATCTAACAGCTGTGCCTGTTATTTTCCAGACAACAGTCGGTTTGCGAACGTTGAATGGAAGTTAAGCTGTGCGCGCTAAAAAAAATCGAATGAAATTAAAATTTCTTTATTAATTTCTTTTTGAAAGAAATACATTCGTTGTTGTGCCGAGACAGTAGAAAAGCGCCTTCCATTTTTCGCATCTACGCTTCTTCTATTAAAACACGACAAGAAAGAAGGAAACAAAAGCAAATAAACTTTATTTAAATAATCAAACCGGGAACTAAAAATAAAATACATAATGATTATTTTTGCACAATTATGAATCGAGAGTTTCATTATTTAACAAGATTGTATAGGTAGTACAGAGATTACATGAATATAATTATCAAAATTTTATTTAAATACAATATAAAATATCTGGTTAATTTAAACGGGAATTGAGCAAAAATAAAATAAAAACATATAAAAGATATGCCAAATGTCAAATGCAAACAATTAACAAATAACAATTTTGATTATCAAAAAAACATTGGTGCTGATTATTTGATACGTGTATAAATTGGTATTTCAGTTGAAATAGTTGCATACATGTTAAATATTTCTTATTTTAAGAAATCCATTAAAAATCACGTTTTGAAACAATTAAAATAAATTCAAAACACATATACTTAAAAACAAAAAATACATTAAACCATAAAATCTGCAATAAAAAAACGGTTAAGTTTAACAATATGCCAAAAACTTGAATGCCATTAGTATTGAAAGTCATCAGTTAAAATAGATTGAAATATATTTAAACACACACTCGTTTAAAAAAATTAATTTCAAATACATACAGTTAAAAAAGAAATCGTGTTTTTTGTTTAAGAAAAATTCAATCTTTTAGTTATTATCTTGATTATTTTTACTTGTGATTTTTGTTTAATAATTTATTTACTATATGTAACTAAAAAAAAAATAATATAAAAGTAAAAACCCCAAAGCTAAAAATTAAAGTCATTCAACCAATCCAACCAACTAAGCTACAAACTATTCATTCAAACAACCACATGAGATGGTCTTTTTGGTGTTGTTAATAACTAGAATTAACACTAACACTGTCAATTCCAACAAATACACTAATAGAAAAAAAGAAAGAAAATTTTTTGCAAAAGTTACTAAAAATTAGTTAAAAAAACGTCCAACAGAATCTGTTTACTAAACGTTAACAGCCATATTTCATTTTGTTGCTTCTTATAATGGTCTTATAAATAAAAGTTGTTGTTGTTTTACATGCAAACAAATTTAAAAAAATGTCTATTTGCAGTCATAAAAATAGCAGCAAAAAATCTGTTAATTGCAAATGACAATTTTCCCTGCTGAAATCAGTAAAAATATTACAAAAAATTTTATTTTTTAATAAAAATACAAATAACAATTTTCCCGTTTGAAATCAGTTGTATAAAGTCATTTTTGCTGATCTTAGCAGGATAGATTATTTCCCTAATATTCGGCAAACATTTTCCTGTTCTCAGCAGGATAACATATGTACGTAAATTGTTATTTGCAATTAGCAAAAATATTTAAAGTTTTATTTTTGCTGTTTTTATTTTAATTAGTATTAAACAACTAAATAGTACCAGCTGATAACAGCTTTTTCTGTTATTTGTACCGAATTTCATTTCTATCAGTGTATTAATAAAACCCACAAAGAACTTGTTAACCAACATTTGCTAAATAAAACGTTATTCTCCTCAAGTTATTAAACCTTAACAAAAAGAAACCAAAAAGAAATCAAACTAAAGAAGAAGAAGAAGAAAAAAAGGAAAAAGAAGCAAATTCTGTGACAGCATTATATTATTTAAACAAATAACAACAACAAAATGGATTACTTCGTAAAGGCATATAAAGATTGGAAATTGCATTCCCAGGTAAGCTTTTTACACACGTATGTATTTCAATATTTAGTATCGAAATTTGGTTGGTTTTATTACCACAACCACAATCAATTGAGTTTATAAAATTCTTATAAAATGGTTTTATATTTCGTATGAATTTATTATTAGTTTTTTTTTAAGATATCGACTAAACCAAAAACTGAAATTATGATGACTAATAGTAAAACACTCAAAAAAAGTTTGTCAGTTGTTGTTTTTCTGTAGAAAAATTTAAAGCAACTATTATCACAGTTATTCGAAAAAATAACTAATGAAAAATGCTGTCTAAACAACTACTAAAATTTTTGTTATTTAAAAAATAAAAAATTTCGTTGTGTTTTTTAAAAATTCCTGTTTAATTTATATTTGTTGTAGTGTTTCCAAAATGAAGAAAAGAGATTAATCAATTATTCGGGTTGATTGATCAGAAAAATCAGCGATTAATCAATTAATCGTTTAATGCAAAATAAATGTATTTCTTTCATCAATAAGAACACAAAGAGCTGCTTTTTGCAGAAATATCAAGTTAAGTCTATTTCGTTGGTTTCTAAAGTAATTGTTTCGGGACAATTCAAAACATCCTGAGATATTTTAAAGAATCTGCCTTATAATCTTGGGGGTTTTTAGAGAAATCTGACGACTCTTAAAAAAGAAAATGTCAGACGTGTTCAGTGGAAGTAAACCCTTAAAAACGCAGGGTTGATAGTGTTTTACCGAAGTGGGACATTGTGTAGATAAAGTTGGTTTTTTTTCTTTATATATAAGTAACGTCCTATTGGTTTTTAGGAATATACCTAGTCACCTATTTCATTGCTAAGGAGAAAAAATTTATTTTAATAAGTGTTTTGGTATAGCTCTGATTAGAGCCTCTAAAACTTCGCGTTCTGTTGAAATCTTTTGTCAGCTCGAAATACATACATGTATACGGAGGTTGAAAGCTCTATTTCAATTTTTTGGACATTCAAATATAATTTTTATTTGCTTTGATTCAGTCGATTTGAAAATAATTTGATTGTATTTTAGTTGATGTTTCTTTTTACGATAGACTAGCCAAAGTTAAGAAAATTAGGAAGTATTAGGAAAAATAACAGAAAAATTCATATTAAAAATTTAACCGATTAATCGACCTATTTTAATCGATTAAATTATTTGTTTCGACATTAACCGAAATAGTGGCGATTAATCAAGGAATCGGTTAATCGATTAACCGAATTGGAAACAGTAGGTGGAATGCATAAAAATTTCTTAATTTTGTGTTAATGTATACATATTAAAAAATTGTATGCATAATATATAGTTTTAGTTTGCAAATAAAAACCACAAAATTTAATATTATCTCCAATGGATTAAAACGTAATAACTGTACCATTGGGAATTTTGATTTTAAATTTTAAGTAGGATGAAGTAATTACATTTTTTTTAATTAAAATGAAAGTTTTAATTTAATGAATCAATAATTTCCATAGGAACTTACAAATCCACGATACTGACGTCTTTTTAATCTGGAGATCGAACGAAAACTCTATAAAGAATTTTTTTGTTAGGAGGATAGTCGAGCAATTAATAGAGTTATTTACAAATGACAATATTAATTATCGATTAACTCGAGCAATTTTCGTCGATTTATATATTTACATAGTTTTATATATTTTACATAGTTTTTTTTAATAAATGTGTTTTAATGAAATTAGTTCACTAAAAAATTCTCTAGTTAAATCAATAATCATGTTTGAATTAACATCTTATTTTTTTAGACAAAAGTCTTTATCGTAGTCGTAGCTATAGCTGCCAGATTTCACGATTGCAAAAGTGAAGTTCAGACGATTTGTAATCCAAAAATTAGGATTTTTTAATATGTTTAATATTTTGTCAGTAATTTATTTTCTTGTGAATTAAATTGACATATTTATATCACGAATTAAATTAAATTTTTGCCATTAACAACAGATGTGTCAGTTTAAGTCCTAGGTTGTAGCTAAATGAACTTTGTGTTGATAAAGCTTAAGAGAACTTTGTTAAAGTAGTAAAATCACAATATTGCTTCTGATTTTGATTTGATTGAAAAAACTTAACTAATATAAATAAATTATATTAAATTAAAATAAGCTTTTTACATTGCAGACATAATCGTATTTAAACAATAAACATGCAAAATTTGCAATATTACCTATACAAAAGAAAAATAAAATAATCCTGTAGATTATAGGCAAATCTTCAAAAAATGTGCATGCTATTTTTGCACAGCTTTGTATTCTTTCTGCTACTCTGATGCAACACTGCTTTTTTATATCATTCTCATTTTTTCAATGTTGCCAACTTTAAAAAATAGCTTTTATAATTGTAAAATCTTTCCAAACAATCATAATCTTTGAAAATGTCAAAATAGCCAATGTTAACGATCAAGATTATAAAAAATATATATAATCATAATCTGGTAGATTATAAACGCAATGTAAAAATGCTATAAGACAATGGCGATTTATATGTAGATTTGTGTATATATTATTAAACAAGCTTGCACAATCTTAGATTCCCGGATACTCTTATTAAAATAATTAAACCGGTTCAATGATTTAAAATAAACACAGTATTATGACACGTCGTTATATATTAACATTTTATTTAATTTCAAAGTTAAAGAAACATATGTTGAATTCTTAACATAATTATATATATATTTTTTTCATAAAACAAATTAACTACGAGCACATACTACTGCCTACTATCTTCATTCACTCCCCACTTATTTATTTAAATTAAACCCCTTAACTGGTGATTAACGAATCTCAACAGTCAAGGCTAAAATTAAAACAACATGAAATATACAAATTAATCAAAAGCAATTATGATTTGAAACAAATATATATACAAAATACTACCACCATTTTATGAAATTATAAAAATTATTATATTGTTTTAGTTTGTTGTAATATTATGGTCAAAACAATTCAATATAAACTCCTTATCATTAATAGTTGGGCAAAATTAGAAGAACTTTTATTGAGTAAACCACTTCAAAGCGGTTTATATATTAATTGTTGACTAAATACTATGAGAACATTTATCAATTGTTATAAATCGATGACAAACTTAATGGCATTAATAATTTTTATTGGAATTTTGCTGGAATTTAAATGTATCACCTATTTTTTGCTCAATCAATCACTTAAATATAATAATATTAAACTTATGTTCCGTTGTACAAATTTCAATAAAATGATGAATTCTACTAGTCACATTCTATTAGGGAGTATTGAAATATAGATTTTTTAAATAGTTTCAATTTTTGTCTTGTCCATAAAAAAATTATCAATAAATTTACTGAAAATGTGAATTTAAATAAATCCATATGCATACTGCAAAAGCAATTAAATTTTCTGATTTTTATTTGCATACTAGGAATTATTAAAAATAAATAAGAATTTTCAAACTCAACGAAATTTAAGAATTTTTAAATAATTACCAAAATTACAATAATACACACACGCAGTGTTTTTAGACACTATTTATTTACAATTAAACACATTATGCCTAATATTAGTATTGTTTTGTAAAATAAAAATTTTACGCACACAAATTGTAAATATACTAACTTAAAGTAGTAAAAGAAATATAACATTTTGAAATTGAAAAAAAAATCGATAAAATTTTTAAGCCTAAAAAATAGATTCATTAATTTTTAAAATTTTTCAATTATTTGGAATTTCTAAACAATAAATTTATTATTTTAATTCTTGCTGTGAATTAACAAACGATAAAATTATGGTTTTTATTGTGAATTACTAAGTAATAAATTTATTGTTTTTTATTACAACACAAAAATTTTTTGATTTATAATTTTCAATATCATGGTAGAAAATGTCCGCATTTTTGTAGGATTTTTCCGCATTTTTATGTAAATGTACAGGGAAATCGTGTTTCTTTACACACAAATTTGGTAAATTTACTTTTTAATTTTAAAATTTGATTGAATTTTTACGCACTTTTAATGCAATTTTACCTATTTTGTGTTCATCAACTTTCTCATAATGTGTGCATTTTTTCCATTTTCGCACACATTAAATTTACCCAACTTTAGTAGGAGTACAGTTTCCTACTATTAGTTGGGTAAATTTTTAACAGAAATTAATTAGAGTGTAGTTGTTTAAGATAATATAAAAAATAATTGATTTAAAGGATTGTTACGAAATATGTACAGTAGATATTTTTCTTTATTTGTTTTTTTCTAATATGGGAGATAATAGTTGTTTTGTGTTTTTCCATAAAAAAAAACAACTACAATTTCATTTCAAAACAAAGACTACTGATTACAACACCAACAACTGTCATGTAAGTAGTTACTGCCAAACCTTTTGGAATAATGTAGGATATTATGTGGTCGTTTCTGGCCAACTTTTTTTTTCCTTTTAAAATACGAGGGCAGATCAATAAGTCCGTGACTTCGAACTTCCCTCGTAGTTATATGAAATGCAACAATGCTCCCATCAAGTACCACCTTTTTTATAGACTACTGTCAAATTTAGAGCAATTTCCTTCATTCACTTTGCGTTTAACAGCTGTTCAAAACATACAACCTCGTGAATTTTTTTAAAAATGGAAAAAAGTGAATTTTTATTTCTCATTAAATACAATTTTTTGCTAAAAAAAACATCAATCAAACCAAGGAAAAGCTTGATAAATACTATGGGGACTCTGCACCATCGATTTCAATGGTAAAAAAGTGGTTTACTGACTTTCGTTGTGGCCTTACAAGCACGGAAGATGCCGAACGACCAGTTGAGGTCTCTACACCCAAAACAATTGAAAAAATTCACGATATGGTGTTGGCCGATCAGAGATTGAATGTGCGATAGATTGTGGAAGACATAGGCATCTCACATGGCTCAGTGGTTTCAATTTTGAACGATCACTTGGGTGTGAGAAAGCTTTCCGCAAGATGGCTGCCGCGTTTTCTCACAATCGACCACTAACGGAATCGTGTGACAGCTTAGTTTCCATGGCAAAAATCCATGAATTAGACTACGAATTGCCCCCTCATTCGCCTTATTCTCCGGACTTAGCCCCTAGTGACTATTTGACTATTTCCAAACCTAAAGAAATGGCTGGGTGGAAAGAGATTTAGCTGCAATGATGCCTATAAATGCCTATTTTATGGACCTCGAAAAGACCTGTTTTTAGAAGGGAAATGTTGGACCAGTCTATTAAACTAAAAGGAGAAAATAATTTGTTTTTGCAAAAAAAATGTGTCATTCAAAAAGTCACGGACTTATTGATCCGCCCTCGTATTTTACAACATTTATGATTTCTGTGTTTCTATTTTGTGCCGCGGTGGAAAAATTTTGCTGTCGATTTGTTTTATTATATATGAGCAGTATTAGTTGTTATTAAAACCTTGAAGTCTTGTGTTGTTTGTTTTTTTTTTTTTTGTAGTTGTTCTGCAAAAATGCAGCAGATAAATTGTTATATTTTATAAAAGTAAATAGTTTTATATTATAAAGCAATAAGTTATCTATCATTTTTCAATATTACACTGATAGAAATAAATTTGTGCAAATAGAAGAAAAAGTAAATAAAAATCTAGTTAAAAAGGGCCCCAGAAGCGATGTGTCACAGGACAAAATTAAAATATGTTATTTTATTATTCCAAAGTTCCGAAATTTAGACCTTAAATGTACACGGCTTAAATTTTCATAATACATATAAGTTTTAGACCATATGTAACATTTAGTGGTCGGAAGTTCATGTAAATACATGTTTGTTATTGTTAACTGGAAAACAAACGAATCAACAATTTTTCAGGAAAATGGTATCAATATTTTAATGCATATTTTTTATATTTATTTAAATGCATGTTTTGTCAAACCTTAATGCATATTTTTGTTTTAAAATTTGTGTTTATAAGCCAATTTTTACTGAAAACTATATCTGTTAAAAATATAATCTTCTATATAACCTACTTGTGTTGGACCCTTCCGAAATCGAAATACGAAGACAAAAATATTGTAGTCCATATTGTAGAATTCATATCTCTCGTATTGAAAGAGTGCAACGAATATTTCTTAAATATGCACTTTCATCGTTTACGTTTGATAACCCTTTACCTTCTTATAGGTCAAAGGGTTTCTTTTTAGGCTTATAACCGTTAGAAAATCGACGTAGATTTCAATCTGCATTACTTATATATGATATAGTTACTGGGAGAATTGACTGTCCTAAGCTGTTATCGCTGATATCGTTTTATGTGCCACGTAGAATACTTCGCTATAAGCATTATTTTTTTAACATTCCTTTTCATCGCACTAACTATGCCCAAAATAGTATTTTAAATCGAGCGTGTAATGATATAAATTCTATAAATGAGATTGCTTTCAATAAAAATACAAACCATGTCTTTGAATTTTGCACTTCGAAAGAAACCTTTAAATTGTTACTTTTTGAATTTTTTAATTTGTAATTTTTTTTAACTATAATACATGTTGTATCTAGTCTGAAAGGATATTTTATATATTCCATTGACATAATAAACTGAAATAATAATAATAAAAATACGGTGATTAACATTTGATTTGTCAAGTACTTTTCAAAAAAAAAAAAGAAATGTAAAATTAAGATGATAATATTGAAATATCTATAATAAACGCATATTTTGAAATTTTAATTGCATATTTTTCGAAACAAGGTTTTAGATGCATGCACTTCCTTACCCTAGTTACTATATTCCGCCTGGGCTTTTACGAAGCCCCATAATTAAAATTGGAATGTACCTTAATGTACATATTTATGTTACCACACAACTTCGTGCTGAGTTCTGATCAGTTCGAGAATTTCGGTTAGTAGTGGCGCTCAAACGATATGTGCTGAATGCCAGAAATCGATTTAACTAAGCAATAGATAGAATACTGCCAGAAAAAAATTAAAAGAAAATTAAGTCCACATATGAGGGTAGTGGGCCTTAACAACTAAAATCCATTGAATTTTTGCGTCTTGATATTTTAATTCGATACAGCTGATTTACACATTTATCACTTAGAACTGGACTATTAATTAACTATTGGTTTCTAAAGCATGTTTTGCGCCATTTTGCATTGTATCAGACCTTTGCATATTTGTGAATACAACTAATTTAGTCAAAAATACATTACTTAGGTCTACAAAATTACTATTCTGGGTCAATTCGATCAATAAATTAGGAATTTGAACAGAACCTAATCAATTAAAATTAAGCTTTTTCAAGATTTATCTGCTGCAATGAGTTCACAGCAGAATATCTATTCACTGAATATTTTAATCATGTTGGCATTAATTTTGATCTTATAGGTATTTAATTTAACAGGACATATGCAAACAAAAAAAAAAAAACTATTCTCACATAACGTCAAAACTTTTAGCTCTATCCAATTCAATCAAGACCCTAAACTTATTTATCAGATAACAAATTTAATGAGATAGTGAAAACTATTATTAAATGTTTTTAATGCATAACACCGCGGCATATTAAATTTAATAAACGTATTGATTTAGTACTTTTTCTACTAGCAATAAATAAAAAAAAATAAAAATGTAATCAGTTAGAAAACAAAGTCATATATATTTATTCATTATGTTAATGTATTAACTTTTCGTCATTGCTATTTTTGAAATTATATTTGATATAAATACAGAACAATCTTTTGAAGTTGACAACAGACAACTGGAGTCGTTGTTCGCTTTTGATTTTATTACGTACATATGTATGTACTTCTGTTGTTCTAGTTTTTGCTTGTTGTTCTATCGTACATACATACAATACCGGACAAATCATTTGCAACTAAAATATTAATTTTATAATTTGATGTACTCGTAATAAAACATGTGAGGTTTTTATTGTTAGGTTATAGCGAGCTTTTAACCTTCAAACACAAAGAAAATTAACAATTTTTAGCTAGGCTGATACATGTATTTCGATCCGGTAAAAGATCTCATTAGAACCCAAAGGTTTTGACAAGCATGAGCCAATAGAAGAAGGCAGAACATGAAAAAAAAAAATTATTTTTTTAATAAAAATTAATTTTATTTCTTCAATATTTCAAATTTTTTAAACCAAAAAATATTCCATATTTGCCAATTTTTATTAATATTTCCTAGCGGAACCATTATTTTCAATAAAAGTATTGCATCGTCGTGGGATGAATTATATTCAATGATTAATTCTATCCTGTGGTATTCCATACCATGCATCTTGGATCAGTTTGAAATATTCATCGGTATTTTGGACGTTACTTTAATTAATTCTCTGTTTCACAATCGATTCTCTGTTTCACAATCGGGATAGTTCCCGTGACGGAGGTTACCATGTCATTACAACATTAACAATTCCTTGCTTAAACCAACCACCTTCGATGTGTCTTTGGGATCGTTATTTTATCCAATGAAACGGCATTTTTCATTCAGCATATGACAACATAACGCTCTCAAGGATGTTTTTGTAAACCCATTTATCTATTATTGCATGAATACGATGAAGTAGGCCTAACCTGGCCTCCTCCATGTTTCACGTTGAAAAGCACATTTTTACACTGATTCACTGTCCAGCTAATATGTTCCTGAGCAAATTGAACTCGTTTCAATTGGTTAGGCTTAGATATAAAGGGCTTTTTCGCTGGCCGATAAGCTAACAAACCAACGTTAAAGAGACGTCGGGAAATGGTTCTTGTGCTTACTGGTATTTTTAATTTTTTTTTCCTACTTCGGACTTGATGTAAAAAAAAACTTATTTTACCTCTCTTACCATTCTATCTTTTGGTCAGTTTTTTGTGGCCGTCCACCTTTGCTGATAACCACCACAGATTTAGTTTTTTTAAAAATGTAATAAATTCGAGAAATTTCTGATTTTTGCACTTTATATTTAATAACAGCTCAATTGAGTAGTCCTCGGCCTGACACATAGATGGCGCTACTAGACTTAGATCGATATGATTCTTAGTTAGCCCTAACCTTCAAAAGACACGTGTATAAATCATTAGTTTGTGAATTGTAGCATTTTGAGTGAAGCAACTTTTGTTATTGTGAAAAAATGGATAAAAAGGAATTTTGCGTGTTGATAAAATATTGCTTTTTAAAGGGAAAAAAATACAGTTGAAGGGAAAACTTGGCTTGATGATGAGTTTCCGGACACTGCCCCAGGAAAATAAACAATCAAGGATTGGTATATTAAGTTAAGACGTGGTGAAATAAGCACCGAAGACGGTGAACGCCCAAAAGAGGTTGTTACGGACAAAAACATCAAAAAAATCCACAAAATGATTTCGAATGACCGTAAATTGAAATTGAATGAAGTAGCAGGTACTCTAAAGATATCAACTGAACGTGTATATCATATCATTCACGAATATTTGGGTAAGAGAAAGCTCTGTGCAAAGTGGGTGCCGCGCGAGCTCACTTTTGACCAAAAACAACTACGAGTAGATGATTCGGTGAAGTATTTGGAGTTGTTCAAGTGTAATAAACCCGAGTTTTTACGTCGATATGTGACAATGGATGAAACATGGCTCCATTATTTCACACCGAAGTCCAATCGACAGTCATCTGAGTGGACTGCACGTGATGAACCAACTCCAAAGCGTTGAAAAAGACGCAACAGTCGGCTGGCAAGGTTATGACGTCTTTTGGGATGCGCATGAAATAATATTCATTGACTACCTTGAAAAAGGAAGGACCATCAACAGCGACAATTACATAGCGTTATTGGACCGTCTGAAGGAAGAAATCGCCGGAAAACGGCCGCATTTGAAGAAAAAGAAAGTGCTGTTTCACCAAGACAATGCACCGAGTCACAAGTCAGTGAAAACGATGGCGAAAATCCATGAATTGGGCTTCGAATTGCTTCCGCATCTACATCTATCAGATCTGGCCCCCAGCGAATATTTCCTGTTCTCAGATATCAACAGAATGCTCGCTGGGAAGAAATTTTTGTCAAATGAAGAGGTGATCGCCGAAACTGAAGCCTATTTTGAAGCAAAGGACAAATCGTACTACAAAAATGGTATCGAAAAGTTGCAGGTTCGCTATAATCAGTGTATCACACTTGAAGGGAACTGTGATGAATAAAAAAAACGAATTTTGCCAAAAAAAAAAAATGTGTTCTACTATGGTAGGCCGGGGACTTTTCAATTGACTGTTAGAGAGTTCTTTTTGAGAAGAAATACAAAATGTAGAGGAACCGTGAAAGCAATCAAAACAAAACATAATTGTTTTTGATCCATTAACAACAAGAACTTTAAGAGTTGCAATTGATTCGTTTCGTCAAATTCCGGGTAACTGAATCCAAGATATCTCTTAAGTTATATCTTAAATAACAAATGCCATAAACTAGCACAAATAACATTAAATAGTAGTATTAGTATGTAACTACTGACTAAATATTGAATATTAAATTTTAGTTGCAAATGTTTTGTCCGATACTGTACACGATGTTAACATTCTTGTAATTAGAAAAAAAACAATTGGTACTTCAATCACATTCTAAATGAGACACATGCCAGAAAATTCCCCTTTGCCTGGTAACGAGGAAATCACTCAATCTATCTATCTATCGACATTCATGTTAAATATTAACTAAAAACCATGAATATAAACAAATAATTAACAAGTCTGATTCATATTTGGGATTAAAGTATTGAAACATTTTTTTTTTTTTTTTGTGTAAATGATAATGCTTTGGGATTATCATTTATACATACACTCAAAAAAAGTTCAAAAACTACAACATTACAGTTGTTTGTGTAGTCATCAGTAGTCGTTGTTTTTAACAGTAATTATAGTTGTTTTTCTATGGGGAAAATACAAAGCAACTGTTATCACAGTTATTTAGAAAACAACCAACGAAATGTACTGTTTTTCTTAATAGTTTTTTAGCAGTTATTTTTAAAACTATAATAAATTAATATCCAAACAGTATTAGTTCCGTTCGTTTACTCAATAAATTGTACAAATTTTTACTGGATGTCGTTTGTTTACACAAATACTCAGTAAACATAAAGAAATAAGAGAGAATAAAGTGACAGTTTGATGTTGAGAGTTCTGCTTCTTTTTGCAAATTTTTACTGGACAAATTTTTGCCAGCAAGAATTTACAAGCAGAAAAATCATATGTTTGAAAAAAAATGTGTTTAAATTTTTGTAAATACAATAAAAAAATTGTTGTTTTATGCAAATGCAAAGCAACAAATATTCTTAAATGAATTATAAAAAAGATAAGAAAACCTTCTAAAATGTTTCTGCTTAAGATTTTACAACAAGAATCATCTTTTGATCTGGCATTTGATTTTACAATCAGCTGTTTAACAAACTTGTAAATTATTTCAAATTTTGCGTTCGCGTACTGTTTTAGAAAATTTTAATTTTGAGAGTAAATTTGTCTTACTCTCTGTAAGTTTGTTACTGAGTAAATCTTACTGGACTTGACTGTGAAAAGTAAACGAATGAAGTTATTATAAAAAATTAAAATCAAACAGATACAAAATGAAATTAAATAGAAGCAGCTTTGAAATTAAACAAGTTTGTTTTTATTTTAATTTAAATAAATAGGTTTCTACATATTTTTAAAATGAGAAAATAAAATGTAAAATGTTCACATACTAATTTAAATATGAAGAAGTTTATTTTAACTAGAATCACATTAATTCTTATAAAATTTGTATTTATTAAAAAAAATATTAATAAAAATGAATGTAGTAATATGTTAATATGATATAATAATTGATTTATCTATGATTTTTTCTCTGTAAATGCTTTATTCCCATGTATGGTCATATGAATGCTTTTAATATAAAATATATGTAAAGGGAATTACAAACTGCAATATAAAATAAAAGTGTTTAGTTTGAAATTCAAAATAATTATAAATTAATAAAATTTAAAATGAAACACAAAACTAATCATCAGTTTAAGTGCTGATGGGTTGTTGGTAATATACTCTAAAGTTTTTAATAATAAATCGTGGAATTTCCAAAGTATTGAATGCAATAAATGTTATGACTATGATAATATTTGTTTTTTTCCCCTTTAATAAAATGTTACCTTGTGTCTGCATAAAGGGATTGAATTTTCTCAGCGTTTACACATGCCACTAGGAGTTCGAAAAACTCAATACACAACTCTTTACTAATACACTCACATTTTTCGCAATGCCAACTTTTCATGCGAGTAAAATTTGGCATTTGCATGCCACTAAATGTCAAAATGATAAACAATGTTACCTTCTTAAAAATTTAATGCAAATTTACTGGATTACTGTTAGATTGTAATTAAAGTTTTTCCTTCTTAAATGTATTATAATGATTTATTTCTTGAAATCCGCATAAAAAAACGCAAGTTTGTTAATTTTAGAGCTTTAATGTTATTAATATAATACTAATAAAACTAAATGTTAACCGTTTCCCAAAAATGTGTCCATATGATGAACTCGGTAATTGTATTTAACACTCGCATGTGTAAACGGAAAAGCAAATGGCAAGAGATTTGACTAATTACGAAGAATTTTTCGTTGATAATACGTATACAATATTTGCATGCCAATACTTGCATGTGTAGAGGCAGGGTAAGAAGAGAATATACTCTAGCAAAAAAAAAAATATTTCGATGAAGTGTTCTTTTCTTTAAATACTCCAAAAATTGGTATAAAATTTTTATAAAAATTAAAGAGATACATTTTTTTCCTTTTAAATATGTTCGAACTAGTGCAGAACAAAATAGAAACATTTATCACGATTTTGTTACAATCGGTAGTTCAAAATCAGCTGCTGGTTTTGATCTGGCTTTTCTTATTTTGCAGCAAATTAAAAACTCAAGTCGTTATTATTTGAATTTTAAAGTTTGTGTGGCCACTTTAAAGGCCAATGGAGACTATCAAATAAACCCGTCAATCAGTGCTTTTGTGTGAGTGTCGTATGATTGAAGCTTTAAAGGAGACGTACAAATAAACACATCAATCACCATTTGTATTTTGATTTCGTAGCGTTCGTATCAAATCATGTCGTGGCCGGAGGATGATTTATTCTTATTGACTTTTTTTTTGTAGTTTTCAATAAAACGCAATATAAGCTTTTGTTCGTCAATATTACCAAAAATCACAAACAAACTGACGTTTTTTGTCTAATCAGAAATGTATATGAAAGTATATTTTTTCATCCGTACACTCATTCATGACAGCAAACATAATGCAAATGAAATTTTGTGGTCAATCACAACAAATCAATTAATCAGCCGTCAAATAAAAATATCAAAATTTTTTGATTTTCATCAATCATTGCCGACAATACGTATGTGTAGCCGAAAAAGAACGAATGCACGCACACAACTTTATCATTGATGGATTTCTTTGATCGTCACCATTGGCCTCAATATGTTGTACAACAGCATGCTTGATAGTCTATTGGCCGCTTTAAAAGAAAATATGAAAATTGGGCCAGGATAAAAACTAGACAATAATTTGGTTTTAAAAATCGCTTTACTTTATGATTTTTCAAATCAAAAAGCCTATTTAGATATCGATTTTGCCTTTTTTTTATAAGCCAATAATAGTGTGGCAACCTTGGCGATTGTGGTTGACGAAATTTAAAACTAAAATATTTTTTTAAACACTACAATAACATACCTTTTAAATAAATAAAATTATTAATTGAATAAATAAATTGTAAATTAAATAATAAATATTGTACCCAACAAACCGAACTACAGGGTGGGCCATTTAAAATTTAAATCGGCTATAAAAAAAAGTAATGATTATTTTTTAAAATTTCTGGTTTTATTGGAAAGGTTGAACTTAGTCATTTAATAATTGAACACAATATCATTCATATGACTACCACGACTGGCTCGGCATTACCTCATCCGACCAACCCAATTTTTTAAAAATGTGAGAAATGTTCATTTCGTGAGAACGATGACGAGTTGATGTTTATGCATGTTCTTGAACATTCTCAGCCACAGCAGCAATGCTTTTGATTGAACGCACTGGACGAGAATGTACACGGGTTGGTTTGTCCAATAACGATCCATTTTCATGAACTCGCTTCACAAATTAAGGTACAAACTGAACTGAAGGACGATCTCTTCTTGAAAGTTGTCCACGTAAATTTCTTACAGTTTGCGTTAAAGACACTACTTTGGAAGTAAGTTTTTAATATTTCCCAATTTTGTTCGAGCGTATAGCGTTCCACTTTGCAAATGTCAAACATAAACCTGAAAACAAAAATAAAAATGAATGTTATTCTAGCTTTCAAAGTCAAAGTAATCGGTAGTTCAAATTTAAAACTTTAAATGGCCCATCCTCTACATATATTAATTCGATATTGTGGCAATATCATTTCAACAATTAGTTTGTCCAAAACTATATCATTAACGATATGCAAATGATAGGTACTATAAAGAAAATTTAACTTTCTTTAATGATATCATTATTTTTTTCTTATATATATTTAGATATATTTTATTAGATATATTAATGTAATACGTATGAATATAGCCATATTGGTAATAAAAACTTGGTAAACTTTATAAAGCTTTTATCTTAAAAATGCAACTTAAATTAAAAATTCAATTACAAATTATATCTTAATACCCTAACCGAGCACTAGCAACAAAGGCTTTTGGCTCGTTGTAGCGAAAACAGACCAGAGCCTCTGGTGGGAATTGAACCCACGACCCCCGCTAACACGCTACCAACTAGCCTACCGGGTGTGAAAATTTATACATTTTGTACAAAACCGCGGATAGAGTTATTGTACGCAAACTATTGGCAAACATTTATTTGCGTGTATAAATTTAAATATATTTTCCCATATGTGGCCCATATTTTGTTGCTAATATAAACATGTTTTTTTTTTTGCATTGTTCGTACATAGTAATTTTCTTATAATTTAGGGTGAGTAACTTTTCTAAAACATAACCACAGCTTTACACTAACAATTTTACCTACATACAAATTTGACATACATATCTCTTGTTATTAGTGTTCCAAAGTTCGTGTTACCGAAAAACAAAAACAAGTACTAGAGTATGCAAAAAACCAGCCTTTTAGAAAATCCGGTTTCGGTTTTCTTCGAAATACCGAATTTTAAATAAACCGGTTTCGGTTTTTGCAGAAAAAACCGGTTAACCGGTTTATTCGGTTTTTTTTTTTAATTTTAATAAAAAGCTTTTATAATTTGTTAATTGTTTTAATAACAAACAAAAAAAAGTAATTTAATATATAAAGTAATAAAAATAAAAAACTACATTCTTTGAAAAAAAAAAATATTTTATAATAATTTTTTATTGTATTTCATTTCAACATTTTATTTATTGGTTTTAATATTTTTTAATATAATATCTTAAAAATTAGTATTATAAAACTATATTCATATCAAATGAATAGAGAATATTAAGTTTGTAAATTGGGTAAAATTAGGTACGTTAGTAATTTGAACGTTTAAGACGTTTGACATAAAATAAGTTTTTTTAATATTACATTTTAAATATGTAAAAAGAAAATCTATTTTTCACTTCTAAAATAAACAAAAAAGACCGGTTTTCGGTTTTCTTCGAATTTACAAAATATTCGAAATTGATCGGTTTAAAAAAAAAGAAACCGGTTGACCGGTTTTCGGTTTCGGTTTTTGAATACTCTAACTAATATTTATTTTTGTTTCACTGTAGTTCACTTACAGCCAACTTCACACTTAAACCTCATGTCAATTTTGGATTTTTCTACTTTTTAAATTGTCCTTCCGACTGGTTGAATGAGCTTTGTGATATGGTTTTTAGAGATGCTTTAAGCACTAAACATAATCTATGGTTATTTTGAGATTAGTTAGCAGGCATTAATAAATTTAATGTTTATTTTATGCAAGTAAGTTAAACAATAAATAACCATTTAAGGAATATAAATGCAACCAGTATTTTGAATTCAAATAACTAATGTATAATTATTTATATAAAATATCATTTTCAAATACATACCATTAGGGCCGATTACAGAATATCCTGTTAAAATATAACCAACAGTTAAATTCAAATTGTATATGGGAAACAATAGCAAATGTTTCAGTTAACGTCCCTATTAGTAGTTAGCAGGTCATTGTAAAAATGTGGCTAAATCGTATTTTGTTATTAAACTTTTCATTATTTTATATGAAGATAATAAATTAATTCTCTACCATTTATTGGTGGGGAGCTTCAGAATGATTTATGTCATTGTTGTTAGTTTTTTTTCTAATTTTTTTTAAATAACATGGAAAATGAAGGCCAATTTTAAGACGCCACCATCATATACTAAATATTTTGCTATCGACTTATTTTATACTTATACTAGTCAGTAGTCATGAGTTTAATTTAAAATTTGTTTAATAATTACTGATAAAAAAAAGCCATTGTCTTTTTAAATACAAGGGGTATTAAGTTTTCAATATGTTTATAATTCGCTTGTATTTGTTGAAAATTTATAATGTTTATTAATGTATTTGAAAAGTTAATGCATTGTTTGATTTTCGTGCAGTGTAATGATGGAGTCGTTATCAACAAATAAAATGTATTAACCCATCTATTTTTACTGGCAGTGATTTATATTTTTTAGGCGCAAATAGATAAGAAGCAAATTTCATGCGTATATCATAGAACAGTGCAAACGTACATAGGTTGCAAATTTGTTTAACACAGATAATAAATATGAAATTAAACTTCTCTTTGAAAATATATTGTATAATGATGGCTTTAATGACCCACAGTAAAATTATGAAATACGTTGCACTATAACCTTATAATTTTATAAAATATTCTTAAAAAAATCAAAGATTTTATTTCCTGTATTTTGTTGCTCTTTGTTAACATGAAGGCAAAAAAAAAACGATAAAATATTTTTGTATACAATCTGATCTGATATCGACGTTGAAAATGTATAAATAGTTAAAACTTGGCATGACAAATGTCAAATTTTATTTATGAACAAAACAAGCTTATTACAGATGTCACTTTAAAAAATTGATTACTTTTAAATGTTGTTAAAAAAATGACATCTTTAGGCTCATGGTAAGCTAAAAGGCAAAACATCGGCACATTATATTTATTCTGGAAATATATTGACAAATTTTAATAACAATAGTTTTGTAATTCTTCTTTCTACTGAAAATATTTAATATTTCAAAGCTGGGTTTTACATTTCCAGTGGAAAACAGATGGGTTAAATGGAACAACAATAAAATAAAACCATAATAAAGACCACTAGTTCCACGTTTTAAACACAAATTAATTTTTCAATATGCACACACAACATTTGTTTGCATCTTTTGTTTTATTTTCTTTTAATATTTTTGCTCTTAACTGGTTTCATCTGGTACATATGTATATAATTAACTATAACATAACATGTATAATTAAATATCACGTGAAATTTAAACAAACAATAATTTTTTTACTGCACATTAATTAATTAAACATTTTCTTTAAACTTTTTTATGCTAAACCTCAAAGATTGTACTAAACAGATAAAAGGAATATGTTTGAACAAAAAAAAAAAACATGAACCAGTTAAAATAGCTTGCAGTTCATTATTATCGTCATATTTAAAAATAACTGTAGTATTTTTAGTTGGTAATAAAACTAACTAAAATTTGGCAGCATTTTTTTAAATTAAATCGGCATTACTTTTTCAGCTGTTAACAGAAATTTGGTACAAACAGGGATGGGAAAGCAATTTTCATATCGGTACCAAAAAATTTTATCATGAGTACTTTTTCGACCTTAGAGTACTAACATTTTTTTAAGTAACAAAATATTACATAAAAAACATAAACGATTAATTTACGCAATTTTCAATATGGTACAAATAAAATTTTTCAACTTTATCAAATTTCAGTATTTAGTTTATTTATTTAAATATTTTAAGCAGTTAATGTTCATAATATTTGCAATTAAATCGAACGTATCAAAAAATTAAAGGACAACGCGAATAAGTTACGCCAGAAGACTAAATACATAAACGTTATTTATTAGTTTATACGGTAAGGTGAAAATTAGCAGTAATGTCACGTTGAAATTTAACCAACAATTGAATTTAAATTTTATATGGAAAACAACAAATGCACCAGTTAAAGTTCCAGTTAGTTGCAAACTGAACATTGTGTTTATGAAGCTAACAGTATAAATATAAATTATATAAACGCTTGAAAAAATACACTTTTTGATCATTAGATCTATGTTCCTTTTCCAATCATAAAAACAAAAAACTTTTCATACAATGTAATCAAAATTTCTTCCAGAAAACAGTCTTGTGTAGACGTCAAGTATACAAATAATAACTGATAATCTAACAAAATGTGCCAGATTATCAAATGTGACATAAAGTACTTTGGTGCTTTTTGAATTAAATCATATCCAAGAAAGTACTATCGTAATAACGTTTTCATCCCAGGTACCAAATGTCATCAGTCTATTTTTTTCATTTGAATACAGTGGAGTGTTTTGTTTTGGTTTCTCTTTGGGAAAAGATATTAAAAGTTTTTTTATAAAAATTAAATTGAATTTTATTAAAACTTAAATTATACAATTAGTATTTTAAATAACATAATTGCAGAAAATTTTAATTGTTTAAAAGACAACCAATATTTTTACATTGCTAGAAGTGAAGAAATATAAATTTCTATTAGAGAAGGTGGTACGTATAAGAGTATTGATGGAGGGGAGGGGGGAATTACAAAAAGTGAATGGGCTTAGAAATTTTATTTTCCCGTAAATTTGTTTAACAATCTCTTTTGTATAAATATGAGAAAAATTATTGTTGCTAAAAATAATAAAATTTCATTTTTGTGAATTTATTTTGTTAACAATAAACTTAATAATTTGCAACTAAATGTAATTAATTGCGCAGTCACATGACGTCACAGCATTATATATCTTTTTTTTACAATTTTCAATTGTTTTTACATTATACTCTATGATTTTTCGTTGCAGTAATTAATAATCAATTTGTGATTTCTTTTTTATTAACACTGTTTTGTATCGTTTTTTTCTTTTCCAGTTTCATGAAATTGTTCCCGATATGGATGATGAATTTATGTTCAATGAAAAACAATCAATACGTGAATCTGCACGTTCTCTAAAGAAATACGGCAGCACTTGCTGTAATCATCAAGTACGCAACAATGAGACCCTGGTCCGTCATGAAATTGAAAAAACCGACACATTACAGGGCATTGCTCTAAAATATGGTTGCACTGTAAGTATAGAATAGAAATTATTTTTTTTATTACTCATAATCGCATTAACGACAATTAATAATTTGGGTGCAAAAACTTTCGTTTCATTTTGTTTTGCAGTTTTTATTGTTTAAATTTTATTTAAAATTTTTGTCTAGTATATTAAGTATGGGAGGGTATCAATATTTTTTTTATTCGGTTCACTTATTGTTTGATTGTAAATAATTTATATAGTACACATTTGATACTACAATCAATTTAAATATCATTTCTTAAAACGTCTTATTGTTCTTGAGTAGCTTTCGTATGCACATGTCTTCCATGCATGTTTCTATCATAAAGAAAGCATTAGTGGACCAAAATTAATAAAAAAAAGACTTCAAACGCTGGTAGGGAACTAAAGATGCCGCCGAAAAAAATTATTTATTTGTTCACGTATTCAGATCATTAATACCCACCTTTTGAGCGATATTATTCATTTTTTATCGGAATATATTAGATTATCCCGATAAATTATTTTCAAAAACAATTTACTATTCAAAATTTAGTAAAACAAGCTCTGGAACGCGACACTCGCATTAGAATAGGACACTAATATTTCATTAATTTTTAAACGTTGAAAAAATAGCCGAATTAAGAACTACTATTTTTAAACAATAAATCTTTTGTAAAGTATCTGAATTTTTTCGGTCTTCCTGTATTCAAAGAATTTTCATTTTAACTAACGAACTGTTGCGTTGTTATAGAAGACAGAAGACAGAAAAAATAAAAATCATTTATTATGCTTATAGAAGCCAATAAGAATAAAAATCTTTTATATGGGTTACCACCAAAGACCAAAAAAATAATAATCTTTCATATTGGTTACCAAAGACCAAAAAAAAAAAAAAATAATAATCTTTCATTTTGGTTATCAAAGACCAAAAAATAATAATCTTTCATAATGTTTATGGCAGGACTAAAATTTTTTGGGTAATTTATAATTGTTATTATAGCACCAATTTTTTCAGTTATTTTTTCCATAACCTATATCAAAAACAATAACAGTTATTTCGGGTCCCTGATAGCGGTTCTCACAATCAGCCTAGCAAACTAGTACTTGGCCTGATATATAAGAGCTATTGTCATAGTTTCTTTAGACTTTGCCTATAACGAATGAAACTGCTCTTGGACGCCCTAATTTGATTGATTTCATTTAGTTATAATTATAAATATTTAGCGGTTGTATTTGTCTAACAAAAGTATAATTTTAAGAAACATATGTTGCTAAGCTTGACAATATTTGCTTAAGAAACAAAAAAAAAAACGTTGTCTTATTTAACTATTTAAAATTATAGATAAGATTTTGAAAGATTAATGGAATATACAAAAAAATATGTAAATAAAAATTTCAAAGATTTTAATCACGAGTTTTCTTCACAGAATTTTAGATACGAAAAATTGTTTGCATTTTTATTAAAATATGTATAAAAGACAAATTGTTGTTATAAGTAAATGTGTTGTGCTAAAGAGTTTAGAAAATAAAGAGAATGCAACATTCTCAATTACCAAGAAAAAGTATATTAAATGTGGCTGCAAATTAACGACTTTAAATTAATAAATTAATATTAATAATTAATAAATATTGCTACTGATAGTTTTCATCATATTTATTATAATTTAAGCAACAAATTATCGATTCCCTTTAGTTATCCTTAAAATGGATACCGTTTCCAGTTTGCAGGCACAAGGTTCTAACAGATAGTGGGAAAATTACATTGCCTTTGGTTGATATATACTATATTGCTTATCATGATGAACAAAGAATCGTGAACTAGCTAACAAACAAACTAAAAATTATCTAGATTAAATGCATTATAAAAACAGCCAATAGCATAACCAAAAAAAACTTTAAATGTATGATATTGAATTTATAACCATTTTTGGTAAAACTTGACATATTGATTGGCTAGTTGGTGGATTTAATGCCAAAAACAATAATTAATATCTACAATAATTTGTTATTATAAGAATTTTGATTTGAAAAGAGTCTTAAAATAACTTACACATCAATCATTTTGTTGACAGTCAAGCTTATATTAAGGAATATTAATAAAAACGCCGACTGAATTAATTAAAATATTATAACAAAAACAAAACAAATTAAAAATAATTATAAAATCATTAAATTAATTTTTTTGTTTTTTAATTTTTTAATTGAATTTCTTTATAACCTAGCCCTAGGCCGTAATTATTTACAAACTTCTACTAAAAGTTTAAAGTATAAACAATAAAACTTAATATAAACAAAAAAAAAAAAAATAATAAATAATATATTTTAATTTCAGACTGAACAAATACGCCGAGTCAATCGTTTATTTGCCTCAGACAGTTTATTTTTACGTCAGTTTCTGTTAGTACCCGTTGAAAAATCTTCACCCTTTTATCCAAATACCACAAACATTGCAACAAATGAAGAAAATAATATACAAGATTTTAAAAATGTCATAGAAAATGGTGGTGATCCTTTAAATTGTATCTCCTCTTCAACATTGTCATCCAACTCTGCCTCTTCATCTTCTATGTCTAGCGACAGTAATCCACGTCCCGCAGTATTGCCCACCAGACCATATTCCATAGCTGGAGAATTGCTAGTGCAAACTAATGAAGATGATGGTACGATGTTAAGTAATTGCAATAATGGCAATAATATACAGAGTAAATCGTTGGATTCAGTGGCAGCCGTTATGACACCCGAAGAAGAAAGTCGACGCAGTATAAATGAGTTTTTAAGTAAAATCGATAATACAATTTCTGAATCACGAAAATATGTGGAAAAGTCAAAAGAGTAAGTTTTAAGATTTTTGATTATTTTTTTTAAAATCCAAAAATATTTTTACTTAAATATGTGATCTTCTCCGAGAAAAGGGACCTAGTGTGTCAAAAAACGGGTTTGGACTTAAGAGTGGATTCTGGTATCTAAAAGGGTGTAGAATAAGATGAAATGAGTTAGATTTCTGATAAAAATTTATTTACCCCATAAAAACGTACAAAACGAACTTCGTATTAGTATACGCACATCAACCCTTTGCTGAGAGCGAACAGATAGCTGAGAACGAACAGAGCAGCAACAATAGCAAAGGTATTTTCGTCACAATATAGGCATGAAGTCACCAAAGTCAGCACCCAATCATAACTAACCATATCACCATATCAAATCTCATCTCCCAACTGAAGGTGTGTTCACAGTTATAATGCGTTATGAAACTTTAAATGCGTTTTTCTCAAAACTTTATTTTCACACACTAGGTCCCTTTTCTCGGAGAAGGTCTCATATATATATATATATTTTTTAATTTTATAAGATTATGTTGCGCAAATATCTAAACATTTTAAAAGTCTCTTAACAATTTTACTCATAACTTTAAAATACCTGGACTCAATTTGTTAATTTTCAATATCAAACTTCTTAGGACAATGGAAAACAATTTAGTTAAATGTTAGCAGTCCCTGCGACCCTTCAATATCAGTCCCTCCAATCCTTCTGCGCCTTCTAAAGCATTTACTACAGGAACCGTGTTATCCACGGTTGAACTCTCAGTGCCCCAGAAGCGCAAATTGTGTTTGTTTTCGTATCAGTTCACATGAAAATGAGCCTGGTCGATCATAATACATTTGGGCAGAAAAACGTCGACTGCAAAATAGTCACGAGTATTTCGCTTTCTTGAGGAGTACAGCACAAAATATTAAAATGAAACTTTCCGTCATTTCCAAAAGTTAAAGCATCTTCCGATAGGACGATACATTTTGAGCCCCCCTGTGGTAGCTGCAAAAATTTTTTTGGATTGTAGAATAATTTGTGTTTTGTCAAACAGATGTCAGAATTCACTTATCCTTGCAACATGAATAGTACAAGCAAAGAAAAAAAATTTTCAAATTATGACATTCCTTTTAAAATCTTTATATGTATTTAAAAATATTTATTTTATTTAATTAATTTTTAAATGTAAATTTAATTTATTTAATTTTTAGAACGATCTCTAATCAGACTGATAATGATCTATTTATTTCCACCGAAGTTGTGTCCCGAAAACGTAATAATAATCTAAATAATTCCTATAAAAAACAACAAAATCAACAACCTAATCATATACGTCACAGTTCCACTGGCAGTAATTCCGATACCGCCCAACTGTTAAATACAACACAGCTAAGAAAAGTCCAAAATTCTTTAAAGAAATTAGAAAAACAACAAGATGATTTTTTTGAATTGTAGCATCATCAACGGACAACAAACATAAATAACAGCAACAAAAATACTGAAATTTTATATTGTAAGATAAATTACAATTTTTAAAAAATTTAATTTTTAAACATTATCAATATTTAAAAAGATATCCTACAAATGTTTAGCACTATATTAAACACACACTGAAATCTTTATAGAAAAAGCTGTCAATTTTTTTTTTTGTTTTTAATTGTAAATAATACCTTTGTTGTATACAATAAGTTTATTAAATTAGCTTTTTTTTTCTTAATTTATGGCCTGTTCAAAACACACGTACTGAATTTTTATATATAATCTGCTTTTTTTTTGATATGAAAAAATTATCAAATAGAAAAAAAAATAATAATTGCAGTGTTTAGTTCAAAAATGTAAAACAAAGTGTGCATATAAAATTATTTAAAATAAGTTATTAAAGGTCTTCGTATATTATTTATAAATTTGTGATGTGAAAAAAAGAAAGGAAAAATATTGTATAAAATTTTATAAACTTGACCATTTATTTTAATAATTTTAATTAGTTTTTAATTATATAAAAGAAACGACTTAGTTTTAATTAATTTAACTTTAACTTTTAGTTTTTTACCCTTTATATTACATATTTTAATTAAAACTTTTGCAGTTTTAATATTAATGTATAATTTTCCATTATAAAATTACATCCCTACTCCTTATGTATTTACCACCTACCTAGTACCTTCATAAACCATTTTTCCTTCCACTTTTATTTTATTATTTTTAATTTTCAATAAAGTATTAATTTTTATTATAACAAATTCAATTGTTTGATTTTATTTATCTTCTCGTCAGGGTTTCTAACTCATATCCTGTTTAAATTAAAGCAACAATTTTATTAAATATGAAATTATAATTATAGGTTTATTGGGCGTAGTTAGTCTTAAATTATTATTTTTATTAAACATAAACAACGCACCAAAATTTATTACATTTTAGGGACATTATTAATATATAAATATAAATAATTTGAATTTTGTTTTTAATTAATAAACTTTTCTGGTCGTGTATTAAGTTTTTAAATAGAAGGGCATTTTAATCGCATACATATCTCTATGTATAGAATGTTTTAAAGTGCTAAATTTGTTGAATGTTAAGTAGTACATGAATGTATATTTTATAATACATAAATATTTAATCAAATACATAAATATACATACGTAAAACTAAAATAAAATGTGTTTTTATTTAATGGCTAAACTGAAAAAGTATTTTTTTACACACTAAAAAGTAAGCTTAATTTAGGTTTATTTAAACGCCAACATCAAGCTGAATTCCAGTTTTTAAATCTAAATTAAATATTTAAATGGAAACAAACTCTTAGCTTATTTAACAGTCCCAACAAAGTCTAAATGAAATCGCAACCCTAGTCAATTTTTTAGTTCCAAATGAAGTCTAAAGCTAGATTTCCGTGCGGTACTCCATGCTGCAGAGTGGATTGTATTAAAATAGAAGTGGAATGACAAATAAGTGCAGTAATAGGCAAGATGGGGCACTTTATAAAAGCTCCATAATTTCTTAAGCAATTATTGTTTATCAAAAATTATTTTTAAAGTAAGGGTTTGTGCGATTTTAATCATGGACCCGAATTTAATATTTTTTTTCATCAATAAAAAACAAACACTGGTGTTCAAAATAATTTATTTTTTCAATATGGATTTTTTATTTTTTCGACAACAAAAATTTAAAAATCTTTACTGATATTTATCAATAAAGTTGAAAATTATATTCATCATTGATGAAAAAAGTACAAAAAATAAAACCAATAAAATTAATTATAATATTAAATAAAAAAAAAAAATACAAAAAAAATTAATGCATTAATAAAATTATAAAGCGTTTTTGTAGAACGTAATAAATTAAATACGAATAATGAACAAAATCAATTTTTTTAAAATTTTTTGATTAAAAAAAAAAAAAGTTTTTTTCTCAACTTTTTTTGAACTTTGATATTTATCATAGTGGATATTTTAAAATAATCATCATGAGGGAATATTTTTTTTGAAAACATATTTTTGTATTTTGTTTTTGGAATTGTTATAAAAAAAACTTTTGAAATGAGAAGATATTTATTTTTGATGAAAACAAAAAATAAAACGTTTTCGAGTGCCTGATTTTAATATAAAAGTTGGCAATGCAATTAAGAGTACATGTTTGAACAAAATTATTTGAAAATCTGAACTGAATTTCTTGTCAATTTTTAAAATCTGAAAATATTTTATCGAAAAAATTAAAAAGTACTTATTTCTATTAAGTTTTTTGTATTTCAAATTATTTTATAATTGTCCTAAAATTTGCAGAAAATTTTGTGGAAAAATCCTAAATATTTCAAAATTCTGGATGATGTCCAATAGACGCTGAGGCACTTCCTTAAGTAATCAATATATATATTTAATGAATAAAAGAATTAAAAAAAAATTAACTAAATGTAATGTCAATATGAGAATCCAGACACTTCAACCTACATTTTTTAAAGCTCTAAGTATGACAGAAGAATTAGTTTAGCTTCAATTTAGCCAGTGTGCACGCAGCCTAAATACAGTGTAACCTCGCTTAACTCAACTAATAGAAATTTTGGCAGTTGCGAAAATTGAGGTTGTTGCGATAACCGAGTCTCTATTTTTTTGCGGTTTAAATTAAAAAAAGAAATTTTATCACACATTTAAATAATTTATTTCTAAAATAAGTTTATTGATTTTATTTCAAATAAAATAAAAAACACAAATAATAAATGAAAAATACACATTCTAATGTATAACAGATATACAAATTGAATTTGTAAACTTAATGGCAAAAATATTAATTAAAAAAGTCAGAAATTTTTGACTGTGTTTTATTGCATGAAATATTTTTCTGCACTGCAATTTCACGAAGATTTTGGAGAAACAGACACTATTTTATTTTCCTTTTCTCATTGAAGACAAATGTTAAAAGAATCAATAGCATTCTGACATTTAATTTTAGAAAACGCTGGAGTAATGTCAACATTTTCGATCTCGTCAATGTAGCTTCATTTTTATACCCTCCACCATATATGGTGAGGGTATACATCAGTTTGTCATTCCGTTTGTAACATGTCGAAATATAGGTTTAAGACCCCATAAAGTATATATATTCGTGATCCTTATGCAATTTTAAGTCAATTTAGTGATGTCCGTTGAAATGGCGATCACGACGCGAAGACGCAAGCGGGGGTGCCTATTTTTACCCAGATTATTGAACATCCTCCGAGCAGTTTGGTATTTAAAATGAGCAAAGTTGTGAGTGGAAATGTGAAGGTACCTCTAAATTTTCCATACAAATTTGTACAATTTTTCTGTATCCATTTTTTTTTTCTGTTAAGTAAGTAAAAATGTTATTAAGTCTTCTTATTGTTCGATTACATTTATTGTCTTACATACTATGAGAATAATAACATTCTTAGAGCTATATGTGTGTTACTCTGATAACTAAGTTAACGTAAAAATCAACAATGTTAAAGTCGCTAACAGAGCAGATCTCTGTAAATAACATTGCTAAAAATAAATAATGGAGGGTATTCAAAGATTCGGCACAGCCGAATTTAGCCCTTTTTTACTTGTTTTAATTCTTGTTATTGTTGATTTGTGCACTTTATATTCATCGCAAATCACTTTTGCAGATATGCCTCTATTTATTAAGAATACCACTTTTTGTTGTATTGAGTTTTATTTAAATAAAGAACACAAACTGATTTTTTGGGAGGAAAGTTGCTATAACTTAGGTTTTTTTTTGCAATAACTAAGGGTTTTTTTGCGTTAACAGAGTCAACAATGCAAACAATTTAATAGTTGCAATAATCGAGGAGTTGCGTTTATCGAGAGTTGCGTTAAGCGAGGTGGCACTGTATGTCTATAAATATCTATAAATTTCTTTAATGCAAACGGCGAAATTGTCCCAAACTAGGGGGACATTCTCCAAAATAACTAGAAAAAATTTCAACATAAAAAAATGTTAATGCAGATTAGTCAATATTTTTATGATTGAAATAAATAAATTAAAATTAGTTCTTCAAGATATTTGATTCTTTTAAATCAATCAATCTATTTAATTAATTTTACTTTCTTCAGATGTGCAAAAATCGACATTTTAGCCACAGCACAGCCTATCACTAACACAAACCCTGCAAACATTGCGATACGAAATTATTTCAAAATCGTATCGTCTGGAAAAAAAAAATTATTGCGGCAATAATCATTTTCTCATTGCGGAAGATCCCCCCTTCGGGAATGAATGTCCGATCCAAAGCGATATTTCAAAAAAAAAAAAAACGAAAGCAACACTTCAGGAGACATTGCCAAATAATCATTTGGAAGACAAAAAGAAGATATCGCTATTTTATCACTCTGAAGTTAAAAATCGGATTTTTGATTTTTTTAAATAAAAAATACTTTACAAATGACAAAAAATTAAATTAAAATTTTGGTTTTGATATATCGCCAAATTTTCTTCAAACTGATAAAAAGAAAATAGAAACAAATTATTGCTTTAAATGTTTTTCTTCCAAATGATAAAAGTAAGATATTGATTTTTTATTTTCTTTAGAAGATGTCTTCCAAATGTTTGCAGGGAACATTATATATTTTTTTTTAAACTTCCCCAATAAACAATTGGAAGAAATATCTCCCTTAAGATATTACGGCAATATCTTCTATTTATCATTATGAGGACAATCCAGTAAGTTTTTTTTTTTAAATATCTTATGCTAGAAGATATAGCGGTGATATTAAAAGCAAAATGTCAAAGTATTATATGAAAATAAATATATTTTAGGAAAATAAAAATAAAAAAAGTTTTTCTAATTAAAATAATAAAAGAAGTCTCAAAATCAGCAAGAATTAAACATAAATATTTTAAATTACATTGCAAATATTAAGGTAAGTAAAAATGCTTAAAATGAATTGCAAAATACTGCAAATTATTTAAAAAAAAAAAAATTAGAAATTAATGTTAATGTCACGTGGGAGATCAATGAATAAAACCAACTGTAAGATACAATTATGCATAGTTCTTAGTTTTTAATAAAAAAAAAGTATTATCATCTCCTGGGGGTTGTATGGCGAAACCATCTTTTTATTCTCTAGATGATAAATCGGCGATATTTAGTGATTTTTAGCAATATCACATATTTGTCTCCCAGAAGAATTGCTTTTGTATTGCCTGGAAGTATTGCATTCGGGTCACGTTTTCTACCAAATGGGGTTATCTTCCGCAATGCGAAAACGATTGTTGCCGCAATAAATTTTTTCTTGCAGGCACTTTGTTTGCCATGTTTACTGGATCTTAAACACTTTTTATAATAAAATTATTATTATTGAAAAGTTTGGAGCTGTAGGTGTAAGTAACATAATTTAAAAAGTATCTTTTTATCTCAAGATTTAAAGGAAGTTATTGCAAAATTTATCTCAAGATTTATAGGAAGTTATTGCAAAATTTACCAGCTCTCTATTATTTTGTTATCATCCCAAAAATCATACAAATCTCAGTTAGGTGTGTTCGGCGTACCTTACCGCGGGTGCCCGCGGGAACCCAATCTTACCAGAAAGCGTTTCTTGTAACAAAAATTGGGTAAATGAGAGCGTTCATGAGAGAGTAATTGTGTTTCTCATTTTACCAGAACTTACCCGTACTTTTTGTTTGGGTAAAATGGTAAAATTGTCAAATCATCAGCTGTTGCTAATAAATAAGCTGTTTTGCATATTTGAAAAAAAAAATTAAAGTTAAATAAAAATTTACTATAAAGAACTTTTCCTTCTTAATAATGCAAAATACATTTGAAAATGTAAATAGATATTTGCCATTTCAAATATATTTATTAATTAAGCTGTTTTTTAATATGAATAAATTTGACGTTTATTTTTGGGTATGAAAGGTGGTTTTGTGCGTTCGCAGTATTTTGGGCATTTTTATGGTTTTGTGAAAGAATTTGTTGCTTACTCTCATTTTACCAGACTTTACCCAAAATTACATTTCTTGAATGTTCTTTTGAAAATTTTATATAATTTCGTAATTTGATTATATATTTCACAGGGTAATGAAGAATGCTAGACTATTAGCATTACATATAGCATTTTTGATCTCTTCTTTTGGTAGAAATACTCACTTTATTCTTCCTAGAATAGTTAGGTCCACATTTGCCTTACTCATAGCGAATTTCCTCGCAATCGATTAATGTTTTCCGTTTAAAGCTTTCAGAATATTTTTCTAGTTTAAATGCTTAACTAAAGTATAATGTGATGTTTAGGCCGAGCTCATCACAATACTGATTTTGAAATTTGTTTTAACTCATATAATTTCAATTAAGACCAAAATTGTATGTAACAGAAAGTTGTTTCGACAAATTCATGTTAATAAACATGGAAATGGCAGACAAAATTCGTTTTAGGTTTAACTAAACCAAGTTTAACTCAGATCCGAAAAACTCGGCCTTAGTTGTGTTGAGTTTACTTGGACCTTTCTACTCTTGCTTTTTTAAACTATTTTAACATATGTGACCTTCTCCGAAAAAAGGGACCTAGTGTCTGAAAATGAAGTTTTGAGAAAAACGCATTTAAAGTTTCATAACGCATTATAACTGTGAACACACCTTCAGTTGGGAGATGCGATTTGGTATGGTTAGTTATGATTGGGTGCCGACTTTGGTAACGTATTTTTTTCGCTTTTAGTGTGATAATACTTTTGATATTGTTGCTGCTCTGTTCGTTCTCAGCAAAGAAGAACGTACGTTTTTATGGGGTCAATAAATTTTTATCAGAAATCTAACTCATTTCATCTTATTCTACACCCTTTTAGGTACCAGAATCCACTCTTCCCTCTTCTCGGTGAAGGTCACATTTGCTTTTTAATGCATTAAGGCTGGGGAGCAAATATGATTTATGTATATTGGGAGTGAACTTTATTTATCCGAATTAATAAGTTACTCTTTGAATTACATAACTTGGTGTTATTATTATTACTGTGTAATATAATTGTTTTGGCCTTATTGGCTTTATATTTACGAAACTTAATGAATAAATAAATAAAAATAAATTCTTTATTGCGGTTTGTAAGTTACTGTAGATTAGACTCACTGATTGTAAATCCATTTTTAAAATCTTTCTTTCACGTCACAATTTCAAGAGAAATCGCTGTTTCTTATTCATTCATTCATTCTTAAAAGCCAAAAAGAAAATATTATAGACATTTTACACTCACTAAATAACAATATTATATTTTTTATAATTGGTGAAAAATATGTTGAAATTGTTCCATGAATTACCAAATTTCAAAACACGATAGTGCAAAAATAAGTTCGAAGAATTACGCAGTACAAAACTATGATAGTGAAATATTTGTTTTCTTTAAAATCGGATTACATTTTATTCTTGGTTAACACGGGTTAATATCAAACCATATTTTTGCTGGCTAGTTGATGCCTAAATTTTGGAATAAGACATGGGTGCCTAAGAGACGGGAACACTACCCCTACATTATAATTATTTCTAAACATCGCCTTAAAAATTCGGGAAGCGAAAAACGTTTAATGGTGTTACAAATAAAAAAATTAAATCGTGGTTATGTTATAAACAAATTGTCAAAAATTTATTCTTTGCAAAAATTTTCCAAAATTTTTGCGAGTAAAAATAATAGAGGCTATATGTATTACAAAAATATTGAATAAAGTATATAAAATGTACATATATGAAGGAATTAGCATACATTTTTTATAAAAATTTAAAACAAAAATTCATGAAACGTGAATTACTATTTTTTTTTTTTTTTTGCTTTCCTGAACTATTATAAATTCGTAGGTAGCCCCTATTGAAATAAGCTCTCGATATATTACACTTTTTTCCTATGCGTGTTACGAAGGACCATACAAAATTGTTCATTGGTCATTTTAAATATTAAATTAAATGAGTTTAAACATCATTCAATTTTCATAAATAAATGAAATAAACAAATAGTATAGCACAAGTACTCGTAATTGCCCAACATTGGGCATTTTGTTGTCATATTGAAAATAAATTTTCTAGTTAAAATCGATACTTATTATTGCTATGTGATATTTAAAATTTAAAATTTCTATTTACTCAAATTTAAATAGATGGAAAGTTACTGAAAACAAGTATTTCTAAGAAATGGTGACAAAAACAACTAACCCATTCCATTTAAAAAAAACATGCATAATAACAAACTTTATTCAAATTCATTTATATAAGAAATTAACAAATCATTTTCGATACCTACCAACTGGTGACAACATTCTTTGTATAGATAAATGTTCAAATTAACGTGATAATAAATAACATAATAACGTGCAAATTTATATGTTTTTGTTGATTTTTTTCCAAACGAAAACAATTTAATTATGAAGTTGTTAACATTTTTAAGATCTTTTCAGCATTTTGCAATATTTTAACACGACCAGCATCAATCATTTCCATGTACTCTGTAAGATTAGCCTCAATTTGAATTAATTGATTTTTCATAGGTTCAGTGACTGATTCAGTAAGACTGGGAAAATGAGAAATGATTAATAAATTGCAATCAATTAATTTTTTTTTTTGTTTTTCATTTATTTTACCTTCTTTCTCTTTTTAATTCATTAGCCGCTTGTGTATATGCATCGCGCCACATGGTGAATTCCAGTTGCATGGCATCTATATCTTCTGGTATAAAATCCATAAGTTTACCCAATGGATTAACAGATTTGGTCAAGTTTTGTATGACATCACGTAAATTATTCATATGACGGGCTGAAGTTTGTCGCATTAGCAAACCATTTGTTGAATTCTTAAAAACGAAAATTCTTTATTTAATTTTTTTATTACATAAATGGCATCCGTTGCTCTAAAGCAGCGGTTACCACTAACATTCACTTCACGCACCCCTTGAGACATTTTTACTGGCTGACGGATCACCAAATTTTAAAAATTTGTATATTTAAATAAAAAGATTTAAATCCGAATACTTTCTGAAAGTTATGACAGATGGAATTGTAAAATTTTTAGAATTTAAGAGATTTAACAGATACAACTTTCTGAAAGAATCTTTCAATTAAATTACTCTAGAAAAACTTAAAAACTCTAGGATTTTGAGGGGGTTTTCTATAAAAAAGTATCTTAGTATCTGTGATTTTTTATAGAAAAAATTGATTCTTAAACACATTCTGATGAATTCTCCCATCTGAGAATGTTTTATATAGAAGAAATAAAAAAAAAAGTTGTGCATTCATTAAACAAAAAAAAAAAACCGCCATTATTACCTTCTTTTTTTAAAGAATTTTTTCCGAACTCTTGCCTAACCATTTTGAATGCAGCTGCGGTTCCCCAGAGGATCGCAACCCCCATTTGGGAACCGTTGTTCTAAAGGGAGTTAACCTAAAATTTAAAAATTTTCAGTAGAGGCAAAAAATTTTTTGTTTTTTTATGTCATTGTAAAGAAATATAAACAAAAAGTATACCACGGTAGTTGTTTTTGCAATTTGTTTAAGTGATTATCGATGCTCGCAAAAAAAAAGACATGAACTAAAATGTAATAAAAAATTTCTTTCAAAATAGTTTATAAATTGTCCTCAATTTAAGTAAAATTTTATTAAAACTTAGAAAAATTTTCTTAAAAAGAATAAAAATTCCTAAGTTTGAGGAAAAACGAAAAAGTTTATATACTCAGAAATGGTTCATATTTTTCCTAAGTAATATTTCTTGATACGAAAAAACATCTTAGTTTAAGGAAAATTGCATACTCAAATGTAATAAAATTACGTTTAGTTCAAAAAAAAAATAGGACATAATTTACACCCATTTAGTTCAAAAATGTGTCTAACTTAAATCGAGAAAGTATTTGAACACAATGTGTATTCATTTTTTGTTCGCGAGTAGTAAAATTAACTAAATTTTAGAAAGCCATTTCCAAATTCAGTTTTTAAGTATACCACTTTCTAATTTTGAAGAATTGTTTTCTAAAAATTAGTTCAGACAATTAAAAACAAAAAGTAGTACATTTTTTCCAATGTTATAATAAAAATTTACTGGATTTAAGAAACTGATGAACTATTTCCAAGGAAAATTTTCATGCAACTTAGTTCAGATAAATTTTAAAAATTTTTAAGTAAAAGTTTTCTAATTTTTAAAAAATAATAAAATTTGGTATAGGATTTTTTTTTTTTGTTGGAAAACGTTTAAATTATTTTTAATATTGTATTCCAAAAAAAAACAATCAATTAAAAACAAACCAGTTAGTTTTCCTAATTTTCAAGAAAAAATATTATTAAATAAAAGAAATTAAAGTAACCATTTAAAAAAAACTATCGCGCATGATTGTAATTTTTGGTTCGTGATCGTGCGTGAGCGTGAGTCAAAAATCTCTCACGTGCCCATCTCTAATCTTAACAGTCTTAAATATTGAACTTAAAGTAGCTTAAAATATATTTTAAGATTTTGTTAGCAAAGGGTAAAAAATTCCGAATTTGCGCTTTTTGTTATTAATTTTTTTTTGTTGACTGCAATACAAAATATCGCAGGCATATTTTATACATTACGGCATAATGGCTTTCCTACAATTAACGTAGCGCTTATTAAACTTTATATATATCGAACTATTTTTTTCACTTAATAATAAAAAAGTTTAAATTTGTATATGTCAAATAAAGTTTAAGCTAAAAATCCCATAAAATAAACTTATGACTTTTCCATTTTCCAATAATAACAAGAAATGTAACTGTGATATTTTGTATTTTTGCAACAATTTTCTTAAATTAGTTAATTTAAGAAGACAAAGGACCCCCAGTGTTCCTTAGCCATAGATGCCGTGTGTCACGTAGGGCGTCCCTTTTTGTAGTTCCCTCAAGCAGAAACGTTAATTAACTACGAAAAGGATCTGACTGTCACAATTTATTACGTTTCAGGAAATCCTGCCGTACATTTTTTTAATTTGTTTACCTTTTTGCTAATGAAATATAATTTATATTTTAAATACATGAATTAAGTATAATTCAATTTAGTTTTAAGACAAAATTGTATAGCAAAAAGCTTGTTAAGAGCAGTGTCCCCACAAAGCGGAAGTCTCCCGAAAGTGTTCCCACTTTCGGGGGACTTCCCCACCTACTCAATGAGTGTAAAGTACTTTAAAATATGTATATGGTAAAATATATTACCTTTACAATAGAAGCAGGATAAGGATGATTTTCATTTAAAAGAAGTGCTATTTAACTTGATGTTAAAAAATATTTTCTTATATTTAGGGAGTTGAGTCCTAGTTTTCATTAAAAAAAATTATCTAATGAACTTAAATAAAATAAATTTTTTCTTAAAACCAAGGAAACATTTCCTAACTAATTAGGAGGAAATTTTACTGTTTTCTAATAAAAATGTACTTCTCAGTAGTAAAATTTTTCTATAATTTAGAAATTTTGACCAAACTTTAAGTAAAATTTGATTCTTAATTTCAAGAAATTTTATTAACTATTGGTAAAGTTTTCATTTTAATTTTTCCTCTAAATAAGTTAATTTTTCTTAATTCTAGTTAATATTTTTTTTGAGTGTGTTTAACAAGATTTGGAGTTGTTACTCTTTATCTGAAATAGTTATTTAATGTAAACCGTTATGACATAAACACAGGCATAATTTAAAATATCTCCCTTTAGTTGAAACACAACTGATATGAATTAAGCTTCCATTTGGGGACAACTCAAAATATTTCTCTTTGGTTGATTCTAAAGAAGTTACTCTTATATCACAAAAAGGGATACAACTGTATTTTCTTTTTTTAGCGAAAGAGTAGAGAAAATGATGTAAGATTTTTACAGTGGGTAGATATGATCACTGTATATCGTTTTCTTGCAAAAAGTGAAAATTTAAAAATTTCGTAGAGCTGATAGCCTATGTAACTAGTGCTCCTTAAATTATATTAGATTTATAATTAATTATGAATCTAATTAATATAATAATAATAATAAAAATTTCGTGTTGACGCTCTTTTGAGGAACAAGTGCGAAATGTGAGCCTGCATATAGTTAAAGGAATACGCGCTAGAAACTAAAGTAACATATAAGCATCTGTCTTTTTACACTAACCTTATCATTCTTCAGCTGACTATTCGTATCATTTTGTTGTATCAATTCTTTTTGCGTTTCCAATATTTGTTGTACCAAATGACCCTGTTCCAACGATTCGTCTTGCATTAATTTTTCACTTTCTGTTAATTTTAATTCCCCCTCTATGGCAGCCGTATCATTCGCATTTGGATTTTCAATGATAACTAAATTTTCGCCATCATCGTCTAAATCTCCAAAGGTTTCCAACTTAACTTGTATACCAGACATTTTTATTTGATCATTGGGTTGTAAAATAATTTCAACATTTTTATCACGTCTCCTAGGCGCACCAGGTCGAGCAGAGGGTGGTCTAGCACTGGGTGGTCTTAGCGATGTTCTGGGCCGTTGTATGATTGAACTTTGATTTGATGATGATTCTTTAGAGTTTTCTCGAGTAAAAGTCGATTCACGTTTTACTTCATTTGTTAAACTAATAGGAGGTGTGGCTTCCTTTTGTGGTGGTAGTGGTGGTTTTTTCTGTTTTATAGGTGTGGGTTTCGATTCAAAAATTTCGGATTTTTCTTGAGTCTGTTGTGGAGATTTAACGGATTCTAAACTGTTAATATTATATTTTTCCGGTAAATTTTCTATATCACTTTCGGTAGGTTTATGTCCACTAGATTTTCGTGTTTTAGCTGAAGAGTTTTTAGATCTTCCCGCAGAATTTCGTTCGGGTAGTTCCATTTGTCCGCTGGATAATGTTGTTACCTCTTCATTTGTATTACCTAAATCATTACTTAAAGAAACTTCTTTATTAATACCATCCATACTGGTTTGTTTTAAATTTATAGCTGCTGTCTCTATTTGTTTATCTTCATTTTGCTGTTGCAACTCCTCATGATTACATTCCTTGTCATTGTTAGTTGATTTTAGACTTGTTTTTGAATCTAGAGTACTGGGTGATGGAGTACTTTTATTACTAGTTTGTGATTCAGTTTTTTCTAACTTTGATCTTGAAGCTGCTTCTTTTGATGATTTCTTAATAATTTTATCCGGATCCTTAGTTGCCTTGGCAACTTTATCTTTTGTTGTAGTAGGTTTGGTGGTTGTTTGGGATTTTTCTTTGGGACGTTTACTTTTATCATCTTTATTAGATGAGGAACCTATAGTTTTACTAGATGCTTTTGTTGATTTTATATCTTTTGATTTAGTTTCCTTTCCTTTAGATTTCTCCTTAACCTTTTCTTTGGATTCTTTTGTTTTGGATTCTTTAACTACCTTATTATTGATGTGGTCTTTGGCTTTTGATGGCGATTCATTGCGTGGAGTTTTACCCGATAAAACTTTTTCTACTGGTGACTGCCAATCCATTTTCTTTTCAATGATTTCTCCGATTAATTGTAAAAGTTCATTTGTTTTCTCTGGCTCATGACCGGCCACTATTTTCGATGTTCGCACTGTTATCGAAGCGTTTGTCGTTAATTCTATTAGAGATCGGGAGACAGACAAATTTTTTAGACAAGTTTTTCCTGAGGAAAAAAACTTTATAGAATTTGAGCAACAAAAAAATTTGAATTTGTGGAAATTTTCCCTAAAATAATTTGAAATTTTTAAACATACTTTTCTATATATTAAAATAATTGCAAAAAAATCATAACCAAGCATTTACTGCACAAAATATAATGATCAATTGTTTTTAGAAAGAAAAAAATAGGAATGATTCACTTTAATTGTTTCACTATTATGCCTTAATGGCGTTGGGGTCATTAATTTTAAATTATTTTGTACATGAAATGTAAAAAAAAAAATTAATTGGATTTGGAACTCTGGACATTTTTGCTTTGGCAGAATGCGCACGAATCTCTTTATTAAAAAAATTTGAATCTGAAAAACTTTCTATGTAGATTTAAAATCAGTAAAAGATTTTAAGACAGATTGTCTTAAAATCTTTTAAGGATTATCTGAGAATATTTTTTTTTTATAAAAACCAATTCACTGTGCAGTCTTCCCGTATTAAATTCCTTCGTACATATATCCTTCTTCAGCTCTATAACATCTGAAACCCTTAGTATCTTATCTTGGTTGTAAAGAAAATTTATAATTTTTCTGTAGCCAAAATACTTACTAACAACATCGATCATTTTTTGCAAGAAACGCATTTTATCATCACGATCTTTAATATTTTCAAAAGTTAGCTCCTCCGGGGTATAAAGACCCACAAAACAACCAGTATCTCTTATAACCTAAAAAAAATTACACAATTACTTATAAACATACAGGGATAAATAAATAATGTTCTCTTCCAATTAGTTGTAAAAAACAAAAACTTACCACACTAAAAACATCATGTAAAAACCGAAATGGAGGCTTTTTCAAAAGTTTCTCAGATAAATTGGGTTTTTTAACATATTTTCCCAATAAATCCTGAGTACGTTTAATAACAGCCGGATTTATATTATCAGTCATGATTATTTAGAAAATATTAATAATTTTTTTTTAAAAATTTAACATAATTTTCTTCCATAAAAACGAGGTTGTTAATAATTTGTTGTGTTTCACCTGCGGTTGCCGGTGGCAACCGATTTGTTAAAATATCAAAATAATTTGCAGAGTTGCCATATTATTTAAGACTGTTTAATGTTGTATTTTTAAATAAAATATTTATTAATATATAAATGTAATTCTTATAAAAAATACGTTAATTTTAAAGTTTTTCAAAAACATTTACAAAAATATTCTATGAATTACAATTCAATAACAATAAAATTTTTTGCTATTCCTGTATAAATAATTTATACATAAATATATAAGTTCATACAAGGCATCTTGGTACATACGAGAAATTAATTAGTTAATAGTGTATATTAAAGAAAAATACATAACTTAACAATATTTTTGTATAAGAGTACAAAAATTTAAAAAAAGGAAACTTAATACGAATTATTGTCGAGTTAATTATTCATATTTGTTTTACTTTTCGTTTTCATGTTTAATAGATGTCTTAATATCTTTGTCTTCATCAACTCCATCTTCGTCGTCGTCGTCATCATCATCATCATCGTCATTGCCCAAAACATATTCGATAACTTCATCAATTGGATAATTATTTAAAAGTTCCTTAATACCAATTATTGTCGAGTTAATTATTCATATTTGTTTTACTTTTCGTTTTCATGCTTAATAGATGTCTTAATATCTTTGTCTTCATCAACTCCATCTTCGTCGTCGTCGTCATCATCATCATCATCGTCATTGCCCAAAACATATTCGATAACTTCATCAATTGGATAATTATTTAAAAGTTCCTTAATTGAATCATTATGTATAACAACTGTGAAAAGTAATTTAACATATTCACGCATACGACTGGCATAATCCCAGGCGGCAAAATAGTATTGATCTTTCGATAAATCATGACCACAATTTTCAATAACTTTACAAAGTACCTAAAATATTTGCAACAAAAATACTTCATATAATGAAATTATAAAATAACGAGTTAGGCCGAGTTTTTGGGTTTAGTTAAACCGAAAACGAATTTTGTCAGTCATTTCCAAGTAAATGAACGTAAATTTATCGGAACAACTTTTCTTTGCATAGAAGTTTGGTCTTCATTGAAATAAAACAACACAAACCAAATTTCAAAAGCAGTTTTCCATTTACAAACTGCTATAAACTGTGTTTAAAGATAATCTACATCCCTTTTAACTCGGCCTTATAGTTTACTTACAGTTTCTTCTGATACATCTGGCCAGCCAAATTTCTTAAGTGTTGTAGCATCCACCAACATATCAAGTAATTTACTAACATAATCTTTAAATATTAAATCTTCTTCTGTAAATGTATCGACGTCATTATAATTTACTAAATCATCATCATCGGCAATTGCGGCTGCTAAACTTTCAGCCAATGTTTTACGTTGTTCTCTTTTAGCTTCAGGACTTATCATTTTGGTTGGTATAGTAGTTATTGGTTTTATAGGCCCACCATCTGATTCCAAGGGTATAACCGTAAATGCTTCATTTGTTAAGAATATTGTTTGCTTTTTAACAGCGCTTGATGTCGAAGGTTCATCAGTTAATATAAATTCTTCCAATATATCAACTTTGTTAGGATCGTCTGCATCTTTATTGGATTTTATAACTTGTTGTGATGATAGTCCTTCAATATTGGTATTTAAAATTTTACCCTCACTATTGGTGGTAACAAACTCTATTCGTTGACCCCGAGCATCTTCAATTTTAATAACCTTTGGTGCTGGCATTAATATCGAGTCAATATCAGGGCCACTTGTAACATCAAACGGATCTTCATTAATGAAAGTTTCTGGATCTTCCTGATGTACCTTAAGTATATGAAATTGTAAATTTTGAATAGTTTCAAAATTTTCTTTACAAACAGCACAATCGGTACGATTTTTTAATTTACGCTTTTGTGAGGGCGCTAATTTAAATTAAAAAAAAACAATGAAAGTTTTGTGTTTTATAGTTAATTAAATTAAACTTACTTAAATGTTTACCAGCTTTCATATGCTGTGTATACTCGAGATCTGTTTTGAAACCTTTTTTACATATATCACATTTATTGTCAAGTTTTCTGCGTCCCTTTCGTTTTGTCGCACTATGTTCTTTTGTATGTCTTTCCAACCTAAAATTTAACATTTTTTTATAAAAAAAGAAATAAATAATTTTGTTTTTAATAGTATTAATTACTTACTGTTTTTCAGTTTTAAATTTCTCCTGACATTGTTCACACGAGAACGGTCGGTTGTGGGTCCTAACATGAATACGCAGTTGGGTGCCTTGTATAAAAGTTTTGCCACATTCCGGACAAACATGTGGCCTTTCGCCAGTGTGACGTTTCATATGACGATTTAAAACTTCTTTAACGGCGAAACATTGTTTGCACTGAAAAGAAACAGAAACATAAGTTAAGATATTACAGCCTTAAACCGATGTGTGTGGCTTTTGGGGCAGACATAAATCTGTAGGCCTTTCTTGTTAAATTTGTTCAAATGATGTTCAAAATTTTTTTTTTTTTGTTAAAAAAAATTGTTTGATAATTCAAAATTGATTCTCTAAACATTATTAATGTAAGCTTACCACTCCACATGAATAAGGTTTTTCTCCAGTATGATAGCGTCTATGCTTTTTCAAGGCCACTAATGAGGGAAATTTCTTTTCACATAAATCACAATCAAATGGTCTCTCTCCCGTATGAGTACGTGTATGAATACTACAAGGATAATAAAAAAAAAATTGCAACGAAAGAACATTTTCAATACATTAGTACTTACTTTAAGGTAGACAAACTATAAAAACATTTTTTACAAATCGGACACATAAATTCCGTTTTCTTAGTAGGTGTAGTGCCTAAATGCTGTTTTAGATGTGCTCGTAAATTGTCTAAACGATAAAAGGACTTATTGCAAACCTTACAATGCATCGAATCATTTTCATTAGCCGAACATGATGAATACTTTTGGTGACGACTCAAATGATAGGAACGTGTAAAATCTTTGCCACAAATTTTACAAGCAAATGGTTTACCACGGACACGATGTTGCTCTTCGTGTAGTGTTAAAAGATTAGCACTCCGTAATTTAGCATTGCATATACTACATGGATAATTATCAAATTCCGAATGTGTTATGAAAATATGACGTTCATAACTCATTTGAGTTTTAAAGGATTTTGGACAATCGGGACAGTTAATGTGACCCAACTGGAACAAGGAAAATGTAAGATTATTGTTAAATGAAATATAAGAATTATGCAAATGATTAAGTGATTTTTGTAAAATTTTTCAAGGAGTTGATTTACTTACATGAAATGTATCATAGCTTTCACCACAACAGAAACACACATCTTTATTTTCCATAATAATAGCATCTTTTTCAATTTTATCCAAATTTTTTAACATTTCAGCTTTACGCAAATGATAACCACTATCGAAACGACAATAATCTAAATGTTTTTTAAGAGACTGAAACCAAAAAACATAAATTCTATTGACAAAAAAAAATTATTGAACAACAAAATGTTTACTAACTTAACAATTTGACAAATGCAAAATTATTGAAAAATCTGAACTTTCTACTGTTTAATGTACAACGAAAATGGTCTATTCGAAAGCAATAAAAAAATTAATTCTTTGGTAACTATTTAAATGTAATTTATGGTATTTTTTAATGTAGTATCTTTTAACCAAAGAATAAAATAAATTTATATTTTTTTAATTATATATTTTATATATTTTTTTAATTAAACTAATAGCACGCCTAAATGAAAGCAAGATTTTATTATTTTATAATAGGTAAACTATTTTCACATTTGTATTAAAGTGCTTTGCCAATTGTTCAAATTACTTCAGACAATTAAATATTTCCGACGACAATAAAAAAAATTCGTAACACTACAGAATGTAAGAATTCATTTTCAAATCCGTTTATTTTCTTAAAAAAGAAAAACTGTGCCTCTAAGTATGGATTTGAGAATTTTTACTTTGAATATAAGAATTTTCGAATGAAATTTTCTGATAAAAATTTTGTATGACTTTCTTTTCTTTAAATACTTACCTTTAAACGCCTAAAAGTCTTATAACATTTACCACAAACATGTTCAACAATTTCTTGTGTAGACCCTGTAAATGTTGAATCTTGATCATCGTCACTTAATTGTAACTCTTCTGTAATTTCTCCACTACGCTTTGTCAACTGTTCCTCTTCATTATTCTCCGTTAAGATAAAATCAATTGTTTCACCTTCCTCTACACCTTCAGCATTTTGTTCGCCTTTAAAAGTTTTCAACACATAATGATCCATATTTTTCTGTTTCATGACCTTTGGTTTGGCAATAGACAGAGTAATTTGTTTGGGTGGAGACAAGGGAACCGATGTCATGACGGGAATTTTTATAGGTGATGCTAAGATTTTCTCATCATTGAGAATCTTGATTCCCGAACTTGATCGTATTTTGGTATCGGTGGTGGTGGACTTTGATAAGCCTTGCTTCTCTTTTAAACTCATAATGAAAAAATACTATTGAAAAAAATAAAAAGGATATGTTCTGAAAATCTTAAAAAATAAAGCCAACTTTTAGGCAATTTTTTTTTTCTTACAAATTCCAAATTGTATAATAATGCAGGTCGAAAAAAAAAACAAAATAAAAGAACTACGCCTAAAAACAGAAAGCGTAATAATACACTTTAAAATGGCGGCGTATGCAAGTGAATTGAAATTTGTAATGAAATTTATAAACATATCTCTTCCAGGGATGATACTATTAGATTTTTAAAAGAACTATGGCACTTCTTTCACTCATTTGGTACTATTCACAAATGTTCAGATTTTATAATTATTTAATTTGCAACATTTTGTGATATAATTTCTTGTAAGTGCTCTTTTGATTGAAAATAACTTCTTCGAGGATGAATTATTAACAATATTTAAGTACTTAGTTTCCAGTTACACATGAAATCATTTATTTATTGTTTATTGATGTCAGCAATGAATCTCAATTTTATTATCATTATCAGAAGTACATTGTATGAACCTCTTCGAATAAGTTTAATATTTTATTTCAAATTTTTAAATTATATACAAAAAAATTGAAAATTATCAGATTATAATTTTGTACATTTGAGGTCGAAAAAGTACTATGTTTAGTACCGAATTTAAATTCTCATTTACCATCTTTGGTTTATTCTCTCTTTTTTGTGAGATAAAAAAACAAAACCGAGAAAAACATGCAACAAGTTTTTTTTATTCACTCACCTATGGAAATTAAAATATTTATTAAATATTTTTTTTTTTTAAACTGCCAAGTTTTCTTTTTTTTTATAAATTGTGCATACTTTTAACAGTTATTTATCCCATTTAATTATGCTATCCACTTAATTTATACACTTTGCAGATTAGATAAAAATTTTTCTTTTTATTGTTGCTTTTGTGTAAGAAAAAATACCTCTACATATATTTTACACGTCTACGTCTACCAAAGAAATTTATTTCACTCGCTCGCGTTTTAATGTTGATTATTTCCGAATTTTATTGAGCGATTTTTTATTATAACATTTAATTAATTCTTAACATAATAAATTATTTTCTAAATTTGTTGATATAGTAATTTTCAGCAAAATATATAATATTGCCTTTATTTTGTCAAGACCTAATTTTATGCTTTGAAATGTGGCAAATAAAAGTAATCAACGCACATAGTTGCAGTAAATAGTATACTTAAAGAAATGAGAAGTTCTTGGCACAGATTACACAGCCGCGACACGAGTTATTAGAGTCTGGCAGCTCCGGCTAATTTAACCCAAAAATGTTTGGTGCTAGAATGGAGAAGATATATACACAATTCTGTGTAAATCATATTTAATGGCTCCTAACATTCTTACTCATTTTCACACTTCATTATGCCTCGTTTACATATCTAAAAGGGCTATTAGACACGCATACTTGTCCGCAGACATGTACGATGGCATATTTTGCGTTTTGCTATTACACTGTCGAACGCTGACACAGAAATTTTTGAAGCGAAAGCATGGCAATGAAGCGGAAAGTTGTAGCGGCTATCCATCATTTTATCCATTAATTTTCAAAAATAACATTAGCAAAAGACATTTTTTTTCACAAATTTCCGATACACCCACAGCAGCGTCAACAAGCGAACTAAGTATAAGACGAGTATGTTGGTGTGCGACAGACTTAAGAAAATCAAAAATTTTTAAAAACCAACATACATGTCTGACGTACTCGACATAAAAGCTATTAGACAGTGAGTTTTGGTATGTCATCGTACATGTTTGCAGACAAGTATGCGTGTCTAATAGTCCTATAAAATCAAGGTTTCAGAAAAAATCTCAGTCATATGTAATGAGAATGGTAAAAAGTATTCAAGTGAATGAGCTTTCACACACGGGACTAATATTTAAGCCCGCAATTTTTGTTTTTTTCGTAACACACGGTATGATATTAATCTGCCATGGTGGTGTGTGTTAGTGTTTTTTGTATTCAGTTAAGGAGAGAAGAGTTCGGCTATAGAGAAAAATGAGTATCTGTATCATATGGGCTTTAAACTTGGACGTTTTTGATAAATGTGCATCTATTGGTTTTGTGCTGCTAATGCGGGGTAGAAACTGGTTGAGCTAAAATTTAAATTACTCACGTGAGTGGTACACAAATTTGTGCGTAAGTCGTTATTTTTATATATATCTATTTTTTTTAATTTTTTGAATAAAGCCTTGCAAGATATCTATTTTCCTCTCATCATTCTTGACTCTGCATTATAGTTCTAACAGGAAAATAAATTTACTAACATAACTAGAGTTAGATCTTTACATAAAATGACGAAAATTGTACTCCGCCAAAGAATAAAGTTCTTTTTAGTAATATTTTTAATTTAAGATTATTTATATCGTTATTTTGCATGCTTGAACGTCTAAAAACCGCCTTTTTATTTAATTCCTTCATCACAAAATTTGACCAAAAAATTAAAATATTTTATGCCGTGGCAACTCTTTAACTTAAAATACAACCTTGACGTTTTTGTTTTTCTACATTTTCCTTTTTTAGTTCATATTCGCTCTTTCAATTCAATGGACGTGTGTAATTTTTACAATCATAATTTCATTTGTTTTGTAAACTAATCACATTTTAATAACAAACTGAAAAGTGTTAAGAAAATAAGGATTAGAAAATGTCTAACGCATTTTCAGGAATTAAAAGATTTTTTCATTGGGGTCCCATTACGGCTTTGAGTAAGTAGAATAAATATGTACCGAAAAAATTCACGGCAATAAATTATAAATTTGTGCCGTATAATAAAGTTTTTTCGAAAGCCAATTGGAAAAATTAATTTGTATAAAAAGATAAATTTAAAAGCTCAATTTCATTTGAGCTTCCTCATTACCTCATAGCGTACTTTAACAAAATTGCTTCCTTAGCTACTGTTTGTATGCCTTATTAACCACCCAACATATTTCCGTTGTACGCACGTATTTACACGTTTATTGCGGAAATTAACATTCCTGAGTAAATGCCACTTGTAGCGCAATTGTAAGCCATATGCAGACTTCGGTTTCTTGGTGAAAGAGAATTTGATTACATTTAATTTCAATTAAGTATTGTGTTAATTGTATTTATAGATGTAATTAGCCAATAATAGACCAACCACCCACATACAATGTTTCGGGGTTACGGTGACATGCAACAACAATATTAGTTTGACTAGTCTGGCGTAAACTTAACGATATTATATTAATTGTAATATTTGCAGCTATATCAGGCATTTAAAATTTTTAGTCATAGTGAGCGAATGTGTAACACACATTCGCTCACACAATCCCCCTTAAACACTCGCTTTCCATAGTGGAGTACTTCATAATTGTAAATAAGCCTTTAAAGTTCAGTTTTTTAGAAGACGACCTAACATGACTTTTTTTTAATAATAATGAATAATTATTATGTGATTTTATTTCCTTACCAAGAAATACCAATTAAAAATATAAATTAAAAGCTATGATACTGATGATTAAATAAATAATAATAATTCAGCAAATATTTATTTGATACATATGTCTAATGCAGCAAAAGAATGAATTTTTTATTTGTATATGCTAAATTTGCTGTATATGCCAAACAGTGGTGTAAGCATCAAAGCAATGTTCACTGAATGCTAAAATTATGGATGGAGACTTTACATTGTAGAGCTATGTCGAGGCTGGATATATCAGATAAGGTACAAGATACAGGATATTCACAATTGTTCAATTCACAACGGGTATTGTATCGCATCGTGTATTTACAATAGTGTAAAATTGTTTTTGGTAATTTAAACTTAAAAATCTGATACAACTTCATTTGCTGTGTTTATTAAATGTGAATGCTAGTTTTTCTTTTTGACCTTTATTTTGCATTTTATTACTATTTTTCTTCTTGTTTCTATAAACTTATAAATATTTTTATTTTTCTTTACTATTTTACGTTTTACAACATGAAAATACAACTGACTGTTCACAACAAAATATTTGTATAGTATGTTTCAATACAAAATACAATACCGGCTGCGAATTGCCCAAATATTTGTACCTTGTCATGTAAAGAGCCAATTTATATATACGATGCAATTTTAAAGTTGCTTCAAAAATTATGTCTATTTATACAATGATTTTATTTTGCTCTAAAACCGAATGTGAATGTAGCAACAAAAGAAGAATACATATGAGGGCGAAAGAGAAATAGCAAAAACATGCACGAAAAATGTAAACTGTGCGGTTTTTGTTACTCGTGGTGGAGTAGTCTATAGTTGTGAACGCACCTTTACACATAATTGCTATCAATTCTTTAGTTCGTGTATGGTACGCTTTATGATTTGTTCTATTTCGTTTTATTTTGTTATCCGTCATATAGTGTTTTAGCATCTGTCATATTTTGTTTTTTATTCTTCTTGTTGTGTGAAAAAGTGAAGTATTTTTTAGTTTGTGCATTTGAAAACTAAATAAATAAAAAGTTATGAATAATACAAGAGATGGCGAAAAGGTTTGCAAATACGTTTAAATTACTTGATTACTTAAATTTAGTATAAACTTTTGTTATTTTCAGAAAGTTATTAAACGAAGACGGAAACTTACCAATAGAAAATGGCTTCCCAGCGATGAAGCTAATATAATTAATTATTTAAAGCGAAATAGAAATTTTGAGGTAATTATTTCGAATTCTATCAATAGTTTTATTCCAAATGCAATATTGTTATGAACTTGCTTTTATATGTCAAAATTGTACACTATATATTGTGCTTCTCCAAAGGGCAAGTAAGTTGGAGGAAACTTAACCGTTCTGGAATATGGAAACATATATGAAACTAGAAAAATAACTGTGAGAAGTTTCCTCTAGATTTCGATGAAATTTGGGTATAAGATATGTGTTTCAAAGTTGATCGACTTTTTTGTTTTAAATCTTTTTAAAATTTTTAGTACCCCATTCATCAAAATACAAAATTAGTATATCCCTTCTTTGATATCAAATTTGTATATCTTTTCTTTGCAACGAAAAGCATACAAAAAACAAAACGAAAAATAGAGTAGTTTTGACCGCACATTTATACCCCTACACGTGAAATAGGGGAAACAAAAAATATCCAGGTGGATGCGATCTATCAACAAAACGGCAAATGCCAGTTACCAAATGATCTTTGTGTGCACTGGGCTGCAAAAAATCAATCCATATTTAGCTGTTTTTTTTATTTACTTCATCGCTTGTTATGGCATGTCTAAGCGAAATAAATAGTAGTAAAATTTTCAAACTATGCGTAAGAAACTTTTCGGAATATTTAAAAATACAAAAATGTCGCAAATTCTTAAATATATAAACAATCGTTGCAATAGTAAAACTCTTAAATCCCTCTTCAATGATGCCAAACTTGCATGTGATTGCTTCAGTTTAAATGCCTGGTTTTTTCTTTTATTACATATCCAAATTTCATTAAAATCGGAGTGTTTAGGTTGGGGTACTTTTGTTGCCAGCTCATTTTCACAATGTGCGGTTAGCTAATAACTGGAATTAAACTGACTTCAAAAATCTTAATAAAAATATTGCTCTTCTATAATTTTAGAAACCTGTATCGCAAGTATATTATAATCAATTTCTACATGAAACTAATATGGATGTGGAATGGAAAAATGTCCGTGCTAAAGTCCGGAATATGCGTACGGTATACCAAAGAGCCAAAGAATATGAAATATCACGAAATGACAATGATTTAGGCGAAGAAAGCGAAAACATTAGAGGTAATAAAAATGATGTATTTAAATATAAAATTATTTAATACTAATGCAAAATATTTGTAGAGGCAATGTTGAAAATCTGTTGGTTTTTGGACGATTTCGATGAGTTATTCCCCTATAGAAAAGATGAACATTCACATGTTGCAAATAGCTCCGGCGATGAATCTTCAAATCATGGTTCTTTTTCAAATTCAAATTCAAACTTTAATTCGAATCTAAACATCAATGAAGAATGTTTGTTAGAACCTACTGTAAGTTTAGCTTCCAAGAGTATAAAACGAGATATTTTGGCAGTACAAACTGGAATGTTTAATTTTAAAAGGCAAAAACAAGATGAAGATACCAACATTAAACAAGAAGAACACGATTTAAATAAGGAGAAATTCGATTTTGAAAAAGAGAAATTTCGAGAAGAAATAAGAATTAGAGAGAAAGAATTAGAGACTCAAGAAAGGCTTAAAATAATGGAATTGCAAATGACGGAAAGAATAGCTATGAAGGAATTGGAACTTAAAGAACGAATTGCTTTAAAATCAATGGGAAAACATGAAAACTATGATAATTTATCATATCATCATCAATTAACTTAATTTAACAAATAAATATTAACAGATTACCACATTTCTTTTTTTTTTTTTAAAAATATAATTTTATGACTTAATAATACAAATTAAAAAAATTGTTTTTTATACCAAACCCCAAGATAATATCACAAAACGTTTCCTTTAGCTGAATAGCAAATTTTAAACAATTTTAACATTTTAAAACAAATCATATGTATTTGTTTTTGAAACATCTTAACTAGCATTTAAATGGCTTACGTTTAGCTATAATATATCTATTTATTTGGGTAAAACTAAAACACCCAATCATTTATTATAAATAACCTTTTATTTTATTTATTGCCTAGGTATTATAAAATGCATTACGCTGACAACACTCTACATGAACTCTATGTGGTGGCCTCCTAATCGCTCTCTGGGGGGTTTCTTCAATCAAGCCATATTTTTAATGTTTTCTTCAGTAGCCACATTCAACTATGTAATGGCAACGTTGACAGGTCCTGGTATATTGCCAAAAAATTGGAAACCACAAGTAAGTAAAACAAAAAAAAAAAAAAAACAGAAAGCCTATATTAATTCATAATTAGTAGAGGTTTATTAAATTTTTTGTACCATTTATTTAAAATAGAGTTGTTCAAATTTAATATTGATGACAGGACGATATAACAATTGATGACAGGACAATTTAACATTTGTACCTATGTTTACTTTAAACTTTTTTATTATAAAAAATGAGTACTTTTTAGGGAAGTCTTAGGGATTTTTTTTTATAAAGTATCTCTATTCTCATAGTACATGTAATATAATTTTATTGGCTAATTAGACAATTATTTTACACATGAAAAAAAAATATATACAGTCGAAGCCCTGTATAACGAATGATATATTGTCAGGCCCATTCGTTATTTTGAAATATTCGTTATATCGCAACAAATTTTTGTATGATATTTACTTCATTTTTAGAATTTTGGAATTTTTTGAGATTACTAAAAAATTAAAAAAGGACTGTAATAATGGAACACGCTTACACTAAAAGGTTTAAAAACAATAAAGTCTCAAATTATTTTTTTATTTAGATTATTTTTTATTTTTTTAACTTTTTTTATATTTTTTTTACCAATTGTTCGTTATATCGAGTATAAATTTTCAGAAATATTCGTTATATAAGGTAGTTAATGGAAATAATTACGTCATACGTTATACCGCGTTTTCGTTATACTGAGTATTCGTTATACCGGGCTTCGACTGTGTGTATATATATATATATATATATATATATATATATATATATATATATATATATATATATATATATATATATATATATATATATATATATATATATATATATATATATATATATATATATATATATATATATATATATATATATATATATATATATATATATATATATATATATATATATATATATATATATATATATATATATATATATATATATATATATATATATATATATATATATATATATATACACAGTCGAAGCCCGGTATAACGAATACTCAGTATAACGAAAACGCGGTATAATATATATATATATATATATATATATATATATAAGAAATAAAAAGAAAATCCCCAAAAGAATATCTACCTTATGGTGAAATAAAAATTTTAAGAACTCTGTTTTTAATAGGACCTATGTATACAACACCTAGTACACTTTGTGAACTCCTTTACTGTTTTTAGTTTGGTTGTATGTATAATTAGCAGTAATCTGAGCTCGTTAATAACTTCCTTAATAGGTGATGTTGTATAAACAAAACGTACGTTCTTTTGTATATACATTTCCTTATTAACAAATGATTTGCGTGTTTGATAGAACTTTTAAATGGATTTTTATACCTTATTACCATATGCTATTATTTCAAATGTGAAAAAGTTTACTTAAATATATAAAAATAACAGTAGCGGATACAACTAATAAATCATTTTCTTTATAGGTTCTTCTTTACTTTGTACCTCATGAGAATTTTTAAATTTTAAGAACAAAAAATATGTACTTTTTCCGAGATATATACTTTTAAACTTTAGACCCTGAAATATTACCTTTTCACCGAAAAAGAAAATTATATAGAGGACTTTTAACCATTGAAATACAACCAAAATAAATATCGTACACTCACCAAAAATTGTCTGTAAAATGGCAACTGAAAATTTTGATATTATTACAGGAAATTTTTGTAAAGCGGAATTTAAAACAGGTTTGCTAAAACCAGCAAAAAAAATATTAAATATTGTGAATATTAGTACAAAATTTTAAATTTATTTTTTTATCGAGCATCAATTTTTTATTTTGTTTTTTCAAAAAATATTTTATACAAAATTAAAAACAAAATCAACTCTTAAAAATTTTTAAAATTGTTACAACATAAACGAATTAAACATTTTGTTTTAATTTGGTAATTTCTGTTTTGAAAAATAAAATAAAAAAATAAAATTTTAATTGTTTTTAAGGCTGATTTTAAGAACTAAAAAAACTTTTTAGTGCTATTTTAAGTGGATGTCCTATTTTTAGACATGAGTCGGTATATTCACTTCCGATGCCTTTTTTAATCTATGTTACATTTTAAGGCAATAAAAGTTTGTAGGTGTAAGTTTTAATTAGAAAAAACATTTCCTTCAATATCCTCTTTTTTAAAATTAGTAATTTTTTTTTGCTAATTTTAGCAAATCGGTTCTCAAAAATTTGTAAAATGATAAAATGAATTTAGCAGCAAATATTAGTAAATATTTTGTAAAAACTCTGTAATTTGTAAAATGTAGATAGCAAAAAGATTTGGTAAATAATAATATTTTAACTAAAAATCAGTACAAAAAATAGTAAAGTGGGATTGAAAACCGTTTACAAATTTGTTTACCAATTTTTTTTCTGAGTGTATGTTGAAACGTTTTCAGTAACAAATTAGTTTTTTTTAATTTTTTTTGGCATCAGGAAGTGTCGGTGTTTCGAAATTTCACTGAAATCGGAGATAATAAATCTGAAAATGCAGCTTATTGTGTAAATTTAATTTTTTTAAGGATTTTTACAATTTTTTCCATAAAAATCTTTCCAGTGGAAATATTTTTTTAACTCTTATTTTTAAAATCTGCTAGGTCTGCTCATGGGTGAAAAAACGTGTTGTACAGTTTTAGGCTACGTTTCCACTGAGCGTGTTTTGTAACAAAACACTGTTTTCCCATATATTTTTTTTTCGTAAAAACAACATGATATGCTCAAAACACGCTATGGAAACGTAGCATTATACAAAAAAATCTTTTTTAGTCATGCTGTCATATAAAATTTTAATATATTTCGCGTTTTTACTATGAACTGAACTTTTTTATTTTTTTTTTTACACAGAAGACATGTTCAAGTTTGTCTGTTTATTTATGCACAATTAATGCTTTGATCAATTGTGAGATTAGATAAAAAAAGTAAAATGAAGTAAATACTGAGATAAACCGCGGACCTTAAGTACATTTATTAACCAAATTTTACGATAACCCAATACCAGCTGGGAGAATTTTTTTTTGATGTTATTTTTTTGGAAGTTTTTGATGACTTTCAAAGTTAATTCCGTTTTTTTGTAGAGTGCGTCACAAAACTTTATGACCAATTATTTCGCAACAAATACCTGTTAAAAAATATCTTTTATGCCATTCGAAAGTATATTTAAATCCCACTAAACACTATGCATAAGTTAAAGGTATCACTTTTGAAAGACCAAGAAAATTTCCATATTTTAATCCAAAAAACGCGTACGAATGAAGCCTGAGCGACGCAGAATTTGACCAAAGTAAAAATAAAAAGTTTTCGAACAAATTCATTCGATCACGAATGCCGTAATTCCATCCAGTTTATCGTAGATTTACTTTAATACCGAAACGGCACCTAGAATTTAATCAATTTGAGAAATTTTATTAAATATCTCTATCTCTACTACGATTATTTAGTTTTCGGTATTTAAATTCCATACAAATTTTAAATCGAAAACTTGAAAATAAAACGAAAAATCCTATTTGGGGTTCAGTATTAACATAGTATTAACGAGACGTACCCTCTTCCAAATTGAAAACAAAAAAAAAAAAAAAACACAAAACTTAGGTTCTTATCAAACATTTTGTCAGATCGAAACAATAAATATATATAAAAAAAAAAAAACTAAAAAATGGTTTAATTTCGAATTCGATTTCGAATAAAACACATATTATTAGGAAATTATTGTTATTTCTTTTTATTATGATAATATGGTATGGTTCAACTATGTATGGAACAAAATATCGGGCAAATGGCCGCCGCGACCTCTGCGGCACACCTCCATCCGATGGTCCGAATTGTCGATGACGCTGAGGCATAATTGAGGTTCTATGCCGTTAATGTGCCGAATTATCTCATCCTTTAGCTTTTGAATTGTTGCTGGCTTATCGACGTACACCTTTTCTTTCAAATAACCCCAAACAAAGAAGTCCAACGGTGTCAAATCGCAGGATCTTGCCGGCCAATTGACATCGCCATCACGTGAGATAACACGGCCATTGAATTTTTCGCGCCAAAGAGCCATTGTTTCGTTAGCTGTGTGGCAAGTGGCACCGTCCTGTTAAAACCACATATCGTCCAGGGTCATATCCTCAATTCCTGGTCACAATAAGTTCGTTATCATCTCGCGATAGCGAACACCATTCAACAGCAATGTTTTCCGCAGAACGAACTGGGCGAGCATGCACAGGTGTTTTCACAGACCCGGTTTGCTGAAATTTGCCCACAATTCTCCCACAATTCTCCCGATTGTGGACACATTTGGTCGATTATGGTGACCAAAAAGTGCACGAAATGCATTTTGATTTGAACGCCCATTTTCATAATAAGCCTGAATAACTTTAACGCGTTGCTCGATTGTGTATCTTTCCATGGTTCAAATTGTGTTAGTCCGAAATTGAGAAATGTCAAATGAAATGCAGAAAAAAACTTGACTTTTAGGTGTGGTTCACATTCAACATCGGCCCTTAAAATTTAACCACCCTTTAGAATACAAACTTATTTTATTATATACATACATTCATCGCATTTACATTTGATTAATTATGTTAAGAGTTTAGGGACTATGTTCCTTTTTTACTTAGTAATTAAATTTTACTTTTAATACTTACATTTCAAAATATATGGTGTGGAGGAAAAATTTACAAAACACCTTTATAAAGCAGAGGTATAAGATTTTTATCTAGGCTGGGGTAAGGAGATAAAATTATGATGAAAATAGTTCATTAATATAAGAAAGTTGAGAGAATTCGCCTCTTCTTGCGAAATTTTTAGTTAATGCTTTAATTCTTTTTTCAGTTTTTGTTAGCAAAAACTCTTGTTGTGTTGTGAAAATAATCTGAATTTTAATTTTATCTTTGGGTATTTAGGACAAGTTGGAAAAATATCAGCAAAGAATCTTTCAAGAGAAATGTTTTTGTATGCTTATTGTTCATGTGTGCATGCGTCCTTCCTGCAAATCCTTGGTAATATGTACCATGCTTATTACCTGATAATACATCAAACCTCTTACCCTTGCATTAATATATAACCTTACCTTTGCATTAATTTAGATACTAAGTTCAATATTTTCTGTAAGTTAAGAATAACATGTTGTTAAAATAATTGGTTTTGTAAATATAAAATTTAGTTCAGATATTTGAGACGAGGCTATTTTATGCAAAATGACACTAGCATAAAAATTGTGGGATACGTTTCGATAAATCTAAGTGTAGTCGTTTTTGTTGTCTGTAAAAATGGTTGCCTTTGCAATGCCTTCTTCTACAGGGTGATTCAGTCACGGCCCGCCGAATTTTACCAGCGTATTCCTTGGCTCATTTCATGAAAATATGTCCATTACGAGTATCCCCGAAAATGCAGGTCTTTGGGAGACCTTTCAGAATCAATAAAGAAAAAAATTAAAAAAAGTGAAATCGCAGATACAGAGCTTTTAAAAAAATTGGAAAAAAGACATAAGAACGTGCACATAACCTCAATTTGCTCAGTCAGATGGCAGGTAAATTGTGTTTTTTTGTCTTAAAATATTGCCCTATCTCTTACCCAAAATGCCCTAAAGGAAGCCCAGAGGTCTTACCGTTCCAAAGTTATGTCCATTTGACTGAAATGCAAATCCGTCCACTGTTTCAGAAGTAAGCAATTTTACTATACTACCCTCCGACCACCAATCCGAAAATTTTTAAACCGCTGCCATTTCGCACACTTGCATTTTCGGGGATGGTAGTAATGGACATATTTTCATGAAATGAGCCAAGGAATACGCTGGCGAAATTCGGCGGGTCGTGACTGAATCACCCTGTATAATCAAATTGATGGCTTTGCAGATAACATACATACTGGGCATCCAGTGGCTTTATTTGAAAAAGTAAGCCTGCGGTTGCCTGAATGGGAGTTATATAGGTTGACTTATTTGTTATGACTTTCCCTCCAGTTTACCCATGTTTTGTGGTGCTTTATTCCCTGAACGGCAAAAAGGCCTTAATGTAACGAACACTTGATTTAACAAATAATTATTTAAATTTTCTTGCAATTTATTTGCAAAATTTCTTGGAAAACACTTCAAAACATTGTAAATCACTCATAAAAAAAAAGGAATAAATAAAACAAATGCAATATATTCTTGTAACACGCTATTTTGTGTGGACTATTAGTAAAAATTAACATATATGTTACATATAAAACACATTAAAAAAAAAACCTTAGTGACATTAAACAAACCACAACAAAACTTAAGAAATACAAATTTCATTTTAATCATTAAATACCGGTTAGTAATTATAACTTAAATATTTAACTTAATTTTTAGGACTCCAAAGCAATGGAACAATTACAATATTGTAAAGTATGTGAAGGTTATAAAGCACCCAGATCTCATCATTGTAGGAAATGTAAGGATCTTTAATGCCTGCTATAATTTAACTAAAAATAATCAATGTTTAGTGCTTAATAATAATGTTAGTTATGAATTAATTAATTATATGAATTAATTGGTTACATAAGTTCCTAATGGCTCGGTTATGTAAATGAAGAATTAATAAAAAAGAATGTCATATTTGTATGCGGCTAACAATGGTTAAGTGCTAAATACTGGTTAATCTTTCGTGAAATTATTTACAAGTGAATTGTATTTAAAATTTTTCTTAACTTTTTATTTTAGGTAATCGTTGTATTAAAAAAATGGATCATCATTGTCCCTGGATAAATCATTGTGTTGGTTGGGCAAATCATGCATATTTCACCTATTTTCTGGCATTTTCCATTATTGGCAGTTTACATGGTGCTGTCATTTTGTGTATTGCCTTTTATAGGGGTATTCATCGTTATTGGTATTTAACACGTGGCCTGGCACATTTGGCCACTGTACAATTTACCATGTATAGCATTATATTATGCATATTCTCTATGGGTCTGGCTATTGGTGTTGTCATTGCTTTGGGTATGCTTTTATATTTTCAGGTAAGATTTTTGTCTCGAAAAATGTAAAAAAAAAAAATAATTGTTTTGGTTTTTTTGCAGTTAAAATCAATTATAAAAAATCAAACTGGCATTGAAATGTGGATTGTTGAAAAGGCTATGTATAGACGTATGCATAATCCTGAATTGGAAGAATTTGTGTATCCCTACGATTTGGGTTGGTGGCCTAATATTAAACAAGTTTTTAAAAGCGAATATGTGGCAAAGGGTTCCGGTATTGAATGGCCAGTCATAGACGAATGTGATCAATATTCGTTGACTGTTAGTATTACATTATATTTTTAGATCAAACATTATTTTAATTTAAAATACTTTTAAAATCTCTACAGCGTGAACAAATTGCACAAAAATGTGAAAAACGTGCTCGAACTCGCACTTATAAATGTATACGCAAAGCTACGGGCAGTTATTTACCATTATTCTCACAAGGCTTTCGTGTTTGTTTATCACCACCCTGTACCGATGAACCTCGTGTGCGCTTGGAACTCGATGATATCATTAAAGTAACACGTTTTCGCAAACATTGGTTATTTGGCGAAATTGTTGTTGACAACTTTGATATGAATGATGATGATAAGAAAATAGATGAAGCAAAATCCAAAGACAATAATAAAAAACATTTACGCGGTTGGTTTCCTAGACGTTGTGCTGTTGAGTTAATACTACCCGAACAAGCTTATAATTCAAGCGGTGATGATTGTGGTGGTAGTGCCTCAGCTGCAGAAAATTATCGCCATAGACAGCCCACTGCCACTACTACATTGTCCGCCAGGAATACTGGAAATCTTAATAGTGGCAACCATAGAAAATCTCAAAATGGCCATCATCGTAAGAAAAAGAACTGAGACCACAAAAAAGACTTTTATATGATTGATTTGTGTGTGAGAGGTAGAGAGAGAGAGATGGAGTTTGTATGTATTTATAAGATAACACTTTGTTGTGTTTAAAATAAACAAAAACACAGTGGTAATAAATAAGTTAATAACTCACCATTTTGATTGTTTTAAAGGCTTTTGGATGGAAATTTACATTGTAGTCAATTCTTAAGTTGATCTGGCTTAAATATTTCAATTAAAATTAGAACAATATTTCTTAAAATGCGTTTACATTTCGCCTTGTATATGAAATATGATCGAAATTCGGTTTAACTGGATTTTGAGCGTAATGTAAATGCAGTTTTAATAAATTTGTGAAAGTATTTTATACCCCATTCAACATGGTACAGAGTTCAGCGGCAACATTTTTAAATGAGAGGGCAACATTTTCAAAGTTGCTAGTGTTGAAAAACATTAAATTTGGTGTATGCAGTGCTGCCACATAAACAGTGTAATTTTTTATCCCAGTTTTTGGGATTCTTAACTGTTTACCAGTTTTTTCATGAAAACAATTTTTTTTTTTCAAATGATTGCATTTTTTTTATAGGTTTTTAGTTATATGTTGCAACAATTAATAGCATATTTATTCTCTTTATTATATATTTTTACCATAGAAATGGGAAATAATGGATATGAATAGACATAGTTGGTCAATGTGTGTGAACACACTTTAATAACAATTTACGTAACTATTTTTTAAAACAATTGCAAATTTTTGTTCTATTTTTTTACTTTATTAGACATGTCGAATTTTAGTAAAAAGAAATAGTATATTGAACAAATATTATATTTTTATATGAAAAATCTGAAAAAATACATGAATAAAATAAAAAAAACATTTTTTTTTTTTATGAAATAATCTGAAAAATCTCTAGAATCCCAAAAAACTGCAAACAAAAATAGTTAAAATTGGTTATATGGCATCACCGCTAAACACTACTAAAAGTTGCCCACCAAAACTCACCTTTGTTGCCGCGAAACTATGTTCGTGTTCTAAGAGAGTACTAAAAAGTTCGTGAGAGAGAAACATACTCTATAGAAAATTATATACTTTTTGCTTTAGTAAACTTTTTATTTGAAATTTTGGAAGTGCTTTGCTCATAAGGGCCAATATTACAGTCAACACTGAAAAAGGGAAGTTCTCTCAGATCTTAATGAACTTTGGAAATGTTTAAGGACAGAGGAAAGAAAATAAGAGACACGTATTTTTTAGCGGGCCAATTTCACGTTTATGAGTTAAAAAGTGGATCTGAAATTTATGAAAACTAGATTTATTTGTACCAATCACCATCAATGCTACTCTTCTAAAAACTGAAATGGGATTTAATTTTGGTATACAAATGTTAAAATTGTTCTCACATTTGCACTTTTAATTAATTATTTTTCAAGTTTTTAAACTATTTTAATAAAATTTTATAAAAAATTCTTTTAGTTTTCTTCGATCTTCTTGATTTGTGTATTATTTTAAATTGAGCTTAATTAAGATCTTTTTATTTATAAAAGTTAATTAATAAGATTTATTTATCCCAATATTTTGTCACCACATTGGGTGACTTCTTCAGGGAATATTTTTCTTTATTAATAAATGAAAATTAATTATTAATTATAAAAATAATTTCCCCTGATGAAGTCACCCAATGTGGTGACGAAATATTGGGATAAATAAATCTTATTAATCAACTTTTATAAATAAAATGATCTTAAGCTCATTTTAAAATAATACATTCAATTTTATAGTTAATTTGTATTTTTTTCTGCATTATGCATAGTCAACTCAAAACAATATTTTTTATATTGAAAAATAATGATTTAAAGAAGTACTATTAACATTTTTTCACAGACCCAGTTCGCATGTATAATTAATGAGCCACAATTCTAGAGATTGAGCGAATAGTCAACTTTTTTGGTTAGTATTATAGTTCGTTGTTTAACAAAAATATCTACAAGTGAATCCAACCAATTTGTATAGTAACTCATTGGTTTAAATGAACGATTGTTAATTAGTACTTTTAATTTATGTGGAATCCAACAAACAGAAATGTTTGTTTTACATCTAAATGTTGATGTAAAATTTATTGTAATGCATTCATTCCAATCGTCGGAGATGCCTGTAATTCATATTTAACACCATCGATGATATCTGAAACAGCTTTTGGACGACCTAAAATGTCATCGCAAATGGAAGATCGCATTTCTTTAGAAAGGAGCATTAGCACCAGCGAAAACTTTCTCGAGTGAATTACATTTTGTTTTGGTGCTTTTTTGAAAATTTTACATACAAAAAAAATACTATTTAAAATTTTTATCATTTATTTAACATTTTTCTTTTCTTTTAAAAAAATAGTTATTAAAAAAAAAAAACTATTTGACATAAATTCATTTTGCAAACACCAATTTGAATAAAAAATAACATATAATCGCAATAAAATTTGATATTTACAATACAAACCAATTTTTATTAAGAGAAATCGTACAGTCATCTTAATTGCTGCAGTTTTTCCAGTTGTTTTCTTTTCTGATAATTTCCTAAACTCAAGATTTAAATAAAACAATCGTTGTTTTTTGGTTACTACATTATTCATTTTTTTATTGACTGTTTGCAATAAAATAAAAAAAAAAATACAAATAAATTCGTTTTAAATATTGTACATATAAAACAATAAATTAGGTTTTGTGGAGGCATCGTCTCATTTAATTTCATATAAACACCACAAATACATTTAGATGAATACAAAACATTTATAAAAATAAAAAAATATTAAAAATAAAGATATTTAATTCATTAACACAAATGTAATGTACTTTAAAATGGTATAAATATAATAAAATAAAACACACATGGGTTTAATATTAAAAAAAAAATAGCACACTCGTTAGCAAATAAAAAATTACATTATTAGAGTACACACAATATAAGGATACACAGTTGAGATTAAAAATATATTTTGTATTTTTATAAAAATAGAAAAAAACAAAAATAAAGATTATCACCTAAACATTTAAATTAACAAAAAATAAAATAATAAAAACAATAAGTTTCATGCAAAAATTCACAAAATAATATTTAATAATGAACATTGTTAAAAAACAATGTCAGAACAAAATTTTTAATTTAATACACACAATTTGTAAAGAATTAGAAAATTTTCAAATAAAATTACGTAATTTTTTGTTTGTTTTAATAAGAATAAATCCAAAAGTATTTGATTATATTTGGCATAACGCTTTCTAAAGAGAGATTAAGAGTCAAAAGCTAATAATACATAGTAATGTTATTATAATAATCATAAATGTTGTAAAATTTTTTTCTTTTAAAATCTAATTTTCTGTTTTTTTTTTTTATTTTTAAAAATTGTATCAAGTTAGTTTACTAATTGATTTCGATGAGGCATTTTTGAGAAGGCTTTCATTTAATATGATTTAACTGTTATTTTTTTCTTTCTGTGGTGTGCTCATATGTAATCCACCAGTAGTTTTTAAATAGGGTTCCTTGTTTAAAAAAAAAATCGATATTTTAGTTGAATAATTTAAAAATTTCCGAAAATATTTCCATGGCGAGTATATTCCAAAAAGTGTTAATATTTCAAATCTGTGAATATAGAAAAAAAAAAAAACAAATGTATTAAAATGTGTTCGTAACTGCTAGTTAAATTTTAACTTGTGTTAAGGATGCCAAATGACTTTTTTCATCTTTTGACATCCCTTATCTCAAGTGATAAGTTCATTGCCTATGGTACAAAAAAGAAGGCACTGGCAAAGCGTTAGTTGGTAATGGTAACAAAAACAAAGCATTCGAGAAGCTCTTATTTGGAACTTTTTGTCAACGTTTGCAAAAAGTGCTTTGCCAATATTTGGTTTACAATAAAAAAAAACAAAGAAAACATTTGATATTCGAAATGTTGGATGAAAACAAAAAATTATGATAAGGAAGTTTATCCCAATGAAAAATATATTTAAGACTATTTTTATATTATAGTCAGAACTATGTACGAATTTTTACAACAATTTTACTTAGGGTTAGTGTTGCACCTGAAAAAACTGTTATACTCCATAGGAAAAAAATGATTTTGCACTATAATGAATTTCACATGAAAATTAAGAACCAAATGTTTTCACGCATATTTAATTATAGGACCAGCGATGTCTAGTTAGCCCTTTTCGGGCTATATTTAGCCCTTTTTGATTGCTTTCAACGCGTATTTTTTTCACTTAGCCCTTTTGTATTTTTAAGGGCTAACATAGTTTTTTATACCCTCCACCATATATGGTGAGGGTATATATCAGTTTGTCATTCCGTTTGTAACATGTCGAAATATTATATATTTTCGTGATCCTTATGCAATTTTAAGTCGATTTAGCGATGTCCGTCTGTCTGTTGAAATGGCGATCACGACGCGAAGACGCTAGCGGGGGTGCCTATTTTTACCCAGATTATTGTACATCCTCCCGAGCAGTTTGGTATTGAAAATTAGCAAAATCGGTCTAGCGGTTAAAAAGTTATGGGTGAAAGTGTGAAGATACCTCTAAATTTTTCATAGAAATTGGTGTATTTTAGTACAATTTCATAGTAGCAACTGATATATAATAAATTTTTTCATATTTTTTTACCAATCGCATAGAAATTAATAATATTATGTACACCTCAAATATTTTTCACCTCAAAAAATTTTTTTGACCACAAACATTTTTTTTCACAAAAAATTATTTTGACCTAAAAAAATTTTTTCAATTCATAATTTTTTTCACGTAAAAAATTCGTTTCCGCATCCAAAAAGTTTTTCACCTTAAAAAAATTGTTTTCACCTGTATCAGAAACAATAGAGAACATTGGTGGAGGGTATTCAAAGATTCGGCACAGCCGAATTTAAGCCTTTTTACTTGTTTTTGTTATAATTTTTAGCATTTTTAGCCCTTTTTGAGTAATTTGTTAGTTTTGTCCATAATCTGGCAAATTTTTTTTTGGTACTTTACATAAATGTTTTTGCCAATCGTTGGAATTTTTTTCATAAATTTCTACTGTAACTAATACACTTTTTTCACAGAAACTTGTAAAAAACTAGTTTCACAGAAATCCCCTTTAAATTTACAACCAAAAATATAGAAAAGCTTGGGGAACTAACCCGACGAGGCATTGACGGTATACAAAAAATTATATCGTTTGTGTGAAAAACGTCTAACTCGATTACTAAGCGAGTTGTACCAACAGTTGTAACGTGTATAGCTTGCATTAAATTGTTTAATCCATATAAAATAGGCTTAAAAAGAAGCAATATCCGTTGCTCAAATTATAAAATAAAGTTAAGTATTTCTGCCAAAATTAATTCAAACCAAACTTACTAAAAGTGCAAATTTTTATAAAGACAATTTTATGGCCCGAAGATGAAGAAGAAAATTCGATTTTTTTTTAAATTCTACCAGGGACTGAAACCCTAAAAAAAATGGGTTCAGATTCGGGTTTTGGTTAATCGAAATAAAAATTTCAGGTTCGGTTCAGGGTTCAACATTTAAAAAAAGTATAAATGTTTTATTAATAAGAATTTTTTTTTTTTTCAAAGAAATTTTCGTTCAATTTTATAATTAATATATTTATTAAGTTTTCTTCTTTTAAATTTGTTCTTTTCTCTTCTCTTTACATTTTTCTCTTCTCTTTACATTTGCGAATTTTTGAAAATTTCAATTGTTTTTAAAATAATTTTTTTTTAGCATTTTTAACATCTTCGGGACTTAGCATTAACTTAAATCTGCTATCTGGATGTAATGATGCAATGAAAATTAATAACTAAAATTAAAAATTAATAGTGTTTTTTTTTTCCTTTATAATATTTAAATATAATTCTTGTGAAATTGTTTTTGTTTTGTCATATTTTGTTAACTCTAATTTGAAACTAAGCCAGATTCTATAAAAATTGCCTAAAGTCTTGTAGTTTCAGCAAAAATTTCTACGAATTCTTCAAAAATATTATCATTCATAGTTAATGCAGCATCCAATAATTCCGAACAAAAACTTCTGTATTCCAATAAGGCTTGACCCATGTCATAACTGGAATTCCATCTAGTTTGACTAGCTTCTCTCGAGTGTAGCTTTTTAGCTAAAGAAGAAATTGTTGGTTCTGCATTGATCAAGTATTTGCTTAAAAGAAGGACTTTTTAAGTGTCAAGCACTGCAAACTGGAATGCAAGAAGTGTAATATTTTTTATGATTTCTCTATCAAACATTTCTCACGCCATGAACAGCAAGAATATCTTTTTATATTTTTGAACCCGAACCTGGTTAAATTTTTGGGTTCAGCGGGTTCAGGTTCAAAGTTTCGAGTTCGAGTTCGGTTTCAGTCCCTGAATTCTACATTTTTTATTTAAAAATTTTAATATTTTTTTTTAAATATGTATTTCATACATTAAAACGTAAGATCGATCTCTAAAAAGTAAGAATTAAAAAAAAAAAATTTTGAATTTAGCCCTTTGCTTGGCCGACGCTTTTTGCCTTTTAAAAAGTTGACATCGCTGTACAGGACTATTATTTTTTTAATGAAAAAAAGAAACATTTTGGGTTTATTGTGATTGTGTCTTTCTTACAAAATAAAAAAATTAATTTTAACAATTTCAGTTACTTTTTAAGCCATTAAAGTCTAAGTGAAATTTATCCACGAGAAAAACAATTTACTATGTTTTAAACACAGTAAAATGTTTTTCCTGTGATCTTTAATGGCCTAAAATCGTAATTTTATCTTGTGAAATGAAAAATTTTTTTATTTAATAGTCGCAATAAACCCAACATGTCACTTTTTTACTTTAAATTTCTTTAGGCTTTCAAATTACAAAATGTTAAATAAAAAAAAATTATAGTTTTGTAGTAGTATAGGGACACTTGCATGCAACAGAGTTGAAAGTAAAAAAACACACATACATTTTGGGAAGAAACTAACAACATTATTTTTAGATTATAGTACAACAACAATTCTTCATTTTAAGCAACAATTTAAACTTTGTTGTTGCAATTGAAAAGTATTATAATTTCCTATAATCGAATGTGAATAAAAATAGGGACGGTAAGAAAAATGTTTGAAATATTATTAGTATTTTATATTTTATTTATGGGAATATAATAGTGGTCATTGTATCTAATAGATGTGCCCATTTCTGTATCATATTTATGTAAATAAGTGTATCAAGTATGGAGCCAAGGGCGAAAAAGGTATGGGATATAAAAAATCGGAACAGATTGCCATATGCATGGAATTTTCAAATTTTGTGTGTGACAGACAACTTCGTTGGTATTGTTTATTAATTCTAAGCCAAACAAAAGAAGACCTGATCACTATTAAGTCCTTAGAAAGCTAATTTCCTATCCAACTGTTGCTTAAAATGAAGAGTTTTGTTGTACTATAATCTAGAAATAATGTTTTTAGTTTTTTAGCAAAATGTATGTGTGTTTTTTTACTTTAAATTTTTTGCATGTAAGTGTCTCTCTTTTTTGGCACATTACTGTATATGAAAACAAATTGAACTTAGAGCCAATTTATACGATGCAATTGATTGCATACTTTTTTCTCAATTCCCTTTTTAAAGTTGCTTCAAAAGTTATGTTTATTTATACAGAATTTTTTTTTGCTCCAAAACCGAATGTGAATGAAGCAACAATAAAAGAATACACATAAGTGAAAAAGAGAAATAACAAAAACATGCACAAAAAACGAAAACCGTGCTTTTTTTGTTACCCTGCTTGCTTCTCTATCCCGTTCGTCACTAAGCAAGAATTGCATGCAAAAAATTCATATTGGCTCTTAATTTTCTGGAGAAATTCATTATCATAAAAAATCTTTTTTTTCGCGTGAAACTCCAAACAATTTACTAAGCTTTAAGTTAAATTTTAATTGATTATTTTGTTTTTAACTTGTTAATTTTCGAGAATATTAAAAAAGGTATATTCTTAAGATATTTTTTTATTGTTGAATTTTAAAGTTTTTTTAAGGGCCAAACAATTATTTTACTATAAACATATTAAAAATGTATGTATGTAATAAAAAATTTTGCACAAAAATTTAAACTTACATTTGATTCCTCATTATCATTTGATTGTCCACGAGTCGTTGTTAATTGTAATTTACTAGTTGAACTAGCTGCTAATTCGCCAACTCTTAATAGTTCTGACGCCCCTGGCAAATCGTGATTAGAAGCAGATGGCCTTAAAGCGGCACGTTTGGCAACGATTTCTAGCATTTCATTTAATATAGCACCCTCAGCAGCAACATCAGCTGAACTTTTATCTAGTTCTGAAATTTATAGAAAATTTAAAAGTTAAGTTTTAAAATATGTTACAAAAATGATAATATGTTGTATTATTATATTGTACTTACTGCTACAAGACAAACGTAAATTTAGTTCTTCTTTAAGTTGAGCATGTCTGTGTTCTAATTGTAGTTCTTGTTGTCGTATGCCTAGCTCTTCATCACGTTTTCTGAAATAAAAAAAAAAATATGTTATTATTCAATAAGGCTGGCAACTGAAACCGAATAACATTTTTGGTATCGACTTTTTGTTTGCTCGGGTATTGGTGTTGGTAAGGGTGTTTTATTCGAATCGATAAGCGAAACATAAAAAAAATTGATTTTACAAAAAAGTATGTGTTGTTGAAAATAAAAAAAATATTTTCAATTAAAATTAAACTTGATAACCGTACGTCACAAGTAGCAATACAAATTTTTATTAACAAAAATAGTAATAATTTTGGAAATTTCGTATTAAAATTTGTTTGTTTTCGATAAATATCAAAGATAAAAAACTATTTACAAATAAATTTTTTTAAGTTTCTTTTCGATCTTTTGAATCAATTAATTGGTATAACTCCGATCGCGCCAACATTTTTTTCTTATCTATCTAATTTTTTCTTCTTACAAGATGGATGTTCCTTTTATAAAGCAGTTTTTTCAGCATTTTTAACTAAAAACGACAAAAAACAATTTACCAATATCGCGGTTTACTTATCCGAAATAACTTCAATTCCAGATGTATTTTTTTTTTAAACTCTTGTATTCTCATAATTATGTATTTATTTATGTCCAGAGCTATAAATCATCCTATTAACGCAAGTGCCTCAGGAAGTTGGGCAGTTTCGCTGTTTTGGTTCACTTTAAAAAACTAGTAAAAATTATTGGAGTAATTGGAATTTTAATCTCTATATATTAAAAATAAATTTTGCTAAAAATTTATTTGTAAATTTGCCCCAGTCTAGCCTACACCTTTAAAATTAAAATTTGTTTTAATGTATGATATTGATATTATTTTAATTCTTGATGTTTATTATTATACCCTCCACCATATATGGTGAGGGTATATATCAGTTTGTCATTCCGTTTGTAATATGTCGAAATATAGGTTTAAGACCCCATAAAGTGATCCTTATGCAATTTTAAGTCGATTTAGCGATGTCCGTCTGTCTGTCCGTCTGTCTGTCTGTTGAAATGGCGATCACGACGCGAAGACGCAAGCGGGGGTGCCTATTACGCAGATTATTGAACATCCTCCCGAGCAGTTTGGTATTTAAAATGAGCAAAATCGGTTAAGCGGTTCAAAAGTTATGAGTGAAAATGTGAAGGTACCTCTAAATTTTCCATACAAATTTGTACAATTTTTCTGTATTTATTTTTGTTTTCTGTTAAGTAAGTAAAAATGTTATTAAGTCTTCTTCTTGTTCGATTACATTTACTGTCTTACATACCATGAGAATAATAACATTCTTAGAGCTATATGTGTGTTACTCTTAATAACTAAGTTAACGTAAAAATGAACAATGTTAAAGTCGCTAACAGAGCAGACCTCTGTAAATAACATTACTAAAACTAAATAACAAAAGTTCGTTACATAAATTGACAAAACATATTCATATTACAGTTCATGCAAAATTTAGTATATACGTATATCATCTTCAGCCCCTATGGTGGAGGGTATTCAAAGATTCGTCACAGCCGAATTTAGCCCTTTTTTTATTGTTTTTTTTTTAATTTCTTTATTAAACAATAAAATGTAAACTTTAAGAAGTACGTTTATTTTAAATGGTTTTAAATGGTTAATAAATATGAGAGATAGATTCAAATTATGGATCTGACTCCTTATAGCGTCATACATCAACAAATCACTTTATTTCCCTATAACTATTAATATTCTCAAAAAAAAAAGTTTTGTCAAACCAAAAAAAATTAGACTTCCCAACAAGCTAACTTTCTCGGTTTATAGACTTTTTCCACTGACCTACATCTTACATCAATTTGTTAAGATGATAAAAGCCGTTTTGGAACAAACCTTTATGGATACGAATGCTTTACGAGTTTCTCAGGTTGATAATACTGTGCGCAGGAAACGCCGTAGTGGTGGTAAGTACAGTTAATTTTAAAATCTGTTCTTTTATTTTTTGGTCTACTTTTTTTCATTTTAAAAATTGTCATGTTGGTGAAAAGTAAAAATTATTTGAAAATGTAATTTTCGAGTTTAGCAGGTCATATACATATATGCATAGTAGCAAATTTTTATTCGGTGAAACTGAAGAATATGTACGTAAAAATCGAATTGTAAAAAACATTAAAGGACAACACTACATACATATGGGTAATAAACACACAAATATACCATTAGAGCAGTGGTCGGCACACTAATACAACTATATTGTTGCCATTGTATGGGTGAGTTGCGCTCTCCCTCTCTTAATGCACTGCAAGAAATGTGTTTGTAATTTTCCTAAAGTTTTATTAAACAAAAAAAAAAGCAAATAAAAAAAACAACAAAGCACAAGAAAACAAAAACATTGGCCCGCAATCATAGTCAAGCACTAAAGTCGGTTTTTTTAAAAAAACGACTTTAAATTAAAAACCTTGTATTATCTATTTTGCTATTATAGTCAGAATTAAAGCCAGTTATAAGTTGAATCGTCTTTAAATGGGTATCACATCAAATGTACCAAATGCCCGCATACATTTTGTACTAAAAATAAGCAAGTGGCAACATTGATCAGCTGATTTTATATTAGCCGAAAAAAGGAAAGTGTGTAAATAAAAGATTTGCAAAATGTGAAATGGAAAAACTTTATAAAAAATGATAGAAAAGTGTATTTTTATTAATAAAAATTTATTATTTTAATATTAATAATGCATAATCCCTTATAATATATGAATATTTTATTATTTTGCAATTCAAAATTTTCTTAGCGGAAAACAGCTTCAGGTAATTTTAAATTTAAAGCACATTAACGATTAAAGTATACTTTTGCTTGTCTATAGTAGGCCTAAAGTATACTTTATTTCAACAATGATTATGCGCAACCATTTTTGTTAAATTATTTAAAAAAATGAAAATTTTTTTCCCATTCATTTAATTGTTCCTTTATTTCGTTTATTTATTAAAATTTTTATTTATTATGAGAATGGGAGGAGAGCTTCTAATAAAGCTTGGGAAAAGCAATATGAATTTTAAGTAAATAAATAACCATATAAATAAATAAATAAATAAATAATAAAAAATTAAGAAATAAAAATAAATAAATCGGGCGACTCTTTGCCGACCACTGCTTTAGAGTAACTAAGCTTATAGGCTTTTTCCACTGACCTACATCTTACATCTTTCATCAATTTGCAAAGATGTTAACATCTTCACATTAGAATTATACAGGCCAAAAATTCTACATCTGCAAAAGATGTTTCTTTCTCATTTAGTTCCATCTTACATCTTTCGTTATTTTAAGTGTCATCACTAAAAAAATGGCAAGAAGAAAAATGAGCGGCACAAATTCGGGTTTGTTCTTGCAAAGCAACAACTACTCCAATGATTAATGCTTTCTCTATATCCATTTTTAAATATTTTTATTTTTTTTGACAGCTGAATAAATGACAGATGAAAGATGTTGCAAATGTATATTCATGTTTCACAAAGATGTTGTTCAGTGTAAAAAGCCTATAAAATGTATGTCTTATTATTAGACATGAGGCGGTTATGAAAAGTATTTACACTTCCGATTCCTATTTTTCAACCTAACCTATATCTAATATTTCTAAGTATTGGTGATACGAATGGTAATATTTTTGTAAATTCTCTTTTGAAAATGACATCTCGTATCCCTAATATTGGGAAATAATAAATATGATCCTTATTAGCGTATGAATCAATCTCAAAATTATTTGACAAAAAGTTAAAATATTGTGAACACTTACTTGAGTTGTGTTATATTACGCCATATTTCTAAAAGTTCTTTCAATAGCTTCTCATCACTACTGCCAATGTTATTAGTAGCATCCGGACTGCAAATAAATATTCCAATTTAAATTGCAATAACTCATTTAAATGATGCAATCAATAAAACATACTTATCATAATTTTGTTCTTCACCACGTAAAGCCTTTTCAATAAGTACCCCACGTGTTTCTAATTCTTTTAATTGCACTTCAATTTCTTCTTGTTCACGCTGGATTTCCTGAGCGATTCTTAATCGCTTAAGTTCAGCTTGGCGAACAGCCTTTGATATTGCACGCTGTTTCTTTTGATCACGAGTCTCGGTAGCGTAACTCTCGTCTGAATAATAAATAATGGAGGAGAAAATATCTAAGTATAAGATTAAATATTTATTATTGAAATTATTCTGTAACTATATCGTTCGTAATAAAATATTTAAATAAGTTTTTTTTTAACTTCAAACATTTTTAAGTCCCTAAAAAATGTTAAATTTCTTATTGTATAACAAACGAAAAGTTACAGAAATATGTATGGGGTTAATTTTAAAATAAATTTGAAAATTTAATGAAAAAAAATGTAATCAAAAAAACGAACCATCTGATCTTTGATAATTTAGTGGCAAAGGCGGTATGGGAGGCGGTGTTTGATCATCATAAGCGGCGGCGATATTTGTATTAGTCATTGATTGCGATTTATTCACACACAATTGGGGACTGGATGATGAAAACGCCAGAGCTGATGAGGATGATGATTTCTTGGCTTGTTTGACATTCGGTAAGTGTTGGTTGTTATGATGTGGCTGTTGCTGTTGTTGATAGTGATGACGATGTCTAAAGTTATTGCTATTGTTGTTAATGTTGTTGTTCAAATTGTTGATTTGACTGTGACTGTAGGGTGTATGTGTTAAATGTGTTCTGCCAAGAAAATCGGTAGAATTATGATGCTCATATGATGTTGCCGTTGCCATTGCCATGGAGGCTGATGATGTTCTTAAGCGTCGTGTGGGGCTACAACTACTATTGGCCATTTTGTATAAATAATCCTCCTTATCCTGAGTTTTTATTATTTGTGTGTAGTGTATTTGTTTGTGATTTTGTTTGTATTTTGATTTTGTATTTTTAATTTAAATAGAAATTTTAATTTAGTTTGGTGTTTAATTGAAAAATTAAATTAATAATTTACAATAGAAAATAAAATTTTGTAAATGATAAGGATTTGTATTTGTATGGTTCAAAAACATGTTAAGACGATTTTTGTTTGAAATTGAATTTGTAGTCGAGCCAAGAAGCAGCATGTTTACGAAAAAAATGAAAAATTTAAGAAAATAATTTGGTTAAAATTAAAAAAAAAATTCACTTCTTAACAATCTCAAAACTATTTAAAAAAAAAAACAAAGCCATGCTTTTAATAAAATATAAAGACAGAGGTAGGAAGAATATCAAGAAGTACAAAGAAGTAAAGGGTTTGAAGTTTAAAAAAGGAATTGGGTTAAAGGTAAGACATCCGAAATTTCACCAGGGGGAATTTATTGATACACAAAAGATACCAAAACCAAAAAAAAAAAGTCAAAAAAGAAAAATAATTTTAACAAAGTGTGAAATTGAACTGACCAAATTTATAGGAGAAAAATTTCCGATTTAAGTAAGAATATATTTCAAGTTTATTTCAAAAACTTATTTAATATTTTAAATTTATTTTATGGAAAATTTAAAAGACATTGCGAATTTTTGTTTTATTATTAAATGTTCTGGAAAACGAATCCACATAAAACAATACATTTAAAAAAAAACTAATATATTTTATATGGCCCCGTGCCTTCAGATGCAATAAATGATAGTATGGCCCTGTGGTCGCGATTACTGAGCGTCCCGTTTAAGTTTAAATTACAATTCAAATCAAATTTTATATGGGAAACAACAACATTAACTGTGTCAGTTAAAGTCCCAGTTAGTAGATAAAAGGTGTGTTCGACGTACGTTACCGCGGATACCCGCGGGAACCCAATCGAGAAAGTGTTTCTTGTAACAAAAATTGGGTAAATGAGAGCGTTCATGAGAGAGTAATTGTGTTTCTCTTTTTACCAGAATTTACCCGTACTTTTTGTTTGAGTAAAATGGTAAATTTGTCGAATCATCAGCTGCTGCTAATAAATTAACTGTTTTGCATTTTTTTAAAAAAAATTAAAATTAAATAAAAAATTTACTATAAAGAACTTTTTCTTCTTAATAATGAAAAATACATTTGAAAATGTAAATAGATATTTGCCATTTCAAATATATTTATTAATTACGCTGTTTTTTAATATGAATTTGACGTTTATTTTGGGGTATGAAAGGTGGTTTTGTGCGTTCGCAGTATTTTTGATATTTTTATGGTTTTGTGGGAAAATTTTTTGCTTACTCTCATTTTACCAGACTTTACCCAAAATTACCTCGTACAGACCTAAATTTAGTTGATTTTGATTTTTAAATTAAAATGAAAACTAAAAGTGACATTTGAATGTCAGACATAATTGCAAGAGGCGATTAAAATTGAGTGTATTTAGGCGCCATTGAGTGTCTCAGGTGCCACTGAAATCATGTTTGACAATTGCTTATTATCATTGCATTTGAAGGCACGAAGTAAAAGCGAGTAACTTTATGTGAAGGCGAATAATTTTATTTCAATTCATTATCCAGAACACACCAGTTTGTAACGATAATTTAACTTCAACAAATATTATACTGAGTAAAAGTATTGAATTAAAAAATTCTACTTTGCACTTAATTTAATCAGTTCACACAACCGTCAAAAATAATAAAAAAAACTTTTTTCCTTAAAACAAAATTAAATTAAAAAAATCACTTTATTATAAAATAAAAAAATAATAACATTACAACAAAATTATAATAACATAAACAATAATAAATTAAATGGCATATTAATAATCGTTGTGTTGTTTTGTTTTTTCGAATACATTTTAAATGAAATTAAACTTAAGAAAATACTGGATTTTTTTTTTGACAGACATTATTTCTTATAGAAATAATATAACAAAAAAAAATTATTTGTTCTGTAAAAAGGCAAAAGAAAAAAAGAGAAAAAAAAAACAATAAAAAACCAAAATAATTTGTGTAAACCTTCAAACCAATTTAAATAATTTTGTTTAAGCTTTAAAAGTGTTTGATAGTTGCAGTATTAGGCTACGAAAATTTTTATGTACAAACAACAACAATTAAGCAGGCTGAGATTATGAATGCAAATTTATTAAAAGCTTTTATTAAAAAATATATACAAAAAAAAAAAAACATTTACAAAATTTGATCAATTTAAAAATATTCAATTCAAAACTGTTGTTACTGCAAATTGATTTTGCAAATTTATTTAAAATTGTCCAATAGTGTTGGTAAATTCGGTTACTTTTCAATACCCGATACTTTCCTATATTTTTAATTAGGATATTCGATACTACTCAATACAATTTATTATTTTATTTTAATTTTTTATTTGTCCAAAACGTAATTGTGAGAATATCAGAAAAAAAGACAAATACTCGACATTTACTACCAGTACTATTTTCAATTCAAGTTATTTTGAGATATTTTGAAAATTATTTCTTCTTCGTAATTAAACTATAGGAGCCTTAAAGATTTGGTACTGAATTTATAACTGTAATCCATTTTCATTTTGTACACATCATGATTTCAAAATATCCCACAATATTACATTTTAAAATTTTCAATCGTGATGCATACAAAACATTCAGATTTCAAAGCTTAAGATCAAATAATATTTTTATGAGGAGAAAATTAAAGAAACATTAATACGTTTTTAAAATCGAATTTAATTTTGTAAAAAAAAATTATGCTTTATTATTGTTCATGGAAATAAAAAAAATAAAAAAAAATTATAAAATTATGAAGCCATTAATGCAAAAGTTAAAACAACAACAACAAATACAATAAAAAGTTAAATAGAGCTTACACCAATACTGAAATTCCTGAGTTCAATGCAAGACTGTGAATATGAAAAGAATACACACAATATATATAAAAAAATGTCTACATATAGAAAGACGCGAATAAAAAATTAGTTTTTATTTTAATAAAACTATAAAAATTTGTTTTATCCATGAAAAAAAAATATAAAAATTCAAGATTCGAATCCAATCATAGCAAAATATCTGTAATGTATGCTCATTAATAATATTCAAGGTTGATAACCGTTCTTATACCGAAACTCTTAATTTCAAAATAAACCGGTATTCCAAAACATTTTCTCTTCGGTTTAAACAAAAGCACTTTTCACGTTTTTATTTGTATTCTTTTATGTGTTGCATGTATTTTGTTATTGTATTTTCGTCCGTCTGAAGCAAAACGTGATCTGGCAACACCCAATATAATTCCGAGTCAAAACTCATTATTAAGGGTTTTCACTCTTGGTAGTATATTTACAAAGTTGATAACCGTACTAATAACGAAACTCTTAATTTCAAAATAAACCGGTATTCCAAAACATTTTCTCTTCGGTTTAAACAAAAGCACTTTTCACGTTTTTATTTGTATTCTTTTATGTGTTGCATGTATTTTGTTATTGTATTTTCGTCCGTCTGAAGCAAAACATGATCTGGCAACACCCAATATAATTCCGAGTCAAAACTCATTATTAAGGGTTTTCACTCTTGGTAGTATATTTACAACCCTTGTATATTTACAACGATTTTATACTACAAAGCGTGAACGACTTTTTCGTTTATTTACTTCCCGCATAAATACAGCTATTGTAAATTAATCAGTCAGCTGATTTTTGTTTTGTTTTTCATCTATTTGAAAACTTAAAATATCAAAAAGAATTTGAAATTAACAAAAATGCCTATAATTACGGAAAAATATGAAATTATAATTTTTTTAGAGCAAAATGCAATTAACCAAATAGAATTAGCAGAGATTCTGGGCTTGAAGATACGGTATTACTTGTAATAATAAAAACCAATAGATGCTGAATTTCACTATCGGTCCATCTTTTATTACTTTTTTTATTTTGATCCATTATTGAACTTTATTTTAATGTGACCACAAAATGAAAAATAAAAAAGCCAAACAATAGTTTTAGTTGCTAAACGATCAGCTGTTTTAGTCTTGTAAATGTACAATATGTATTTACTATACCTTTTGGTCTTGTATTTTAACCACACCCTAGTAAATTTTAGTTCTATACATTTTGTTGTTGTGGTGTAGTAAATCGTAGTACTTTTACTATATCTACAACCTCTACAAGGTCTACAAGGGTAGTTTACTACCAAGAGTGAATACCCTGATTATTTCGTCTTTTTTGTAGGTCGTTGAACATATTCCCTGCCCAAGAAACACAAAGTTTTGTAGTAAACAGTTAATTTTCAGTAGTTATTTAATAAATAAAAATATATCGTTTTAGAAAATTCTTGTTAAACTTATTTGTGTAAATAAATTCTTAATTTTAAAATAAAAATCAGAAAATTTTATAATTTTGAATTTAATTTTTACTTTAGCAAATAAAAAAATCGGCTGTTTTTATACTTTATTTCGATCCAATAATGGGGTGGCATCATTGGCAATTGTGGTTGTTAAAATTTAAATCTACAATAACATGTCTTTCAAATAAAAATATTATTTTTAACTTTTTAAGCTTAAGTTTGTTTTTTTATAAATTCAAATATTAGGTTTGTTTTTTTTTCGAATGTTATATAAATATTCGATACAAATTTAGGTAGATATAGACTTGCTGAGTAGTTAAAGATATAGCCAATTAAATAATAAGAATGTATAAAAATGCTGCCTAGTCTTAAATTATTGTCTTTTCTCTTTTAAATGTAAACAAAAATATTTTATTCATAAAAATATTTAAAACTTTTGTATTTTTAATTTGATAAAATCTAAAAAAAAACAAAAGCTAACATATAAATTATGCGTGGCAAACAATATAATTGATCTAGTTCGCGTTCCCGCAAAGTCCATATACGAAAACCGCTTTCGTACAAAGGCGGCCCCAAATGTTCAGATATAGATATAAAATTCGAAAAAACAAACCTATTATTTATTTTTCAATATTTCGCTACTACATTGTGCAGGAAATAATAATAATAACAAATAATAAAAAATCAACCTTAAGCTTAAAAATTTAAGAAAAAAGGTTAAATAAAAGTTGAAAATAATTTTAAAAATATTGTTATTTGAATTTTCGACAACCGTTCAAATATTTCCGCGGGTGCCCGCTGGAACTCAATCTTGCCAGAAAGCGTTTCTTGTAACAAAAATTGGGTAAATGAGAGCATTAATGAGAGAGCAATTGTGTTTCTCTTTTTACCAGAACTTACCCGTACTTTTTGTTTGGGTAAAATGGTAAAATTGTCAAATCATCAGCTGCTGCTAATAAATTAACTGTTTTGCATTTTACAAAAAATTAAAGTTAAATAAAAGTTTACTATAAAGAACTTTTCCTTCTTAATAATGAAAAATACATTTGAAAATGTAAATAGATACTTGCCATTTCAAATATATTTATTAATTACGCTGTTTTTTAATATGAATTTGACGTTTATTTTTGGGTATGAAAGGTGGTTTTGTGCGTTCGCAGTATTTTTGATATTTTTATGGTTTTGTGGGAAAATTTTTTGCTTACTCTCATTTTACCAGACTTTACCCAAAATTACCTCGTACAGACCTAATATTGTTCCTACAATTTTTTTTTGTAATTAAAAGAAGAAAAAAATGTAATTTTAATAAAATACCAAAATTAATACCATTTGAAACTGGATTTCAAATGTAATATTGACATGCGATGCGTGGTGTGCAGCGGCAATATTTTCAAGTGTTTTTAATATTTTCTGTTGTTTTACATCAACCATGAGGATGTCATGCGGACCTTTGTTCCAATTTGGAACCATAGGAATCAATCTATATGAGGATGTCATAAATAAATTCGTACATATAATAAACTTCAAAGATCGAATAATATTTCAACATTTATAGTTTTTCACTGACTTTATTGAGTATTTTATTCACATCTAAATAAATAAAAATTAAATGAGAACCTTTCTTACAAGTCAATTAACGACTCATTAATTGTTGGTAAAAATATTATTTGTGGACTGAGCCTAAAATTTTTATTCGAATCTTGAATTTGTATGTATTATAAAAAAGAAGTCATCATAGTAGAAATTTATACATGTTATAAACCACACCATATAAAGAACCAGTTAATACTAATAGACAAAATATACATACATATGTAGTATATACAAAATACGTATATAAAATATTTATAAATATAAAATTAAAAAAAGTGAAATTAAAAATCAAACAACTTACCCTCGATTTCTCTTTAGATTTCGGCGAAATACGAAAACGACTTAGAACACCATCAAGTCCGCTCGAAACTGTTGTATGTGATGTTGAGGTGCTGCTGCTACCACCACCAGTACCAGGACGCTCTGCATGAGCAGAGCTGCCATCACTAGGTGAAGCAGTGGCGTCTTTTTGTTGTTGTTGTTTATTCTCTTTACTCTGCTGAGGACCTCCCTTATGGAAAAAGCTTGATAGTGATTGTATAAGAGATTTACGACGTTCAGGATCTTTGGCACGTCGACTTGAAGATTTACTTTTCATTAGTTTATTAGTTGTGGCAGTGGGAAGTTGTTGGGAAGATGAAAATAATAAATTGGGATCTGAGGTAAAATCAGATTTTTTAGCTTCATCTATAGATTTAGCATTTTGTTCTTGCAAATGATTCTGTGATAAATATGCTAAATCATTAACACTTTTTGAATTGCTCATTTTTTGTTCACGCATACTATGTTGTCGTTGATAAGATGCAGCTGGTGTAGGATTTGGCGGTTCATTCTCAATATTTGTTTTATTTTTGCTATTATATTCGGCCTGTAAACGACTTCTTAATAATTGCATTTTCTCTTCAGGACTTAGACCCAATTCGGAGTTAGATTTCAAACGTGCTCTGGCTCTAGCTTCTGTTTTTAAATTCTCTGTAGACACAGAGAAATTATAATCCTTTGTATCTGTTGGAGTGGTAACAGCTGTATTATCTCCAGATCTTTTTTGTCTTAAAGGAGGTATAGGTGTAGAAAATTCACTTTTTAAAGCTATTGGTGGATGAGCAGCTGCACTGTGTGGCTTGTTGGATGTAGTTATTGAAAACGAGGGAGTTTTATTAATTTTATAACGATGTTCAAATGCTTTTAATGTATCTCCTTCTAAATGCTCACTAAAAGGTCTTTGTTTATAGGCATTAGCCCGTGTGGGCGATAAAGCTTCCATGCCATATGCCGAGACATAAGTGCTAGGAGGAATTGGTTTATTTGCATTCAATAGAAGACGTGGTGCTGTCGTTTGACGAATTAAAGGCGATGAAGGTTCCTTGGCGGCAGTGGAAACATGATAGTGTGCCTGATTTGTGCAATTTGTATCTGTGGTAGAGTTAGCAGCGGCTAATTTTGGTGTAGGACTTAAACTAGAACCTGATGAGTAACCACCACTACCAAGACCAGCTGTTGCTCCTCCACCGCCACTGGTTATTATTGAGCGTTGACGACTACGATGCAAACGCTTTTCGGCATTCAATTGTTTTTTTGATTGTAATTTGTCCATGACTAAGTCGTGGATTAAATCCTTTTGCTTAGTGCGTTCTTTGGTGATTTCCTCCAGTTTACTCGAGAGTGTTGGTATTTCAGGTACTTTATTTAATTGTAAGGGTAGTGACAAGTTGGGCGTCATTGTCGCATTAGATGATGTTTGAATTTTTGTATCTTCTTCCTTATCTATTCTTATATTACTTGGTGTGGTTGTTGATTCTATCACAGTTTGATTAGGATTTGTCGAGGCTATTGAAGGAGCCTCACCTTTTGAGCTTTTTCTTCGTTGTTTACGTGTCGTTTCCAAAGAATCGCCTCTAGCCGTTGTAGAAATTTGCACAATTTTTTGTTGCAAAGCTCTTACATATTCTTCATATGATAATTCATCATTAGATTTTGCTGCTGTCATCATGTGTTCTTTGGAAATTTGTCTAGGTGGTGAATTTTTACTAGATGATGTTGCCGAATTGGTACATGTAGAAGATTGTGACGATTTTGGTGCTCTATCCGAACTGCTCGGAGTAGAACTACCGGTTTTTTCTCTTTCCGTTGTATAAGGAGGAGTTTCCCTTTTCATATTTGTGGAATTTTGTGTTTGCTGCGGAGATGAAGAATCAAATGGTGAAGTAACTACCGTCAGTGCTTCGCTTTCTTCTGTGTTGGTATTTTGCTGTGAAGGTTTAGAGCAGGTCTCCACAGAAGTTAATTGTATTTGGGAGGATAGATTACAAGTACTCTCGTCTTCTAAATCATTAATCGTGCTAGAGTCGGTAAGGGATTGTGTCATTAAAGAAGAGGGGGTGGAAGTGGCAATAGCTGCTTGTCCTGCAATATTATGCTGTGCCACTTCATTAACAGGAGTTTTATTGTTGTCATCTGAATGATGATTGTGATGTTGTTGTAATATATAAGCACCTTGTTCTATATAATCAATACCTAATTTTTCATCTCTTTTACATTGTATGGGTTTATAGCCTTCTTTAGAGGAAACTTCACCTTCGTTTGTAGCACCAGCAGAACCTTGCGTTGTTATTGTATTAATTTGTATTTTCATGAGTTTAGGAGTAGTATCTACAAATTCCATATAACCACGATTACGAAGCATTGCCATATTGGTAGCTGATAAAGGTTCTGTACTAGAATTATCAGAACCCGTATCCATAAATTCTATATCATCGATATCTATGGATTTTAGGATACCTTCAAATTCTGCTACCGGAGCAGTTTTAGCTACTTCTTGTAACACCTCATTGGTGGTAGGTAAATAACTTTTGCTATTGACAGATTTTCTTTTCTCCTTTCTATAACCTTTTAAGTTGGATCTATTTGAGGAGTGGTGTACAAAATCCATATCTACGAAATTTTCGGATATACAATCATCGGCAGTCCAATCTGATAATTCAGTTTCTGTTAAGATTTGTGCTGTACCAGTGGGTTCAGTTTCAGAATCTGAACCTTTTGATAGCAAATCACCCGTGGGAGTTTTATCCATATCTACCAAGGGGGAAGTAGGAGTTTGTAATAGATTGCCTTTTGGTGTGGTTGGAGTATTTATGTCGGGAATCTTTTGTGCGTTGGTGAGATTTAAACTACGAGGCTTAACTGCTTTTGTTTGTTCTACAGCAGAGGCATCTACTATTAGAGGTAAATTTTTTAAAGACTCGATTTTATTTTCATTTTTAGTGTCAAACTTAAGATTAGAAGGCTTAATTTTAGGTGGTCCATTTTCTGGCAGTGGTGGACCTTTTTCAGGCAATGGAGGTGGTAATAAATCTTCTTCTTTTTGTTGTTGTTGTTGTTCTTCAACTTTCAAATCTTTTATATCATCCTTTTCCTTTTCAATTACTGTGGTTTCTGTGGGTTCTGGTGTAGCTGTTACTGGCTCCACATCAAATTCATGTTCTTCTTCATCTATTTCGGATGTTTTAATGGCAGGTATTTCGGGCACTATTACACCTTCGGGTATGTCCATAAATTTTAAATCTTCTGGATCACCTATATATTTGCCATCAATAATCATTAAACTATCAATTTGCATTAGAGTCCCCGAGGTATCATGTATCTCCAGCCTAGGTACCTGATGATTTCCTCCTCCACTACATCCCAAGACTCCACTGTTGTGAGTTTCCGGACTAGTAGTGGATTCTAAAATATAATGTTCTATATCTTCTAGACTAGAAGAATGTGATGAAGAGCACGAAGAATTTGTGGTAGAAGTAAGATTATCTGATTTAGTATTCCATGCAATATTGGGTACTTCTATTTGAACATCTTCCATCTCATTATCATATAAAGTTTCCAATTTTTCTGGTACATCTACCTTTTCTACATTGCTCTCAATTAAATTAACTTCTTCCTCATTCTTGTCAACTTCCTGAGTTGGTGTAGTTTCTTTTGATTTTCTAGAATCATCCTTCTTTTCTATATGACCTAATATATCTGGTATACATTGCTTAACATCGAGAGAAAGATCTGGTTTAACAGCAGTTTCAATAATAGTTCCTATACTCTTTACCGGAGAATCGCCTGTTAAATCTATCACTTTATTACTATCAGAAGTTTCTAAGACATTCTCCTTTTCTGGCGTTACTAAATCAATAGTCTCTATTATATTTGGATTATTAGTAGGTGTAGTTGGAGACCTTTTATTTAACAATTCGGATACTGGTTCCGAGTATTCCATACATTTGTTAAGTTCATTTTTACTACTTACAAATACGTTTTCCTTTTCATTGTCTGTTGAGGCCGTAGAAGAAGCTTTTTGTATTGTTATCTCTACTTTAAGATCATTGAGTATATTATTGGTGGCTGATCTCATCAGTTCATTGGCAGCCTTATCTCCCAACTTTGTACGATCTAGAAAAGTTTTCATACTAGAACTTATATCATTACCTTGATTTAAAAGCTTTTGACATTCTGATATATTCGACTGAAAACTGCGTATGCGTGAATCTAATACCGATGTCGAACCGGATTTTTGGATTTTATTACCATTTGCTGGTTCTCCCAGCAAATAACGTTTCTTTAACTCTAAACTCTTTTTTGAGGCGATACCTTCGGTACTGGCCGTTTTATTTAGTAAATAATCTCCTGGTCGGGGATTTTGCAAGGGTGTACGATTAGTTTGTAAAAGTGAGGGATCAACTTGGACTAGTGGTTTAAATTGTGGCATTAAGGGTTGTTGTTGTTGTTGTTGCTGTGGTTGTTGCGTTTGATATTTTGCTAAATAAGTGCCACCTTTTGCTGTTTGATGAGCATTATTTATAGAAGCATTATGATGTTTTTGGCTCATTGATGGTGGTAAAACAGTAGATTTAATCTAAATAAAGACAGATTGCATTCAAAAATAAATAAGATTTATCGAATTATTAAAAGACAAAATGTAGATTTTCATGCAGTGCGTCAAAATTTCGTTTACAAAATAAACTTATGCCTTAATTTTATATTTCACATAGGTCAAATGTATATTGTTTTTGTAAAAAAAAAACAATTTGTATGGAAATGACGCATCGCTTCACCTAGGTAAAATACAAAACAGGCACCTTACCCCCGTCTAGATTAAATATAAATATCTTAGCAATAAGTAAAAAAAAGTACATACATCGGCGGAAAACTTTTTTATTGCTGAGCTTATGCTAAGGATATGAGAACACGTTTTTATGTTCTCATATTTCAAAAAATTTCAAGGAAGAAGGTTATTCTATAATGACTTGTAAATACATCTATAAAGTTTAAATTATTACAATTTGTTAAATTCTTTAACATTTAATTATTTTCCTTAGTTTTTAAATTTTATCTTTTATCGCGTCTTTTTTATAAATGTCAAACGAAAATGCCAACCGAGTTTGACGTATAATCTATGCAATAATTGCTAACGAATATTGCCTAAGAACTATTGCGACATACATTGCCGGCAATTAATATGTACCAAAAAATATAACATAATTTTGACATTTGCTGCAATTATGTTTACATATTTTTCTTCAGTCTAGACTAGGGGTTAAAAATTTAATGGAGCTTTTGGAGAATTTATTCCTTAAAAATTGAATGGAGCTTTTGGAGAATTTATTCCTTAATTCGATTAATTTTTAAAAACTGTTACTTTAAGGAATTTATTACTTTATAAAACATACCTGCACTTTGGTTGGTTTCCTTAAATGTGTATCATCGATAAATATTTTTGGAGTTTCACGTATTCTTTCGTCATGATCAAATTCTGAATCGGTTGAAATTTCAGTAGCTGAATTAAGTTCAATCTCATCGGGTGAAGTACTCTCCGATTCACTTTGGACCTAAAATGGTACGAATATTAAAATTAATCATCATATTGGTAGCTAACACATTGAAACGAAAACAATTTTTAATTAAAAAAAACTTTAATTTTTTAAGTACATGCAGATAAATAAAAATTTAACAAAAATTAGATTAGGTAAGGCCTTTTTAGGTACGATCCAAAAAGGTACAAAACAACACAACATTAAAGGGTTAAATTTTGAGAAACGTATTAAAAAGAACTTAAAAAAATAATTAGATTTTGAAGAAACTTAAATCAATACATTTTCCGTTTCGTGAAATTTCAAAAACAAATACTTCTTAAAAATTCAGCATCCCGCTCACATCCACGGAAATTACCTTTATTTTTGATGTGGAAGGAAACAGAGACTAACAAAAATTTTTGCGGAAAGAATAAGCCACAGACTACACAGTCTACCAATGACATATGTCAAACAAGAATTCTTGAACCGTTTGGTTATTTTGACATTGCAGTGATTTGCAAAATGAGATAGAAAAAATAAACTCCATATAAATTGTATGGTACATATTTTCTTCTATATCTATACCTTTCTGTATATCACCGCAATTTTGACATTTCCTTTTACTAATTTTCTAGTCGCCATTTTGATGCAATCAGCTATTTCCTGTCTGTGTAGTCTATGGAATGAGCCATCTATCTAATCTGAACTTTGAAGATATATTAGGAAATTTTCAATCTTTCTATTATACTACATTTTAACTAAGCAAAACTTACTTAGTTTTTGGCTATTATTAGTTTTTTCTTTGTCAAAACAATTAAAAACTAGTTTTGTATTAATATTTTTCATAAAAATTTCGCATTGTTCGAGAAATTTAGGCTTTTAAATGTTTAAACAGAACATGAATCCCGATATGACTGAAACATCAAAAATTGTTTTAAGTCCACAGCATTTCCATGCCGCGCATAATAAAAATTAATCAAAAAATCCGAAATTAAAATATTTCCAAATTTATAAATCGAATGATACTATTTGTTTGAATTCCCTGTGAGTGCAGTGAATTCGAATTTATTGATCATTAGGTTAAGAGGAACTTGAATTCGATTTTTGAAAGCATTAAGAGAATTTTAAAAATTTAAATCTAGTTAAAATAATTTTGGTTTTAGTTAGAATATTGACGGAAAAGTATGTATTTAAGTCTTTAAATAAAACGAAAACATTTAAAATTAATTAAATTGGTCAAAAACAATCAGCATAGGTTATGAGGAGGTGTTTCAGAGCAGCCTTCCAGTGTTTCTTTTCTTGGGGGTTAATTAATTCCATATAGCGTAGCAAACATTTATTAGGAGAACATTTTTTTTTTTTTTTTTGATTTAATTCAGCTTTGGCACATAAACGTTATTTTACCTTTTAAGATCGTACCCAGAGTAGTTACATTTCTATCAAAATTATTGTTTTCAAATTCAACTACCTCTCTCTCGCTTTTGTTTTTTTTATTGATTATGGGAGTTGTTATAATCAAGAGAAAGGTTTGATAAAATTTTGTTGCACACCAAGAGCAGAGAGGCGGCTGGGCTAGCGGAATTATGGATTTTGAATTGGTTTTAAACGGCCGGATTGTTGAGGACTGGAGTTGTTATGTTGGGGGAAATTTATTTTTTTGTTTTGTATTTTCTGCTTATAAGCAATCATGATGGTTGGTTGGTGTTGGTTGTAGGTTGGAAGTATTTTTATTTTTTGGTAAGTTGGTTTCATTTTTGTCCCAATTAGTTATGGAATAAAATGAGTTGGTTTAATATTTATTTTAACATATAACACAATTTTCTTTTGATAGATCTGCACGATCTCTTAGTTGAGAGGGAGAACGTCTAGAATAATCTGAGGTTAAATAGCTAGAACGTCCCGCAGAATGACCCAATGCTGAGTATGTATAAGGATTATAATGATGGTAATTATTGCTGCCTGTAAGCGTAGACAAATTGTGATACGAAGTGGGTACAGATGATGTAGTAATTGGCAAACGTCTGCTACTATAGGAAGAACCTTCCGTATATGAGGGCACATAATCATAGTTATTATACGCAAGATTTGTTCTTCCTAAAGCTCTTGAAGAAGGAAATCTTGTGTTATTTGTTGTCGTAGTATTGTAACGCCTAGTAGGACGTTGATGATATGTTGTTATATCGTCATCATCACCTGTATTATATTTTAATATACCACTACCACTAGAATTACGTCTTTCTTCATTAATAACATCCTTCATATAGGGATTACGTTCCACGACACGTTCATTAACAAAATCTCGTTTACGATTATGCAAACGTTTACTACGTTCCAATAATGCTTGAGTACTAGCATCTTCCCCTCCTGTAGTAGCTGTCGGTGTTTTTTGATAAAATGAAGATCGTTGAGGTGTTGTTGTTCCATACAACAGATCTGCTTTCATTGGATTGCGTGAGCTAAGTTCACTATCATTACTGGAGTGCGTAAGAGCAGTTTGTGCTGAGGTGGTAGCTAATGAGTAATTGGAATTATAGGGTGATTGTAATTTTCTTAAATCTGTTATGGACTTGGAAGAAGGTTTATCTTTTTCCAGTATCATATCTGTAGACGTATAATTTGATTCGGGCGTTTCCGAACGAGGCTTGTAAAAACGAGGATTTCTGGTTTTATTCGATTTGTTATTAAACACCGTTTTACCATCTGGCCATTCACGTTTAGGTCCGGAGTTTAGAGGAATATTGGCATATTCTATGGTTTCCGCAGCAAACTTCTTAGATCCTTCCGAGTTCTCATCATCCTCTTCTTCAACTTCCTCTTGTAATTTAGGCCAAGGCCTTTTCTTGATATCTTCATTAAAAGCCGCCTCGATAAGATTATCTGGTTTTTGCGGTTCCGGTTCGGGTATTTTAGGTAACTCCAACTTTTTAGGCATAGGAGCTATTACAGCTTTATCACCCAACAGTTCTATAAATGCAAACGAACTACGCCTAGAAGTTTGTTCTGAAGTTTGTGCTGATTCTGGTATTTCTAGGGGTTTCGTCATGGGTGGTGATCCTCCCCGATTGGTTATGGAACTTAACATTGAACTTCTGCGTGAATCCCGGGGACTTTGTTTGGATGGTGTTGCTAACGGGGTGGATTTCTTAGATGCACTACTATTAGAATCTTTGGAAGAGGATTGTTTTAGTTTTGGCGGTTTTTCTATAACTTGATATTGTTTATCGCGTTGTATTAAAGCATGTCTACGTTCTAATTCAAATTCTTCAATCAATCTTTTTTCTGAAGCTTCCGTATTTCGGTCTATATTATTAAGTAATTTAATAGAGCTTGAAGGAGATTTTTCTCTTAGTTTCGGTGAAATTTCATTATCATTTAAGGAGTTTAGAGATTTTAAAGATAGTTTATCAGTTGGTTTTTCTTTTTCTTTAGGTGGATTAATCAACGTTTCTTCTATTGCTTTATTTTCATTTGAATTTTCTTTGGCTGTAACTGGATTTTCCAAAGGAATTTGTTTTTTAGTGTCCTCTTTTGTTTCTTTTTCATTTCGGTTTGAATTTTTATTAGATTCTGCTAACCCATCCTGACTAGCATTCAATTCCATTTTCTTAAGTTTATTTAAACTTTCTATGGATCCTAATTTCAATGAATTTGTCGTTGGTGTATTTGTAGCAGTGGAAACTTTACGTCTTGGCGGCATAGGACTATTTGGCATCATTTCCATATTCCATTCTATTGAAGGTTCTCTTGTACTAGACTTTGGTGGTAATTTTTCAACGGAAGATTCTCTTAAATTGCAATTTAAGGGCTTTTTCTCACTTTTTAAGCTTGACTTTGATATATTATCTGTATTATCTTCCTCCAAAGAATCATTTGTTGTTGTTGGTGGCGTTATGGGCCTTAGGACCTTTGTAAATTCCATAATATTTTCCGGGGCTTTGCTTAATTGAAAACCATCATTTATAATGATTACAGGTTGTTGAGAAGAACTTTCTGATCCTTCAACATGTTCCTGATTTGACATAGATGAATTTTCATTTGCTTTTTGATCTTGCAATAAATATTTATAAAAAGCTTGTGACTCATCTAATAAAATATCATCTTCATCTATAACTCTAGGGAATTTTAAAGGTTTTGTAGAGTCAAGAGGTAGTTTTTCAAAGTCCTGATTTCTTTTGACGTTTAGCAGCAGATCTTGTATTGAAGGTGCCATATTGGTGGGAGACAATTTCGACAATTTCTTTTTGATACGCTGTGGTGCTAAAGGAGTAGTTGTTGAATCGCTGGAGGATGACAAACTTTTTTGTCTACGTTGTGGTCGCGTGGGAAAATTATTAACCGAAGAAAATGTTTTTAGAGGAATTTTTAATTTTTGGGAATTTTTCAAAGAATTTTCTACATTTTGGGCATTATCATCACAATTTTGTGAGTTGTTTGCCAAAATCTGTTCAAATTTATTTTCCATAGTTTGTTGGTTATCCAGTAAGTCATGAAAATCATTTCCCCCCAAAGTTTGGTGTCTATTTTCCATATTACTTTCTAAAATTTGTTCAAAATCCCTTTCTACTGATGGTTGATGATTGGAAATTTCGTATTTTTCTTCATGATCATCTCTTTCCCAAGAATCTTGTCTATCTATTATATCCTGATCTTCAATATCTTTTTGATGTTCTTCTTTGCTGATGGGGGATCTTGGTGTTATGGCTACTAATTCATCGTTCGAATCAAATTCAACGTTAACCAACATTTCATCAGAAAATTGACTAAATAATTTTTCTATACTATCATCTTCCGAGGAACCACGCATTTGTACTGTTATTGGCTGTTCGCTAGGGCTCTTACTTATGGAAGTACATAAAGAATCTTCATCACAAGTATCTGTAGTAGTGATCATAGGTTTAGGTAAATCATTATCATTATTCAAATGTTTTTCTAAGTCCTGGGCTGCCATTTCCAATTTTTCACTGAGGGAAGTTTGGGATAATCTACGCGATTGTAGACTTGTTTGTGATCCTCGGCGAGAACTACTTAAGGATTTATCACAACCTCTTTTGGGTAAATTTTTAATATCTTCTACTAAAGGTCGTTTTAAGTTACTTAAATCTTCCGATAAATTTGAATCCGAATTTTTGGTATTTTCTTTAAACTCTTGTTTATATTCAGATTCGGTTTGTTGTTTGAGTTCTTCTGAAACTTTATTTTCTTCTTTTGGTTTTGTTCCTAATTCTTTGGGAGAATTTTCCTTAGTTTGCAACGGAGATTGTTGTAAAATTTTAGCAGAATCCTTAACCTCTTCTTTGGACTTTGCTTCTAAATCCTTTGCTATAGCTTCAGCAGTTTCAAGATGGTTTTGTTCTTTAGGTTTTATTTCTAAATCTTTTATCTGTTTTTGGGGCGATTGTTTATTGGCTTTAATCAGAGCCAATTCCTCCAAAGATGTATAAATAATTGGTTTGCTGTTTGATTTTGCAGGTTGTGTAGCTTTCTTTTCCGGAGATTTTTTCTTTTCTGGTGACTTTTTCTTCTTAATAGGAGATTTGCGTTTCTCTGGACTTTTTTGTTTTAAACCAAAGAATTTGGCAAATTTCGATTCCTTATATTGTATTGGTAAATCGTAATACTTTTTAGCTCCCTCCTCCTCTTCTTTGGCTTCTTTTTGAGTGTTGTGAAAGTCTGTACGTTTCTTTTGTAGAAAGTTACTAGCCTCGGTACGCCATTCGGATTTTAAGTATTCCATAGTCCGTTCCAAATCACTTAAATTATCCGATTCCCGTGACACTATAGATTCTTTGGATTTATTTAAATTACTAGTCGTTGATTCCATTCTTCTTAATTTAAAAGCATGTTCGGAATTAGAAGAAGAGGGTACCGATGACATGGATTCAAAACGTTTTAAAATATTTTGTACACCACTAGGACGATCCCCGTCTTCTCTTGATTCTTGTTCCATCATACTACTTCTTCTTTGTAATTCTCCTTCGCCAAATGATTTGGCTTTTAGAAGTTTCTTTTGTTTTTCATTTTGTCTTAATGGTTTCTTTGGTATGCCCAAGTCTATACCCGTCTCTTCTAAAATTTGTTCTATTTTATCTGATATATCATCGCTAGGAGATTTTTCTTCTTGAAAGAGTTGTTTATATTCTAAGCTAGGAGAACGTTGAGCTTCATTTGAACTTTCTAAGATCTCATCTAATAGACGATCGTCTTCGTTACGTGTTAATAAGGAAGACTTCTGTAGAGTATTTCCTGATTTATTGTTGGGTTTTGTGACTTTGCGTACAATTTTTTTAATAATCTTAACATTGCCCTTTTTACCGGCATTGCTGGCCACTGCCGTGGAAGTTACTACTTTAGATATGGGTTTCTTTTTGACAATATCAATAGCACCATCTAATTGATTATCTTTTAAACTATAGTTAGTCGACCCCAAGGAAGCCTGCCGTTTAGGAGGATTTGTTGTTGTTGTTTTAGTTACTGATCTTTCATTCGAGGGAGATTTTGGTTTTGAAGATATAGATTTTTCAGTTTGGGATTTTTTTAATTTATCAGCTACTGTTACTACCGAAGATCTTCTTTGAGGTGCTGGACTTGTGGGGAAATATTTTGTAAGATCCACTTCATTTAAATTCTTTTGATTTTTATTTACCATATTAGAGGAGTTTTTCTCTTGTTTTTGTTCGGGAAAATATTTCGATAAATTAACATTTGAGGCTAAAGATGGAGCTGTATGCACTGTAGGTATTTCCATTTGTGATTTTATGGAATCCAAAGTCCCAGAAAAACTTTTTGCTTCAATTTCCTTCAGTTTATCTACCATTTTTTTATTAGGTTTGGGTGAAAATTTACTTTCTACTTTGTATAGTAAATGTCCCATATCTTTGGATTTATCTTGATGTTGATTATCTGATTTAGAAATATCTATCTTTTTAACAATATTTAAAATATTTTCTATTTCCATTTTACTATCATCCTTTTTGGCTAACGTACTATCAGTTTTAGCTTTAAGTAGAGGGGAAGAAGAGGTGGATGGATTTTTAAAACTATTTGATCTGCTGGCGGATTTATCTTGTGCAGTTACGGTTACAGCTGTAGCTGTTGTTTTAGATTTTAGCGAGGGACTGGCTGATGTTGAAGTTTTAAAACTATTTGATCGGCTAGCGGGTTTATTTGATGACGCCGGTTCTTGTTGTGTTGTTGATTGAGGTAAATTTTCTTTATTTTTTAAATCTTTTAATAAATCCAAAACATTAGCATTTTGTGGGGGATCGCGTTTTAATTCTAATTGATCATTAAACTTGGATTTTGGTAGCAACGATTCAATTGGTTTGGATTTTTCTGATGTTAAGTTGTCATTAAATTTCGATTTTGGTTTAAGAGAATCCTCGATTTGATCGTTAAATTTAGATTTGGGCTGTAAATCATCATTGAATCTAGATTTTGGTTGTATATCATCTTGTAATTTATTTCCTAGCGGCGATTGCTGTAACTGATCGAGTTTTTCCCCACCAATTTGATCATTAAACTTGGATTTTGGTGCAAATTCTTCCACAAACTTTGATATGGGTTTTAAAAAGTTTTCCACTTTTTCTTCAAATTTTGATTTGGGTTTTAAGGGATTTATTTTTGCTGCTTGTGTATTATTATCAGCCAACCACTTTTCTTTCATGCTTAACTTTTTCAAAATATCACTACGTATAAGATTTTCTTTTGCAATAGTCTCCAAATCTTTGTTCATTTTGACAGCATTATTTAAACGATATAATTTTTCGCTAATAGCATCTATATCAGCGGAAAATTTGTGATCATTACGTTGTTCTAACTTTTCAAAATCAGTTTTAGTGGTACGTATTGGCAAAGAAGTTTCGGTATCATTTGCTAATGAGGAAGTAGATTTAAAAGATAAATCAGAAACATTTGATAAACTAGAATCTTTACGTTTATTTAGATTTTGTGTCATATCATTTTTTGGACTTTCTTCCACTTGTTTACCCAATTCTTCTTTAGTTTCTACCTCGTTTTGTTTAATTTCTACTTCTTGAATTTTCTTTTCTTTCACTTCCTTAGCATTTGTTGGCGTATCTTTTATTTCACTAGTTGTTAAAACCTAAATTTAATTTTCATTTTATATTTATTTAAAATTTTTATATGAAACCAACACCATTTTTTGATATTGTGTAAAAAATGTTTAAAAATAGGAATAGTGTTTTTTTTTTTAATTTGTTTGTGTTTATAGGTGATGTGTATGCGTATGATTTTTAAAGAAAAAATTATAAGGTACAATATTAAATAATTTTATATGAAAATATTTGAAAAAATTTGTATGCTTACCTCTGTTTCAGTATCTGTGGGTAAATTTGGTGGTAAAGGTGGTAAACGAACTTCTTCACGTCGTAACTCACGAGCCTTTTTAAATTCTTCACCTTCTGTATCATCTTTGCCATCGTCTGAAATAAATAATAAAAATAATTGGAAAAAGTGTTTATACATGAAAGTTCTTAGATACTACCGTCGCTGGGAATCAAATCCGCAACTTTCTGTGTATTATATTTTTTATTATTTTATTACAATTTTCCACGTAATTTATGTAAAAGAAATAACTTTCCATTTTTGACCTTACCTGCCATTCCCTCACTAGAATCATAAAAATCATCCGAGTCATCACTATCTGAATAGTTATTCTGTTTGCCAATCCATTCCGAAGCTAGCTGTAAAGTTTGAGCACCCAACGGTGAATCATTGGCCTCTTCAAACATATCCGAGTCAGATTCCGTATCTGATTCATCTGATGATGAAAGATCAGATTCGGAATCATTATTAGATTCTGGTAGAAAATTACGACCAGACCATTCATGTTCATCGATGATATGTTCCTCCGAAGGTTCACCATCCGACATAGCATCAGTATTTTCAAATTCAATGCGTTCGGGGGTTTGACCACGTTCCAAAAGATCCAATTTGGCTACGCTATCCATTTGGCCACGTTTGTCTGGTGTTCTAGGATCATCACCAGATTCACTATTAACATAAGCAGGCACGGGTGTTTTGGCGGTAGAAGTTACAGCAGCTGCCTCAACTTGTTGCTGTTGTTGAGTGGGTTTCTAAGAAAGAAGAAAAAGGGAGATGCTGTAGAGCTTCTTATTTATTAAGATAGTTAAAAAAAACAACATACCCTTTGTCCTGGCTTACGTACCATCGGACGTATGGCTTTGGCTGGTAATCTAAAATGTTGTGTACAGTAGAAACGACCATTTGGATCGTCACGATCAAAAGCATAAGCACCTAAACGTAAATTGGTATGACAGTGATGACATTTAAGACAGCCACGATGCATAACCAAATTTTCACACTGTAGTTTTTCCATAAGATAAACCGTTTGTTTACAGAAATGGCATTTTTCAGAGGCAGCTTGTTTTTTAAAGGCCAAAGCCACTCTGGAACTCTAAAGAATGTAAAAATATTGAAAATATTAAAAAAAATATAGAAGTTAACGAATAATAAGAAACAGCAAACATTTATGGGGCATTTGTATAATTTTAACGTTCGTTCTGTCAAGTACCTTCTGGCTTTTTGCTATAGAAAACTACTTAGAAGATTTTTAAGAACTATTTTAAATAGAGACAATATTAGATTCCGAGGACAAATAACTAAGATTCTAATGATTTTTTTTTTTGATAAAAAATTCCTCAGATGCTATGGAAATTTTTGATAGAACAAGAACTACTCTCAATTCCAAGGACCTTTTTCATAAAAAGATGCATAATTTAAGGACTTTTTTGATAAGAACCCTTAAGATTATGAGACACCTTAGAATGTGAGGAGTATATCATATATAAAAACCCTCCGGTTCTGAGTACTTTTTTAAAGAAAAAAACTCCCGAACACTCAGAATTGAAGGACCCTTATATTATATGACTTTTTTTGTATAGAAAAAACCTCAGATTCTGAAGAATTCTCTCAGAAGGAAAACTCTTAAAATTATAAGGGATTTTTTTAAGAAAAAGCCTCTAATCCCGAAGACTTCCGTACATTCCGAACCTAAGATTTTAATGACTTTTTCCTATAGGAAATTCATCAGATTCTGAGAAGATTTCTCTCAGTTTTAAATATATTTATTTTTAAAGCTCCTGCAAGTAGTAACACAATTTGATCATCGTGAATAATTTAACAGAACGAACGAAAAATTATAAAAAAAATCTTTCACAGATACAAAGTATAAAAAATTGTTTTAAATTGATTAATTTGTTGATGAATGTTATTACTGGTTTAATGAGACTTTATGATCATTCAAAAAAAATTGATTTGATATTGTGCGATTTAAAAAAAAAAATGAAAATGATAAATATACAAAATTATAATGAAATTATATTAAAAAAAAAAGAGAAAACATAAAAGTAAAATAAAAAAATTGTGTTTTTTGTGGTTTAATGAGTTTGGATAGATGATGATGGTACTCACTGATTTTGGTACTACAGTAGGGGGATTCTTTTCTTCCGAAGTATCATCACGTTTAACAAATTGCCCCGCTATGGAGGCCACCTTACCCACTTCCAACACATTACCCTCTTTCAATTGCTTATCGAGATTTTTAATAGTTTGATCGATTTCTTTGAATTTCTCTTCAGCCGAATCTTGACGTGTGGGTTTGGCCATTTTATTTTGGCGCGCCTGAAATTGTTCTCGACTCCATTTGGGCACCTTTTCACGGCCTTTAGGTCCGTGTACTTCGGTTTTCTTAGATTGTTCGATTTTCTTTTCGATTTCGCGTACATTCCAATCCGTACTATCGATTTTACCAATGGCGCGCATTAAATCTTTAGGTTTCTTATCACTGCCATGGGCATTACGCGATGTTATACGTTGTTCCATATTCTTAATACGATCACTAAATTGTTCATCCACATTACGGGGTAAAGCTGAGGGTATATCACTACGTTCACGGTCCTGTTATGATGGATTTTTTGAGAGGGCAGTGGGTAACGATTTTTATTCGTTTTAGATTTAGGTTGTTTGAATTAGGAGGTTAACGAGGTGGGAACGGTATAAATGTAAATGGAAGGAATAAGTGTTTGTTTTTTTGTATTATAAAGTGTAATTGAATATTTTTGTTTTTAGTGGTAATCAGGAAATTATAAATGTTTAATTTAGATTTAAGAGGGATTAAAAAAAGAACAAAAAGAAAAGTTTTACAAATTTAGTAATAAAAATAAAATTTATCAAAATTAACAAAACAGATTATTAAATAAAGTAAAAAAAAAACGAAACGAAACGAAACAACACTCATAATATTAGTTTAAATAATTACTTAATTTTAAATTTATGCTTTAAAAGCTTATTTTAAAGAGTATAAGGTCGCGAAGTATAACATCTTCATGCTTTCAAACACAATTTCGAACTCACTAGTTATAAACTAGGATTTCTACAATATTATGCAGATAGACTTTTAATCTATTGCGTGTCGATTGATTGAAAGCTGATAGTTTTTCTTTATATATGTATATTTTACAGTTTAAGCTGCAGGATTCAAATTCTTAGTCGAAATTAACTAATTTAAAAAGTATGTGCTTTTAACTACTGATTGCCATTTAAATTCCTTCTAGCGATTTACATCTCAATAAGTAAATATAGTGAAACATCAATAGGGGACAACACTTTTAACAATCTTGATAGATTTGAAAAGTTTGCAAACTTAAAAGCATAATCGATCCAGATTTATCTGTAAGTCTGTTGATATCAGAATCAAGTCCAAGTTTCTAATTTTTATTTAAAATATTGTTTATGGTCTTAAGCGGTTCAGGTTTTCTCAAAATTCAGAGGTTCGGGTTTCCCAATAAATATTTTTTTATTTAAAGAAATTCTTAGATTTCGGGGCATTTTTACTTTAGCAAAATTAAAAGAATGAAAAGATTTTTTCACTCTCTTGGTCCCAAGGGAAATTTTATTGGAAAGACAAAGGATTGGTTTATCTCCAAAAACAAAGTAAAATGGGAAAAAGCTAATTATCTGAGTGAGTTTCCTTGATTTCAAAGAAAATTTTTCTTGTCTGAGAACTGATTTCTTTGGTTTGCTAAAGTGCGAAAAATAAATCAAATAAAATTGTCGCCAGTAGCAAAACTAGTTATTCCTAAGTATTTTATATGAAATACCAAATGCTGGCAATGCAAGAGAAAGGCAAACGTGTTGATGCCGAAGAACAGAAACGGTTCTATTTAAGTTGTCAGTGCTAGCAGAATTAATTTTTTCTGCCTTCAAGCTTGACAGCAGTTTGCTCGTCTTAGATCCAATTTAGACGGTGACTTTGTTGCAGGCATTTATTACGTGCAATTTTTGTTTGTTGGTGTACAGGGTAGAGAAGCAAGCGGGGTAACAAAAAAAAAAAAAAGAAAGCACTGTTTTAGTTCTTCGTGTATGTTTTTGTTATTCCTCTTTCGCACTCATATCTATTCTTCATTTGTTGCTTCATTGATATTCGGTTTTAGTGCAACAAAAGTCACCGTAGAAACAGACACAACTTTGAAAAGGGGATTCATAAAAACGGGAATTTTGTTAAAGATAGAAAAAAATTCCTATACATGGTTGCCATCTATCTTCAACATTACGTATTCCAATTTGAAAAAATATAAAACAGTTTTTCTAATAAAAAAATATTATATTCTGATTTTGAGATGCTTTGCTGTATAAAATTTCACAAATCGATAATCGAATATTAATAAAACATGCCTGGTAAGAACTGAGAATTCCCAATTATTTAATTGATCACAAAATATATTCCATGTTAATTGAATTATTTCCCAAAATATAAGTTCTGCATGCTAAATATGACTACACTCAAATAAGTTTTTCAGTTAATGTATGCCAATAGTTGTTTCTAGCAAATGAAGTTACAATTGATTTTCTATAGAAAATACAAAACAACTATTATTACAGTTATTAAAAAAAAAACAATTAACAGTACTGTATTTCGTAGCAGTTGCTTATGCAGTTATTTTGAATATTACAATGAACAACTAGCAAAACAGTATTTTCGCAATGAATAGTTAATTTTTCTAGTTTAAATAAAAATTTTTTTTTTTGAGGATTTTTAAATTCTTTAGTTTATATTTGTCAGTAATAACAAATATTCTAAGTTACAAATAAATATCGGAAAATTTTATTGTATCTTCAATGCGTAAAAACGTAATATCTCTAGCACCATTTGGAATTTTTCCTTAACATTTTAAGTAATAACACTTTTTTTTTGTAATTGAAAGAAATACAAGCAAACAAGCTTTACTGTACAAAACATAAGTTTTTTTTACCAATTTTTGTCAGTTTTGAACAATTAAAAACAAATACATTTTTACGTTTTTTAAAGGTTTGTCGGATTTTAAACTTTTTTGTCATTTTCAGTAGATTCTACAGACGCAATTTTTTGAGTATATTTATGTACATTATAAAATATATAATCGGTTTTCACTCTTGGTGGTATATTTACAAACCTTTTATATTTCCAACGATTTTATACTACAAAGCGTGAACGACTTTTTCGTGTATTAACTTCCCGCATAAACACAGCTGAAGTAAATTAATCAATCAGCTGATTTTTGTTTTGTTTTTCATCAATTTGAAAACTTAAATTATCAAAAAGAATTTGAAGTTAACAAAAAGGCCCATAATTACGGAAAAGACAAAATTAAACATTTTTTAGAGCAAATTAGAATTAACCAAATAGAATTTGCAGAGATTCTGGGTTTGAAGATACGGTATTATTTGTAATAATAAAAAGTAATAGCTGCTAAATTTCGGTCCATATTTTATTACATATTTTTTCAAGCTTTTGTATTAAGTTGGATTTTTCATTATTTTGATCCATTATTTAACTTTATTTTAATAGTGACCACAAAATGAAAAATAAAAAATCAAACAATAGTTTTGGCGGCTAAACTATCAGCTGTTTTAGACTTGTAAACAGGCCTATTCGTTTACTTTTCTCAGTCACGTCCAGTAAGAATTATTCAGTACCAACTTGCAGAGAGTAAGACAAATCTACTCTCAAATTGAAAAATTTCTAAAACTGTACGCGAACAGAAAATTTGCAATAATTTACAATTTATTACTGGTCGATATGAAAAAATAGGATTCCTGTTGTAAAATCTTAAGCAGAAACATTTAAGAAGGTTTTCTTATCTTTTCTATAATTCAATTAACAATATTTGTTGCTTTTCATTTGCATAAAACAACGTAGTTGTAAAACAATTTTATTTGTATTTACAAAAAATTATCACATATTTTTCAATCATATGTGCTTGTAAATTCTTGCTGGCAGTAATTTGTTCAGTAAAAATTTGCAGAAAGAAGAAGAAATCTCAACATCAAACTGTCACTTTATTCTCTCTTTTTTCTTTATGTTTACTGAGTACTTGTGTAAGAGAACGACATTCAGTAAAAATTTGTACAACTTTGTACAAATTATAGGGTAAACGAAAGGGGCTAATGTAAAACATGTATTTACTATACCTTTTGGTCTTGTATTTTAACCAAACCCTAGTAAATTTCAGTTCTATACATTTTGTTGTTGTGGCGTAGTAAATGGTAGTACACTAGAGCCCCGACTTGCGTCGTTAAAGGGGACCGGAGAAACGCGACGCAAATCGAAACGACGCAAATCGAATCACCTTTTTCTACATAAATGCACTGCAATTTTATTTCTTGGGGAAAATATTCAAAACAAAGCAAAAAATTTTGTACTTTTGATAAAAAACAAGTATGAATACATTTTTATTTATTTCATTTACTTCAACAAATGTTTATAATTATTATAAAGAAATAACAAAACAATAAATTAAGAAAAAACATAACAAAAATTAAATTCATTTATTTGTTTATGTATAAAAAGTAGATGCATTAAAAAAAGGTTTAAATTTAAAATCTCCTTCTGCGTTTCCGCCCAAAAGAAGTGTTAGCCGATCCTTCGCGGCCTTATATCCAGGGCATGCTTTCTCATTTTTTGACAAGTAAGTTCTTGATGGTAACCGTTTCCAAAAAGACCTGTTTCGTTGGCATTCAAAATCTGCTCAGAAGAATACCCTCCTTTTTTAATTATGGCTTTCAGCTCAAGCTTAAACTTCTCTGAAGCTACTGAATCTGCACTGGCTGACTCCTTTTAATGCCACATTATGTAAATTTGCCCTTGTTAAAGCGGTTAAACCAACCGTTGCTGGCTTCGAAATCATCAGAATTTCCGTTACTACTAGATGCAGTATTTTTCTTAAGGTCGGAGTAAATAAAAAGAGCTTTATTTTTTATTATGTCCTTGCTCATTCTTCGCTTATTTTGATCATGTATCCAAATTGAAAGAAGGGACTCCATCTTAACCAATAAGGGGTTTCTTGCTATAGTATCTTGTTTAGATTGGAGTGGTGTGACAATTTCAGCTAATTGGTTTATTTTATCACTGTCTCTGTTGCAAATTGTTCTTACTGTTGTAGGTGCTAGTCCAAGAGCTCTTCCTATATTAACAGCCTTTTCCCCCGATTTAAAACGTTTTATTACGTCCAATTTTTATTCCAAACTTATTACTTTTCTTCTACTTTGGCTCATTTTTTACGTCCTTAAGGTATTTTGGCGAATCACACACTTAGTTCTTACCATAACCAGACAGTTGTTCTTAGCACCACTTATATTACAAAGAAAAGGGAAATTTCCTTATTTCACGCAATTTGAAAACTTCTTTGCGTACAGGTGACGATCAGTGTTGCCAGAAGTTGTAAAAATGCTAAAAGGCAGAAAAGATGCTGCGCTACAAATGCTAAAAATGGTAATTCACAATGCTGCAGTAAAAAATTTAACCGTTTTTAGCAACGCAAAAATCAAAACGACGCAAATCGAAATCAAAACGATGCAAATCGAACCGACGCAAATCGGGTTCAAAACGACGCAACTGGGACCGATGCAACTTGAAATTGCAACGACGCAAATCGAATTTTTCCAGTTTTTAAAAAGCGACGCAAATCGAAACGACGCAAATCGGGACGACGCAAGTCGGGGCTCTAGTGTACTTTTGCTATATCTGCAACCTTTACAAGGTTTACAAGGGTACTTTACTACCAAGAGTGAAAACCTTTATTATATTAAAAACTAAAGTAACACATAAGTGAAAATTTTTTTCCCCACATTCTGCCAATGGTAATATAATATTTGTTTATATGAATCGCTACCTCTTTCAAAAAAGTTTACGAAAAAAAAATATTCCAAATGAAAGAATTTGTTCCATTATTTTATTAAATTAGTTAAAAATTAATGTTATTAAATTATTTAAAATTTCAGCGTTGTTAGAAAACATTTTTTGCTTTTAATTTCGAACAAAGCAAGCATTATCAAAAACACTTAATTCAGGGCATGCGTCACATCATTTTGTTTATTTTTTTGTTTTTGTTATATATCATCTCTTACGGGATACAGCAATTTTCTTTCCAAGTCTTTGACACGATCGTTAAATTCCGGAGCCTGCTGACGATAAAGAAATATGGAATAATCCTCAAAGGGAGTATTTTCATCGGCTTCACGTAATAAAGTATTGGCCTGTAGCATGTGAAGGGATTTATAAAAGTTTTGTGTTTGTTGATAACGTTGTTGGCGGCGCTTGCTTTGACGATCTTGACGATTTGATTCGATTTCTTGCAAACGCTTTTGACGTTCCTCCTGAGTTTTTGGTGGTATATATAAAATGTTTGAAGGAATTTTAATATGAATTTAATATTTAATAAGCACGATTTTTAAACGATGATTTGAATAACAAATATTTGTTTTATATACAAACACTTAAATTAATTTACAACATTTCTAATTGAGAAAAAAAAATAAATGTTAATTTCAAGTGAAAATCTCACAAGTTTAATAGAAAAATTTCTATTTTAATGAAAGTCTCCAATTTAATTTGAAATTGTCTCTATTTCAATTAAAAAGTTGTAAATTTCTTTTTAGAAAGTATTATAACAAGTGGTTTGTTTTTTTTAAGAGGTTGTTGGGATACACGATTTAGATGACATTTAAGAAACAATACAACACAAACAAACAAAGAAAAAATACCTTTTTATACGAGTTGGATGTTATGATGTCATTACCCAAAATATGTGTATTTTCATGATAATGATTTATTATGAAATGAACCTTTTGAAATATTTTATAATTCAGAATGTTGTTTTTTTTTTTAAATGTACATGGATGTTCTATACTATGTATTATGATGAAAATGTTTGAAAAGTGATCATAATTTTGTATTAAATTTAAAGTTCAATATAATCAATATAATGAAAGAAAATTAAAGTATATACAAGAGATAATTTAAATATAGATAAAGAAGAGTTATAGATATTTACAAAAAAAACTTTAAGGCTTAATCATTGGTAGAATGAGAAATTTTCAAGGTAACCGTTTGAAAGAAAGTAAAGATCACTTTTCAACTTTTAGGTATGATAAATGCTATAACTTTTGTGAAAAATCCAGAAATTCTACTCACTATATTGGCAGCTTTATCAGCACTACGACGTTTTTTGGCACGACGAGGAGTATCAGTTTGTGCTGGCAATAAATAGAAACACGTTAAAGCCATTTTAAATATATAATCTTATTAACTTTAAAAATTACCTGCATTACCTGCACCCTGCGCATTATTGGCTAATTGTTGTTCATGTCTACGTTGACGTTTTAATTTCTCCTCATCTAATACAGAACGTCTTTGCACTGTTTGAGGTACTTGATCCACGGCATCTTCTATCGGTGATTTGGATTTATTTTTCGTAGTTAATTGTAAAAGTTTCGAAAAATCTGGCTGTGCATGACGGCCATAATTTTTATATTTTTCACGCAAATCGGAGAAATCAATTTTAGGATGTTTAACATGTGGTATTTCTCCGCGAAATACCTCACAGATTTGTTCCAAGTAATTAAGCCATTGTTTCGATTCTACATTGCTAAGCAACAGGGAATCTTTAGCTGTCATAATACGGGGTATATGTAATTCTTTTTCTAGAATTTTAAAGGCGAGATCATTCTGTTCAACAGGATTTAAATCTTTGACTGTATTAAAGTCGACTAGATCGGGGCGATAGCTGAAAATATTAATGAAATTCAGTTCATTCAATATTTTAAGGGGAGTAGATAATAATTACCGATTAATTAGAGCACATAAAACTTTGCCATTGGCAAAAACATCAGAAACCTCTTTAAGTTCTTTAGTAAATTCGTAGCTATGTAATTGGGCACAAATCCACCGTAATAAAACAGCGCTTAAAGGCATAGTATCTGGAAAATAAAATGAGAAAAAAGAAATAAATAAATACACTAGTTTACAGCAATGTTGTGCACTTAACAAATTTTTGGTATTTAACTTAAGTAAATATTGCTTTCTTCTAATATGAAAATTTTTAAAAACGATAAAAGTAGAAATTTATATGCTGTTATATGCTGCGTAGAGCCTCGAAATGAAGGCCAGACAACTTTGAAGTTATAGCTAATTTTGTGCAGCATAACGCATGAATTAATAAATAAAAATACACCTAATAGGCTTTTTACACTGAAAAACATCTTTGTGAAACCCATGGAAGATGTTGAAAACGTGACACATGAATTTATATTTGCAACATATTTTAGTTATTCTGCTGTCAAAAAAATAAAAGAAAGACGCATAATTTTTGTTAAAAATAAAAAATATTTAAAATGCATTTAGAGAAAGCATTAATCATTCGAGTAGTTGTTGCTTTGCAAGAACAAACCCGAATTTGTGCCGCTCATTTTTCTTTGTTGAATAAATTTGTTGTGTTTATTTTCTGCAAAGTCGTTTGCTAGTGATGGCACATAGAAAATCGATTTTTTGCCATTTTTTAGTGATAACACTTAAAATAACAAAAGATGTAAGATGTAACTCAATGGGATCATCTTTTGCAAATGTAGAATTTTTTGGCCGGTATAATTTTTATGGGAAGATGTTAACATCTTTGCAAATTGATGAATGATGTAAAATGTAGGTCAGTGGAAAAAGGCTATAAACGTACGTTACTCTTCTGCAGACTTTGCGGGAATGCCGAGGAGCTAGAGACGATTGAACATGTACTGTGACACTGTCCTAGGATGCAGGGTCTCAGGCAGAAATGGCTAGGGGATAGATTTCACGACGAACTGGCGTGTATCGCTGGATGTAATCCAGCCGATCTACTAGGGTTTTGTCAGGGAAATAGGACGTCTGTTTCTGAAAGAAGAAAATAGTCGAACCTACCGACTATTTTCTTCTTTACTTCTCTATCTCCCTCTTTCTTCTTCCTCTTTACTGAAGAGACTCACAATGGACCGCATTGGTCTCCGGGTGGAAATGCGCCTTTGGGCGCATGACCCTTCTTAACCTAACCTAGTTACTCTAAAGGTATATTTGTGTGTTTATTACTCATATGTATGTAGTGTTGTCCTTTGATGTTTTTTACAATACATATTCACATACTTCAGTTTCACCGAACAAAAATTTGAAACTATGCATATATGTATATGACCCGCTAAACTCGAAAATTACATTTTCAAATATTTTTTACTTTTCACCAACATGACAATTTTAAAATGACAAAAAAGTAGACCAAAAAATAAAAGAATAAATTTTTATATTAACTGTACTTACCACCACTACGGCGTTTTCTGCGCACAGGAGTATCAACCTGAGAAACTTGTAAAGCATTCGTATCCATAAAGGTTTGTTCCAAAACGGCTTTATCATCAGTATCGATTAAATGTTTAACTTGCCAAACATTTACCGAAGTACGATTTAGGTTGGGATAACGTGTAGCCGGATCTACTGTATAACCACCAATATCACGTTGTAAATTTTCGGGAGTAGTTTGACCCAAAAGCCTATTAAAATGCAATTAAAATTTTTATAAATTTGATAATTTTATACAGAAATACAACCCACCTATAAATACTTTCACGTTGGGCCATTACACCTAAAGTGCTATTGGCAGGATTTGACCATAATTTAATGGCATATGCAGCATCCATACTTGAGAGAAAACCTCGAGCACAACCCGATCCAGTAGGCCAAAATGGTTCTAGTAAACTATCACCCACTAAACATTGCAGCAAACGAAAACCCTTGCGTACTATAACACGACATGAGGATTCGGCGGCAAACATTGATGTAAAATCAAACATGGCTACATCGGGTTTGCCATAATGATTGACAGCAAATTCTAAATTTGGCATTTGATATTTGGTAGAAAATTCAGCAGCTTCACGTGCATAATCTAATAGTTTTTCAGTATTCACATTAACGGAAGCTAATAATTCAGCAGGATCAGCAAAGTCCTGAAAAGAAATAGAAAAATATTTATTGAAACGTTAACACGATTTCAATTACACATTTCATCAGCTTATTATTTGACCCAGCGACCATATTTTAAAAAATTTAATTAGGAATGGATTATACATGTATAATGTAAATATCCTCTTTCTAATTCCCAAACCCGTTTTTAGATATTTTGTATCATATCTGAGATATTCAGTGCATAAATTTAAAATGTAAATCTTTTTTACATATCGATTTTTTTTCAATTGTTAATTAATTGTTGAAATTGCTTTACTCAATTAAAAAACTTAATTGAATAAACAAAAATAAATTGTTGCCGACTTCTTACCTTTAATTAATTAAAGTTTTAATCAATTTCAATTAATTTTTAAGAAGGGTCATAAAATTCAAATAAATTTTTGATTGGGCTAACTAAATTATTAACTGACATAATAATTTAAAGGAATTTTAACTAAAAAAAATATGTTGAGTTTAAATGTTTATTAGTTGAGTTTCATAAATTTAAATTAATTATTAAAGTTAATGGAAATTTTATTTTATTAAAATTTACAACATTATTTAATAAAATTTATAAATGAATTAAAGATTCAACTAATTGTTAAAATGACTTAACCATCCAATTAAACATTGTACTGAACATATTTTGTATTAAAATTAAATAAATCAATTGAAAAGCATCATTAACTTTGATAAATATTTAACTTAAATATACGAGGGCGGATCAATAAGTCCGCGACTTTTCGAACTTCCCTCGTATTTATATGAAATTCAACACTGCTCGCATCAAGTACCACCTGTTAATAGACTACTGTCAAATTTTGAGCAAGTTCCGTCATTTACTTTGCGTTTAACAGCTGTTGAAAACATACAACCTCGTGGATTTTTTTAAAAATGGAAAAAAGTGAATTTCGAGTGCTCATTAAACATTATTTTTTGCGAAAAAAAACCGTCAATCTAACCAAGGAAAAGCTTGATAAATACTATGGTGACTCTGCAACATCGATTTCAATTGTAAAAAAGTGGTGTACTGACTTTCGTTGTGGCCTTACAAGCAAGGAAAATGCCGAACGTTGTGGACGCCCAGTTGAGGTCTCTACACTCAAAACAATTGAAAAAATTCACGATATGGTGTTGGCCGATCGGAGATTGAATGTGCGATAGATTGAGGAAGACATAGGCATCTTACATGGTTCAGTGGTTTAAATTTTGAACAATCAATTGGGTATCAAAAAGCTTTCCGCAAGATGGCTGCCGCGTTTGCTCACAATCGACCATCAACGGAATCGTGTAACAGCTTAGTTTCCATGGCAAAAAACCATGAAGTAGACTACGAATTGCGCCCTCATTTGCCTTATTCTCCGGATTTAGCCCCCAGTAACTATTTCCTATTTCCAAACCTAAAGAAATGGCTCGGTGGAAAGAGATTTAGCTCCAACGATGAAATTATTGATCAAACAAATGCCTATTTGATGGACCTCGAAAAATCCTGCTGTTAAACGCAAACTAAATGACGGAACTTGCTTAAAATTTTACAGTACTATACTAACAGGTGGTACTTGATAGAAGCAGTGTTGCATTTCATATAACTACAAGGGAAGTTCGAAATGTCACGGGCTTGTTGATCTGCCCTCGTATTACCTCAATTTTCATTTGAGTAAATTTTTTATATAAATATTAATATAAGTTAATGAAACTTTATGAATCACTTTTTTACGTAAAATTTTAACAAGAAATTTAATAACAAAAAAGAAAAAATTTCCGCAAAAAAAAACAATTAAAGTAATAAATTCAATTTAACATTTAATAAGAAGGTTGCTTCAATTAAGTCATTTCATTAACTGTGTTAAATAAAGAAATTAAGTACTTCAAGTAATGAACACATTTACAAATTTTAATTAAATAAATTATTTAAAAGTTTCAACAAATAATTTTTAATTTTATTTAAAAAAATCACTTAATTAAATTTTGATTGAATAATTAATTAACTAATTAATTAATGGTAATATTTATTGAAAACCAAACTTTAACTTTTTTAATCAATTTAATAAATAAATTTTATAAATTGATTTGACAAGTTTTTATTAAATTCATTGAATTTCAATTCCAATTTTAGTTTATATGTATACGAGTATCTAAATTTAATACTTACTTGTAATATAACACCTTTATCAATAAGACTATGCTTTTTGGCAGTCATTACAAAGTAATGAGTTTCATCCTTATAGTATACAATATTTTCCAAATCTATACCAGTTGTATGATACAATTCCTTAAAGAACGATTGATTAAATATAAACGCCACACCACTAATTTCCTCAGCCTTAGCTTCAGCCTCTGTTTTTTTGTTAATAAAATTTGCTGTTATGGCAATGGCCAATTTGCCACGAAATTCTTTACGTTTAAAAGCTTCCAAAGTATTACGTTTACCATCGGCACCTATTAGAACATCAAATTCATAATGGGAAACAGCATGATCTGCGGGCGTTATTGAGGCTCTCCAACCACAACCATCTCCACTGGGTTCTATAGTACTTTCAAATGATACACCCTCGTGTATCTCTACGCCCAAAAGTAAGGCTACTTTAAGGAGTATACATTGTAGCTGGCGAATTGATATATGATCTATGGAACCGGCACAAAATTTGCCATAGAATTTCTTTGCGCCCAAATTACGCAAATCGGTAATAACAAAAGGCCACAAATGCAAAACATTATTGCGGGAAATACGATCTCGTTTTTCCAATACCACTACTTTGGCGCCCAACAATTGGGCCTCAATGGCAGTACGAAGACCACAGGGACCAGCACCTATAACTAGAACTCTGGCACCGGTGCAGGCATTACCTTTTGCATAGGCACGATGTGAAGCTCTAGCGTCGAATTTCTTCCACAGAGCCTGTGCCTTCCATGAGCGCACTTTGGTTTTAAGTTTAGGATAGAATTCATTTAGAGGGGCGGGTCGTAAGCCTACAACATCACACATTTGACGATGTAAGCCGAGTATTTGACGCATAGTGGTGGCCAAGCAGAAGAGATCAAACATCTCTGCTGCTGCAGCGGCTGCCTCATTGTCAGCCACTTGTTGCGCCAACAGTTGCTGCTGCTGCATTTGCAGCTTTTGCTGTTGGCGTTGATGAGCTGACCGACTCATGCTGAAAGAAGAAAAAAAAGAAAAATCAAATAAAATTTAAAAATTTATGAAAAACAACATAATATAAAATAAATAATTCTTATATTAGTTAAGGATCAGCTAAACCTAAAACCTAAAATTATTGGCACTTAGTTCCAAAACTTGTTTTTCAAAAGTGTTTCATGATGAAATCACTTTTAAAAAATATTTCTGGAAATGCCTTTAGCCTGTTTCACTTTGTTACAATGTTACCTTACCATTTTACTGTACAAATATAAATAATAAGATTATTTGGAGGAGTTTCTTCTGCCATATAGATTTCTTAAAGATCAGCCGTTAAAATTCAATAAAAAAAAAATCACTATTAAAATAAATAATTTAAATTATTTTGTCGCTATTCGTTTAAAAATGATTATTAATAATGAGAAATTTATATCCTAGTACCTGTACTTTTATATTAAATTTTCATAATTTTCATTTTCCGCTTTTAAAGGGTACAAAAAAAATAGCCAGAAAAGTCAATGAACTTATAAATTTTTATTGTTCCGACATATAAAAAAAACTTCTTTGTATATAATTTACAAAGAATGTAAAAAGTCAGCTTAAGATGATCAATTAATAATGTATTATTTGACAGAATTTATTTATTTATTTATGTTTGTCTGTAAGATGTCATTATGTTTAAATTTATAATGCAATATCCCATCACCATCGAGGGTGCCAAGAGAATTTAATATGACAATTTATTTAAAGAAATGTAAACATTTTATAGCCTTGTTTTATAATTTGTCGTTTAAGGGTTTCAAATGAAACACAAGATGAAAATATTATAAGATAAAGTAATTACCTGCTTATCTACAAATCTAATAAAAACCAGAACTTAATAGGAATTTGCCTTAAACTAAACATTTCAATTTTGATGAAGTTTGAATATGTGATAGAATGTTTAAAAATTATGTATTTTTATTTTGTTTAAGATTTTGAAGGTAGTAAAACTTAAGAAACCCTATGCAAGTGTGACATCGTTGGAAAGGGATTCACTGGTACTATTTTTTTGGTACTTTTTTGCTTTATTAAAATTTGCTGTTGTAACATGACATGAAAACCTTATGCTCAAACATAGGCATTATATTGTATATGTATATCAAACTTCAACCCAAAAATTTCCGTATTTCTTCGCTCTAGATCCCCAAGGTGGTGTTGTTCTAAGATTGTTTTTCTACCACATATCCAAATTTTATTAATTGAATTTAAATTTACAATAATAAAGTCCATTTAATTTAATCAAGAGTTGTCCAAGCTTTTCCGATATTCGGAAAAAAAACTATCCTATCGGAATATTTTTCTGGGTAACGTATTAAAAATTATTTTGAAGAACAGATCACATTTTTTGCTGAAAGCACGTCTGCTAGTCTAAACATCACTAAAGCATTAAATATCAAAAAAAAATAATCTCTAAAGGTCGATTCAAAGAATTTAAGTATTTTTTTTTTTAAAGAGAAGCAACACTCAGGAATTTTTTCCTACTAATTAATGAGTTGCTTTCTTGATGAAAGCTGGTGAAAGATGGCAACACTATTGTTCGAGAGGATAATTCTTAGAACAGTTGTTGTCCGGCCGCGAAAGTTGGCAAAATTGTTGAAGCTCTTTAGTTCATAGCCCCGTTATGCTATTTTACTTCGGTGGGGTTAAGTGCTATAGGAACAGCGACGGATGACGTTGCGATATGTTTGAGAGATAAAAACTCATACATATTAATTTCTAAACTAATGTTGCTGTCGCTGGGGATCGAACGTGCGGAATTAGTGGATCCGTTAGCTTTATGAAAAGAATATTAAAACAAGTACTCGAACGTGTACGTTTCGTAACTTTGCGGACTATTCTTTTAAAAACAGATTTTCTCTCCATTTTTTCGTGAGAGTATAAAACAGCTGATTAGTTTTTGTTCATGTGAAAAAAAAAAATCAAAAAACAAATAGAAAAGAAATAAAAGAGTTTAAAATATTTAAAAAACACATTTTGAAAAACATAAAAAAACATACAATGGATGATGAAAGTCTGATGTTGTTGGTCCAGGGCAATGATGTGGTGTATAATTAAAGAAGCCCATATTATAGATTGCCGGACAAAGCAAATGGGAGTCCCAGGTAAATAAAAATAATAAATAACTATGTATATAAGAAATTTATTTGTACTAATGGAGGAAATAAATTACAAAAGGTGGTCGCCAAAAGGCGACCGAGCAGGCTGTGGTGCTACTTTTAAATATTGGTGGCCAGTAATGGACAGTTTGGGATTTTTTAGCACCACATTTTGCTTCTCGTTCGTAAGTATGAATAATAAGAACTTTTTAACAAAATAAAACGCAGTTTTCAAATTTTTACTTTTTTATTTTATTCTAGAGAAATATTTTAGAAGAATTTTCTTCATCATCATCGTCATTCTCTCTACAAATTCCATTATCATCTTCAGAAACTCTATCTTCACTACCATCAACCGTCGGATTTTCACAAAATTCATCAAATATTTGTTTAATGTCACCCGCCGAAATAATTAACATTGATACACCCACCGTTAAAAAACACCTTCAATCGAAGCAGAACCCATGGAAACTTTACACATCGTAACAACACTCAATTCAGCTATGTCAACAAATTTTTTTCACATTCATCTTGAAGAAATGATTTATATTTTTATATACGAGTATTTACAATACTTTTTTAATTAAATTAATTCTTTTAAAATAAGTTAATATAATTATTTTTTTTATTATAAATTATTGGAAATAACCGCAAAGCATAAAAAAGTTTTTTTCGTTTGTTTACTTTGTAATTGTCAAACCATATGACTCGTTTCCTTAATTTGAGTAAGTTCTTATACAGATGTTCCCCGTTTACGTTTACGAAGCGTTACGTTACGCTCAAAAAATGAAGCCTTACACCACAACGCCCACTTTGCGATATAGATCGGATTTTTTTCCTTTGATCTTATATATTTTTTTTTATCATTATATTTTTTTTAAACCAATATTTATGTAGTGCTGAGTATCTACTCAAATATTGTGAATTTGCCAAAAGGTCAAAATTATCTTCAAAAAACCTATATCAACTATTTTATTTACAAGAATTATTTTGATTCTATCTAGAAAATTATTCAATAAAATGTGTCAAAATATTTATCTATATTGTACTTTAAGGGCCTAAAGGCAGACATCATTTTTAAGTTTTTTTTTTCATTTTATGAACAAGTTCAGTAAACTTTAAAAAAAATAAATATATAAATAAATAATAGTTGTATGCATCTTATAGATACAAATTGAAATACAATTCTTTATCATTTGCAGTATTGTACTAGTATTATAAAGAAACGGAAAAAAAGTCAATAATATAACAAAAATAACAACATAAACATTCATCGACAGAGGCAATGTAAAGATTCTTTTACAAAAAGATTTCAAAATTATTAAACACAGAAAAATATTTGTATACATATCGCAAGTAACAGATGATATAAAAATCTTCACATAATTTGTAAATGAATATTTTACTAGTCACAGGATATTGTCGGAGTATAATCGAAAATTCCCAAATCGTAAATAGGGAAAATGACGCTGGAGGTTATGTCACCATGTCCGAAGTCGGCTTTGCTGGGGAAAAGTTTTCAACACATTTTCTATCCGTCATTCAATAAATCACAATAGTTCGGTCGACTTTTTTCAATGTGTTTTTTTTTCACCTATGCTTTTAAAATTTTAAAAATTTGGCAGCTCTGGGGCCAATACATAGGCAATATCACAGACTACCAATGACATATGACATTGCAGAGATTTGCAAAATAAGATAGAAAAAGTAAACTCCATATAAATTGTATGGTACATAGTTTTTTTGTATAACTAACTATCCCTTTCTGTGTATCACTGTAATTTTGACATTTTCCTTTGCTCATTTTCTAGTCACCATTTTGATTCCATCAGCTGTCTGAAATGATTCAATACATCTAAAGAAAATCTTAGTCGTTTGCTGCGACTTCCATTGATTTTGAAAACTTCAGTTTAATTATTGTTCTGGTTAACGTAATAAAATTCAGTCCTTACATAGACGAAGAGCAATATGGGTATTAAATTTTTTCATTTCATAAGTACACTTAAAAAAGTTTGTAAGTTAAAATAACTGAAAATATCATTTAAAAGAAATGATATTTCATTTAAAAACCGGTCTACTTAATTTTCATTTAAATTAAATGCCATTTGTTATTTATTTTTAAATGTTGATTAATCAACTGACACATCCGTAAGAAACAACTGATATAATCAGTTAAAATAAATGTCAAAATTTTACCTACCAATCCTTAAAAAATAAATGATTTTTTCATTTATTTGAAATTATTTCCGTTTTTGTATTTTTTTTAATATTAGGCACAATACAAAATGTATGTATGCATATGAAGCTTTAAACACTTTTTGTGTGAATGTATTTGTATATGTATGTGTGTTTATGAAGTTCTTGTAAATTGTATTGAAAAATTTTGTATATATACAACCAATTTAAATAAAAAAACAAATTGAAATTTTTTGAATATTTTTTTTTTTGAAATAGACAGCAAGCAAAATTTAAATTTGTAATAACTCTTACGGACACAAATAAACCACAAGTTTCCGTTTTGTGGGTAATTTTTTATTAAATTTCAAACAAATAAAAAAATATATGAAACTGAAAAAAATCGGTAAATGATAGTAAATTATTTCGAATAAATGTATAAAAAAGTTAATATAGATGTTTCTTTGAAAAATAAATGTATCTTCCTTTATTTTTAAATGTAACGGATAACTTTTTTATTAAACTACAAACAGTTAACTACATAATATTCTGAGTGTACTTTAAAGCTAAAGATTTAACAGTTTGCCAGTGCTCTTTTTTTTTGTAGGTACATAAATTAATTTGATTTTTTACCCCACATAAAAATATCAACGATTTTACTCCCTAAATACAGTGTCAGCAAAAACTAATTAAAACATGTTTATTTCTTTAAATGCAGTTTAAAACTAAAAATCATACTCATATTCTGTAAACGCATATCGGTTGACAGCATTCTATTGTTAATAAAAAATACTTTATTTTAAATATATGAGGAAATAAGAATATCAGAATCTCATTGAATGAAGGGCCAAAACATACTGAACTAATAGAAAGAAGATACACTCACAATATATTTTCCGTTACTGACTGTAGTTTATTTAAAAAGTAATATGCAGAGTTTGTTTTTAAATGAAGAATCAATTGAAATTCATAGAAATATATTTTTTAACTATTTGAATCAGTCATTCAAAAAACAAACTAAACAAATTTACAAACATTCAGTAGGAGTTGATATTTTCTGTTAAATGTAAAATTTTGTGTTTTCTGTTTCTTAAAATAGAAATTCATATAATTCCTTTTTGTTTTTTTTTTACCAAAATAGTTTGTTTATATACAAAATTATTTCCATAAAAATTACAAAAAATTATTAAAATATAGATACACACATAGAAAATAAATATATATACATCTGTGTGTGTTGTGTTTTGTAAAATTACATACAAATAAAAACAAAAATTTCAATTTGAAAAAACTACAAAAATGGTTTTTGTTTACGTTTTGTCAGTTAAAAATTAGTGGTTATTTTAAACGACTTTCGATTGATTTTACTACTTTTGTGGATTATTAAACATTGATTGGAAATAAACAACAAAATGCGCTGAATATAATGGAAAATCAGTAGTCCTCTTTTTGATTGTATTTTTGATTAATTTAATATGTATTTTAGATTATTTTTAACGAAATAATATTGTCGGTGTATTATTTTTTTAAGTTACTCAAAATTTTTCTTAAAATAAATGAATGAATTATCCTCGAAAATTGTATTAACACTTAAAAAATATTTTTTTTTTTGGTATTGGGTCTTAGATACAAGATATGTTAAAATGTTTCATATTATCCTTTAAGTGTATGGACCAAAACTAACGTTGATCCTCCTCCTCCTCCATTAACCATAGAGTACTAATGTTTGTCGATTCGACGAGCATTGCTATTTATTTTGCTATGGATGTAAAATGTGATTAGTACTCTAGGGTTAAGAAAGAGAGTGGACCTGTAAGACGGGCCATGGTGCGTTTTGGATTGAAACATTTTCCCCACTTTGTTCCAACTTTGAACCATATTAATTAATATACATATATATAAAAAAATATATATATTTTTTTTAAAATTTAAAATATCATCTCCTGTGTACTTAGTACAAGTACCAACATTAATAAGTAGATATTATATATAAATTCTACAATAGGATCAAGATCAAGAAAAAATCAACATAATAGTTTTATTTTGCTGCACATACAATAACAACAACAATGCAAAGAGGTGGCTGACAGTAACGCCAACGAATCTTTATATTATTTTTTAATGTTTACATTATGAAAAATAAAAAAAATATATAATAATGAAAAACCAGAAATAAACTTCAAGTGGGTCGATAAAAACCAACTGAAAGGAAAACGTCAGACATACAGACCGACAGATAGGCGGACGGATGGACGGACAGACTTCCACATATATACGAAAGAACATTTAAACTATTAAATACAATATTTATTCATTCATACACGTGTGTGTTTATTATTATTATTATATTAAGTACCTATGGGATGTACTGTATCTAATACATATATACATATGTACATTGTACATATGCATGTGCATTGCACATATATGTAACATAGATATACAATAAATAGTAAATGATGAAGATGAGGTGTTGGCCACAAAGATCATCATGCAAACAAACTGACTCGAATGACTGACAACAAAACAATAATTATAACATGACGACGATTCTGATGATGACTACAATGATGATAATAAAAATGCTTTTAGTCAATGTTAATAAAAAAAAAAAAGTTCTTGTTGTCATCAAAATGGTCGACCAACCGACCGATGGTGTCGGTCATTGCCGTCCTCAATTGTATTTTTCCACAAACGATACTTAAACTAGAGTAGATATTTTCTACTTTTGTTAATAATGATAATTTAATTATACACCATTTCCATTAATTACGAAAACATAATACATATGTACATATTTTCCCACACAACTTATCCAAATTTTTCGAATGCAGTGGCAGCAAGAAATATATGATGGATCGAAAAACACATAGTACACAGAACACAGAGGAAGCAAAAAATGATTTCGAATAAACGATAATAAAAATTTCAGTTACATGAAGCAAAAAAATCTTCAAAACGGTATCGTTAGATGATTATCGTCCTATAGAATTCGGGCCATGACTATAAGAATGACCCTGAGTACTTAAAGGCGTGGCAATTACGCGCCGTATTGCAATTTGATTGCTGTTCTTCAACATATTGAACCATTTTTTTTCCCGACTGGCTATGCATGAAGAAGCGTTAGTTAATATGAGCATGTTTTCTTCCCAAGCTTTGTGCCCAATTTGTCGTGCTATTATCAAGGACGCCACATTATATTGTTAATTATTAAAAATCGATACACATTAACATTTTTTAACTGAACTTATTTTTTTTTGTAATTAAAAGAAAACAAATACACTACAAAAATATTGCACAGAAAATTATCAAAGGTGCAATAATGTCATAAAGGCTTTATTCACTTCCCCGATTGAAATAGCACCATATGGCTTTATTGCCTACGGCATTATTTCACGGCGCAAGTACAACACAAAAAATGCATCTGTCGTGCGACACAAAAATTCTGATAGATTTTAGGAAGTACTTAACAATTGTGAACTTCAAATTTAAAAATTAGCTCTACTTTTTAGAATATTACAAATTTGACTTCTGCCGCAAAATGACAGTATTTTTCTTTGAAATTTTTTTTTATTTTATATACCTGAGGAAATTACGGATAATTTTTATAATGGGTTTAAGGTACCCAATATACATTGAAAGTTTAAAATTCAAGTGCTTTAAATAATGCTTGTAATGTGCTTTATTTTTAGGTCTTTTTACAGTCAAAATCAAGTTCATAACATACAAATAAAAATATGAGTTTTTTGTTTTATATTTCTAGTTTATAGTTATTATTTCTAGTTTATAGCGAGCTTTCAACCTCCGAGCTTTCAGAACCCAAAGTTTTAGACAAAGTAGAGCCTCTAAAACTTTTGTTCAAATTTACAAATTCAAAAGATTTAAAGATTTTTATAAAATCTGAGTTCTTTCCATAGATTTTAACCAAAAGGTAAGGTACATTTATATGAAGCTAAACTCTGTTCTTACATTATCTTTTTTCTTATTTCAGAAAGATTCTACAAATTTCTACGCTTCTAAATAAAAAAGGATAAGTGAAAAAACATCGAGTCAAAAAATTAAGACTTAATATAAAAAACTAAAATTATAAAAATGTATGTATCAAAATCAGTCATTACCATTTTTTATGGCTTTGTTTAAACTTGAAGTTACACTCAGAAAAGAAAGTAAGTACAAAAATTTACTAATTTACTAATTTTCTACCAATTTTTAGAAAAAAAAATATTTAGCAAATCTTTTTATTATTTACATTTTACAATTTACAGAATTTTTACAGAATATTTACAAATTTTAGCTGCTAATTTCAAAAATCATTTTACAAATTTTTGAAAACCGATTTGCTAAAATTTGCAACAAAAAATATATTAATTTTAAAAAAGTGAAAAAGTTTTATTTCTAATTAAAACTTACACCTACAAACTTAAAATGCATTGAAATGTTACATAGATTAAACAAGGCATCGGAAGTGAATATACGAGTACCAACTCATGTCTGAAAATAGGACATCCACTTAAAAGAGCACTAAAAAGTTTTTTAGTTCTAAATATCAGCCCTAAAAGCAATTAAAATTTGATCTTAAAAGCGAAAAAAAATTGATCAAAATATTTTTCAAAACAGAAATTACCAAGTTAAAACAAAATTATTAATTCGTTTATGTTTTTACAATTTATAAGCCTTTGATTTTTTTTAATTTTGTCAAAAATATTTTTTAATAAAAATAAATGAAATAAAAAAATTTTGATGCTCGATAAAAAAAATTTATTTGAAATTTTCTACTAATATTAATAATATTTAGTCAATTTTTTTTGCTGATTTTAGCAATCAGATTTCAAATTCCACTTTACAAAAAGTTTACTAAAATTTATTAGCGGCAGCTAATTTTTTCTTCAAATTTCATTGTACGCAGACGTCAGCAGACATGTGTTGCTCAAATTAGCAAAAATTCCCGTAATAACAGCTAAATTTTCAGTTGTCATTACAGACTCTTTGGTGAGTGTAGGACTTGAAAACAAGTGTTATTATTATGTTGTCTGAACTTGAATTGATCGAATAAAAGTATATTTTCACTGTTATGTTCGATTTGAATTCCAGTGTTCGTTTTGCTGGAATATGCTATTAAATTAAAGTGTAATTAAATTACAAATCAAGGCTTGAAATTGGAAAACATGACTTGAATAACACTCGATTTTAGCTATAATTCCAGCAAAAATGCTTTAGGGTACGCAGTCTGAGCTTTTAAAACAGTGTCAATTTATTTTGATTAGATGAAGGATGTAGGATATTCAGCAATTTTATTAATAAATTTTCGTCGCCTTATTTTTAATGTATAAAAATATCAATTATTTGCAGTTTTAATTAATTTTTTTCTTAAAATTAAATCAGAAAGATCTGCGCGCCCCAAAGTCCATCAGAAATAATAAGTTGCCACCCCGATGCATCGAATTTTTTCTTAAACTATTGTACTGTGCAAAAAGAGCAAGTTTTCTTTAAGTTTCCAGTTAAACCTCCCTTTTTCAATCCTTTTCCATTATATGTCAAAATGACAATGCATTGTTTATTGAGTCAGTTTTCCGTATAGGAAATTATTTTTCATTATTGTGATTAATTTCGCAAAAATTTTTTGTTTTTGTAAGTGGGTGGTGGTTGGAATAAAAACAATAAAACATGGCGAAAGAATGAATCATTTTCGAAACATACACATTTTAAGTTTACTTAAGACATGCTATCAAAAAAAAATACACCCTTCAAATTATTTTAAATGCATATTATTTTGTATTTGATTGATATAAACAACCCTCATCTTTTACCAGAAAAAAAATGTAATAAACTATTTACCATGAAAGGGCATCATATTTTAGTATTGATCTTGAAAATCTCCCATATTCGCAGTATTTACTATAAAAGAAAGGAACATTTTTAATTTTGCCTGTTTATGAATGATGTCTTATTTTGGATAATAGCCAAAGAATTATTAATTTATTTCGGTAAAATACTTATTGGGTGACCATACGACATTTTCGAAATATTCTCCATCAGTTGTGTTGCGTTTTAATAAGTCTAAAATTTTAAATTTTCAATTACAAATATGAAAAACCATAACAAATCTATATAGCTTAAGAATTTTTGTTGCGAGGTGACCATTTTCATTCCTAATTTGTATAAGTGTATTTCTTTAAAACATTTAATAAATCATATTAATCTTTCTAAATATATTGAAACATCGTATAAGAGTCATCGTCCAAAATATATGGAAAAGGCATCCACAAATCGAAGTTCAGCTGAACTCACTAGGAAGGTATCTTAAAGGGTTCTCTCCGATTTTAATTAAATTCAAATATGCGATATAGGAAATAAAAAGTAGAGACACGTTTAAGCGTTAAGAAGTGAGATTTAAAAAAAAATAATCGGTTTTTGTATGGAAACATGTCTTAAATTTATGAAATTTAGATATTTTTAAGTCCGTGACTTTTAGAACTTCCCTTGTAGTTATATAATATGACTACTGTCAAATTTTGAACAATTTCCGACATTTACTTTGCGTTTAACAGCTGTTCAAAACATACAACCTCGTGGCTTTTTTTAAAAATGGAAAAAAGTGAATTTCGAGTGCTCATTAAACATTATTTTTTGCGAAAAAAAACCGTCAATCAAACCAAGGAAAAGCTTGATAAATACTATTGGGACTCTGCACCATCGATTTCAATGGTAAAAAGGCGGTTTACTGACTTTTGTTGTGGCCTTACAAGCACGGAAGATGCCGAACGTTCTGGACGCCCAGTTCAGGTCTCTTCACCCAAAACAATTGAAAAAACTCGCGATATGGTGTTGGCCGATCAGAGATTGAATGTGCGATAGATTGTGGAAGACATAGGCATCTCACACGGCTCAGTGGTTTCAATTTTGAACGATCACTTGGGTATGAGAAAGCTTTCCGCAAGATGGCTGCCGCGTTTACTCACAATCGACCACCAATAGAATCGTGTGACAGATTAGTTTCCATGGCAAAAAACCATGAAGTAGACTACGAATTGCCCCCTCATTCGCCTTATTCACCCGATTTAGCCCCCAGTAATTATTTCCCATTTCCAAACCTAAAGAAATGGCTCGGTGAAAAGAGATTTATCTCCAACGATGAAATTATTGATCAAACAAATGCCTATTTTATGGACCTCGAAAAATTCTGCTGTTAAACGCAAAGTAAATGACGGAACTTGCTCAAAATTTGACAGTACTATATTAACAGGTGGTACTTGATGGGAGCAGTGTTACATTTCATATAACTACGAAGGAAGTTCGAAAAGTTACGGACTTATTGATCCGCCCTCGTTGTATTGATATGGGCTATATTTGCGACAGGGCTGCCACATATTTAAAAAATTTTAAATATGGATGAAAAAAGCTATTCGGGAAAAGTCGCCTAAAAGCCGAATCATTACGATATAAACAACTATGACAACCTCTCGATTAAACTAATTATATGTGAATTTATACAAATGTGATATTAAAAAAAAATATTCTTAAGGATAAAAAATTATAAAAAGCGTGACATGTTCTGGCAAGCCTATTATACTGGTAGTTTTCAAGCCACCCGTCATTTGATACCCAATTTGTATACAGTTGTTTGAAATTATAAAAAAAAAAATCAAATAAACGCAAAATGTTTAATTTTTGACTTCACTTCTTAACTCCTAAACGTGAGAATCTTCTATTTATTTTCAAAATTTCGTTTCGTAAAATCTTCTGGCCGCTCTAGAATTTTGATCAATAAGTAAATTTTTCAATGTTTCTTCTGTTTTGTTATTCTGACAGCACAATTCAAAAGCAGCAGCAGCAGTGGCAACAACACAAATGTGCACTCATTCATAAAGAAAAGTGAACAAATTTTACCTGCTTTAATAAAATTTAATACACAATTATCATTAATATTATTTTCTGTGTTTTAAAAAAGCGTTTCAAAAAAAAACAAACGTGGGGTGCGCAAAATATGTATACAGTACAGATATACCTCGATTAAGGTAAACCAGGTAGAATTTCAATACAATCCCGGTTTTTTTATTATTTCGTTAAAATATACTAATATTAAACATAATTATCTAATAAAGAATAAGTCAACACGCACTAACCGTTAAATAAATTATGATTTTTACGGAGTGTAATAAATATTGGGAAATTAAGAAAAAAAATCTTGAGATCCCGGAAATGACCGATTAACAATAACCCAGCAAAAAAAAATTCTAGTCATTCTGTGACTATAACTTCTTTCATTGCTTCCTAAACTTCAGTTGACATTCTTTTATGGTTTTTTGGTGTTATTCTAAGGCACATCCAAAAGAATTCATGTGTTCATATTTCAAATGCAGTGATCTGGATATAAACCCGATGCATATCTTTAAAAATCACTCTTCATTACTTCTAAAGCATATGTTATAGTTTATCGTTTTTTTTTTGAATCTAAAGCATTTATTCAAATCGAAAAAATAGTTCTGATGAAATTTTTTAATTTTTTTATTAAATCATTTTTTATATTTTAGTTTAAAATTTCATGAGGGTTAGAATTTATGCAGTTTTGCAATTTTTAAAAATGTTTTGAAATATGAAGAAAACAGATTTTTTTAACCTTTAATTGAAACTAGCTGGCCTGTCATTTGCATTTTTTCAGCCTTAAATATTTATGACGACGCAATCTGTGCATTTTTGCATTATGTTTATTATTTAACACTACACCATTTCCAATTTTAATTCAGAATTTATCAAAATAATTTTAAAATTGTGTAAAACTTATTTCAAATTACACAAAAAGTTTTAAAATTGTGCAAAAATTATTTAAAATTGTTCAAAAATATTTTAAAATTGTCTAAAAATGTTTCCAAATTGTACAACCATTTTTTAAATTATCCAAAAATATTTTAAAATTTGTCTAAAAATTCATTAAAATTTTTGAAAAATGTTTCAAAAGTGCTTTTTCACTAATGCAGAATTATTTATTTGTTTTAGTTAAGAGAATTTGTATATCAATGCACAAATTTCACTTTCTTAATCTTATTTTTCTGCATTCTTATGAATTAAATTTTCATCAAAGCTTAAATACTGCAAAGTATATTAACATTTTCCACTCATGCATCAGAATATCTAATCATTGTATTATCATTTTATCACTCTAAGGAGTAAAGTATGATTAATTCTAGTAGCTTCATTTGAATACTTCCATTCTAATGTTAAATTAATCGATGAAACCATTAGAAAAGAAGTGATGCCTTTGCCATAGTAGTGATGCTTTTATTGCTTCTTTGGCAGCTTAATTTTTGCTGGGAAAACATGAAAAGTAGCTTAATACACTGCGGGAAGGGGTCAATTAGGAACTTGTACCTGTCCCGTGATATGTAAGAAAAGGACCGGTTCCGAAAGTACATATCACGAGATAGGTGAAAAGAGGATCGGCTCCTAAAGTACCTACACTCACCAAAAAAAGTCTGTAATGGCAACTAAAAACTTTGCTGTTATTACGGGAAATTTTGCTAATTTGAGCCCTGCGTTATTTTTTTGCTAATCTTAGCAACACATGTCTGCTGACGTGTAGTACAATGAAATTAGTAGAAAAGTTAGTAGCCCCTACTAAATTTTAGTAAACTTTTTGTAAAGTGGAATTTAAATTCTGTTTGCTAAAATCAGCAAAAAAAGAAAATAAAAATTTACTAAATATTACTAATATTAGTACAAAATTTAAAATTTATTTGTTTTATCGAGCACCAAAATTTTTTAATTTTATTTATTTTTATCAAAAAATATTTCAGACAAAATTAAAACAAAAAATCAAAGGCTTAAAAATCTTAAAAATTGTTAAAACATAAACGAATTTATTATTTTGTTTTAATTTGGTAATTTCTGTTTTGAAAAATATTTTGGTCATTTTTTTTTTTACTTTTAAGGTCAAATTTTAATTGTTTTTAGGGCTGATTTTTGAAATAAATAAACTTTTAAGTGCTATTTTAAGTGGATGTCGGTGTCTTCACTTCCGCTCCCTTTTCTTTAACCTATGTAACATTTTTAGGCAATTTAAGTGTGTATGTATAAGTTTTAATTGGAAATAACATTTCCTTCAATATCCACTTTTTTAAGATTAGAAATTTTTTTTTGCTAATTTTAGCAAATCAGTTTTCAAAAATTTGTTAAATGATTTTTAAAATTAGCAACAAAAATTTTTAAATATTTTGTAAAAATTCTGTAATTTGTAAAATGTACAAAAATTGTAAAGTAGGATTGAAAACCATTTACGAATTTTTCTACTAACTTTTTTTCTGAGTGTACCAAGTGACCGGCTTAAAAGTCATGACATGTTCTTTGCCTTTGTTCTGTAATATGTTCTTTTGGGTTAGTTGTATGACATGTTCTTAAGACTAGTTCTGTGACATATCGCAGAGGGCAATTGACGCCCTCCTAGGACAAGCCCATGTAAAAGTGACCGGTCCTTTTCATATATAAAAAACCGGTCCCGTGACCAGTCCCTATCACAATGAACCGGACACGTGATGAGTCCAGGGATAGGTGCTTTTCCCGCAGGGTAGTTATGAATGTCGAATTCATATTGAAATATCCGTGGTTAACGTATTACTCTGGCTATTTTATAATAAAGGTACCCAGGCATAATAATAAGATCGACACAGTGTTGGCCAAGCATCAGCTACGGTCGGTTTAGCGTTGGATTAACATGGGATTAATAATCTTGACAGTATTGTCCTATTACTTTATTGTTAACTGCGGCCAGCCGTATGTTGAAGCGAACTTGCCATCGTTGGTGTAAGGTCGGTAATTAAAAAAAAATTATGCAAAATACCTTAAATTCAATAAATACCTTAATTTTAGTAAATTCAATTATTTTTTTTATAAAGTTACATTTACACAAATTCCGTTAATCCTAATTTGTTGTCACTACATTAACCGAAAATAATATAAATTTTTTTCAAAGTAGTTTAAAACATTGAATTTTATTTGAGTTCTCACTCTTACCACGATAATATGTTGGAACCCACCAAATGACAATATTGTAGGTTTACCTGTACCATACAAAATATAGAATAATCATACAAAGAAAATAAATATTGTATGATGAAACATAAAAATAGAAGAATTATTCGCTTTTTCCACAAATATATTTATTTTAATTTAATTGATAGGTACATTTGAATTTCCTCTACTTTGATGACTGATTTCCTCTTCAAATAATAACCACTAATATATTTTATCTGGATATTTTTAATTTGAGAAAAATATAAAATAATTTAATTTTAGTTAAACAACCCTAGAATATTTTGGCAGTATTGACAGATCTACAAATATATTTTTACAAATTTCTATCAATTATATTATATTCCAAAAAAAAATAAAATTTCAAAAACATGTTTACAGTTTGAGCATTACAGGGTTAATTTTTTGATAAATATCTTTTTCAAACAAAATGTTGCAATTTAAATGAAAAACCACTAATTAAAACATGAAACAAATCGATGATAAATACTTGTCGTTGCTTTTTAAAATAATTTGAATTTTTAAAACAAAATTTAATTAGACACAAACTAAAATGTACACAAAAATTTAGTTTTTCTACATACAATTCGTAGAAATAATATCCATTTTCGCAATATCAAGATGAAAAACTATTTAAATTAAATTATGTATTTAGTAGACGTAGTGAAAAAAAAAAACAATAAATGTTTTTCGTCTATGTAAATATGGTGTACTGTATGAATAAATGTTTTGTAGAGTGTCTGTCCCACATCTGCTTTTACCAAACACTATACTAAAAAAAAATGTGGTAATTAATCGTCCGACATCAATTCATTTTGGTTTCAATAGAACTGATACAGAGGATGTTAGAGCAGGGGCGGATGCTGATATATTTACTAGTTAATTTTTCTTTAACACTTTCACTACACATTTTTTTTCTGCTGTAATTTTTCTGACAAACTTTGTGGAAGATAGTTCTATGCCAAAAAAAAATATTTATGTTTTGTTTTGGTCTTGCTTTTAAGGTGGTCCAAAAAAATTCAAACTAACAATTATTGAAAAAAATATGGTCTGCCAAAATAAATCTCAAAAAAGTTTAATTTAGAGGTAGCAGATCGCCATTGAAGTTGTAAAATTGTACTTGTTTTAGTATTTTAAATTAATTAAAAAATAAGAAAAATTAAATATAAATAGTTTCCTTCATGGATGTAGAACAAAAACACCTTAAAATAGGTCAGTTGTGAATGATTTAATCTATTTAGAGGGTTGTTTTTCTTTCTTTATCTCCAGAAATTTTAATAAAAGTGCACTCTAAAATAAATTTTGACTATATCCGGCTTTTGACGATATTCATAATGACTGACAACTAAGTTCAAAACGTAGACAATATGGCCACAAACCAAAATCTCGACACGAGATTTTAAAGTCTGGCAACTTTGAAAAATTTTGCGAAAAAATACTATCGATGAAAACTATTTCTTATTTGGTGTTAAAATTAAACAAATCTATACACAGTAGAGTTAAAAGTTCTCACACTTCATTACCGAAAGAAAAAAAAAACTTTAAAATCTTTTTGGCATCTTATAAAAAAAAATTTAGATTTTTGAACTTTTGTAAGTTATGCCAAATTTGCAGGAACATCAAAGTCGATAAATATCTGAGAAATGATACTAGATTGATAAGTGTTTCAGAATTAAAAATATATATCAAATTTACATTTTTTAAAAATTTTCAACAAAAACTTTTTCGAAACTCATTTCTTCACGTATGATAATAATTATTTAAGACTAAATAACTGTTTTGATCAAAAATCGGAATTCGGATTGTTTGTGAATTGTTCTGGATTTCAGAAGAGATAAGAAAGTTTTGTGAACTTGTGATAATAATCAGCAATGAAACCTTCGAATAACGGACACCACTTTCAGTTTATAAAGTTTTACTTTGGGAGCGCAAGTGTTTTTTTTTAATTTTAAACCTAGATTATCTATGTATTTTGACCCACTATATATGGTGAGAGTATATATCAATTTTTCATTCCGTTTGTAGCACCACTAAAATTTTTTTCACCACTAAAATTTTATTTCACCACAAACATTTTTTTACCCCAAATTTTTTTTTTTCGACCACGAAATTTGTTTTCCACCACAAAATTTGTTTCCACATCCAAAAATGTTTTTCACCTCAAAAAATTCTGTTCACCTTCATAATTTCACTTCTAAAGTTTTTTGCATTATTTGTATCAGTACAGTAAAGAACATTTTTTTAGAATATTGGTGGAGGGTATTCAAAGATTCGGCACAGCCGAATTTAAGTTGTTTTTTACTCTTTTTAATTCTTATTTTTTATTGATTCCCTTCTTTCAACCCGCCCCTGATTGCAGTGTATGCAAAACGCATGACATAACATTGTATATGAGCTTTTAAATGGTTGTTGCCACTGTTCTTTTCCAGTTACCCAGAAAAACTTTAGTAATGGGTTGTACTTATTGCATATATTACATGGTATTACTTTGCCGTTAGCAGTAAAGACAACGTATAACCGCTAAGAACATCGCTATGTTAAAATAATTACATTATGAATAACACACTCAATCGGCAATCTCTGAAAGGGGTCGCGCTGGAAAGGAATCTTGTGAGAACCAACTGGCGACCAATAATAAGGTAACACTTATTTGGGTACCCCGTCACAGTGGGCATGAAGGCAATGAACAAGCGAGACTAGAAGCGGAACTGTCAGTTATAGGTAAGAGTCCTCAATTTGGTTTTACGAAAAAGGACATCACAAATATGATATCAAATCTAATCAAGACGAAGGCCATTGAATATCGGAACAAACAGAAACCACTGAAACATTCAAAGAAGTTCCTATCATACAATGAAAAGAGGGGCAGATAAGCCCTTGAGATGAACAGACCAAATCTAAGACTCCTATGCGGAGCACTCACAGCACACTATCCATGTAATTACATCCTAAACAAAATGGGACATGATCGAGATACGACATGCAGATATTGTATGGAGAATGAGGAGACCATGGAGCATGTAATGGCTAAATGTCCTGCCTTTGCATACCTACGATTTATCACATTTGGCAGACCTGATATTATGGAGGAACAATACAAGAAACTGGAAGTGAAGAATATTGTACTGCTACTCAAGGCTGCACTGGAGAACAACTAAGGAAAACACTAGAGGGTGCACAATAGATCTACTTGGTCGAGGTGCTGGAGATACAGACTACTCAACCCAACTACATCGTAAATCGTTATAGAATTTATTTCAATACAAATAAGACCCAAAGTTTTATATTGACTTATAGGACTGTGTGGTAGGTAGTCAATGTCATCAGTAAATATGGGTGGTGCCAGTATCGAAGAATCGAATACTCTTGATGTTCCGGGCATGAAAATTCAGTGTGTTAACCGTTGGAATAAGTACGTATTTGAAGTGCCGAAAGAAGCATTCAGGGGTCTTGGATTCCTAAAACGGCGTAAGAAGTATTTCACTCCATCCAATCTCCTTACTAATTACATCACTTACATCCAACCGAAGATGGAATACAACACCCATATATGGGCAGGAGCTTCAAATACTCGTACTATTGACTTATTGAATCATCGTAGGAATGTAGGTTGTGTATCATTGTCCTATCAATATTATCCTGGGAATTTGTTGCGCGGAGATAAGTGAACTGATCCCTAGATTCCGGATTTATATTCGAAATACTCGCTTATTTAGTATAGTAAAGCACATCCTTTTGTGGTCGACTGTCCAATGAATCGCACAACACATTACAGGCAAAATGCGTTAGTCAGTCATACAAATCGTATGTTTAAAGTTCCCCACAGAGGTCTTCCCTGTAATTTATAATATAGAGAATAACTTATTATTCTAATTCAAACACAATGCACTAAATTAGTAGGGGTATCCCCTGGGTGTCGTAAACAAAATACTACTAAAATTCAACTTGTCTTTAAAGATAATCTTCAACCAAATGTATGTACCAGAGAACTGCAAAATCAACTTTTTTCTTGATTTAATCATACACAAAAATTCTTGTTCACATTTAATAATTCAACAAAATTCACTGTAGAATAAAATCAGCATCATGTTACTGAACGCGTAATTCGGATCAGTTTGAATCATATGTCGATTATGTCTACTGCAAATTTAATTACTCAACAAAAAGTCAGCGTTGAATAAATCAGAAAAAACAACAAACAACGCATATGAGTGTATTCATAATTAAAACAAAATAGAAACACATTTCATAAATAATATTGTTTACATTAGGGTGGGACTTAAATTCGCTTTTTTAGAATTATTATTAGTAACAAAAATATTCTTCTTTGTGAAATATAAATATTTTTTTGGAAAAAAAATTTAGGTCGATATCTCAGGCTTGCTTATCCGGAAAAATTTAAATATTGTCTAAATTTTTGTTCATCTATTTTGATTGGAAAATTAGGCAATATTTAACTTTAACCGGATTGGGCGAGCCTGAGATGTCGGCCTAAATTAAAAAAAAAAAAATTTCACAAAGAACAATATTTTTGGTATTCCTAATAAACATTCTAAAAAACGTATTTTAGACCCACCCTAATATACATATAACATTTATGAAATGTGTTTCTACAAAACCACCCCCCTTTTTATAGATAAGAAACTATTTTGTATTAATTATGATTACACTCATACACGTTGTTTGTTGTTTTTTCTGATTTATTCTACATCAAAATAATTATTGTTGGCTCGAATGAACAGAATAAAATCAATGGTTTAACAACGAGCGATGATTATAAATCAGTGACAAAACAATTTGCACGTCGTTTGATTTATTTAAAATCAACAACAAATATGTGTGTATATTCAGCGTTTAAACGCAAACACATTTATTCTTGTGTTGATTGCGTATGAACGTTTTGCAATCAACAAATGCATTTCTCTGGTATGTACACTGTACATTAGTACAGTACTTAGCACTTTCGTTTTCTTATAACAAACCGCATTATTTGGTGTAATAGAAAGTTTTGCTGGGTTGGTTTGTGCGAATATATTTATTCTTGCGAAATATGCTTACTATGCAGTCAGTTGTAGTTACAGTTTGTTGCAAATCTAAGCACTTTACCAATTGTTTTGGCATCATGTAGGATTTGCAGATTTCTCATGTGTTTTTTTTTTTCGGCATAGACTTTTGGTTAATATTTTATGACACGATTCAATTTTAAAGGTTGTAAAATGTTTTAAATGCAATTACAAAATTGACAGATTTGTTTTACAAAATAATTGACACATTTAAAAATTGTTTCTCTTACTTTTTTTCTTTCAGCAAACATTTTCTTTGTTCATGAAATTGTTAAAATAATTCGGTTTTGTTGTTTTGTCTCAAACTGCAAACCCTTGCAACACTATGCCAACATTTAGTGCAGTGATAAACTTTCAGATTCTTTCTATATAATACAATATACAAATATATATTTATATACATATGTACATCTATCTACATATACATTCATATATTTTTATTTTAGAAAATTGGGTCAAATAAAAGCGACACAACAACTAAGGCGGTTAAAACACACACACAACAACAAAAAAGCATTTAAGGTATGAATGAGTACTTTAAAAAATAGGTTGGTTATATTTTGCTTTTTTTTTTTTCAATTATCTTAACAAAAATATTAATGATCCAGATTTTGTATGCTGATATTTAAGAATAAATAATAAATTATTTAGTACAGTAAGAACAAAAGATTCGAAGTACAATACAAGGGCTATCTATCATTGGTTTGTTATTTTTATCGGAACAAGGCAAACCATCCACCGATTCCTCACCTATCATGTAACTGTTATGATCTTTTAGAAAAAATTCTCTATTTTCAGTGTTTAAAAAAAAATTGATATGAGTTTATGGAACCAAAAGGACCGCTATACACGTGATCAATGTACTTTTTCAAAAATTAAATCTTAGAAAAAAGCTAGTACACTCACAATATATTTTCCGTTACTGACTTTAGTTTATTTAAAAAGTAATTCGAAGAGTTTGTTTTTAAATGAAGAATCAATAGAAATTCATAGAAATATATTTTTTAACTACTTGAATCAATTATAAACTATAAAACTTTACAGACATTTAGTATGAGTTGATATTATCTGTTAAATGTAAAATTTTATGTTTTCTGTTTCTAAAAATATAAATTCAAATTATTCCTTTTTGTTTTTTTTTTTTATCAAAATTCTTCAAATACAAAAATATTTCAATCAAAATTAAAATAAATTATTAAAATATACATACACACAAATAAAATAAAAATATATATATCTGTGTGTGTGTTGTGTTTTGTAATTACATACAAATAAAAAAAAGTTTCAATTGGAAAAACAAACCCCAAAAATCGTTTTTTCTAACGTTTTGTCAGTTAAAAATTGATGGTTATTTTTAAACGACTTTCTATTGCTTTTACTACTTTTGTCGATTGTTAAACAATGATTGAAAATATACAACAAAATGGGTTGAATATACACTCAGGTCTCGTTTTATGCGTATTTTTTTTATGCGGATTCAAATGTATGCAATTTTTAAATTAACGACTTTTTTAGAATTTTAACAGATTTTGAAATTTTAGAGGTTTTTTTAAGCTTTTTTACCGTTTTTAAATTTAACTAAGTTTCATTTTAAACAAACATGAAAAGGAATCACTTACTTAAAATTAAGTTTGGAAAAATTTTACAATTTTGGATTCCATTATTCTGACAGCATCAGCGATCTCTAAACTGCGACCGCAAACATTAAATGCATGCTGGAAATTGTGTTGCTAGAAGTACTGGTGGGGAAATATCGACACTGACTAATGAAATTATAGATTTAGATTATCAAATTGGAGGAGATGGATTTGACTCGCTAAACCACAATGATTTAGAAGAACTTTTATCTGAAGAACAATTAACCGATAACGACGTTATTAGTTCAGTTATTGAAACTGAGAAAAACGTGGATAGTGAAGAGAGTGATTCCGAAGAAATTGTTAAACACTTCTCTTCAAAAAAAAAAATTGGTGATATCCTCAGCACAGTTAATGCTTAACAAAATCAAGTTCTTAATGTGGATCCAGATACGGAAAGAGCATTAAAGATTCAACGCCGACTGACTGATCTGTTTTCCGGATAACAATAGTTGCATAAGCAACTTAAAAATTCAAAATCGCAAAGTTTGATTACAAATTATTTTGCAAGAAAATGTCCCTTAAAATACCTTGATTTCATTCACGAGATTAATTCTAGTGATAAAAGTGACGTTGAACCAATTCCAAAACGATGCAGACAATTTATTCAGTGATTCAGATTAATCATACATATTTACAGAATTTCCTTAAATAATTTTTTAGCTTACTTTTTGGATTGTTTTCTGTTTTTTCTGTAAATAATGAATTAATATTTTATTTTTCTTTATTTTTTTTTTACGTGTTTTTTTTATTGTTTAAGTAAATGAAATAAATATATTTTTTTTAATTTATTTATGCGATTTTGTTTTGATTTTTTTTAATTAAAATTAGAATTTTAGCGGTTTTTTAGAATTTTGGAACAAATCATTAGTTTTTATATGAAGCTAGAGTATCGTTTTATGCGAATTAAATTTATGCGATTTTTTGAAACGCATCTATCGCATAAAACGAGACCTTAGTGGAATTGTATTTTCGATTAATTTAATTTTTATTTTAGATTATTTTTAACGAAATAATATTGCGAGTGTATTAATAATAATAATAATAAGGATTCATCATATTATGTCGCACTTACTCAAAATTGAATTAAGAGATAATGGCTGCAACGCTAATGATAACAAGTCTTTTGTTTCTACAAAGATGAAATAAAAAAAACTCACATCCCACAGTTGTGGCACTTAACTACATACACCACAAAGAACGTAGGTTAGTGACTCTAATAAGCACACTAGAGTAGGACAAAACTAAAAAATGTCGTAGATTAGAAAATTAAAATTTTATTGTTACCCCCATGACCCCCCATAAACAACCCATTCAGATGTTGAAGAAATATTTATTTTTTTTTTTCTTTTAATTTCTTATATCTTCACATACATCTTTATTACGCAAAACCAAAAATATAATATAAAAAAAAACCTGTGGCAACTCTGTTGCAATCGCTCTTCTAGATATTCTGTAGCTTCAAATGAATCAAACGTGTACCAGGTTTTAATTTGTTTTTAATATTTCACTATTTACAACTTTTTTAAAGTTTCGGCTTACTCTAGGAACATACACACTTTAATATGAGTACAAGTATAAAACTTAGTTAATTAAGATTAAAGTACATTTAATATAATTTTTCATGATTGCCAAGCACTAAAGTTAAAATACCATTACCGATTTACGAGTAAACCCCCTTTAAATATACTAACGAAATAATTCTAAAATGCCATTAACTCTAAATAACTTAAAATTTTTATTTATTCTGAAAAATCTCATAGTAAGAATCTTTATAGTAAGAATTGTTTAGTTTCTTAAAATATCAATCAGCAGCAAGTTTTTTAACAACAAGAAATTTATCCAAGTTTCTAAATTGAAAATTATCCGAGGGAGCTAAATCTAGCGAATAAGGTGCGTGATGAAGAAATTCGAACTTTAATTAATTTATTTTGGTAAAATTGTTTCATGTGGCCAATTTTTTCCATGTTTACAAATTCACTGAGATCGTTCATTTGTGATGGCTCCAAAAAAAAAAATACTAAACAACGTGGCGCCTTTAAACTTAAAACTTATCTTTTATAAGGTTGCCACTTTTCACCAAAGTAGTTTTTTGAAATTGCTGCCGCCTTCTACACTTCAGGTCGGCTAATTTTGAGACCACCCTCGTAACTCAGTGACGGTACGTGAAACTGTCTTAAACCTTTCAAAGGACAATAGTCAGTCTTAAAATATCTTAAACAAAGGAAAAACCTCGATGTATATAAAAACTAAAAAACTCTAAGAAATATCTTTAAGTAACGAAATAATTTAGTGCCCGACTAAATTAAGCGAAGGAAAAGTACGATACCATACAAATGCATTCAAGTACCCATATTTAGCTTAAGTCAACTTTTGAATAGTTCCATAATCGAAATTCATCGTACCCAACTTAAGCAAATTAAAAACAAATTTTATAAAAATAAAAAATAATAAATCAAAAAAAAAATATATACACATTTCGATTTCTTCTAGGCTCTTAATCAAGCTTTCCCTTGGACATTTCTTTGTTTTCGAGTACAGTTCTTTAATGTTAGCTGTTTGTGTGTGACTAACTATCAGTGTTATCTCCAACGTATTCCAGCTTTCATTTCTATGTTTTTGAGTACAGTTCTTTAATATTAGCTGTGTTTGTCTGACTAACTATCAGTGTTATTTACAACGTATTCCAGCTTTCTATAGAAAATATTGTTCGAGATATCATTTATAGGTATGCCACACAAACACAGCTATTTAATAAAATTGTAATTAGCAATTTACAAACATATTATTGTGGTATTATCTTTATGTTGTTTCGAAAGAAGGGATAGGATCACCTGATTGATAACATCTATAAACAAAATATTTGGACACTTTAAAGTAAAAAAATGCATTTTTAAATAATTACCCTTAATTTTATTTTATAAACAGTTATTGGTAAATACAGTGGACCACAGCTTATTTCAACCAGAACCTTTAAAAAAATTAAGCCCAAATAATTTCGAAACGCAACAAGATATTAAAAAATTTGAATGAGAGTTTATAGAACATGTTCAAAAATTAAAAAAAAACAGTTTATTCAGTTTCAAAATTACACTCTTAAAAACTTACAAACTAAAAACCAAAAATATAGGAACACAATTAGTCATAGCTTATTTCAACCAGCTACTTTAAAGATCTGTTAAATTGGCATCACCTCTCGAGTAGCGGTAAATTTCTAAGCATTTTTGTAGTTATGTGTGTTTCTAATTATTTAAATTGTCATTAAGTGTGATTTCGGTAGTTACGAGCCCAAGAGGCGTATTTTTTGACAATGGGGCGACGCACTACAATAGAAAAGAGGGAATTAGTAATTAGCCATTTTAAAAACGATCATTCCCGTCGAAAAATTGCGGAAATGGTTTGCCTTAGTGACTTCACAGTGCAAAACATAATATATCGGTTCGTGCACTAGGATACGTGATAAGGGCAGAAGCGCGCCCAATAAAATTTTAAATGCAACTGATGAGCGCTACATTGTTAGAAAAATAAGGCAAACCCCGAAGATACCCGCTCCCCAACTGGCTACAGAAGTAAAAAATGAGCTCAACAAAACATGTAGTGCAGAAACTATTCGCCGCATTCTTCGAAAACACGACTTTAATGGTAGGGTAGCCCGAAAAAAACATTTATTAATAAGAAAACTCAAGCAGCACGCCTCAAATTCGCTAAGGAACATATTAATAAGGACTCAAGCTTTTGGGAACCAACTCGGATGGTCAAACTTATGTTTGGCGTAAGCCCAATACAGAACTACAAATTCAAAATCTTAAACCTACAGTCAAACACGGTGGTGGCAGTGTCATGGCCTGCACTTGTATGTCATCATGTGGGGTAGTAAACTTGAAACTACAATGAACAAAGATGTATACCACGAAATTCTTAAAGCCAATTTATTGCAAAGTGCCGAAAAACTGGGCATAAGGGAGCAGTTTCGGTTCTACCAGGATAACGAACCGAAACATAAAGCATGTGTCGTTCAGTCATGGCTTATTTGGAACTGTCCCCAATTAATGCAACCGCCAGCACAATCAACTGATCTAAATGTAATTGAAAATTTATGGGAAATTTTAGATCAAAACGTCCGCCAACACCAGATTTCGAACAAGAATGACCTTAAAGCAGCGCTGAAAGAGGAATGGAAAAAATAACCCCCCAAACCACTAGAAAGTTAGTGGAATCCATGCAAAAATGGCTTGAGCTGTGAGCCAATGTATGTCAAACTCCCTCTTGAAACTTTTTAATTTAAAAATAGTGCATGCAAAACATTATCATATCCCACCACTTACTTTTTTTAGTCGATGTCAAAATCGATAGGCAGCACATAAAGGCCGATTTTATCTGTAAAGAGAGATAAATGAAATTTAAATATTTAAAAATCAACATCAAACTAATAACAAAAAACAATAATATGAGCAAGATTATTTAAAAAATTTATATCACGATTTATATTTCAGAAAAAAAATGAAAATTTAGGTTTTCAACTTAATTTGGTTTTCCAATATTTTAACTATATTTATGCCTAGTTTAATAGTGGTGTACCATATTAAGACCAAATAAAAAAATCAAAGTAAAAACTTCGTCTTTGACTTTGTTTTCGGGTTAGGCCGAAAAATGTAAATTTAGTCGAAATACGGCTACGGCCAAAGAAGTGAGTTCAGTCGGACACTAACAATTTTTATTATAACTTTTAAAAGAGTATGGTCTAAATACCCTTGCCTTAAGACAGCATTGGGGTTTAAAGAATTTTTTAAACTTTTACAAGACTTACATGTATGTTTCATGGTAACCATAATAAAAATAATAAGCTTTATGTAAAGGTAGGTCAAAAAATACAGGAAAAACAATTTACAAAACAAAAACATTCAAGGCAGAAGATATAAATAGAGTTGCCATAGGCTTTTTATCAAAAAAAAAAAAAAAGAAACAAAAACAGAAACAGAAACCTAGATTTCTTCTGATAACCGAATTTGTTGACATTCGAATAGTTGGGTTATGCTAACTGAATTTTTAGATGTGACAAGAGTTATTTAATTGATACAAAAAAAATTTTACTGAAAGTGAGCTATAAGATTAGCCACAAATTCGGATCTGTTTTCTGTGTGTATATCAGTTGGGAGAATTTTTTAAACTTTGATTCGACATACTTCAATGCAAAAATTTCAGGAACTTACAAACAGTATGATGTTTAAAAACTCTTAAACACAAAGTCACGGCTCAATGTAAAAAAAAAACCTGGTGGCACACAACGTAACCAGCCATCGTCATAAGCACCATAGGGGGTTAAAGTGGGGTTTATACTGAAGGAAAAACATGGTTTAAAGGGTTGTCAAAAATTCAAATAGCAATATTTTTAAAAATTTCAATTTTTATTTAAAAAATCATGTTATTGTAGTGCCTTTAAAAATATTACAATAGTTTTAAATTTTGTCAACCACAGTTGCCAGTGTTGCCACCCTTTCAGTATTTTATTTTAAAAAGGACAAAATCGGCTGCCACTGTGTATCCTTAACTTATTATAGAAAAATAAAACAGTAAAGGCTATTCTTTATGCCACATACATTGTTTAGTCCTTTTCATAGTCCGATTTTTAATTTTTTTCGTTTTTAAAAAATTGGAATGTTTATATTTTGTGCATTTTGAACAAATTAAAAAAAAAAAAACAATGCAACTCTGTTAGTTATATTTTGCTGGATCGATGAGTTGAAAAACAGTTTTTTTTAATAGAGTATAAACCCCCCTTAAATAATATAATAAACAACAGTAAATCCCCACACTACAGTTGTTTGGAGTTACAAATACATACAATGTTTGTAACTACGAGCAAACACGCTAGTCCAGTCAAGCATTTAATCTCCGTTCACATTATCACACAAGTATGTTTATACATGTCAGATATGTGTTGTGTAAAGAAAATGCATAATAGTGTAAACACAATTCGTAACATATACGTCAAAATGGGAGCATACATTTAAAAAAATGTTCACTTATTTTGTATGTATTGTTGACCTGTTATTTTGGTAAATGAATGGTATTAATAGGATTTTAGATCATATAATCATATTCCTTTTTATAAATCGTTTTTTATTACAAAGAAACATGAAAATTTTTATTAGCAAAATATAGAGAATAAAAATTGAAAAAATTCCACAGAGCCAGAATGATAGAATACTAAGTATTTTTGGTTGCCGCAACACAACCCTCTTCGGTGTCCACGCCCTTGTTGGGTCATTGCTTTGATGAATGTTTATTTTATATTTTATTTAAAAAAAAATAAGTTACCAATTCTCTCAACACAAATAAATGTTAACAAAGATCGAAGTCACTAATGGCGAAAAAAATAATAATTAATCGATAACAGTTTCAACATTCAAATGATTTTCTTTTATACTTTTTTGACAAACAGGTAACTTCAACATACTTTTCATTATACCTGTGTAAAGTAAAGTATAAACCCTTGTGTGATAATGTGAACGTGGCTTTAGCAGTGGTAAAACAAACTGCAATATCTCAGAAGTTAAAAGAAACACAGTTAAAAGAAACACACTTATAAAATGAACTAAAGCCACAATTTGTTTTTTAGTAAAAAATGAAAAAGGAATCGAAAGTTATTTGGTTTTTGTGTCCCATTTTAGGACTAGAGTATTCAAAAACCGAAACCGAAAACCGGTCAACCGGTTTCTTTATTTTTAAAAACCGATCGGTTTAGAATATTTTGTAAATTCGAAGAAAACCGAAAACCGGTCTTTTTTGTTCGGTTAACCGGTTTTTTTAATTACATCACCAACTGGGTTACTTGGTCTCTTTTATTTTTTCCGAACACTTTTATAATCGTTTGTTTGGTTATAAAGATTTAGATGTAAGTCGGATAGATTCCGATGAAGACTTAACTGTGGATATTCCAAATTCAAATAGTTTAATTTCTGATCTATATAACACAATAAACAGTATTCAAAATCCTAAAAAAGAGACTGTACAAAATCATTCATCATTATATGTGACCTTCTCCGAGAAAAGGGACCTAGTGTTCGAAAGTGAAGTTTTGGGAAAAACGCATTTAAAGTTTTATAACGCATTATCACTGTGAACACACCTTCAGTTGGGAAATGCGATTTGGTATGGTTGGTTATGATTGGGTGCCGACTTTGGTGACGTCTTGCCTATGTGGTGACGTATTTTTTTTTCGCTTTTAGAGTGACAATTTAAAAACAATTTAAAATCAAAAAAAGTAAAATTTTAATGTTTTTTCCATTTTTATCGATTTTCCCAAGTTCGTTTTGTACGATTTTATGGGGTAAATAAATTTTTATCAGAAATCTAACTTATTTCATCTTATTCTACACTCTTTTAGGTACCAGAATCCACTCTTAAGTCCAAACCCGTTTTTTGACACACTAGGTGTCTTTTTCTCGGAGAAGGTCACATATGATGATTTCATATATCTTGATAAATGCGACAAAAGAACTGAAAAGTTGGACAATTTATATAATTGTCTTTTGACTATTTGTCCAACATCTACTATTAGTGAAAGAGTATTTTCCACTTCTAGCTTTATTAAATTCTGTTTTTTAACAAATTATATAAGTTTTTTATTCAAATTAAAAAAAAACCGAAAAAAACCGGTTGACCGGTTTTTTCTGCAAAAACCGAAACCGAAACCGGTTTTTTTTAAATTAGATTTTTCGAAGAAAACCGAAACCGGTTTTTTCAAAAGGCCGGTTTTTTGAATACTCTATTTAGGACTCTTGAAATAGAATTCGAATCATATCGTCTTAAAATACATTAATAATGTAAAAAATTTGCTTGAGTCAATCCTACACACAGAAAAATAAAGTGGCACCGAATTGAAAAGTGTACGTTGGTTACCACAACCAATATATTCAGTTAACACCCCCAAATTTAAATACGATTGCTGCAACCAACTCAAAGGAGTTAATATATAGGGTGATCCATTTCGAGATACTTTTTTCAATAGCCTTTTTTTGACAGATCACGTGTGAGTCGTGTCATGCTGTCTTGTCATTTTTGTTTAGAATTGTTTGGCATTTCATAATGGAAAGACTTCAACTTTATTACGAAAATTCACGTTCTGTGAGGAATGTGTTTCGTGCACTTCGCTCAACTTATGGTCAACATAATCGGCCTACTGAGCGTACTATTCGTAACACCATCACTCATTTTGAGACCCACCATTCATCATTGGATAATATTCGATCGAATAAACCACGTCCAGCACCCTGTGAAGAAAATATATCGGCCGTAGCTGAGAGTGTACACGAAAACCGTGGAGAGTCGATTCGGCGTTATGGTGCCATGATAACCGACTATTTGATGCCTGAAATTGAAGCTCGTGATCTCGGCGACATTTGGTTTCAACAAGACGGCGTCCCTTCCCACACATCGCATCAATCAATGGATTTATTGAGAGAACACTTCGGTGAGCACATAATTTCACGTTTTGGCCCGGTCGATTGGCCACCAAGATCGTGTGATATCACACCGTTAGACTTTTTCCTGTGGGGATATGTAAAGTCTAAAGTTTATGCGGACAAACCCGCTTCGATTCAGGCCTTCTAGGAAAGCATCACGCGTGTCATTCGCCAGTTACCAGTCGAAAAGCTCAAACGAGTCATCGAAAATTGGACTCAACGGTTAGACCATCTGCGACGTAGCAACGGCCAATATTTGATAGACATAATCTTCAAAAAAATAAATGCCAAAGAATGTTCTTTCAAATGATAATAAACATCTCCCATTAAATTTGAATTTTCTGTTTTTTTTTTTCTTTAAAAAAGTAGGGAAGCTCGAAATGGATCACCCTTTACTTTTTTGACAAACAAAGAAGATATTAAAACAATAACGTATATTTTTCATTTGGATAAAAAACCTCTAGAAGTCGTTCCGCAAAAATCCGCATAAAACGGTACATTAGCTTTCCTGTAGGAAGCCTGGGGTCAAGTGTCTCCAAGTCACCAGTTTTGTCGACAATTTTGGGTGACTTTTTGGTGACATAGTCAACAAACCGTCTACTAAGACTGTAACAAACAATTTGTACCTTATTAACTTTCATGAAATTTATTAAAAATTTTATTAGTAAAATATTTAATTTTACAAAATAAATGCACCTGTTTAAACTTATTTTCCTTCCTAGTGTGGAAATCTAGTAAAAAGTTCCAAAAGTGTAGACTAGAATTACTAAAATGTACTAGTGAATCTTTGGTTCCAATGTCTACACCTAGTCAATAGTTGCGTAGATGGGCAATGACAAGTACATGTTAAATGTCTACAGCAGAGAGCGTTGGCTGGGGTATATTAAGTCAGTAGCACTGGTGACAAAGTCAATAGTGAATCAGTACAGTGTCACTTTCGACATTTCGTTCAGGGGTGCTAGTGTATCTCTAGTTCCAATGTCTAGACCTAGTAAATAGTTGTGTAGATTCGCAATGACAAGCACATGTTAAATGTATACAGCAGAGAGCGTTGTCTGGGGCATAATTAGTCAGTAGTACTGGTGACAAAGTCAATAGTGAATCAGTACAGTGTCACTATCGACATTTTGTTCAGGGTTCATATAAAAACTATTGATTCGTTTCTGAATTAAAAAAAAGCATGAATTAAAATAAATGAATTCAATTAGTTAAAAAAATCAAGTAAAAATTAACATATAAATTGGAAAAACAATATTAATTCAGTATAAAAAAAGAAAAAAAAAAGGTTTAATATTTAAATTCAATTCATTTTTTTTTATAAGATTTTATGTATCAGAATCAGAAAATAACTGTCTGCATCGTTTTTGAATTGGTTTCATATCGTTTTGATCACTAGCGCGACAATTACATCATTTAGTTGATCAACATTCTGATTATGACAAGAAGGAACGGCCGAGGATTCTTTAAGAGCTTCTTTGTTTAAATGATAATGCAAAATAAAAAACTAAAATTTAATTAATTTATTTTATTCGAAAAATATTTCGGCGATACTTCAGAAAAATATGAAAAATTATAGTTTTGTGTCGCTTTTATCATATGGAAAAATTTTTTTTAAATATTTTGTAATTTTTGGTTTCCACCGCAGTCCAAATGTGGTAAGAGTTAATTTAATTAACTTAATTCTACAGAATCTTTATCAATATATATAACAGACGATAAATTTTGCGGTTTTACTTTTTATAATAAGGCGATAATAAATATTTTGTTTTTTTTTTTCATATAATTGGATATTTTCATGGAAAATTTTAGCCCTATAAAACCATCCATAAAAATCCGCACAAATCAAGGAGAAATAGAATAATAAACACATTTAAATACTGCGAATTTTTATTAATTAAAATAGTCCAAAATTTTGTTTTTGTGATCTTTATTAAAAGTAATGTTGGCTAAAATAAAAAACACTAAAAAGTTGGCATCGCTGGGGATAATGTGAACAGGGCTTAAATTTACAGCAGCAGGTTGTTGTTATGCTAATGTTGTTATATTTTGTTGATTTTACTGCTGACTGCTTCTGGTGCTACTGCAGCTAATGAACTGTACATAATCTAATGTGATTTGAGTCCTTTAAGTTGTTTTTACCGTTTTGTTTCGTTTTCTTTATTAATAAATATGTGCAAGTGATTTGCACAATTTTGCCAATAATGTCTATAGGAAATAAGTGTTGCCAAATAAACACAAATAATTGAAAAATTTCTTTCTTTCTCGGGCATGCACAAATAGATTTACATACATATAAAAAAAATAATTTTATTAAAAACAAATTTCATAAAAATTATTAAAATTTTTTTTTATTTAGATTTTTTTTTATCAATTTAATGAAAATTTAAAGTTATGCAGAGTCGATTTCTGATAAAACCGCTAAATTGACATAATTGATATAATTCCTAAAAGCATTTAAAAAAAAATAAAATTGTATGTACATTAGACCGTACCTCAAAAAAAAAGTTCACCGTACACCCTCAAATATAAAGTATTTTAACAAGAAAATTTCGAAAATGTTTTTTTTTTTTTTTTTTGGCCGAACGTAGGGGTCGCCATTTTATATTTTTCTTTATATCTTCGCCATTTACCGTCGGATCTTAAAGTGTTGTATATCAATGTTTTTTGTCTCGCGGAGACCGATGTTTTCCTCGAAGGAGCCATTGACCTCAAGTAACCCGTTCTAGTATTAACCCACCACATCTCAGTTGCTACCACCTTAATGAACTACCCTAATATTTTAAAATGAAAGCTCGCAAAAAGGCAATAAACTTTTGCTAGGAAAGTATTCCAATAATTCCAGCGGAACTATTATTTTATTTTTTTTTTAATTTTTTTTGTTGCCGAATGTAGGGCATTTTTAATTTTTTTGTCATATCTTCTGTATTTACAGTCGGATCTTAAAGGGTTATATATCAATGTTTTTGTCGCAATGATACCAATTTTTTACATCAAAAATCATTGACCTCAAGCACCCTTTTATACCACTTAAGGGGTAAAACCTACGTAAAAAGCCTATATATAAAAACTTCCTATTTTTATTTTCTTTATTTACGGAGATGTGTTAACAAAGATTGGTTTTCACAAGATTTATGAAGGAGTACAAAAAAATATTTGTTTTTCACAAAGTTTTACAAAATGATAGTATATTTAGTATAGAGGTCCATGGCACGCAGCATTACTTAATAAATTTTTGGTGGATTTCTCTGAAATTTATAATGCATATGGAAAACTAAATTTTCTATGGATGCGCGTAGGAGTTTTTGATAGGTCAAATACTTTTTGACTTAGAGCTATTTCTTTACGAGTATAAAAAATAGATATTTTGACTTTAACACTTCGCTGTTTTGTCAAAAATTAATATACCCAAAAACTCATACGCTTTTCTTTAGATAATTTGGTTAAATTATAGGCATACGAACCATTGCAAAGGTCTCTGTAAATGGCGTTCCATTCTTACAATGACTCCATTTTTGTAGCCAGTGTTGGTAGGAGTTCCATCGCAACTAATAGCTATTAAGAAGTCCATATTGAAGTTCTCTTGACTCAAATAATACAGCCAACTTCAATCACGCCAAAATATGATCGATTAAAATTTGTGTTATTTTATAAGTGATCCACGGCACTCAGCATAATTTAACCAATTTTAGGTGGATCGGTCTGAAACATACACTTTATATAGAAAACTAAATTATCTAAAGAAAAGCGTATGAGTTTTTGGGTATATTAATTTTTGACAAAACAGCGAAGTGTTAAAGTCAAAATATCTATTTTTTATACTCGTAAAGAAACAGCTCTAAGTCAAAAAGTATTTGACTTATCAATAACTCCTACGCGCATCCATAGATAATTTAGTTTTTCATATGCATTATAAATTTCAGAGAAATCCATCAAAAATTGATTAAGTAATGCTGCCTGCCGTGGACCTCTTTTGTAAATATACTATCATTTTGTAAAACTTTGTGTAAAACAAATATTTTTTTGTACTCCTTCATAAATCTTGTGAAAACCAATCTTTGTTAACACATCTCCGTAAATAAAGAAAATAAAAAAAGGAAGTTTTTATATATAGGCTTTTTACGTAGGTTTTACCCCTTAAGTAGTATAAAAGGGTGCTTGAGGTCAATGATTTTCGATGTAACAAATTGGTATCATTGCGACAAAAACATTGATATATAACCCTTTAAGATCCGACTGTAAATACAGAAGATATGACAAAAAAATTAAAAATGCCCTACATTCGGCAACAAAAAAAATTAAAAAAAAAAAATAAAATAATAGTTCCGCTGGAATTATTGGAATACTTTCCTAGCAAAAGTTTATTGCTTTTTTGCGAGCTTTCATTTTAAAATATTAGGGTAGTTCATTAAGGTGGTAGCAACTGAGATCTGGTGGGTTAATACTAGAACGGGTTACTTGAGGTCAAAGGCTCCTTCGAGGAAAACATCGGTCTCCCCGAGATAAAAAACATTGATATACAACACTTTAAGATCCGACGGTAAATGGCGAAGATATAAAGAAAAATGTAAAATGGCGACCCCTACGTTCGGCCAAAAAAAAAAAAAAAAAAAAACATTTTCGAAATTTTCTTGTTAAAATACTTTATATTTGAGGGTGTACGGTGAACTTTTTTTTTTTGCCTGTAAGGTGGTACGGTCTAATGTACATTGATGTTTATCAAATAGTTAATGTAAGTTTGAATATACACTGAGCGAATAATATTAATAAATTTTTGCATAAAAGCTATAAAACCATTGAAACTTTTTATAAAATTAAAACATGTTTTAATAAAATTTACGCAATAAAAAAGATTCGTAAAAAAATATTTTCTTAAAAAGTATTAAACCTGTAAAAAAAACTTTTATTACTCTACAAGAATAGTGACGGTTATATGACCGGTCATTTGACTGGTAGTGTTGACGGAAATACCCGTCAATGCGTAGAACAAAGTTTCTATCAAGTTCTTAAAGACGATATGAAAAACTTGACCGAAACTTTCTTTTTTTTAGCAACAAAAAATGCAATTTACATTAGTTGTTTCACTCTTGCATATATGCAAGAGTGAAATGACAGATATTTTATTTTGTTTATGTGTTAGTTTCAGTCATCAATTTCTTGTAGGGTAGTTTTCTGAAAAATGTCATTATTTTTCGTCTAACACAATTCTTCTTGTGTATTGTAGTTTGCCTCAATGAATAAACAACAAGTACTAAATACAAAAAAATAAAATAAAACGAAATTGGAAAATAATTACTGTCTATCTAACATATTTCGCTTGTTTTTGTTTTAGGAGACAAATCATAAAAGACAAGTGCAAATGTTGAAAACTAGTTTAGAGTCAAATTGCATTAAACTGAACAACTGGTGGCATTAGAAAGGTTGGCTTAAATTGGATTGGATGAGTTGCTTGTTTGTTGTTGGATGTGATTCGATTGAATGTTGTTGTTTTTTTTACGCTCAAAAGGTACTTACTGTCGGATAATATGCGAGTCTTGTTGGCTGTTTTGTTGCATTTTGGAAAATTAAATTAAACATGAACAAAAACAATGTTTAACGCTTTCACTTGCTTTGAGATACATATAGAAAAAAAGTTTTTCTTTTTTTTTGCAGCCAGCTTCCTTTATTTTTTTTTTGTGAAAAATAATCATTAAAGCGACAATATGCAAATTATTATATAGAAAAATTACTATTACCTGTGATCACACCTTTTAAAATTTAATAATTCAATTTATAAATCTGTTGCAATATTCAATAAATCGATTGGAAACATTAACTAATTAATATTTGTTTAATTGTGTATCTTAATTTTATATTGTTGTTTAAAACAAGCTTAAAATATTATTTTAAAAAATTTTATTTAATTATTTATTTTTTCCAACATTTCGTCACCACATTGTAAAAAATTTTTATATAATTTGAATAATAAATATAAATCAAGAAAATCGAGGAAATCTAAACAACATTATCTTAATCTTTAAAGAATTAAGCGAGTTGATCTAATTTTAAGAAATTATTTCAATCAGAAAGATTGATTGATTGCTAAAACAAGAATAGAACTAAATAGAGGTTTTAATAGGGTTTTTTGTTCAAGCTCTTCCTTCTTCTAGGGCTCTAGCTCTTTTGAGGATATCTTTGGCCAGGATCAAAATACATCTATCAACCTAGCTAAAAAATGGTAATTTACATACAAATAACAAACAAAAGAAAACTAGATAAAAGTTGATTCAATTTATAATTAACAAATTAAATTTTAAAACATATTATTCAAACGAATCAAAATTGAATCAAGAAAAGTTGAACTAAATCACATCGCACTTTATTAAATATCAAAATATTGATTAAAGAGAAACAAATTATATGTTTGGGATTATAGGGCTATGTTTTAATAAAATTCAGTATAATATGCATTTTTAAGTATTTCCAAGGCATAATAAAATTTTTTTTATTGCCCAACAACTTTACCAAATCCCACAATAATTTTTTGAGGTAACGGCGTAGGTACGATACTTCCAGGCCGGTGCTATTTTTACCAATCATGGGATGGATCCTTTCGGGCCGGTCACTGGACAGGTAACAGGGTTGGTCCTTACCGGTTCTGTTATCACTGGTCACGAGACAGGTTTGGCATTTCAACTGATGCCACTTTTCCCACAGGGCATGTTCTGGCTTTCATTTTTAATTATAATTTTTTCTTCTCAATTTGTTTAAGTTTCGTTAAAAATTTAAGTGAATTATGATTGTACAGTGGTCATTTAATGCGGTAAAGTTGAAATCGAATCAAATATAACTTTAAAAATAGGTGCCATAAATTTCAATTTCACTCGGATTTGAATTTGCACTAATTCCAGAACATGACTGATAGTGTCTGTCCATCTGTCTGTTGAAATGCTGATCACGGCGCGAAGATGCACTCGGGGGTCTTCATTTTTACCATGATTATTGTACATCCTCCCGAGCAGTTTGCTATTAAAAATGAGCAAAATCGGTCCAGAGATTAAAAAGTTACGAGTGAAAATGTGGTACCTTCACAAATTGGTGTATTTTAGTACAATTTCATAGTAGCGACTGGTACATAATATATTTTCTCATATTTTTTCACCAGTCGCTTAGAGGTGAATATTTTGCATTCACTCCAAATATTTTTCACCTCAAAAAATGTTTTTCACCACAAAAATTTTTTTTACCTCAATTTTTTTTCCCACCAAAAATGTGAAATCACATTCAAAAAAGTTTTTAACCCCAAAAAATTTTTTTCGCCCCCATAATTTTACTTCAAAAGTCAACAAAAAATTTTTTTCACCTCAAATTTTTTTTCCACCTCAATTTTTTTGTCCACCAAAAAATGTGCTTTCGCAAAAAAAGTTTTTCACCTCAAAAATTTTTTTTTTCATCTCCATAATTTTACCTCAAAAGTTTTTAACATTATTTGTATCAAAAACAGTAAAGAACATTTTTTTAGGATATTGGTGGAGGGTATTCAAAGATTCGCCACAGCGGTATTTAAGCCTTTTTTTAAGAAAATGGCGTTATACATATATATTTATATACATTTATTTGTAATATATAACTTTTAGTCCTGAGTCCGAGGAGAGTATAACTTTTTGAACAAAGCACATTGTTGTTCGAGTTTCACTTGAAAAAACTGTTATGATAATAAATTTCACGAGAAAATTTTGTTTTCACTCAAATTTAATACACAAGACTATTATTTTTCTATTGTAAAAGTGACATTTTGGATTTATTGTGAAAACTACATTATCATATTTATAAAATCAATTTCGACTTTTAATTATTAAGCGACATCATATCTATGAAGCGTTACATTGAATGAAAATCTATGAAATCATTATAAATATGCATTTTTTTTTCATAAATAAGATTAATCTTTTTCCCTAAGTGTAATTGAAAGGAAAAGGCTTCTCTTTTAAAATTATCTGTTTGGTGCTTGCGTCTTTCGATAAAAACCCGCAAAAAAACATCGAGTAGAAAATTCCAAAATTTAAGGGGAACCCTGCTATTCTGGCAACATTTATTTACAGTGACTGGTTGCTTCTAAAAATACTGTCATATTTGCATGGCTTTTTGTTACTTTTTAAAATACGACCCCATCACAGAAATTCAAAATGATCTATTTCATGTCATCACTACACTACATTGGTATATGAGAATAATTTATTTTAACACTATAACTTCTAACTTCTATATAGAAAATAAATACATAGATGGAATGGATACATAAATATGTACATATGTATATTTGATTATTAAAAAAAAATGTTTTCAATTTCATCACAACACACTGATTGCCTCGAATAACATATGTTTATTTTTCGAACACAGTGGGGGAGATGCAGTTTATTTTTATAAAAGTTTATTTTAACAGAAAATAAAAAAGAGCAATAAAGTTTGAGAACAAACATATTTTCTTTTTATTTTAATTAAAGCCATGCCATTTTTTTTTTAATTTACCTCCAAAGGCGCTAGATTCATTTTTGGTTCGTTTCCTACAACCGAAAATTCGGTTTTCACAAACCTATTTTTGTTATTCCAACTGAAATAGGGTTGCTGCAACCGAATCAAAGTTATGACTATATTTTCAGTTGTAGCAAGCGAGAGATTCAAAATAACTTTTGCAGCGATTCCGCAAGTCGGCGACTTGCAATACCTTTATTTTGCAAAGTAGTCCAACCATAATGCACGATATTGTTTGTAAGTCACACCTCTTAACGTCAAGTTTAATTTGATATTTCTTTGTTTCGGTGTTTGACAAATTCAACCATGGATAGGTACACAATTGAACAGCGCCTTTATCAAATCAAAGTGCATTTCGTGCACTTCGTGATTTTTTTTTTTTGTCAGCATAATCGACCAAATGTGCCCACAATAAGGAGAATTGTGCGCAAATTTCAGCAAACCGGGTCTGCTCGTCCAGTTCAAAATAATGGCTCTTTTGAGCTTTAAATTCAATGGCAGTGGTATCTCACGTCGTGGCGATGTTAATTGGACGCCACGATCATGTGATTTGATACCGTTAGACTTCTCTCTTCAAGGATATTTTAAATAAAAAAGTGTACGTCCATAAGAAAAGAACAATTTAAAAGCTAAAGGATGAGATAATTCGGCACATTAACGACATTGAACCTCAATTATGTCTCAATCATTGAAAATATGTACCATCGGATAGAGGTATGCCACCGAAGTCGTGGCGAACATTTGGCCGATGTTTTGTTTCACACATAATTGTCATAGAACCTTTTATCATAATAAAAAATATTAAGATAATTCTCTGAAAACTTTTTGTTTTATTTACAATTAACACCGCACATTATAGTTGGACCACCCTTTATCTTAGGGCGAAAGAAACAGTTTATACTTAAATTTAATTTTTTTTAATTGTAGCAACACCTTCCCTTTAACTGTTTTCAACCCTGCTTCAGTTAAAAAATTTAACTTCTTGTTATTGTCAATGTCACTGCCATATTGTGGTTTAAGTTTTAGATTGATCAACAAATACAAAACAGGGCTTATCAAACTCTTTAGTTTTTGCTATTATAAAATTCTTAATAACTTAATTTGATCGGATTTGTAATATAAAACCTAAAAGTTTACACTAAATTAGACACACAAAGAAAAACTGCAAAAAATTAAACAAATACACATGCAAACATTAGCATAATTGTAATACAATTATGTAATAAAATATATTAAAATTTGCATATAAGAATGTCCCGATAAAAAATAATTGAAGTAACAGTATACGCTTTATCAAATGAATACGGGAAAATAATTAAAAAAAAAAATGTTGGAGGGGATCTTTAAAATTTTTTAACAAAATTGGTATCAAAATTTGCGTAAAAACGAGGACGTTAAAAAAGGTGGCATTTTTTTCAGTAATATTAGTCCACTTCAGCGACGGCAACATAAATTTATAAAATAATAATACGTATGAGTTTTTCCCTTAGCATATATCCTAATCGAAGTGAAATAACATAACAGGGCTGTGAACTAAAAACCTTTAACAATTCCTCCAACTGTTCTAAGAGCAAATTTTTACGATCCAATTGATTGCATGCAATTTTCTTAATTCCCTTTTCAATGTTGCTTCCAAAGTTATGTTTATTTATACGGTGACTTTTGTTGCACAGAAAACGTATGTGAAGCAACAAAAGAAGAATACACTTGCTTCTCTACCCCGTTCGTCAACAAACAAGAGTTGCACTCAAAAAAGTCACCGTGTAAATTGGCTCAAGACGTACGTTGCTAGACGAATAAGTGACTACATATATATATACATACATTTTTTTTTGCACTGCATGTATTTTATTATTGTATTTTCTTTCGACTGACGCAAAGCGTTATCTAGGAACACCACATAAGACTTATCATCTCACGCAATTACAGTGTTGCCATATTTGCCTTTCATCTTTTCTCTATCCCCTTTCCAAATAAATCAAGCCATTTATTAGTAGAAAGAATATCCTGTGTTGCCTCTCTTTCAAAAAAAAAAAAAACTTATTTAGTTTAAGTGCTATTACTTGAACCAATTCGTAAAAACAGCATTTCTCGGGACACCCTTTTGCATATGTACGAACAATTTGCATAATATAAACAATAATATGCATAAAATTTTATAACAATAATATAGAGAAAAGAAAATACACACAAAAAATAGATTTTGTGATTGACACAAAAACCTCCAATTTGATAAATTTATCGTTGGAAATCTTCCAATCACGAAAATTCTTCGTTCAATTAAAAATTTGTACCACTTAAATTGAATAGTTTTTCATTAAATCACTTATTCATTTGATTATGATTTTTATTCATTTTGCATATTCGCACACTTGATTAAAAATCTATAAATTTTGGTTTAAAATTTTTCAATGTTTTAAAATGTTCAGACCAAATATTTAAAAAACTATATTTTTTATTTAGGCATGTTTTCTTTGTACACTTAAGCTAACAAGTTATTTCGTTTATATGGTGAATTAAGCGAGTTAAGAACTAGTCGCTTAGTACTCGCTTAATTCTCCATATAAATGAAATAACTTGCTAGCTTAAGTGTACAAAGAAAACATGCCTAATATTGAATTTCATTTGAGTTAAGCATGCATGTAATTTTCGTTCAATTAATTTAATTTACTTATGTGAACACATCTCAAAGAAATTAGTATTTTTCTTTTTTTTTCGAAGTATGTCAAAAAATTATTTTTTGAAAACTTAAAAAATTTTTTTTTTGTTGTAAATTAATTGTTAAATTAATTTTTCTACAATTCTTTTTTGTGAGATGAAATTTTTTTTTACAAATGAATACAACAATTATAAATTTTATAATAATGAGAAATACATTATAAGTTTTGAAAGAATTCTACATATCAATTTATTTTAAAAAATGTTTGGCAATATTTTTTTTGTGTGTACAAAATAAACTGTTTTGCATACAGCAAACACATTCAACAGACAATTATTATGAAGTTTAACAAACTCATCTGGATCTTAAAATTTGCTCTTGTATATTTTTATTTGCATTTTGTGTGTTTATTTGTTTAGTTTGTTTAATACTCTTATTACATTTCCTATCAAATAACATTTTAGTATAAACTTGAATTAACAATTTTTTTTACTGTCAGTGATGTCAACTTGGTGCTTTTTTCAATGTCAATGACATAAAACGCAATAACAAAAAAAAGGACTAACATGTATGGTAGGCAGCCGAAACGATACGATTGTCAAAAAATTTTATCCCAATTAAAGTCAATTGGTCCATTAAAATAATTAGTCCAAATTTGACCTCATATTTTTTATTGCCATCTCCCGTGATAAAGCGATAAAAATGGGTTCGGCAGAATGTCGAAATTTGAGAAATTTCGTAATTGTTTTACAATAACTAAACAACAGGAAATCTAGCACAAAACTAAGTAAAAACCCACGATTCTTCGAAATCTCTTCCCATTAGTACTATTTTTCTTATATAGTTCCCTTAGAAAAATGTATTTAAATAATAATTAACACAATTTTACCACACAATTTTACCCCGTAGAGCCTTTTTATCTCTTACGGAAAAAAGTCTAAATGCAAAAAATTGACAATATAAAAACCAAACTTCGTTTCTGTTTTTAATTTAGACTATTTTCGTACACTCTAATAATATTTTATAATATTTTTATTATAATACATAAACCAAGGCTGAGAATTTTAATCTCTATCATTATCCGAATACCACACAAATCGGCATGAAATCATTGGGGTAAGTAAGTTCCCTTGTAAGTTTGTACTTTTTCAATTTTTCGTTAGTGCTTTTTAACCATTTTTACTCATGACTAACATTTTTGATAAAGAAATGTAATGATAACCTTTATTTAAACACAAAAGTCAATTATGAAAATGTTTCATGGTCCATTTGATCTTTGTTTTTAGTTATGTTAATAGACTACTGTCAAATTTTGAGCAAGTTCCGTCATTTACTTTGCGTTTAACAGCTGCTCAAAACATACAACCTCGTGGCTTTTTTTTTTAAATGGAAAAAAAGTGAATTTCGAGTGCTCATTAAACATTATTGTTTGCGAAAAAAAACCGTCAATTAAGGAAAAGCTTGATAAATACTATGGGGACTCTGCACCATCGATTTCAATGCTTATAAAGTGGTTTACTGACTTTCGTTGCGTTTGCATAAGTACAAATGACGCTGAACGTTCTTGACGGCCAATTGAGGTCAATACACCCGAAAATGACGAAAAATCCACGATATGGTGTTGGCCGACCGAAGAGTAAAAGTGCGTGAGATTGTTGATGCCATAGGCATTTCATATGGCGGTGTGGTTTCGATTTTAAATGATCGGTTGGATTTAAAAAAGCTGTCTGCAAGATGGGAGCCGCGTTTGCTCTCAATTGACCATAAACGTAATCGTGTGACAACTTCAAAGGTTTCGCAAAATTAAATAAATTGGGCTACGAATTGGCACCTCATACGCCATAGCCGGCAGTGACTATTTCCAAACCTAAAGAAATGGCTCGGTAAAAAGTGATTTAGCTACAACGATGAAATTATTGATCAAACAAATGCCTATTTTATGGACCTCGTTACATCATATTTTTTGGAAGGGATACAAAAATTGGAGAAACGTTGGACTAAGTGTTTTGATTTATAAGGAGATTATGTTGAAAAATTATTTTTTTATTTTTTTGCAAAAAAAATGTGTTTCATTCAAAAAGTCACGGACTTATTGATCCGCCCTCGTATAATAATATTTCATTCCCGATGTTGACATGACACAACCCCGACAGACATTATCCTAATTGGGAAAATAAGAATAAAGCACAGAATAAGGGTCATAACCCACATAACATTAATGGAATTTGTAAATACAAACAACTTTTTGCTTTTTACTCTAAAAAAAAAGTTGGCATCACTAGTTATTTTAACTCATTGCTATTGACCTTACATGATTTAGTTTTTTTTTTAATTTTTTTGATATTCATATGATGCCATAAAAGGCATCATCGTACGAGTATTGTTTAGTTTTATTTTTAAGACAATTGAATTAAAATTAAACAAAAAAAAACAATACTTGTTATTATATTGTCAATTTGAAGAAATAAATATTTAAATGTATAAACTGCTACATACTGTGCAATACATTGAAAGAACGAATGATTATAATTCGTATAATAACTACCCTTTCATTTAGTCATAATTATAGATTTAGACATGTCTCATACAAACGTGTAGATAAAGGCACTGCCCACATTTCAACATAGTATTAACGCTGCGCCAGCGATGCTAGTAATGATTTTTTAAGGGATTCCTACAAAGGTATTTATTTAACTTTTCCGCAAAAACATTTTTTACAAATATTTTAACAAAATATCAAATTTTCTATTTTTTAAAAAATAGCTTTAAAAACATAGCAAAAATGCTTTAATAAAGGTTTTATTAACAATTCTTCAGCAACACATGGCTTATCTGGCTAGCGGAGCATCGATATATACTTTTTTGCTTTAAGGCTCATTTAGCCATACGTAAAGTGACGTAATTCCATATGATTGTCTCGTTTTTAACTCATTTATTAAGATTAAGGTGATTCATCACGTTACATTACGTATAAATAATTCTAGCTTTAAATACACTTAAACAAAATTGTTGGCAGAAAAATATTGTAAACCTGCCCCTGTTAAGTAAATTTTAAAATAATTTTTAAAAATTTTAAATTTTCTGTTTCTTGTAATCTTATATCCAGTTAACCTCAAATATGATTAAAAATTAAGCAATAACAGAATATTAACCCAAACATCGTGGAATTTACATTAAATAAAAAACTTTTAAATAACCCCATAGCGCACAACTGAACGGGCAATTTCTTGTGAAGGTACTCCAAATGCCTCTGTAATCTGGTGGACTTCCTTGGACAAAAGGTGCAACATAAGACAACTTCAGGGGGTCCAGCCTACGTGTTGCTTGGGTATAAATAGGGCAATGTTGACCACGTCAACCAATGCTCTGGAGACACTGCTGGATATACCACCAATCGAAACGCAGGTGATATACGAGGCGCCACTCGCGACCTAACTCCTTTTATCTTTTGGCGACCTATATATAGGTGATTTCAGAGCAGGTCATCAGTGTATACTGGGCACGTTATCCGGATACACACACTCATCTGACAGACCCGACCGCATACCGGAGACGGAAACTGTCGGAAACTTCGAGATTATGATCCCTGATAGGGGAGAATGGTCGAGGGGAACTCTGGAGCAGATGCCCGTGGGGATCTGTTGCTACACAGACGGATCTAAGTTGATCACAACATCAGCTTCCAAGCGGAAGTCCGTGTGGGATCGATTAAATCGAATATGGGCCGAGGAGACGCTAACATATTCACCGATAGCCAAAGGGCAATTATTGCGATATCAGCTAGTAGGGTTAAGTCCATATTATATGGGTACCGGGCCACTCGGGGATAGTCGGGAACGAAGGGGCCAATACACTAGCCATCGGGGGAAGAGAACTCGAGGCAGTTAACTTGGCGAACGCAAAACCGTTTGAGGCAACGAAAGCGGAATTAAAGGCGTGGGCAAGAGAAACCCACACAGCCTGTTGGAACAATGGGAAGGTGGCCAGGACCACTAAGATTTTGTGGGGTAACCCAGACGGGAAGGGGACTAGAGGCTCCTTAATGGAAGTAAGTCCGAGGTCAGTATGATGGTACGTTTCCTGACTGGTCATGCAGGATTACGGGCACAACTGTACCGGATTGGACGGGCAGATTCTGCCGAGTGTAGAGCGTGTGGCGAGGAGAGCGAGACGCTGGAACACTTTCTCTGCCACTGTCAGGCAAATGCAGAATTAAGATCCAGGAACCTCAGGAGCGATGTTATATCGGACCTAGAATCCTTGAGGAACGTCGACTGGAAAACCTTGAGGAGTTATGTCCGGGAAACCAGGTTTCTGAATACCGGACGTTTACAATGAATCTCCATGTTCTTAAGGAGCGCACAACAGGCCCAGCAGAGGCCTAGGTGTATATCGTAACGATTCGATGCTTTATCCTCCTTTCGACCTAAACCCAAACCTTAACCTACTCCAAATCAAAATTTTACTACTAAGCAAATAACGCCGATAGCGACCCTCTCCTCCAATGGCAGAAAGGGACACGAAAATAAGCAGTTTAGAGGAATTTTATAAAAACTTAGTCAAAAAAAGATTTTCTTTCTTCACTCTCAAGTGAAGAAATTGGCTTTTTTCTTTTGCACACTTTATACCAAAAAACTTTACTATTTTATTTGCGATATAAAAATTTTAATTTTAATCAAATTAGATTAACCCATTTTTCGGATCAAATTATATTTAAAGAGGTCCCTGGTATGCCACGATATGCAATTTTTCGGATCAAATAAGTTATGATGAAATTATTGTTGGAAAATAGAGGGGTACTATTTATATTTCGGGATCTGGCAACACGAATGTCAATAGCTATAATCTGGCAGCACCATAATAAAGTTTGACATTTATTAGGATAAACGTACTTACAACGTTTTGATGTACAAGTGATATTTATTTTGTTTACAGTGAGTTTAGAAAATCAATTTGGGCAAAATGGAAATTTTTAGAGAAGGTTTTCGTTGAATTATTTTTCACAACTTTCGACGTGGATTATCTCAACAAGAATGTGTCAATTCTTTATATGGCAATAAAGCACCATCAAAAACCACAGTATATTGCTGGCATAGTCAAACGTGTTCGTAGTTCGGTCGCAGACGAATTCCGTGAAGGTCGTTCAAAATCGGTTGTTGTGCCACAAAACGGAGATGCAGTGCGTGAACTGATAATGCAAGTTCGTCATGTGACATATTGTGAGATAGAGGCATCCTTGCACATTAGTTCCACTTCAATGCATTCGATTTTACATAAACACTTAGTTCTAAAACACATTTGTTCTTGTTGGATACCGCATTATTTATCAATCGCTCAGAAAAAAGGTTCGCGTCGATTGGTGTAAGGAAATGATTAAAAAGTTCGACCGTGGTGCTTCAAGACGTGTATAAAATCGTGCCAGGTGACGAATATATGCGAATGAGGAGGAAAAAAACTGTGGGTATTCCAAGACGAGCTAAATACAACAAAAGTTGTTCGTGGAAGAAAGACAGCGAAGCAAATGGTAGCCTGTTTCTTCAGGCCGAATGGGTCATGTTGCAACTGTTCCGCTTGAGCAAAGTAGTAACGTCAATTCCGAGTGGTACACCACCATTTGTTTGCCGGAAGTCTTCAGAGAAATTCGTAAAACCAACCGCCGAAAACGAATCATTCTCCATCATGACAATGCCAGCTGTCTCACATTTCGTCTAACAGGTGAATTTTTGAGCAGTCAAAACATCGAATTGATGACTCATCCTCCGCACAGTCCTGATTTGGCACTCAATGACTTCTGCTTGTTACCGAATATCAAAGGTAAAATGCATGGTCAACGATTTGCGAACGCCGAAAAAGCAGTTGAAGCGTTCAAAAACCATGTTTTGGAGGTGTATCAGGTGGAATGGAAAAACTGCTGTAACAAATGGTTTGAACGAATGCAAAAGTGTATTGATCGTCAAGGGAAATATATTGAAAAACTTGATTTAAAAATTTTTGTTATTATTTGCTATTTCGGAAATATTAATAGTATCCCTTAATAGTATCGCTTACTGTAATACATGAAATAACAGCTTTTTCTATGCGCTAAGCCCTGTGCTTATTTTTCACAAAATTAGCGCTTTTAAGCAGGAATTCGCCTTATAGAAATCATAGCATATGAAAACAGGTTTATCAGAGTTTGTTTCCACTTTTTCCATTGCAAATCTACTTACAGGTAAGCACCATTTTTCACACGGTTGTCAGAATAAATCTGTTTTCGCTGTAAAATTATACTGGAATTGCCAAGAAATATTATCCCGAGAAACATTAGTTGTAAAAATATATAGAAGCTCAAATCCATTAGGAACCACCGTGACTAGCAACATTGTAACTTTAACTACGTACAATATTATATGTGCAACCATTTTATACGATAACTTGACCTCACTACACGTTATTATCATCATTATAAATTTAAGAATTATTTAAATCGAATGAAATAAAAATTGTATTTAATAACGCATATAACAACAAAATGCTCTAAAGCATTTATTACACAGTTCAAAGTATTACATTTGTATTTAAACTTAGTTATAAATTAATTGCTGGCCCCTTGTTCCAACTTGGAACCATAAGAATCAATATATAATTTGATCCACTAAAATTTTAATGTTTGTTAAAGTTTTAAATAAATATTGCTCATAAACAAATATTACTAATAATACAAATAATTATAAATAAAGTTATCAAATTTATATTAATTTTTAAAACCACTAACAAAACGTATTGCACCCGTGTATCGTATTCATTTTCCCAAGTATGGAATACAATAGATGTGTATTTCTAAGGTAAATAAATAATGTAGATTAATATCAAAAGACTTGCTAATAATAATCGACATTGTAGGCATTTGTGATTATATATTGTTTACTTTATTGTAGGTACCTTACATATAAATATATATGTATATATTTTTTTTAAAATAATTTGATAATAAAACAAAACAATTATTTATTGATAAATATTTACTGATACAGATATAATAAACAGTGCTTTATAAACACACTATAAACTTGTTTTAATTCCTTTATTGAAATGCGATCTAAAAAAAAATAATTCAATTGAATTGTTTCTTTTTAAAGTGGCATAAGTCCATTTTTGGTCAAAATTAAGATAATTACACCTCCTTCGGTTTACGCTCTATTTTTTCGCGAATAAATTAAAATTTTTTTTAAATCTCACTTTTGAATTAACAACTTCGCAAAAAAAAACTAGATCAAAAAATTTTTTTATCAAATAAATTTTTTTTATCAAATAAATTAAAAAAACAAAAAAAAATTTTTTTTTTTAATGTTTTTTATTAATTTTTTTATTAAAAATTATTAATTTTAATTTTTTATTCATATTTTTTGTTGCACAAAAACAAATAAAAAAATCTAGTGCCAAAAAAACTGAAAAAAGTTGATTTTCCCTGAAAATTATAAGCATTTTTTTGAAAAAAAAAAAAAAAATAGAAAAAGTCTTTTAAAACAAAGAAAATAATTTAAAAAAACGTGACCTCTAAATTCATTTTATACACTTATGTATACCATATCAGGGATATGAACCAAAAAGCTTCAATAAGTTCGCTAACTTTCCAGCAAATGACGCGCAACAACTGTTCAAAGATTCATTATCCCGCGCAATTACAGTGTTGCCATATTTGAAGGCCTTCATCTTTCACCACCTCTAACCTCCTCTCCTCTAACCTCCTCCCAAAGAAAGCAACGCATTATTAAATAGCATGAATTTCCCGAGTGTTTCTTGATGATTGGTGCTATGATGTTTTAAAGTGCACAATGTAACAATAAATTTTAACACCAATGGTTCCAATGCGAAATGAAAATCGACCATCACCTACACAAAACCCCTAATAAGTTTTAAATGTATTTTTGTTTTCATGCCTAATTTTTACGCAAATTGTTTGTTATTCTCCTGATAAAGTTATTGTTCAAATTTATCAAAATCTGTTCGGCAGTTCTAAAGCTTTGAATGAAAATGTGAGTAACACAAAATTTTTGAATCACTGGACCGGTTTCAATTAATTTTGCCACTAAACTGCTCGAGATTTTGATGCAGATGTAAATTAAATTTATACTCAAAAAAGAAGACATGAACTAAAATGTAATCAAAAATTTCCTTCAAAATAGTTTATAAATTGTCCTTAATTTAGGTAAAATTTTATTAAAACTTAGAAAATTTTTCTTAAAAAGAATAAAAATTCCTAAGTTTGAGGAAAAATGAAATAGTTTATATACTCAGAAATAATTCATATTGTTCCTAAGTAATATTTCTTGATTTTAGGAAAAAAAAAACAAGTCTCTTAAATAAGAAAATTTTAAGAAAATTGCATACTCAAATGTAATAAAATTAAGTTTAGTTCAAAAAAAAATTAGTACATAATTTACCCCCATTTAGTTAAAAAAATGTGTCGAACTTAAATCGAGAAAGTACTTGAACTTAATGTGTGTTCATTTTTTGTTTGTGAGTAGTAAAATTTATTTAATACAGTTTTTAAGTTTACCACTTTCTAATTTTAAAGAATCGTTCTCTAAAAATTAGTTCAGACAATTAAAAACAAAAAGTAATAAATTTTTTCCTATGTAATAATAAAAATTAACTTAATTTTAGAAACTGATGAACTATTTCTAAGGAAAATTTTCATGCAACTAAGTCCAGATAAATTTTAAACATTTTAATAAAATATTCTATTTTTCAAGTAAAAGTTTTCTAATTTCTAAAAAATAATAAAATTTGGTATAGGATTTTTTTTTTGTTGGAAAACATTTAAATTATTTTTAATATTCTATTCCAAAAAAAAAAACAATCAATTAAAAACAAACCAGTTAGCTTTCCTAAATTTAAAAAAAAAAAAAAATATTTTAAATAAAAGAAATTAATTTTTGGTTCGTGATCGTGCGTGAGTGTACGTCAAAAATCTCTCACGTGCCCATCTCTAATCTTAATAGTCTTAAATATTGAACTTAAATTAGCTTAAAATATATTTTAAAATTTTGTTAGCAAAGGGTAAAAAATTTCTAATTTGCGCTTTTTGTAATTAATTTTTTTTGTTGACTGCAATACAAAATATCGCAGGCACATTTTACACATTACGGCATAATGGATTTCCTATAATTGACGTAGCGCTTATTAAACTTTATATTTATCGAACTATTTTTTTCACTTAAGAATAAAAAAGTTTAAATTTGTATATGTCAAATAAAGTTTAAGCTTAAAATCCCATACAATAAACTTATGACTTTTCCATTTTCTAATAATAACAAGAAATGTAACTGTGATATTTTGTATTTTTGCAACAATTTCCTTAAATTAGTTAATTTAAGAAGACAAAGGACCCCCAGTTTTCCTTAGCCATAGATGCCGTGTGTCACGTAGGGCGTCCCTTTTTGTAGTTCTCTAAAACAGATCCGTTAATTAACTACGAAAAGGTCAGATCCCTTGTTGTCACAATTTATTACGTTTCAGGATATCCTGTAGTACATTTTTTGAATTTATTTACCTTTTTGCTAAGGAAATTTAATTTATGTTAATACATAAATTAAATTTTCTGATGAATTTGGAATAATTTAATTGCTTGTTAAGAGCAATGTCCTCACAAAGCGGAAGTCCTCCGAAAGTGGGAAAATACTTACTCAATGAGTGTAAAGTACTTTATAATATATGGTCAAATATAGTACCAGTGTTTTACTAAAAAGCAGTATTTTACCAAAAACCAGTATTTTGTCAAATACCAGTATTTTACTAAAAATCAGTATTTTACCAATACCAGTATTTTACTAAAATCCAGTATTTTACCAAATACCAGTATTTTACCGAATACCAGTATTTTACCAAATACCAGTATTTTACCAAATACCAGTATTTTACCAAATACCAGTATTTTACCAAATACCAGTATTTTACCAAATACCAGTATTTTACCAAATACCAGTATTTTACCAAATACCAGTATTTTACCAAATACCAGTATTTTACCAAATACCAGTATTTTACCAAATACCAGTATTTTACCAAATACCAGTATTTTACCAAATACCAGTATTTTATCAAATACCAGTATTTTACCAAAATTTGTTTCCTAACTTCAAGAAAAATTTTATTAAATATTGGTAAAAAAAAGTGGCTTTGGCACCGTTTTCATTTCAATTTTCCTCTAAATAAGTTAATTTTTCTAAATTCTAGTTCATATTTTTTTTTTGAGTACATTAAAGTTTCCTTACAATTTAAGATCCCTTAATAAATTATTTGTTTTTGAAAGTCAGTATTGTTTTTGAAGTTAAAAATTATACTGAAATCGTTAATCATCTTTTGTTTCGTGGAAATTTTAATAAAGCATTTCTAATTTAATTATTAGTACTTTAATTGTTAAACAATTAAATCAATTATATAAATATATACATATTTTATTTTTTAATATAAAACATGCAAGTTTCAAGTTTTGTTTATTGTACTTTTAAAAAATAAAATAAAAATAAAAACATGAGAAATGTTTTTAAAATTTTAACATTTGTAAATGTAAAATACATTGAAATGTTTAGTTAATTATATGGTTTCCATATTAAAAAATTTAACACTTTTTATAATAGTTGTTTGTTTTTGTTTTTATTTATTTAAAAAAAAAACATTAAGCGCGCATGAGCCCACGACATCAAAATAATAGGAGTTTTATTAAATTGGCAAACTTTGGATTTTATGCCTTTGAACTTATAAATTTATAATCAAGTAAAATTTAATATTTAAAATTGATTTGAAACTGAAATTTTTAAGATGTTCTGCAGTTTATTTAATTTCTTTCAAAAATTATTACTTTCTATACAAACTTTGTCTATTGTTTTGCATTTTCATTTAAAATTTATATTAAATTTTTTTCTCTTTTATTTTTATGTTGTAGAGATTCAGATTATTATAAAAACAAACATTAAAACACAATAGTGTGAATAACTAATTTTCAAGGTTATTAAACAGCAACAAATAATCAAACAATTGAATTCATTCAAAATAAAATGCATTTAAATTTAAAAATTTATTAAAAAAAAGTGAAAAAAATTATAAAAAAAGTATATATTTGATATATTTCTTATAATACGGCGAGAGAGTTACAAAATATTTCAATAATGTTATTTGTTTTATTTTACAATTGCTGTAAAACATGAAATCCAAATTATATTAGTTTACAAAAAGTTTAAAACAATTAGAGCAAACAAAAACATTTAATTCGCATTCATTATAAAAAACATGGTTGCTTTTTTGTTTTCTTCAACAATGTTTAACCTTCAATTGGTTAGAATTTAAATTGTTACTGAGCTGGCATTTTTTAAAATTGTTAATTAAACTAAAAAAAAAGAGAACAACAAATTAACAGCATTTATGTCATTTATAACAAGTTGGTTTTGATGTTGATACGAAATTTAAGGCCGGGTATTTATTTATAAAAATTAGTAAATTACGTTGAGCTTGAAATTTTAATAAGGTAAATTTGTTCAAGTTTAACCCTTTCAGAATCAATGGGGGGCGTCATCATAATTAAAAATAAGGTATACTTTAAGCTGAGTTTACATTATCTGATTTTCCATCTGATTCTATCTAAAGAAAATCAAATCTTTAAAAAAAAAAATCTCTTTGGCAAACCGCTTTGGGTTTACACCTTCAAATGCAAATCTTATGCAATCAGATAAAAACAGCTGTTTTTCATTGTTGCTCAATTATTACTTACCGCCAATTTACTTCACAGCTGTTTTGTTTGTGTTTTTCTTTCTTTCTAAGAATATGCAACACTGATATCATTTGATTTTCATAATTTTATGAAATATTTTAAAAAACGAGTAAATCAATCTGACTGTCAAAATTTGTAATCGGATTTTCTGTAAGTATCAGACAAAATGAGTTTACACCGTAGGATTTTTGCCAACTGACTCGATTTTTTTTTGACAGATCCCATGACTTGTGGTATAATGTAAACCCCGCTTTAGAAGTTGTAAAGTATACTTTTCTTAAAAGTATACTTTGGGACGACTATAGACAAGTAAAAGTATACTTTAATAGCTAAAGCCTGATTTAAAATTAAAACTAAAGGGTGTTTTTTAGAGTGGCACAAGTTGAAATCATAATAAAACAAGGAAATATATTTTTAATATCAATGAAACGGGCTTTATTGGAAAGAAAATTTTATGAAATAAATGTTTAAATATGATTTCTGCCACGGCTGGCGCGTAGAAGGCGCAATCTGGAACACCAATTTTCAACAACTTTTCGCAGCATTTCGTCGATAACTCTTCGAATGTTGATTTCCAAAGAAAATAATCCAATGGGGTTAAATCACACGATCTTGGTTCTTCGAATTAGCCGCTCTAAAGGACGAATATGTACGCCATAAAATGAAAGAAGTGCACGATGACTTTGACGAATAGAACAATAATTTTGATAACAAATTTCAACAATTTGCCCTCGTTGATCTGGTGTAAGTCAATTCTTAATGAAATGTCAAAACAAACTAAACAAAAAGCAACTACCAGCTGTTAAATGGGTTGTCAAATAAAGCAGAGATGCCAACTCAAGGTTGTGACACTCTAAAAAAAACACGCTTTAGTTGAAGTTGGTTTTGTCAGACTTAACAACACTTACAAACAGCTGTTTTCCGTCAAAAAAGTATTTGTGAAATTATATAAATTATATTATTTCCCTGAAGAAGTCGAAATATTGGAAGAAAAAAATAAATAATCATTATTTTTGTAAAAAGATCTTAAACTCAATTTAAAAGAATAATATAATATTGAAGATCGAATAAAAGAAAATAAATATACAAAATTTTGATTTAAGTTTGGGTATATTTTTTGAATTTTCTTTGATTTTTCTATAATTTAAGCATATATTTTTTTTTCGGTGTACAATTTGACTAATTTTTAATTTTTGTAGATTTTAAAAATAAATATAAAATTACGAATGCCATTATTCGGCTCATGGGCCATTCAAGTTATATTTTCGGACTACAGTAGGAACCTTATTTATTTTATCATTCTTTTTTTTCAATATTCCTGTTCAGCGCAGCAAAATAATATAAATTATTAAATTTTAACTGTTGGTAGGCAATGCGACACACGTCCTATAGCTTTTATTCTAGGAGTTAATTTTTTTAAATACATAACATTGTTTCTCCTTAAATCTCAAGTTTTTTTTTTTCCTTAAATATAGATTCTTTTTTAAAAAAGTGACCTGATACAAAAATAATTAAATATCAAAATTTGTACGGCAAAAAAATAAAAATTATGGTTGTAAAGTTCTTTTTTTTTTTTTTAAATTCAACTGCCATGTTGATAAAAGTGGCCAATAAGACCCGTCAAAACCAACAGAAGGTTAAATGCGTAGGAGATCTTGTTCACCCAACTTATTCAAAATCAAATAACAAAAAATATGAGTTAAATTAATTCATACAAGAAGTGTTTTTATTTTATATTTTATGTACGTATTGTATAGAAAACATTTTCAACGTGAGTGAGTATTTAAGGTAAGTAGGAAGAAAATTAAAATGATCACACCAGTCCATAAATAATAAATGAGAATGCAAATTTGCTGTTCATACGATAATTCTTGCTAAAGCTAATTTAAAGAAAAAGGGACATTGATAAAGTTATTTGTATGGAAAAAAATAAATAAAATTATTAAAAAAAAAAAACTATTTACTATGATACATGATTATAACGAGTAATATGAATTTCCTCTGTTTCGTTTGTTGAATATCGTATTTGTATGCATTGTAGGCTCATTTGCAATATGGCAACAACTACCGGAAAAGGGTGTCATACCTATGAGAAATAAACATTGTTTGATTTTGATTGCCCTTTGTTGTGTTCATATGGGAGGTATGATACTACTACTTGCATACCTTCATATTGGAAAAACGAAATACATACTATTAAAATTAGGGTGGCAGCTATTTGGCGACATTGCAAATGTTGAGATAAGAAATAAATTTATATTCCACTTTAGAATGCTGAAGACAATTGAAATTGATGTGCCATACATAACCAGAGAATACAAAGAAAATGGAGATAACTATTAACATCGTAAAATCAACCAAAAACCTGGGAATAATTTTTAATAGTACATTAACATGGTCTGACCAAATAAACGTTGCTGCCGGGCGAATATATTCCATGATACGTACGCTGTGGAATACCCAATATTTTACCCCATTAAAAATTCGTTAACTACTCGCTAAAACTTAGCTTATTCCAACATTGCTTTACGGATGTGAATTGTTTGCTAAGTCTGACGCTTTAAGTACAATAAAGCTAACGATCTTCAATTTAAGACGATATGATCGCACCTCACTATATGAGAAACGTCTTTATGGTGTAACCCTGACTGACTTTCAAAAAATAAGATCATTACTACTGCTACATAAGATAATATTTACGAAGGACTATTTGTTTAATAGCCCAGCAAAAATATATGGAAGTGATTCTTAAGGAATTAATATTTCATTGATTCCAAAGTATCGTTTAGTTCTGATTTTCCTCTTCTAAGGCAGTTCTTTTTCACAACTCCCAAAAATGTAATGAAATTTAACACTTTTCGAATCTATGACGGATAACTTATTTCAAAAACAATTAAAGTTAAACATTAATCATCGATATTTCTATATAAATTTGACATTAATAACTATGGTTTAAGTGTTTTGTTTCAATCTTTAACTTACAATTTACAAATTTAGTTATTGTTGGTACAAAAAGTAAAAAAAATATTTTAGTAAAAATTGCAAGAATTTCGAATAAAGTAATTTAATAAAGTAAGGCGTGTTTACTGAATGTCCCGTTATAGTTTAACCAACAGTCAAACTCAAACTTTATATGGGAAACAACAACAAATGTGTTGAATTCCCAAGAAGTTAACGGGAGTTTGTGAACATGTGGCTAAGGCCCGAAAGATTTAATTTTTTACTAAACCCTAAGAACTGCTTCCCGTTAGAATTTAACCAACAGTAAAACTCAAACTTTATATGGGAAACAACAAAAAATGTATCAGTTAAATTCCCAGGTAGAAGCTAACGGGAGCTTGTGAAAATGAGCTTAAGGCCCAATTACTGATGTCCTGTTAAAATCTAAATAACAAATTCTAAATTTATTTGGGAACATCAAAATATTTCATTTTTCACTAAACCATAAGAAGGGCTTTGTATGCAATGAAAAAGGATCATATAAGAAAACTTCCACCCCATGACACCCCTATGTAAAAATCATTGCTTTCTATCCAAATTTTTACAACACCGGAATCAAAATCACTGCTTATTTTTCTCTTCTTTTGATACTTTTTTTTTTTTTTTGCTGGAAGATTAATTCCAACTCATTCAAGTCGTATTAGGGATTTAGTACCGCTCAGTCGAAGATCTAGTCTCTGCTTGGCAATTTTACATTTCTACAATTAGTCTCTGGAACAGCCTGCCAACAAACATTCAAATCATAGGCAACGCTATGCAATTCAAAAAAGCTTTTTAATTGAATGAAATGTTTTCATAACATTGGCCACCTCGCGTTGATAGGGCAGACTTTTGGTTATACCACTAATGCAAATTACAATAGCTGTCACCCTAATGTGCCTAGTAAAGCACAAAAAAAACAAAACTGTCTATTGATTTATCGATTTTTATTTGTAAACAGAAAAATAAAGTATTTTAAAGCCCAGTCAAAACAATAATAAATTTGTTAATGATGAAATTGATAGAATGCAAATCAAGCGCAACCAAATTAAAATTTTTAAAAAACAAAAATAAAACACAAACATTGAAAAGGGGTTAACTTTGAAATATCCCAGGAAAATTTTTCAGAATCGGTACTCAACATCATATGTTTTTAAACAGATATCTGGCCGGTTCCGCAAAACAAAAAAAAATAAGTTTTTCGCAAAACTCAAAATCCAAAACACGAACCGAAACAGATTCTTTTATATCCAAAACTTCTTTCTCTAATTTTTAATATTTTTTTCTATATTAATAAATGTACCATTTGAATAAGGAATTTTTAGAATTTGATCAAGTCTGCCATGGGTTAAACTTTTAATGTTTAGAAACTATGAAAATCTAGAAAATAAAACAGTTTTGTTTAAAATTTCAACAAAAATGGGACACTACCGAAAGGGAACAAATTTTACCTTGGAAATCAAAATGTTATAGATATAACCAAAAAAAATTAAAAAAAAACAGTGATTTACAATTGAAGCGGAGCCGCAAATAACGTTTTAAGCAACAATTTTTACAAAACCAGTTTTTTTCCAGATTACAGTTAGAATAACTCTTTTATGACTTAAAAATGAAATTAAGCAGAATTATGAAGGATTTCGTTATCAAAATGCAATCTAAAATACTATTACTATTACAACTATTATTTTCATAATTTGAGGAAACAGCAATAATTTTTACAGAGGACACACAGCAGAGAAGGTGGAGTTATGGTTTGGGGTGCCGTATCGTACTATGATACCATCGATTTGGTTTTCGAAACTGCAAAAATGACTGGAGAATCCTACAAGAGAATCTTGGAAAACGCATTTCCACAATTTAATAATTTGTTTGGACCCATAGCCTGGACCTACCAGCACGACAATGCTCCAATTCATACTGCCAGAGTTGTAAAACGGTGGATTCATGAACAAAATGTAGAACTGGTCCCCATATTCTCCAGATCTAAATATAATGGAAAATCTTTAGGGGTGGCTTGTTAGGAAAGTATACGAAGGTGGTAAGCAATATGAGACAAAAGATGCCCTAAAAAATGGAATAAAGGAAGCCTGGATTTCTGTTTGAACTACTTAGGCTCTTTATACCGATCTATGCCTAACCGAATTTTTGAGGTTATTTCCAAAAATGGTGGTAGTACACATTGCCAAATGTGTTTGTAATTATTTTAGTTTTCTTCAATCTTCTCTATTCATAAAATATTCCTTATTGAGCTAAAGATCCTTTTTTCAGTTTATAATTTTAATTTATTAATTATAAAAAAAAGACAATTTCCCCTGAAGAAGTCACCCAATGTGGTGACGAAATATTGGGATAAATAAATATTTATAATTAAATTTTTTATAAATAAAGGATCTTTGGCTCAATAAGGAATATTATACAAATGTGTTTGTTTTATAAATAATAATCTTTAATTTAACACAATAAAAATTTAAAATATTTTTTTTATTTTATACATTTTCCTTATTCATGTGATACATAAAATCTTATAATTTTTTCATATTGTTAAATAAATTTTAGAAAATAATAAATTAGAATAAAACATTATTTTTATTTTTTTTTTTTAATAAATTTGTGATTAGATAATTCTCTTTACTGTGGCAAATTTTCGTGTTTCTCTGATCACCAGTTTTACTCATATATTCGTTCAAAACTTGAAATTATCGATTCCTTATTTAAGTGATTCTCATTGTATGTGTTAAAATAAGTGCTTAAATAAAATATACTAAAGCTTCGAGTTCAAGTTTAGTGACTTGTACTCGAAAGGTAAAAATCAAATAAAATTTCGAAGAATTTTGAAAATTTTTCTAAAGTATTTTTCAGAGCATAGATACAATAAGGTTGCTTTTGGGATTAGCAGAACAACCGATTTTTGGCAACTAAAAATTTTGCTAAGATGTGGATAAATCTTAATCTGACTCTAAAAATTTTTTTTTACAAAAAATTAATCTCGAGTTTTTAGTGGCAAAGTATTTATATTTATTTTAAAAAATATACCGAAAAATTGGTAAAAAGTTTTTTAAATCTAAATTAAATTTATTTTTGTTATTTACTACCCATATTGTTTAATTAAATACACTAATTATAACTTATTTGTTTTATTAAAAAAAAACATTTTTTATCAACAAAAAAATTAAAAGAAAAATACTACGTTCTAAAATGCCATATTTGGTTAAAAGAAAAAAATATATTATATTATAAATTAAAACCCAATAAGAATTTAGAACAATATCATAACAGGTGATTCATTACATTAAAAAAATACTACTTAGAACTGTAATATTGCAGAAAGAAAAAGATTTTACTAACAGAAGGAAGTACGGGGATTTTTTAAAGCAATTACTTCACAATTTACAATTATAAATAATGTCATGCTACAAGCTCACGTAAACATTTGGTGTTAAAAGTCATTCCTAAGCCGAAAGTAATTAATTCGAAGTAATTAGAATTTAAAATAAAACAATAACGGGTGATTCATTAATATTGAATAAGAAAAAAGGTTTTACTTACAGAATGAAGTACGGGGGTTTTTAAGCAATTTTCAATTATATTTAATGTTTTTCTATAAGCTCACATAAACATTTGTTGTTAAAAATCATTCCAAAGCCGAAAGTAATTAATTCAAAGTAATCACTAATTTTTATTCATACGACCCATTATCTAAGATACGAGTATAACCAAGGACCCTTGAAACCAGGATGAACAAACTACATTTTTTTTAGCCACGCATGATGCCATGGTGCCATGGTGCCATGATGCCATGATGCCAAATGACGAAACTACAAAAAATTCTTAGGCGACACCATGAAATTCTTAGGCGATTTACAGAAACATTTAGCCAATTGCAATGGTACAACCCCAAGTACAGTGATTGTGTTGTGAATGTATACATGTTTTGTGTTTTTTGTCTCTCATACTCACGATTACCATAGTTTTGTTTGTTGTCTTAAGCAAAAAAAATCAAATACCCATTTGTTTGTTATAATAATAATTAATATTGTGTTTTTGTTGAATGTTTGGAAAAAAAAAATTCAAACATGTATACATTCACAACACAATCACTGTACTTGGGGTTGTACCATTGCAATTGGCTAAATGTTTCTGTAAATCGCCTAAGAATTTCATGGTGTCGCCTAAGAATTTTTTGTAGTTTCGTCATTTGGCATCATGGCATCATGGCATCATGGCACCATGGCACCATGGCATCATGCGTGGCTAAAAAAAATGTAGTTTGTTCATCCTGGTTTCAAGGGTCCTTGGTATAACAATCTCAATGGCAAATAGTATTCGAAGATATTTTTTTTTTTTTTGATAATAAAAATTACAATATGATGACGCCTAAAAAATTATGTTCTTTACTGCTATAGTTGATTTTTCAAATCAAATTATTATTCTATAAGTCATACTTTACTATTGATATCATTTTATGGTTAAAATCAATCTTCTTTTGGTTATCATACTATTATCTCATCTATAATGATATATTATCCCTACAAACATATTATTATGTGAATTAAGAGAGGTCATTTCATAATAACAATTGAACTCATTTTATAATTGTAGCAATCATTAGAATAGTTTCGCCAACTATAAAATTTATTTATTTATTACTTGGTTCAATACAGCACAACAAGAACTAGCCTTATATTATACACTCACCAAAAAAAGTCTGTAATGGCAACTGAAAATTTTGCTGTTATTACGTGAAATTCTGCTAATTTGAGCCCAGCGGTATTTTTTGCTAATCTTAGCAACACATGTCTGCTGACGTGTAGTACAATGAAATTAGTAGAAAAATTAGTAGCCGCTACTAAATTTTAATTGTTTTTAGGGCAGAATTTTAGAACTAAAAAACCTTTGTAGTGCTATTTTAAGTGGATGTACCTTTACTTCCGATCCCTTTTTTAATATATGTAACATTTTAAAGAAATTTAATTTTGTAGGTGTAAGTTTTAATTAGAAATAACATTTCCTTCAATATCCACTTTTTTAATATTAGTAATATTTTTTGCTAATTTTAGCAAATCGGTTTTCAAAAATTTGTAAAATGATTTCTGAAATTAGCAAAAAAAATTTGTAAATATTCTGTAAAAATTCTGTAATTTGTAAAATGTAAATAGCAAAAAGATTTGCTAAATAATAATTTTTTACTAAAAATCAGTACAAAAATAGTACAGTGCGATTGAAAACCGTTTACAAATTTTTCTACTAACTTTTTTTTCTGAGTGTAAAACTGGGAATATAGTGTAACAATAAAAATTCATTAAGAGTCATTTTGAGTTTGAGATTTTATAAAAGGAAGTTGTGAAATGCAGTTAAATAAAATATATAAACTCATACATATTACACTGTACAACAATTTTAAACTTTTTCCAAAATAATGGGGTTCCGACAATTGATTCTTTTTAAGGAGACCAAAAAAATTAACATGTGCAGCACATCGGTATAAAAAGTTATGTTTTCTTTACATCTGAGGTGTAGGGTATGCTCAGCAACTTTGTAGATAATGGTATGGCAAATATTTTTGTAGAACATTTTAACCCTTTAACTCCCCCTCATAACGAAATTTTTTGGCTTTATTCTAAGAAATTGTTAGAAACACCCCGAAAAAGGAAAAGGGCGGGAATGAAATGTTCTTCAAAAATGTTGGCCATAAAATTCTACTCAATATGTCAGAGCATACCAAAATCCAAACCTTAACACAAACACAAAAACCCATCAAAGATGTTTATACGAAAGAAAAATTAAAAAAAATAAAAATTTAGTAGAGACTACTAAATGATCCTAAATGATCACAAAATTTTCTTCATTACCATAAAATGATCATTGGGAATATAGAGTTTTCCAATAGGTACTTGACAACTTTGAATGTAATTTGTGAACGCACTATTTCACTGATCATCTAACTGTTACATTACTTTTTTTCAGTAAACTCAACATTTGCATCATGTTAAGTACACGAACGAACAGCATATGCAAATTATAAAAATGTACTACCGAAATTCGGAGTCGGTGACCGCAACTTTAAGAGCAAAATCATCTTCAGTGACGAGGCTCATTTTTGGCTCAATGGATTCGACAATAAGCAAAATATGCGTTATTGGTTTGGTGAAAATCCACATATGCTTTATGAGTCACCACTTCATCCACAAAAAATAAAATATAAATAAAATAAAAATATTTGGTGCGATTTGCATGACGGCGGCGTCATTGGGCTATGTATTTTCGTCGACAATAACGATCGTTTCGCGCCATGATTACCGATTATTTTTGGTCCGAATTGGAAAACATGGACTTGGACGACTGTGGTTTCAACAGGACGGTGCCACAAACCATACAGCACACTTTACAATCGATTTATTGAAGAGTAAGTTTGGTGAGCGTGTTATCACAAGAAATGGACCAGCCAATTGGCCGCCTCGTTCGTGCGATTTAACGCCTCTTGAACTCAAGAAGAATTCAGAACCAACATTGAACTCGAAATATCTCAAATGGTTTGAGTTTTATTTAAAAAATAAGTTGTCAAGTCCTTATTGGAAAACCCTTTATAATGATCATTAGAAAAATGCCATGATTCTTAGACACATATAATGATTTCAGATGTCTTATGAAATTACATTATTAACAATATCTATCTACACATGTTACCAAAATTTATTTTTAATTATTGATTTCTAAAATTATATTAATGAATGATATTTTTATTTAAATGTGGAAATTATTCATTGAATAAATATGCAATACTTTGAGCTATTTTAAACAAAAAAAAAATATGCATAGTATTTTAAGACATGGAATGCTGGGAGAATAACATAGGTAACATAGTATGATTTGTAGGGCTATAATATGATAATGTTCGAACATTTTGGAATTATATTGTAATAATTTAAGAATCATTTTATGATAAAAAAAATTAGAAACTGGAACGAGCAGAAGCAAATCAGACACTCAAAAAGATTCTTATCTTATAACGCTAAAAGAAGTAGAGATGCACTTCAAGTGAATATACCTAGTCTAAGATTCCTCACTGCGCATTACACATGCTAAGACAATAAATTATGCAAGTATTGCTTGTACAATGATGAATCAATGGAGACAAATGTCAAATGTCCTGTCTTTTCTAATCAGGAAAATTGCAGTGAAGGAGATAATAATGTTCCTAAGAGCTGTGTACAACTTAGTTTAAATTAAGGGAGAACAATAGATCAACTTTACCGCGGTGCAGAAGGACATCCGATGCAACCCGTTTCATCATAAATTGTAATGAAAAAAAAAGTAAGAGTATTATTGTCGCAACTATTTAACAATACGATTGACGCAGTCATATAACCAAAAATTTATAATACTTTCCGAATATTTTCTTGTGATCCTAACCAAATTTTTTCTTTGCGTGTTATATTTATGTATGCAAGTGTTAACAATTTTGAATGAATATTTTGTTCACTTATTAATAAATAACCATTGTTTTTGTTACTCTTGTAGGCAATTATAGATATTAAATTTAAATTTTCAATTAGGTGTTTATTACACAATTACATATTTATCACACCAAGTTGTTGCCAGACTCTAGATTGTGTATTGAACTAATGAAGTTAATCAAATTATAAATATACATACATATGTATATATGTGTGTATAAATGTTTAATTAGTAAGTAATATTAATGTAATAACAATTAATTATAACAATGGTAAATGTTCATTATAGAGTAAATGGATTAAATAATGAACAATATTTAAATTTATGAATTAATTCAAGTATAGAATTTCAAGAAATGCACTCAATAGAAAAATTTATTGAAACCCGACATTTTCAGAGAAAAAAATATAAAATTTTTCAACTTAAATTTTTTTTTTTTGAAATTAACAAATTATTAAAATATTATTTTTATTCAAAGAACAACGTTTACAAATCGTTCAACTTTATTACGAAACTTCACGTTCTGTAAGGAATGTGTTTCGTGCACTTCGCTCAACTTATGGTCAACATAATCGGCCTACTGAGCGTACTATTCGCAACACCATCACCCATTTTGAGACCCAGCATTCATTATTGGATAATATTCGACCAAATAGACCACGTCCAGCACGCTGTGAAGAAAATATAGCGGCCGTAGCTGAGAGTGTACACGAAGACCGGTGCGAACGTAACCGTCAATGGCGACCGTTATCTTGCCATGATAACCGACTATTTGATGCCTGAAATTGAAGCTCGTGATCTCGGCGACATTTGGTTTCAACAAGACGGCGCCACTTCCCACACATCGCATCAATCAATGGATTTATTGAAAGAACACTTCGGTGAGCACATAATTTCACGTTTTCGGCCGGTCGATTGGCCACCAAGATCGTGTGATATCACATCGTTAGACTTTTTCCTGTGGGGATATGTAAAGTCTAAAGTTTATGCGAACAAACCCGCTTCGATTCAGGCCTTGGAGAAGAGCATCGCCAGTTACTAGTCGAAATGCTCGAACGAGTCATCGAAAATTGGACTCATTTGATAGACATAATCTTCAAAAAATAAATGCCAAAGAATGTTTTTTCAAATGATAATAAACATTCCTCATTAAATTTGAATTTTCTGTGTTTTTTTCTTTAAAAATGTAGGGAACCTCGAAATGGATCACCCATTATAATTATACGTGGATACATATCAATCAATGGTTTCAATTCCTTCTTTATTATATACCTGGATCTAATTTGATCTGTCATATTTCAGATCAATTTACATACTTCTAAATCCCCAAAATATATTGCTGGATCTAGCTTGATCTGTCATTTTTCGGATCAATTTAGATCCCTCTAAATCCCCAAAATATATTGCTGAATCTCCCTAAATCCAATTTATTACTGGATCTAATCTGATCTGCCATTTTTCGAATCAATTCTGATCAGCTAGATATTAAAGAATATCAAATTGAATAAAATTTTATTGTGCCAGATAAATTTTTATTACTTGGGTTATCTGTTTTAAAAGAAAATTTTAACTAATACAAAAAGTACGTAATTTTGTTTAATGAATGGCTTTGTTACTTTTGTGGCCACGTTTTTTAGTCTTGTAATGAAGCTAATTTCCTTATGTAGGGTGAAAAATCTTAAAATTGTTCTAAATACTTTAGTTTTTCGTTACATTGCTTAAATTGTAATTAAAATCTAATACAATTAATAAATTTCTTTGTTATTGTTATACAAGTAGAAAAACAGGTGCATTTTACGGAACTACATTGAATTTCTTTATATGGTACATTTTACATTTCAATATAATCTTCTTAAATTAAAAATGTACGAATTTATCAAAATAACGTTATTTTCAACTAATTACTGTCATAATTATAAATTTTACCAAAAATGGATAAACATTGATTTTGAGTCAATGAGTTGAGCTATTTCTAACGTATGAGTAAAAAATTAACAAAATTCAATTATATATTTATTTTTTTGTTAAAAATTTTCATTTTAAATGAATACAGGAAACATATGAAATTTTTTAGCACATGCTAAATTAGCAGAAATTGTTCATTAAGTTTAGCAAACTATATTTATAAAGTGTTGGAAAATATGTTAAAAATTTGAATGTATAGCAAAACAAAACCAAAACCAAAAAAAAACAGAATACACATTTTTTCATAAATTGTTTCTATTACAAATAAGTACATTATATGTTATTCTATACTAAGTACAGATATAGATAAATAAATATTCATGTAAAGGTTGACTTGATTAGATACAAATACAGTGAAACTGTGAACAATTTTTTTTTTTGTTTTTTTAAATAAAATTGTACATCAAATTGTCAATGTATAGAGAATAACTTGGTATTATATTGAATTGTTAAATGTGTAATTGTAATTATAAATAGCTTTGGCTATTTAATTATATTTAATTTATTTTTTTATTTTTTTTTTGGTTTTTCAATTTGTTTAATCCAACAACATCCTAACAGATTCTATCTATTGTTTTTGGCCGAATAAACTTTGCACTTTCCGTTCGCTGTTTCTCATTCGTTCATTATTGTTTTTGTATTCTTTCAATTTCTATTTGGCCAAGTGCCAGGTAATGTGTAGAGAAAAAAAATATATAAATTTAAAACCAACTGCACCATTTCAAATTAAAATATATTGATTCGGGAATTTCTTTGTATAATTTTATGATATTAGGAATATCATAGCAAAATTTTAGTGTTGATCTGTATAAATTTTATGTGAGGTGAGGTGTAATGTTTTTCTCTCGGTATAAAATTATGAAAATCTGTCTTTTTCAAATGAATAGAAAAATTCTAATTTTTGTAACAAAACGCTATTTTGCGAGAAGACCAGGATAACTCAAAAACGCGAGCAAAACGTCATCTGGACACATCACCTTAAACATATCAAGAAATGGTATTGATATCTCTTTCTCTTATTGTTAGGCTCAATAGAAAACCTTAAATACATTTATCTCGGAGTCGCTTTTTTGAGTTTGACATATCCGTTTGCAGCATAGGAATAAACGCATGTCTTTCAATATAAGCTGATAGCTGATTTGACATATCGAAGGTTTTAATGACTACTCTGCGGGAAAAAAAGGTCAGTTGGGAATAGGGACCTGTCACGAGATAGGTGAAAAGAGGACCAGTTTTGAAAATACGTATCAAAAGTACCTACCACGTGACCATTTTAAAAGTCATGACATGCTTTTTTTCGATGGTTCTGTGACATGTTCTTTTAGACCAATTGATCCCCTCCTAGGACAAGCTCCTGTTAAAGTGACCAGTCCTTTTCACATAAAAAAACCGGTCTGGAGACCGGTCCCTATTACAATGAACCGGTCACGTAACGTGATCTGGAATAGGTCCTTTTTTCTATTTTCTTAGATGAGAAGGAATAAACTTGATTAAATGTGAACAGTTTTAAATATAAAATTTATTTAAATGCAATTCTTAATTAATAATCGCTTCAATAAAATAAAAAATTTAATTTTAAGAAATTTCATATCAAAATATTTTTATAATTTATTAAGTTTATTACTTTTCCTCTAATTAAATTTAAAATATAGTCAGGGCCTTTCTACAGTAAGCCAACCATATTTTAATAATGAAATTATTAAACACAATTTCATCTGAACTCAATAAATCAAGCTTTTTTCTTTAAACTTAAGAGTTACATAAATAAGAAATATTGGGTGATTTTTTAGCAAATTTCTTTTTGGCAACACTGTTTTTGGCAGATCAGCTGTTTTCGTGTAACATCCCTACCAGAATAAAGACGGTCATTTAATGCATCATCTGATGGTCATTGCTGATTTATTAAGGGCAATATGAAAAAACTGATGTAATCATTCGTGTACGTGTGATTTTGTTTTTCTCTCATACTTATGAACTATTAAAACATATATCTGAACTGCTCACTCCACAATATTCTACTAATCAGTAATGATGTAAACATCGTCATAGCTGACTAGTCAGCGTTGCCATTGCGTAAACATTTTATTAACAAAGTCTTGTTTAAAAAAAATCCCCAGAATTCCATAATATATAAAATCAAAATATTTGCATGAAATTTATTTAAAAAGGTCAAAAAACTAAAACTTTTGAAAAAACATACTCTGATGATCAAATACGTTTATAAAAATTAAGTCAAAGTAAGATTAAGTAAAAGAGAAAATTTAACAATATGTTTATCGAAATTTGTTATGAAAAACCCCACTACGGCAACGCCGACAGAACAATTAAATTCAAAATTGCTGCAAGTGTGTTAGAAAATAAGATTGGATGTGTTAGTATCCATCAGCAATTTCTTGTAGGGATGTTACTGTCAAACATGTTCAGTTTGGTCTATAGTTTAAGCATAAATCGACTTACAAACGAACAACGCACAACAAACAACAACAACAACGAAAAATGCACTGTTTGATGAGAATGCACTGTTTGATGAGACGGTGCCACCGACCGATACCGGCCGATATGTTGGAGAAAGTATACCAAAATTGGACCCAGCGTATGAACCATTTGAGGCGCAGCCGCGGTCAACATTCACATGAAATCATATTTAAATATTAAATTATATAGACAGTTCTATCGACTCAAATAAAGATTTCATACATTTCTCTAACTTTTATGTGTTTTTTAGATCAAATCTGAAAGCTCTTAAAAAATCACCCATTATTTACAAATAACTCTTTATAACAAAAAATTTCATTTTTCTATTCATTTGGAAAAGAAAAACTTTTATGGGGCCTTGATTCGGCAAAAGAGTTTGATTAGAAAATTTTTACATATTTTTTTTTTTTTTAAACACACTTACCTTTTAACAAGTTAATTCACTTTTGAATTCATTTATGTTTAGCACAATAAATTTATTAATAATGATTTTAATAATTTATTCTGGTTTCAACAAAGTATATCTGAAATTAAAAAGAAAAAAATAATTATAAACAGTTAAACAATAAGTATATGCTTTCTTAAATCTAACTATATTATGGGTATTCATGTCACAATCGAATAAAATCAAAATTGGAGCATGGATACTGAGGATAATTTTGAAGCGAATCCAGAAAATACTTGTTTTCTATACTGTTGGCTCTTATTGAATTTTTTTTTATTCTCTATAATTTACTTATAAATTTGATGTTTCTTTACATTTGAACAATTTAGAAAGAATATGATTATACACTCAGAAAAAAAGTTAGTAAAAAAATAAGTAAACTGTTTTTAATCCCACTTTACTATTTTTGTACCGATTTTTAGTAAAAAAAATATTATTTAGCAAATCTTTTTGCTATTTACATTTTACAAATTACAGAATTTTTACAGAACATCTACAAATTTTTGTTGCTAATTTCAGAAATCATTTTAAAAATTTTTGAAAACCGATTTGCTAAAATTAGCAAAAAAATTACTAATTTTAAAAAAGTCGATATTGAAGAAAATGTTATTTCTAATAATTTAAACTTATACATACAAACTTAAATTGCCCTAAAATGTTACATAGGATTTTAAAAAAGGGATCGGAAGTGAAGAAACCGACTCATGTCTAAAAAGAGGACATCCACCTAAAATAGCACTAAAAAGGGGTTTTTAGAATCAGCCCTAAAAACAATTAAATTTAACCTTAAAAGTAAAAAAAAAAAATATAATCAAAATTTTTGATGCTCGATAAAAAAAAAATAAATCTAAAACTTTGTACTAATATTAATAGTATTTAGTAATTTTTTTTTTGCTGATTTAAGCAAACAGATTTTAAATTCCACTTTACAAAAAGTCTACTAAAATTTAGTAGCAACTACTAATTTCATTGTACTACACGTCAGCAGACATGTGTTGCTAAGATTAGCAAAAAATACAGCTGGGCCCAATTAGCAGAATATCCCGTAATAACAGCAAAAATTTCAGTTGCCATTACAGACTTTTTTTGGTGAGTGTATGAAAATGTATTTTTATTCTGGTTCGAGATAAGAAAAAATTTTTTTTTCAAATGAAAAAATTTTTCTTATCTTTTATTTAGTAATCATGGAGAATTAATTTATTGCATGCAAAAAGCTCAAATTGGATAATTAATAAATTTTCAAAGCTTTGACTCAGCACAAGATCGTGTTTGCCCAAGGACAGCAATTTTAAAAACTTTATAAAAAATACAATTTATGCAAACAACACTAATACACATAAAAAATCTCTTTGTAAAGAAGTGTATGATATTTTTAAATTTCGGGCCCTTGAATTTAATTTTTTATTTCACAATTTTCGCAACAAATTGGTACCATTTTGAGAAACTCGCAAATGATACTCCAGGTAGAGCAACTTTGTCTTAATTTGAGCAATAACAGCATAAACAGAAGGGCATGCAAATAAAAAACCTGTATGTGACTTGTCTGCCGTGTTGGGCGCCAATTATGTTTAAATGGTAATACATTATTTTTATACAAATGCATAATTAGATTAAGTCGCAAAATGATTGAAACTTATATATATTAGCGATATAACTTTAAGAGATAAATAATACTAAAATAATAAATTGAAATAAGAACAAGTAAAAAAAGTCTTAAATTCGGCTGTGCCGAATCTTTGAATACCCTTCGCCTCCCATATCCTAAAAAATGTTTTTTACTAGGTTTGATACAAATAATGTAAAAACTTTTGAAGTAAAATTATGGAGGTGAAAAAAAATTTTAGGTTAAAAGCTATGAAAAATGTGAAAACACATTTTTTGGGTGTATGTTAAATGGTAGCAAAGTATGCTTCTTGGTAAATTTTTGACAGTTTTGAGGTGAATAAAATTTCAATAGCCCATAGGGCTAGTAGAATTTTCGAATAGAAATTTTTGAAGTTTTAAAATTTGAAAGCTTCTTAAATCAAAATGAAAACAAAACAAATAAATAAATTCGATTCTTTTTCACACATAAAAATTTAAAGCTTTTTCACCATAGAAAAAATATTTTTTACCATGCCACTTTGCTACCGTTTGGCACACACCCTTTGTTGGGAAAAAATTTAGAGGTGAAAAAAAATTTTGTGGTGAAAAAAATTTTTTGAGGTGAATACAAAATATTATTCACTTCCAAGTGAGAAAATATATTTTGTACCAGTCGCCACTATTAAATCGTACCAATTTGTATGGAAAATTTAGAGGCACCTTCATATTTTCACTCATAACTTTTTGACCGCTAGACCAATTTTGCTGATTTTCAACAGCAAACTGCTCGGGAACATGTCCAATAATCTAGGTAAAAATGAAGACCTCCGTGTTTGACTTCGCGCCGCATTCGTCATTTCAACAGACAGACGAAATCGCTAAATCGACTTAAAATCACCTAGACCCATATTTCGACATGTTACAAACGGAATGAAAAACTGATATATACGCTCACCATATATGGTGGAGGGTATATTAATTGTCTAATTACGAAACAAATCATTGAAGTTTAAAATGAATATTGATAAAAAAAAATATTTAACAGGGGATTAAAAATACAATTATTAAGTGTTTTGATATCAAAATGATAATTCTTATATATTTTCAATGTTATCAATTCTTTTTTTTTTTGATAAGAATTCACCACATACTAGGGGTATGTGGTGATGAAAATCGAAAACGAACAGAATTTCAATCTAGAATATTTAGTTTCGTAAAAATAAAATTGACTTCAAATTATTGCACGGTGAAAACAGATTCATTGTGACAACCGAATTTATTGCCAACTAAATAGTTTAGTTGGAGTAACCGAATTATTCCGTTGTCGCAACCAAATGTATTCCCGATCCAACCGAAATTCTTTTGTATCAACCGAATTTCGGTCGCCATAAACAAATATGTCGGTGGCTCCAACCAAACAATTTGGTTGTCAAGAAATTCGGTTGTCAAAATGAATCTGTTTTCTCTGTGTATATATTGCTTTGTATTACTCAGAATTTTTAATTTAGGCAATTAAAATTAATTTTTCAAATATGCAATAGATCGGAATAGCATTGAAAATCCGATGGTTTTGGGTTTCGATTTTCATCACATAGTAAGTGGACTCTATAAGCAAGAAAGTGTTGACCACAAAAATTTAGTTGCACAAGTGAAAAAAAAATGTTACATTTTCTTTAAGAGCAAATCCGAACTATACATATATATGTAATAATAAAATTATTTACATGATATTAATGAATTTTTACATATAATCAACAAAGATTAGCTGAAACTCGTTCATTTAAATTTAGTGGTGTTTTTCATTAATTGTTATGAAAAATTTCATTTAAATTTTATGAAAAAGTTTCAGAAAATTTAATGGTGCTTTTTCATTGAATTTATGAAATTTATTGAAAAATAAAATTTAGTTTGTATGAGTGAAAGTTTATATTTTATGGTAAATTACCTAAATGTTGAAGTTTTAAATGACTGCAAAATTTAATTAAATAAAAATAAAATATTTCTAAAAAAAAGTAAAAGTTTTTTTTTAATATTGTTCTACATTTGTAAATTTAGTATGACATCATAATAATACTTAAACTGTTTCTTTCTAACAGTTTAAAACGACAAACAGGCGTCATAAAGTCCAAAGGATTTTAACGCTCTCATTGTTTTTTTTTTTTTTTTTTTGTAGTGATTTGTCATACTACAACAACAGTAACAATAATGTAACTATAAAAAAAAAAAACAAAAAACAATACAATCCCTATGGACTGATTTCATAACTAGACCAATGTAGTCTAGGGTCGATTACATGGGTTGCTACGAATTTTCACGATGTGCAATTTCTTTGCCGAATTTATTTTGATGTTGTATATCAGTGCAAAATAAATTGTATAATCGAAATTCTACTGTATGAAATATAAACTAAGACAATATAAAAAAAAATTATAATACAAGAACACTGCGACTAAAAGTATTGTGACACAATAAAGTTATGTTATTTGTTTTTAATTCGCACACACTGAAAAAAATTTGCCATAATTATTTCAATTGATTCAGCTTAATTCGAATGTGGCAATCTTATGATCGCGATATTATAACTAAAATTTATTTGTTGCAACAGTCAAAATTCAGCTTTAGCAACCAATTTCCAATTGCAAAATTTGTTCTCTGTGTGTATTTACGCATCTTATATGTAGCATATGTATTAGAAGCAAAGAGTGTGGATACATAAAAATCTACATTTTGATATTATTTTTTATACAATAACAAAAATGTATAGGAAATATATTTTATTTTTGACCTCGACATGCAGCGAAATGGTAATATGTAGAGCAAAAGAATATTATGAAAAATTAAAGCACATTTATTTTGTGAAATGCTAAAAAATTTTAAATTTTTGCGGAATATTTCATATATAAAATTTTATAGACGCGTGTTAAGGCAAAAAAAAATATAATAAAAAAAGTCATAAATAATCACATAATACAATCTGAATTATTTTTTAAGCTTTCAAAGGAAATATCATACAATATGAACATTAAATTAGGCATTTCTCAGACTTCAATTTCTCCAAGAAAAAAATGGTTATTTTTAACCAATTTATAAGTGAAGAATGTTGCTTTTAATAACTTCACTTAATACCAACTTACTATGCTTATAAAAAAAATGATTTTTCACGATAATAAATTTCACTTGAAAATTTTATAGAATTTGGAAATACCCGTTAATGCGTAGAACAAAGTTTCTATCAAGTTCTTAAAGACAATATGAAAAACTTGACCCAAACTTTATTTTTTTTTAACAACAAAAAATGCAATTTATATTAGTTGTTTCACTCTTGCATATATGCAATCGTGATAAAAGAAAAATATTTATAAATAAGAAGAAAACGTATTTTGTGCAAAAACGTAGTTTTAGTTAACATGCATTTTTTTAGCAAAGTACGCATTTATAGACAAAATGTGCAAAAAAGTTTGCAAAAAATACACTAAAATATGCATTTATAGCAAATTAACAAATCGATGCCATTTTCTTACAAATTCGTTCATTCACTGTTCTCAAGCTAACGACTTTAAACATGTATGTACCAGAGAACTTCAACTTTTTCTTGATTTAATCATACACAAAAATTCTTGTTCACATTTAATAATTCAACAAAATTGACTGTAGAATAAAATCAGCATCATGTTACTGAACGCGTAATTCGGATCAGTTTGAATCATATGTCGATTATGAGTGTATTCATAATTAAAACAAAATAGAAACACATTTCATAAATGATATTGTTTACATTAGTGTGGGACTTAAATCCGCTTTTTTAGAATTTTTATTAGTAATAAAAATATTCTTCTTTGTGAAATATAAAAATTTTTTTTGGAAAAAAAATTTAGGTCGATATCTCAGGCTTGCCTTATCCGGAAAAATTTAAATATTGTCTAAATTTTTTTTTCATCTATTTTGATTGGAAAAATAGGCAATATTTAACTTTAACCGGATTGGGCGAGCCTGAGATGTCGACCTAAATTAAAAAAAAAAAAATTACAAAGAACAATATTTTTGGTATTCCTAATAAAAATTCTAAAAAATGTATTTTAGACCCACCCTAATATACATATAACATTTATGAAATGTGTTTCTACAAAACCAACCCCTTTTTATAGATAAGAAACTATTTTGTTTTAATAATGAATACAAACATACGCGTTGTTTGTTGTTTTTTCTGATTTATTCTACATCAAAATAATTATTGTTGGCTCGAATGAACAGAATAAAATCAATGGTTTAACAACGACCGATGATTATAAATCAGTGACAAAACAATTTGCACGTCGTTTGATTGATTTAAAATCATCAACAAATATGTGTGTTGGAGTATATTCAGCGTTTGAACGCAAACACATATTTATTCTTGTGTTGATTGCGTATGAACGTTTTGCAATCATTCAAAATTGGCCATCGGGACAATTTTGAATGATTTGCGAAGCTGTGAAACGATGAAAAATTACTCTTCACTCCTTTAAAAATAATGATAACAACTGGCAGTTTTTATCCCTATTCAAAATCAGTACCCAGATTATTACAATCATTACAATATTGTATTTTAATCTATTTTTGATATTAAAAACTTTAAAATAATTTTACTGATAAGATCTTCTATATATTGTTTGCAACGATTAGATATAAAAATAGTGCGATATAAACAAAAAGATATATGAGTAAATAAATAAACAAAAAAGTTCATTGCTTGCAATAAAAAAAATTGTAAATGAAATAAATGGAAAAAGTGAATAGGGTTTTTTTAATATAAAGATTAAAAGATTTCATTTAAAAAAAACACAAAAGTAACACAAAGCCTGATGAATGTTTTTTTTATTATTTTTTTTTTTTTTTGCCAATGAAAGTTATTTTTTAAAACATTTTTTGCTGAGACCAGTGAGTATTGACTGTTTGTGACTACAATTGTTAAAACATTTGTTGCTGTTATTTATGAACACATAAATTTTAAATTTGGTTTCTTTAAAATGTGACTAGAATATTTTTTTAAATTTTTAAGTCTTATAAAATAAAAAGAAACAAGAATAAGTAATAATTTATTAAATACTTAACTACGTAGTTATGTGTAAATAAAACTTACCCTTTTTTTAACTGCTTTTATAAATTTTATTTAAATTTGAATTTTTTTTTATTTGATATTTAATTAATTAGGTTTTATTTAGTTTATTTCTATTTGTAATGAAAGAAACTTTTTGTTTAAATTAAAATATCAAGAATTTGAATCGATTTTATTTATATATACTCGTACAATATACACGCACACACACACACAACTTTATGTATTATATGCCGGCTGTAGTTAGTATCTATCGAATAGTTCATGGACAAAGATAAAATAATGAAATATTTTTATGTACATATCGACATCAAATGCATGTGTATTGTAATTACTTGAAACAATATTGCAGGTTTATGTTGGAAAATTTCACAAAATCACAAAAAACAAAATGCCTTTAACCAATAAATACAAAAAAAAGTGAAATTTTACTGCAAATTTTTAAGCACATGTTAAAAAAAAAGTAAAATTGACAGTTATACTTAATTTACACTATGCCCGAAATCTCGTTTAAGCCCGATTTTGGCGAAAATCTAGTTCATAACTGGATTTAAGACCAGATTTCTCATACAAAAAAAATCCAGTTTGATACAAAAAAAAATTAAGTTTAATAACTAGATTTTCGGAAAATCAAGTTTCATAATTATGTTTGCATAGCATTCAGCTATAGTATGTATGAAAATATTGTGAAAATTAATAGTGTAAACGGGAGTAATTTGAAACTGCATTTAACTCGATTTTAAAGGATATATCGGTATAGTGTAAATTCAGTATTAAAAAAATGCATGATTTTAAACTTAAGACTCAGTTAGCCATACGTAACGTGGCCATATGGAAATATGGTTGGTTGTCTCTTAATACATATGTATAATTAATAATTAATTAAATAACTAAAGGGCACTGAATTTTATGCAATTAAAAAAGGAAATGTGCATATACAATCAGACCTTGAAAAAGGTAAATCTTTATTGAATTAATTCGCGAAAAAAAATAATTATTTTTATAAAACAGCGAGTTTGTTTCATATTTCATAGATCAATGTATTAAGTTAGATTTAAAATCATAATTGATTAATCAATTTCATCCAAATCTTTTTTGATTTAATTGAATCAAATCATTTTAAACATAATTCTTTTTTTAAATCGCGAATAAAAAAAACAAAATAAAAATCATTAAAATTGACTTGAAAATGTCGCTAAGTTTCCATTTTGAAACTAAACTGGTTATTTTTAAAATGGCCGGAATGTCGAAAACTTAGCGAGATAAGGAAAGCGGACATATGTTTTGATCTACTAGTGTATTAATATACAACGATAATAAAAATAGGTCATGTTCGAAAAACATTCCGACGTATATATTTTTATAAAACAGTCACACTGTGGAACTGGAACGGGAAACAAAATTCGTTTTATCGGAGTGTGTCAATTTGTATTATCATATAAATTGATAATAAAAAAAAGTCAACCATAGAACCCTTCGGGTTTAAATTAATCGTGATTTAAAACAAATTAATTTAATTCGCTTTATAAAAATTCCATGACACCCTTCTTCGGGTTTAAATTTAAATTAATCGTGATTTAAAACAAATTATTTTAATTCGCTTATCATTATTATTTTAGAATAAAAATAATAATTTTTTTGATTCGCGGATTAAATCATATTCTACAAAAAAAAAATTTAATTATATATAAACTGAATTATTTCGTTTGATTTATAAAGAATTTCTTCTAATAAGATAAAGATTGGGTCATGGTAGTAAATAATTCAATCTGAAAAATGAATTCGCGAATTAATTCGTCAAATTTTAAATCAGACTTGAAAATAATTTAAGAAATTATCCTTTTTGAAGTCTGTATATAATGTTATTTTTCCAATCGGAACATAATTCAACCTGATTTTTAAAAATGTTTTTTTTTAAATATGAAAATGTATTTTAAGTATGAATGTTTATGATAATATATCTTTATATATGATTCATATATAACTATATACGGCCATATACCACAAAATTTCTATGATTTTGTATAATCATATATTAAACTATGCATGGAAGTACATAAGATCATATACAGACCTATATATAATCATTCTATATATTTCGATTGCCACAAGGGATGTTTAATATTTAATAAAAAAAATTAGCAATATACTTTTTGTTTCCCAAAATAATTTTCAATTTCAATCGTAAAGATTATTTTTATAATGGTTTAATATGCCCGAATATGATCTCCCTGTTAAGGCGTTAAGTGTGTTTCGAATGAAAAGCGAACTTTTACTGATTTTTTAAATATAACATATGAAATATTTTATTCAAATAAATTAACATATTAAAGATACATTTTTAAATAAATTGGAAAATTTTTATTTTAAAATTTTGAAAATTAAGCCATTGCGACCTCATTTCCCTTGACCTCTCAAAAAAGTTTTCTCGTCGAAGTCTGCATAGCTTATTACTGGTTTATCAGAAATTAAAAATCAATTTTTTTCTATTAGAGCCAATTAAGACGGTGACTTTGTTGCATGCAATTTTTGCGTTCAAGTTTCGTTTGTTGGCGAACGGGGTAAAGAAGCAAGCAGGGTGGGTAAAAAAAGCACGTTTTTCGTGCATGTTTGTTATTTCTCTTTTGCACTCATATGTATTAATCTTTTGTTACTTCATACACATTCGGTTTTGGTACAACAAAACACCGTATAAATAGACATAACTTTGGAAGGAACTTTGAAAAGGGAATTAAAAAATTGCATCAGGTATCGTATAAATTGGCTCTTAGTAGATGTATATAGATAAAAAAAATTTAATTTTTGGCGGAGTTATGGACAAACAGTCCCATTTTTGGTAAAATTTTTTCCATGTATTGGTTAAAAAATTAAGTTGTGATAAAAAAAACAAAAATCCTTCGCTAAAGCTTCCTATGTTATTTTAAAGAAGTGTGCAAAATTTTAATAAGATCAGTTCATAACTTTTTAAGAAATCATGACAACCGACTTCTAAATAAATTTCGAAAAGAACGCAAATAAGGTTTAATAAAAACTAGGGTTTGAAACCCTGTAAAAATGAGTTCAGGTTCGGGTTAATCGAAATAAAAAACTCAGGTTCGGGTTCTTTTCAGGGTTCGGGTTCAACATTAAAAAAAAAGTACAAATGTTTTATTAATGGGAAGTTTTTTATATTTTATATTTTTTAAGTTTTCTTCATTAAAATTTGTTCTTTGTGGCGACAAAGCCCTCTTATTTAAAAAATAATAAAATAATTTTTTTGTATAACACCTCAGATCTCTGGTAGATCAATCTTATATGAAATGATCGCTCAAACATAGTAGGGTATACCAATTGTGGGTTTCTGAACGAATTATCTTAAAATCTAGTGAATGGACTTATAAGTTTTACCCCTCTATTTATCAAAGTGTCTTGTATGAATTAAAATATGTTGAAATTTATTAGCAAATTTTAGAGCAATAAAGACAATTTAAAAAACAACTATTTTCGATATCCTTACGATCTGGAATCAAATCAAAGATAATTTTATGGGAATTTAAACCAAACGAAAATATAGCAATTCCAATATTCCAACAAAATATTTTTTATTGAGGGTTTTAAACATAACAGGCCACAACTCGGAAATGCGGGTTTATTCATATTCCATTCCTAAAATATATTTTTAAGAACTTATTAAAATTGGCCCCAGAATCAATCACGAGGCATATCCTAGGTTAGTTTCGCGGCATGTAACAAAGAGACAACGTAAGTACACAAAGAAAAATACAAAGTTTGCACAAATCATTTTCTCATTCATATACAGTTATTTGCTTTGTCTTTTTTTAAACTCTAAATTAAGGGGTACCACCTTTCAGGCAACTGTAATCTCTTCATACAAAAAAAAAATTAAGATAAAGTGAATGACCAAACAACACCAAAAACTGGGGTTGCAAAGCTTGCAATAAAATGATTAAAAACAAAGAAAAAAATAATCAGGTATTTTAAAAAAATCTTAGTTTTTCCTTTGTATGAACAAGAAATTTAACAAAAACAAAATTTTATTCTTTTATTTTTTATAAAGACCCCACCCTTTTTATTTGTAAAATATTGTTGTTTTTTTTATAATTATGCAAAATGATTAAAAATCTTATAGTAATGCTGGCTAAAATAAAAAAGAAACATGCAAAATATCAAAATAATAGTCCGTATCACATTGTCCATACTCCATAAACAGTTCACACTTTATTGTTGTAATATTTATGTACGTTCGTTCACGTTTTTGATAAATAAAAGAAACAGACAAAGATTGTTTTTTTTTATCAAAACACATTGCAATCATCCCCAAAATTGGTAATATGTGGTTAAACAGTCAATGGGAGTCATAGAAAGACTAAAAATTTGGCTAAATTGTGGTGGCCGAAAAACGAAATAAAACAAAAACAAAGAAGTGCTTACAACAACAATTCGGGCAAGTCAGTGGCATTCAACAACAAATTACATTCGTTTTATACACGCACGGTCATACTCGCACACATATGCAGCGCACGTTCATTTGATCAATTTATACACAAACACACATATGCACTACACACCCTGTATTATTTTTGTTTTTGTTCAATTGTGCTCCTCCATTCAATTCAAATTCACGTCATTCCATGCTTTTTCTCATTCTTCTTTCTATTCTGTTTTTTTTTGTTGGTATTTTATTTTCTCATACTTATTTTTTTTTATTAATTATTCAAATATTCCACTTTTTCAGACAAATTTTAAGTATTTTTAATAAATTTTAGTAGTTATTACCAAAATTAATTATTTTTTTATTAATACACTTGCAAATTTATTAATTTTATATTTTTTCGAAATTTTCTTTAATTTAATTTTGTAATTTTTTATTCACATAAGAACACCACACAACTTTTGGTTAAAATAAGATTTTTTTCTTATTGTTAAAATACAAATTTTTTTAGGTTTTGTTATGCGTACTCGATCTATAGAACTTTTTGTGACAGTTTTTTTATATAATTTATTTTCACTTAACGAACTGTTTAGTTAGAGATGAAAAATAAAATTGTTTTAATTATAGCAATGAAAAAAGAATAGCTTGTCTTAATTACTTCGTATTGCGAAAACACGTTCGTTCCACTGTGAATTAACTCTCGAACTGAAAAGAAATGTTCAACTAATACACACAGTTGCTTAAAAAGTATTAGAGTGATTGTACAAATTAATTTGGTAGCACTTTTTTAGTGTTGGCAAATATCATTTAATTAAACAAAAACACTTTTTAACGGAATTTAAAGATTTGACTTTTGGAATTAAAAAAAATCAGTTTTTTTGCAGTTGAATTTTGTTTACAACAGTGAAAAAACAAATAGAAACACCACCTAAGAAAATCCAAATAACATTCTAAGCTCTTTTGCATCGTGTGCATATCATGGTTGAGAATACCCTTAATAGCTTTATTTGTGCGATAAATTTGACATTAGATCACGTTTAAAATTAACTCGTATAATTATTGACATTGAGGGTATTCACTCTTGGTAGTAAACTACCCTTGCAGACCTTGTAGAGGTTGTAGATATAGTAAAAGTACTACCATTTACTACACCACAACAACAAAATGTATAGAACTAAAATTTACTAGGGTGTGCTTAAAATACAACACCAAAAGGTATAGTAAAAACATGTTGTACATTTACAAGACTAAAACAGCTGATCGTTTAGCAACCAAAACTATTGTTTGATTTATTTATTTTTCATGTTGTGGTCACTATTAAAATAAAGTTAAATAATGAATCAAAATAATGAAAAACCCAACTTAAAACAAAAGCATGAAAAAATAAGTAATAAAAGATGGACCGATAGTAAAATTCAGCAGCTATTGGTTTTTATTATTACAAGTAATACCATATACCAATCAAACTGCAATACAACTTGAGAAAAAGCTTACATTAATAGTGTGTTTTAAGTTTTTCGCTTATTATAATATTTATAAAATGTGAATTCACAAGCAGTATTTAACAATGCTAGAGAAAAGATTATTATACATAACTTTTTCTCAAGTATGCTTATGAACAACATACAACAACGCAATATGACGATTGAAATAGAAATATTTTTTAATACATTCTAGTCTTGTTGTCTTTGTTCTACGCTTATAATACATACAACAAGTGCCATTACTTTTTCTTTAAATTTGTCAAACGTGTTTTGCGTGTACATTTAGTTGTAAATTTTATATAGTGAACGTGCAATTGCATATTAAACTTAATTATTTTTATTTATGATTAAAATTAATTATTATTATTGATATTTAAAATGAATTATTATTTTTTATATTTAAAATGAGTTATTATTATTTATTTTTAAAATTAAAATAAAAAATAAATGAAATTAAAGAAAATAATTATGATTTCTCTTTTTCAACTATTAATAATATATTATTTTTGTAAGCTTATTCTACAATTGCAAGAATAAGCTTATAGTAATCATACACACATAATATTTTCACGAGGGTTCCGTTTTGATTTTTCTACAATTGTTAGATAGCCTTTTTCAATATATTCTCAAGTCTTTTTCAAACTTAAGGCTTGTGTTTATAAGCTTATAATAATATTTTTCTCAAGTCATTTGGTATGTTGGGACCTTATCTTTAAGCCCAGAATCACTGCAAATTCTATTTGGTTAATTGCATTTTGCTCTAAAAAATTTATAATTTTATATTCTTCCGTAATTATAGGCATTTTGTTAACTTCAAATTCTTTTTGATATTTTAAGTTTTCAAATAGATGAAATACAAAACAAAAATCAGCTGATTGATTAATTTACAATAGCTGTATTTATGCGGGAAGTAAATACACGAAAAAGTCGTTCACGCTTTGTAGTATAAAATCGTTGTAAATATACAAGGGTTGTAAATATACTACCAAGAGTGAAAACCCTTATTAGTTTCAACCGATTTTACATCGGTGCTATCAGTTTATAGTGAACAACAGCAAAAATATATATATTTTAATGGTAATGATATAAGTCAACATTGATAGCTTGCCGCACAAACCAAGCTATTAGCTGTGTTTATGTCAATATAATTTGGCAAAAGTAAAGTTAAGCGTTAACACTAAACGCTGGCTTTCTTCTTCTTAAGAAAAATCTTCAGATTCTTAGAATTTCTTTCTATGGGATTTCTCTATAAGAAAGTTTTTTTATTTTTTTGCTAAAAAAAAAACTATTATTCATTGTTGTATAAAAAGTAATATCTATAATTTTTGCTATTTTCAATTTGTAGAAAAAAACTGTAATAAATAAAGTAAGATTTAATGAATAAAAATGGCTATTAATATTTTACCTATGTAATAAAAAAAGATGATTTTTCTACTGATGTATATGGTTAATTTTTAAGGATTTTTTTTAACTTTATTTAACTTGGAATTCGAATATTACTTTAAATTTGTTTAAAAAAACCCAGGTACCTATTAAACAATTAAAAATTATACAATTTTAGTTATGTTGGTGCGGAAAATTATTTTCAAAAATATCATACAAATTTGGCATTAGTTTTCGTTAAGAGTTATCTTCGTTATTCTCAACCTCTTTTACATGGCTGCTATCAGTTTTTTGGTAATATTTCTGTAAGCACCTTGCCGCACAAATACAGCATTTGCTCCGACCAAATGCAGCAAGCTATTAATGTTGGCATGTGACAATTCACATACAAATTTAACATATGTAACTTTAGATGTTAACACTAAACGTTGGCTTATGTCAAATTGAAATCGGAATAACATAAGCTAAAACACTAACACACACAAAGCTATGTATATGTATACATTTTATGCCAGGTTAATATTATTCCAGTGTGTTACGAAAAGAACAAAAATTGTACGCTTAAATATTAGTCTGTTGTGTGTTGGCCCAATGACTTTAATAGAACATAAGGTGTTGTGTCTTTTTGTCATTCTTATGCATTGAACATATGCAAAACATAAATAGTCAACGAACATCTGTTTTGAACATTTGGTACGTTACGTCTACGTATGGCTAATGGACCCTTAATTATAACTAGTTTGTTTTGCTCGTTTACAGTAGTTTGCGGTATAATCTGTGTTTGCGGTGTTTACAATTTGTTTATTAATTTAAAAACTAAATCAACACATGGTAAGTTTTGTCAACATCATCTTTAAAATCATCTTGTTAAGTTTGTATTTTTTTTGTGACCAGTTTTCCATACTTCACAAAGAAGAAGCCGCTCACGACGATGGCATTTGGTCTTGTGCTTGGGGACGTACTCAACCCGAAAAACCGGCTGCCATAGAACAAGATCCCGATGCTGTTAAAGAATTTATCATTAATGAAGAAAAAACTGAACCGGATCCAATTGATTTTATTGTAACTGGAGGATTAGATGATTTGGTTAAAGTCTGGGATATTCGAGAAGACAATACGTTAAAATTGCGACATCAGCTAAAGGGTCATGCATTGGGCGTAGTATCGGTAGCTGTTAGTTCAGATGGAAAAAGTAAGGATAAAGAGTACGTAAGGAAAGACTTTTTCATTATTAATTTTCTTTTCCCTCACAGCTATTGCTAGTAGTTCTTTGGATTCCAGTTTATGTTTTTGGGATTCTCAGACTGGCCAACAGCAACATTTGTTGTCTTTTGGCCCTGTAGACTTGTGGACAGTTGCCTTTTCACCTTGTGACAAATATGTAATATCTGGTTCCAATGAGGGCAAAATCTCTATGTATAGTGTAGAGACTGGCAAAGTGGAACAAGTTCTGGATCCACAAAATGGTAAATTCACCTTAAGCATAGCGTATGTAAGTATTAAATTCCTAACAGCTAGGATCAAATTCAAATAATTTGTTTTGAAATAGAGTCCCGATGGTAAATATATAGCCAGTGGTGCTATAGATGGCATTATTACCATATTTGATGTGGCCGCCGGTAAAGTAACCCAAACTTTGGAAGGACATGCTATGCCGGTACGTAGTTTATGCTTTTCACCCAACTCCCAAATGTTATTAACAGCCTCTGATGATGGTCATATGAAATTGTATGACGTGTAAGTACATATTTAAAAAATTAGTCAAAAACCATTTTTCAATTGATATTTTTTAGAGCTCATACTGATGTTGCTGGCACCTTATCGGGTCATGCCTCTTGGGTATTGTGTGTTTCCTTTTCCGAAGATGGCAAACGTTTTGCTTCATCCTCTAGTGACTGCTCGGTGAAAATTTGGGATTTTGCTGAACGTAAATGTTTGCATACATTCTCTGATCATAATGACCAGGCCTGGGGTGTTAAATATAGTTTAACAAATGATAAAGTAATTTCTGTATCCGAGGATAAATCTTTGAATCTTTATTATTGCCCACCCAATGTAGTATGAAAAAAAATTCGAACCTTATTAAAACTGACCAAAACAAAGAAATATAATATAATTTTTGTTAACAAGTTTTTATTAAATAACTATTAGTGACATGCTTTTTCACAAATTTGTTTTGTCTCATTAAGGGCTAATAGAAGGATTTTTTTAATTGAACTAATAACATAAAAACTTTTTTGTGAACACAAGCCTAAGAGTTTAACGTCGTGAGCTATGTGGAAGAGTCATCTTTGGGTTTATTCGTTAATAAATTTTGTTTGGCTTGCGTCAATATGGAATCCTTTGATCTCGGATCCGGTATATAGATACTATGGCTTTTGAAGTAATTTAATATATTATCTAGAAATAAATATTTATAATAAATATGAAATTATAGAGTTTAAGTAAAAATTGAATATTAATCTAGCGTCAAAACTTGGACTCAAAATTTTTTAATTCAAAATCTAGAAACATTCTGAAATCACAAGAGATTCAACTTTTTTAATCCGAGCACAAACTATTGCCATTCTAATGTCAAAATCAGAGCTTAATCTGTACATTTTCTAAACTCAGTTACAAAATAAATTTATTTTATACATACCAACTAACTCTGGCTTCATTTTATAATCTTCAGCAATTTTAGCTGGACTAAATTTTTCCGGTTCTGACTGATGATCTGTTATAAATTTTAGAGCCTGCCTCAAAGTACAACGACCTATAGTTATTCTCTGGGGTTCCTTATAACCGAATTCAAAGTCTTCCGGTGTCTGACGGTCTAATGGTAATTGTTTTTCAGCCGATGACTGACTTCGTTTAATACCATAATCAATCTATCCAGAAATTGGGAATCATTAAATGGGAATTGTAGCATTGAATTTGCTAATATATACTTACAAAACTATCCTGTGAGGTTACATAAACATCTTTGAGTCTTTCGTCCAAAGCATTATCCTTTTTATTTAACTTCTCCAGAAAATTAGGATCCACTATATATAAATATAAACCAATATATTAACAAGTCCTTAATAATTTCAGCTTTCCTTACATTCCATGGTTCTTTCCATATCTTTTAAGTTGGCTTCATACTTTGGGGCCACTACTGGTTTCTCCTGTTCGAGTACACGATGAGCTCTATTTTCTGCATTGAAGCGATTAAGTTTCCTAGAAACCATTGACATAACTTTACCCATTTTGTAAAAGATTTAATTAATATTTTATTAAAAACTTTAATATGTTCAAAAATAACCCTACCAGACCCCTGCGACGGAGTCTAAAGGAAAAATAACGGCGGCGGCAAAAAAACCGGCTGCGTTAAGAAAACTTTTCGGCTATCCAACTATTTTGCAGCTTAACCAAAAAATCGGCTAGCCGGCTTATAAAAATTACTGTTAAATAAAATAAAAAACTAGTATATTTTTGTTCGTTTTTTTATTTAAACGGTAAAATTTGTCTTTCAATAACTGAAAGGTAAAATAGATTTTAAATCAGTGAAAATATATATATTTTGAGAAAATATTAATGGTTGATAAATTTAACGAATTATGTTCTTTTTTGTTCGAATTATAAAAATTGAACGTTTTCCTAAATGAAATGATTTATTTGATTTGTTGAAAATAACAGTTTTATTTGAAGTAATTCTTAAATCATTAGTTGTGCTTATGCAGCAAGCCAGCATTGATAGCTTCCCGCATAAACACAGCTATTATTGCAGTTAAAGTCGTAAAATTTTTTAATTTAAAAAAAGGATGTGTTCATTCAAAAAAGATGTAATTCTTCAAAGTTGTGAGGGAACCCTATCATTAAGTATTTTTTTTTTTTGGAAATGTGACGAGCCACTTTAAAAATAAACCCTTCATATATTAGTAAAGTTTAAATCGAATTTTTCCGTTATATATTAGTGTTTTCATAAGATAAAAAGTTAAAGGTTCCTTTTTCGCTAAAAAAAAAAACAAAACACAATCCCCCAGCAACACATTTTCCCTAGCGTGGGGTAAGTTACAAAAGGCCTGAGTTAAATAAAAGTATAAATTAATAAAATCAGTTAAATATAATCAAGGCGAACAGTTTTCGGCACTGCAGCTACTAATGATTGGCACTACAGGCGTTATAGTTGCAGATCTCTGACATTCACGTAAATAGTCCATGCCATTTGATTAAACACAATATGTCAAAATAACAACAAATCACAATTAAAATTACTATTGCGAATGATTATTTTAGCATATTGGAAAAGTACGGCAGCACTAACCGTAACTTCGAAAACACAAAAATTTATTAACAGCAATCACTATTGCCCATTTAGTTTAAAAACCCGTTAAATATGTAATGAAAAGCGCTAGAAACTGCAAGTTAAAGCTATTTTATGCGGTAAATTATTATTGGGTATAAATAATATTAAATGCTTATGTTTATAAATATGACACACTTTCATAAACATGCCACTCGCCACAATAATTTCGTTAAGAAATGTTCCTTATTGGGAAAATATAAAATTATAAAATAATTGATTTTTTAGGAATATTTGACACAAACAAAAATACAAAAACAAATTATAAAATTAATATACCAGAGTTCGAAAAATATGTTTGACAAAACATGAAAAAAATGTGACTTTTGCAATGTATACAATCTTTGTATTTTTAAAAATATTACATTTAAATTTTGATACAGCAGTTCAAACTTTTTATTGCTATTTTAAGTATGGACTACCATTAAACATGGTATAATATTTGTAATATTTTCTAAATACTGCCAATTTTTTGAAAATAAAATATATGGATCAATATTAATTTTCTAAGTTCACTTTCAAAAAAAGTGAAGTCAATTATATTTACCGTCTATGCTTTGCTCTAAAAGTTCTTAATTTTTTTTTTATTCATGGAGATTAGAATTTATAGAACAAATTCAAAATCTTATTTTGAATTTGTTTTATTTCTCGCATCGATAAAGTTTTCGCTAAAAGCATGGTAAATGCAACCTTGTTCTGCTTTCTATAGGGTGTCACAGGCAATTAAATATGTATTAATCTAAGGAAGATATAAATGTTTTACAAAAGTAAATTTTGTACTAAAAATACAATCAACCTTATCATCTATAAGTCGCATCAGGATTCCGATTCCAAATAGTTTTGTTACTGCAAATTGATAAAAAACTGATTTTAACTAAGTGAAGAGTAATTTTTTATCGCATCGCAAATTTATTGGAATCGGTATCCTGATACAAGATCGGGATGCTGGTCAGCTCTCTGCTTCAGTTTATACAAAGTTCAATTGTCTAGCGATTTTTAGTTGAATTGTTGACATCGAGTATTTTCGAACATATTATTTCAACTTGTTGAAATATATTTCGAAAAATGTAAGCACTAGCGCCATCTTAAGCCAACAAACAGTATTTTCATGCATTTACCATCTCTGACTATTCGTTAATTAGTATTCTTTTTATTCGTGACATTGTTAGACGTATGTGCAAGAGTTGTGCTAAAATTTTCTAAAAATATCATTTTAAAACAAACAGAAGTTCAAAAAAAGTGTTAAATTCATAATTCCTTTACATAAAAAATGTGAATGTATAGAAATTTTTAAGAAATTCAATGATTTTAAGGTGTTTTTCGTCAAAATTTTTTTCATATTTTCTTCCTTCACATTGCTCAAAGTGACGATTTGATCGAATGGGCAAAGAAGAAATTAAAAGATCATTCGCTACTTTTTAACAAATTTAGCAACTAGTAGCTCGCTATCAAAAAGAAGAAAAAAATACTCGTCGTTTTAGTCAATTGACATAATAAAAACACAAAAAAATATATATATAATAATAATTTTTTAATTTATTTGGCAAAAAGTAGATAGTATATTTGTGTAAAATAAAGAATGTAAGTATAATCAGCATAATGTAAAAATAAAAATATTTCTAACAAAGAACTTGTGCCAGTATTATTTGCTTAAAAAATTGCACTAAAAATTATTTATATTTACAAAAATCACACTATATTTAATCAAAATTCTTATTTCTTTAAATACTTTGTTTAAATTTATTTGTTTAAAGATATTGCGTTTATTTTAAAATTAAATAATTTAGATTATTTACATCCATTTTTTGTTGGTGACTTTTCTGTAGAGGTTCAAGTCGTGCTGCTCCAAGGCGACTTGTTGCCGCCGTCGGACAGTGATTTTGGTTTATAAAAAACAATTTATTTTCATTATTTTATATAAAGCTTTTGCAAAAGGAAAAAATACTTGTTTTGGCTCCTTATAAATGTTTATTTCTAATTTGGCTATGCTGTATATCCTTACATGTGGGCCTTAAATCAATTCTCTTTTTTTTTGATTTGCATTCATTGAGCCAATTTACACGATGCATGCTCATAAATATAATTATATTGTATTCACAAATCAAATCAATATTTTTTTTTAATTTCGCAAATTAATTTTTTTAATTTGCGCATTAATGTTCTTAATAATAATTATTTTTTTATGTTTTAATAAAGATTTTTTTTACAAGGTATTTATATGGTATTTTTTGGCATGGGCTACGAGCCGGCGCCTAAAATTTGAGTCGTCTTGGACCTCTTTATTTCTGTGTTCTTATCCACTTGATAGAAAAGATTTTGTGTATTATTTATCGTTTAAATATGTGGTTTTTATAATTTTTCTTATTATTTCGTATGGCTTATTTTTTATATTGAAATTAAAAAAAAAACAAATCGAATCGAATCGAAAAATATGTTAAAAAAATAAAGATACAAATGCTTAATTATGTAGATGAAGAAGAAAAATAAGCGACAAAACATGAAAAAAAAGTCTTGTGCAAGGCAAAAAAAAATTTTTCATGTTCTGGAATTAGAGCCAATTTATACAATGCAATTGATTGCTGGCTTTTTTCTCAATTCCTTTTACATTCAAACAGGGATGGAAAATTGTACTTTTTTTGGTACATTTTTACTTTGGTTACTACCGCGGCTCATTTAGTACAATTTGAAATTTTTTCAAATTTTCAATTTATAACTTGATAAAACAACATAAAATGAAGTCGACTTTTTTTAAAAGCAACTTTAAATTAAAAACGTGTTTCTATTTATTCAGCTACTACAGTAAAAAATGAAGTCAGTTTTAAGTTGAACCGGCTCTAAATTGGTGTCACATCAAATGTACCAAATGTTTCCATAAACATTGTACTAAAAAAATCGGATGTGTCAACATTAAACAGCTGATTTTAAATTACCTCTCAAAACAAAAGAAAAAAGTGTATTATTGTTAAAAAGCTATTAAATGCCTTTAAATTTTTTAATAGCAAATCCTGAAAAGGTTAAATTGCCCTCCAAGGGAGGCGGACAACCAGAAAAAAAGGTGTGACATAAAAATTAGAGTAAAATTTTACAAAGTTTTGTGGGAATTATACGACTACATAAAATTAAGGATAAATTTTGTTTCACCTGGTCAATTTAAATTTTTTAAGTATTTTTAGTGTCTAAGCAAATCTGACTCAATACGATAAAATTGCTAAAAAAAAAAAAGCGGAAACAATTTTGGTACCGTGAGGATCGAAAAAGTACAATTTGTTTGTCTGGTTGGTACAATAACAGAAAACATATTTTCCATTCCTGCTTTCAAAGTCATGTTTATTATACGGTGTTTTTTTGCTCTAAAACCGAAGGTGAATGAAGCAACAAAAGAAGAATACATATGAGTGCGAAAGAGAAATAGGAGCCAATTTATTTATTTATTCAAATATTCAAGAACCAAGCCCTCTGGGCCAAATATGGTTCGTATACTACTAAAAAAAAACAATTTACTACAAAAAATATATCTATATAAAATGCCTAAAACTAAAAAAATAACTAAAATATAAAATCAAATTTAAAATAAAATTAAAAAATAATTGTACGATGCATTTGATTTTTTCTAAACTCCCTTTTTAAAGTTGCTTCCATAGTTATATCTATTCCCAACAAACAATACGTTTTGTTTACGTACCGTTTCGAAATCCAACTCCGTTTACGTGCCGTTTTCTGGATCCGTATATGGACCAGAAAACGGATTTTAAGGAACATCGAAACTGATTCGAACCCGTTGAAAAGCCGTCAATGACGGACCGTTTACGGACCGTTATATCGGATTAAAAACTGAGTTATCCGTTAAAAGTCAGTCAATGACGGACCGTTTACGGACAGATATATCGGATGAAAAACGGAGTTGTCCGTTTACGGATCCGTATTCGTACCGTTTTTTCCAATAAAAAACGGATTTGTGTAAATGGTTTTTAATATTTAATAGCAAATTTTATTTTTCTTTAAAGTTAATTACAAAAATATTTAAAATAAAATAAATCTTTTACAAACTACAAGCAAAATTACAAACAAATATTCATCTCCAGCACAACTAGCATCTCTATCCATCACTGCGGTTATGGCCCATTAAAAATCAAAAAAAATTAATTTAGGTTTAAATTTACGATATGATGTAGCACACAAAGCAAATTTGCAAATTTTTTCACAAAATCTATTACAAACTGTCAGGCAATATTTGTATATGCAAATCTGCGAAAATTTGTACACAAAATCATTAATATCTACCTTATGGATATTTAACTATTCGTTTTTGATAACTAAGCATATCCAAACGCCGCGGAAGAAAAACTGCTGAAAATTGTGGTCCGTATTTGACGGTACAGAAACGGTTACATCAAAACAGACTCAAAACGCGTAGTTTTCAAACATTAAATTCCGTAAAAGTTTTGACGGATACGTATTTTCGGTCCGTAAACGTACAGTAGAAGCCGGATTCATGAATGCGTACGTGTCGGAGAGTCCGCAAAAATGTTTATTGGGTATTTATACGGTGAGTTTTTTTGCACCGTTTTTTCATCTAAAAACGGATTTGTGTAAATGCCTTTTATTTTAATTTTTAATGACAAATTTTATTTTTTTTTCTTTAAATTTACTTAAAAACACATTTAAAGTAAAATAATAAAACTTTTACAAACTAAAAACAATAAACTCTAACAAATACCATATTTATCTCTAGCACAATTAGCATCCATCATTGACTGCGGTTGTGGCCCATTAAAAATCATGAAAAAATAAAGCAAAGATTTAATATAGGTTTAAATGGTGGTATTTACGATATGATGTAGAACACAATGTAAATTTGCAAATTTTTTCACAAAATCTTTTATAAACTGTCAGGCAATATTTTTATTTGCAAATCTGCATAAATTTGCACACATTATCGAAAAACTTGTTTTTAATTTTATAAATATTTACCTCATGGTAAAACTGATGAAAAACGATTGTCCGTGTTTGACGGTACAGACATGGATACACCAAAACGGAGTCAAAACGTATTGTTTTCGAAAATTCAGTTAATGTTTCGTTTACGTACAAGCTTTGACGCATACGTATTTTCGGACCGAAAACGTACAGTAGATGGCGGATCCATAAATCCGTATGTGTCGGAGAGCCCGTAAAAATGTTTCTTGGGAAAGCTCTCTTCCTTGTAACAGAGCTTTCTGCTTAGGCTAAATTTATTTATTTTTGAATGTGCAAACAAATTTTGTAATTAAAAAAAAATTTTGAGTTAAAAAAATTTTTTGAGATGAAAAAAATTTTTGTGGTTATTAAAATTTTAGTGATGTAAAAATTTTGTTAAGGACAGACAGGCAGACAGACAAACGGACATCGCCAGATTGGCTTAAAAATTCACAATAATCACCAATATATATACTTTATAAATTCGACATGTTACAAACGGAGTGACAAACTGATATATACCCTAACCATATATGGTGGAGGGTATAAAAATATAGGCAACATGATTTTGTTGTATTTTTCCCCAAAAAAGTACTATTCATTTTTAGAGGGGATAAAAAAGTTTTTGAAAATTATTTCGGTGTAAAGGATTGTTGGTAACGGTGAAACGGTGCGGTAGGGGTAATGCTATTTTTTACAATTACGGTAACGGTATTTTAAGAATAACGGCATTTCGGTTATTTTGGTAACGACATTTTAAAGTTAATGGTGAAATCTTATCAAAAGGTTGAGTACAGAAAAATAGAACGTCTGAAATAGCGCATTTTTAAATTTTTAATTAAGATAGTTCAACAACTCTTACAAATAAGATATTCTAGATTTGTACCTAAGCCAAATTAAATTCATGCAGACTTAACAAAAAGATCTAAAAAGCTATATATTTCGAAAAATTTTAATATTAGTTTTTTCCCAAATTTTTGTTTCGAGTGATCAAATAACTAAAAATCCAAAAATTTCCAATAAAGTTTGACAACCCTAAATAACATGCATTCGATTTAAGTCTGCCCATACATTTGTATACAACACTATACGTACTACTTACATACTACAATATAAACATATTGTTATTGTTTTGTTGCAGTAAACATTGATCGCCGCGTTTCTGCAAAACGATGAAATATTTGGAATTCCATTCACATTCCAGCATGCAAGCCGAGTAGATACATACCGCGGGTGAGTGGCGATAAAGACACAGTAAAAGTAGGTATTCCACAACGAATGACTGACTATTCGTACGTAGAATTAGTACTAACACTCTGATAGCTAGAAAAGATAATATGTAGTAGCAAAATGCCAACGACTTACTTCGGCGACGATTACACTTCTTTATACTCACAAACAGTTTAGTTTATTTAAATTCGAATTTTCTTGAATAGGCTTGTTGAAAAAATATTCAACACTACAACTAACTAAGAAATACTACTAACGCTTGCTTATACGCCGGATATGTGATAAAAGGGGTAAAAACGGTGTATACATAATATTTATTTATTTATCCATTAATTAATTTATTTATTTTATATTTGTTTTGCCTATTTATTTTTTTTATTTATTAATTTATTAATTTAGAAATGTGTTGCTCGGGCCAAAGCCCGGGAGTACCCGAAGATCCCCATTATTACCATGTTGCTGGCCAAAATTTTAAAGTGTACCTTATTATACTCCAGTTAATACCTTATCATACATAACGATTTAATGGTAATGAAATTTTCTGGCATTATCATTACTCAACTAATGCTAATAAAATTTTAATGCCAATGAAAAAATCCCAAGTATGTAAAAATGCATAAATATTTAAAAACTGAAGTTTTTTATTTTGACAATTTTCCAAATCAATTTGTCTAAAAAAATCCAGCATTTGACGATTTTTTATTTAAGTTAACTGGCAGCTATGCACCAAATGCTGAAATGAATTATAACTATTCGATAAGATAAAGCAGACTAAAAGGCTAGCGCAGTTTTAGCTAAAGCACCTAAATTTAAATGTTCCCGAATTCGAACCTGAACCTGGTTTCGGGTTCGAATTCGGCTTAATCAAAATAAAAATTTTAGTTTCGGTTCAGGGTTCGGTTTCAACATTTAAAAAAAGTACAAATGTTTTATTAATAAGAAATTTATTTATTTTTTAAAGAAATTTTCGTTTAACTTTACAAGAAATATATTTTTTAAGCTTTCTTCTTTCAAATTTGTTCTTTGTGGTGACAAAATGAATTTCAATGCTGAAAACGACCTCTCATTTAAAGAATTTGATTTAGAAAATCGTTCCTTCTTTTTTAGATCTTGTTCGAGCATATCTTCATCATCTTCTGAAGAACAAGATATTGTTTATCTCTTTCCATTTGAAAATTTTAATTGTTTTTAAAATAAGGGTATTCACTCTTGGTAGTAAACTACCCTTGTAGACCCTGTAGAGGTTGTAGATATAGTAAAAGTACTACCATTTACTACACCACCACAACAAAATGTATAGAACTAAAATTTTCTAGGGCGTGGTTAAAGTACAAGACCATAAGGTATAGTAAATACATGTTGTACATTTACAAGACTAAAACAGCTGATCGTTTAGCCACCAAAACTATTGTTTGATTTTTTTATTTTTCATTTTGCGTTGAATAATGGATAAAAGTAATGAAAAACCCAACTTAAAACAAATGCGTGAAAAAATAAGTAATAAAAGATGGACAGATAGTAAAATTTAGCAGCTATTGGTTTTTATTATTATAAACTATTTAATTTTTCCTCAAACATAGGAATTTTTATTATTTTTTAGAAAAATTTTCTAAGTTTTAAAAAAATTTTTACTTAAATTGAGGACAATTTATAAACTATTTTGAAGGAAATTTTTGATTAAATTTTAGTTCATGTCTTTTTTTTTGAGTGTTGATATTTCTACATTATAAGCTATACTCTTTAATTTCATATGTACTTAAAATATTTTTCATATTTCTTAAAGGAAATGAGACATTTCAAATATTCTTAAATTTCTTCGTAATTAATATCACTCATACGCTCAGGTTTTCCAAAAAGAATATTTGAGTCTTATGATTAAACTATAAAAAAAAACAGGATTTTAGAAATTTATTTGAAATTATGTACAAGAAAAATGAGGGAGTCGGTAGGTACCTGGGGGGTCGGCAGGTACCTGGGGGGTCGGCAGGTACCTGGGGGGTCGGCAGGTACCTGAGGCGACAGGTACATTGGGGCAGGTACCTGAGGGGGCAGGTACCTGAGGGGACAGGTACCTGGGGGCAGGTAAATGGGTGGGGACAGGTACCTGGGGGAGCAGGTACCTGGGGGCCAGGTCCCTGGTGGGCAGGTACCTGGGGGCCAGGTCCCTGGTGGGCAGGTACCTGGGGGACAGTTACCTGTGTGGTCAGGTACTTGTGGGGTCAGGTACTTGGGGGGCAGGTACATGGGGGAAAAGGTACCTGCGGGGGGCAGGTACCTGAGTGGGTAAGTAACTGGGAAGGTGGCAGGGGCCAGGTACCTGGGGGCAGGTACCTGGGGGGCAGATACCTGTGGGGAGGGAAGGTACCTGGTGAGGGGACAGGTACCTAGGAGGGGGGCAGGTGCCTGTGGGAGAGGGCAGATAGCTGCGTGGGAAGGTACCTGGGGGACAGATACTTGCGTGGGCAAGTACACGGGGGGAGCAGGTACCTGCGTGGGCAGGTACCTAAGGTGGCAGGTACCTGGAGGCGTAGGTACCTGGGGAGGGGGGGCAGACATTACCATATTTTATAACTAAAATAATATTAAATAAAATGAGAAGGAAATTTTAAAAGGTAAAAATCAAAAGCATTTAAATAAACAAAAACTGAAATTAAAGAGCTTAGGGGAAGAGTCGGTAGAAGAGGAAAATAGTTTTAATTGTATAAATAATATATCTTCTCTTAAGGACAAGTCTCTTAAAATTGAATTATGTACTGAAGGCAGGGATGTCGTTCCTAGCAAGGTCCAAAATTTTCTCATTGGAAAAGGGCTTGCACAATAGTTTCGCCTATCTCATTTTAAAATAATATTTTTATTCCTTTATCATTTGACAAAAAGAATCAACAACTAAGATTAAAGCATTACAATATTCTACAATAAAAACTAAAAAGTCTTATGTAAAGCATCAGTTTTTGAGAATTTCGTAGCGTTTAAAAATACCGTTATTTTTTAATTTGTTTAAGTATCACATTCTGTATTTTATTAATGATATAACGCGGTTTATTTATTTTATTAATTTTACCTTGTATTTATTAATTCAATTATTTGACAAAAAATTGTGTTCGTGTCGTCCAATTTTTTAAATAATTGTCGTATAATTGTCGTATATTTTTAAAATAAGTGTCGTAATGGCCACTTTTACAAATAATTTAGACGGATACCTGACAATGTGAATACATAGAAAATCGTTAGTTAAATTAAGACTCCAAGCTGTAATTAAAGCAAAAGGAAAGCAAACTAAATATTAAATTTGGTTCCTTTAAATAAACCTATAATAGTACTTTTTAACTTGCATTTTCTTTTGACGCTACAAATATAAAGTGTTTTAAGATTTTGTTATAGAGTTTTTTTAAGTGTAGAATTTTTGTTGTTATTTTCCTATAAACTAAAATAAATTTAAACGGTGACTTGTCTGCATGCAATAAAAAATTGGCACTCTTTTTTAACTAGGCAATCTCAATATTTATCTAATAATATATTTTTTTCTTTTACAGAGAAATGTGACTGTTTTTGTGTGTGTTTAAAAAAAAAATGTAAATTTATATGATAAAAATTAAATTTTTGAAAGAGCTGTTAATCCTTATATTAAATTTGCATTCAATCAATTGTTGCCTCTAAAACAAACAACTACTTATTAATTGTGATATGACTGCTAAATATTACAAGAATGCATCAAGCGGGCGGAAAATGTGGTCGCCCCAAAAATAAATATACAGCTGAAGCACTTGAAACAATAAAACAGGATTTAACAAGATTTCAAGTTCAAAAAGATAATGGAATACCACAGGTAATTTTAATTTAATCTACCCTCGTATCAATTCACTTTCTTAAGTATTCTAATGTCATTTATGTGTATGTATGTAATGAATTGTGACAATAAAATATAAATAAATTTAAATGACCGAAGCCGATTTAAATCGTCAACAAAAAAACTACTTATACTAACCTATTGACATTGTATTTAAATTTTATTTAAGTGCAACGATTGCCTTAAAATTATGTTAATTGGCTTTAGTTGAAAAGAAAATTGTTTTCATTTTATTTAAAGTACGTTGTTTGCAAAAGAAAATTAAACATTTATGCGGTCCATATACTATATGCACAGAAAAATTTAAATGTTTCTTTGATGGACAATTGACCTCTGCCAGTCCTGATGAGGTTAATAATTATTTTGTTTCATCTCAGCTGGTTGATACGCATGATCCTGGCGGCCAAGGACTGCTCCAAAACGTGAGTTTAATTGCTCACTAAACTTGCCTCTCAATAGGTTCATGGTATCGCGTGGCATGTGGCATGTGACACCGTCTTGTTTAAACTACATGTCAACAAAGTCAAATTCTTCCATTTTGGGCAAAAAAAAAAGTTTGTAATCATCGCACGGTACCTTGCTCCATTGACTGTAACGTTGCGATTTTCGTCGTTATTCAAGAAGTACGTATTCAATGATGCCACCGGTCCACAAACCGCACCAAACAGTGCGTTTTCAGTGTGCTAAAAATGTGCTTCAACGCGGAAGACAATTTTTCGGCAGAAACACATTTCTTATACAGCACGAATTTTGATAATAAAATTTAATGATTTGTTGTTCGTTTGTTTGTCTAATTATGGAGAAATTGCAACCCTTACTGAGCATTTTTGGTATTGCTGAATGTCACGAATCCTTTTTTTACACTGAACCAAATAGCAAAAAGATCACTGTTTATTTGCACTTTATTTTTATACATTTCAACAAAGCATTAACAAAATTAGTGATGTACATTTTGCATTCTGTATGCACATCGATAACTTAAATTATACATTTTGCGATGTATGACATTGCCAACGTTTACACGGTTGCGTTTAGGAATGCATGACTTTGTTCAGTTGCATTACAAATGACGTTTTGGAACTAGCACTGTTTAATTACTTTGATTTTTCATCGCAAGATCTTAAGCTTGTATTATGCTCTTAAGAATCATGCCTTATCTTGGGAAATAATCAGACGTGTTCAGTGGAAGTAAAGCCTTAAAAACGCAAGGTAGATAGTCGATAAAGTTGGTTTTTATTTTCTTGTCTAGAATAAAAATTCAATAACAAATTCCAAAAAATTTGGTAGAATAGTCTTTGCGAAATTCACAAACAAAGTATGATAGAAATGACGCTGTTCCCCGACTCTTTACTACCTTGTTTATGCTTTAGAGTTAAAGAAAAGATATAAAAATCACGCATATTCCTGACAAGTCCTCACCGATTTTTCTGTGTTTGTGCAATTAAAAATTCAAATAGCGAATTATTAAATATTTTTGACTAAACAACTTAATTCGACTGAAGTTCCTATTTTATTAAAATTTGTTGTTAAATCAAATTAGAAATTCCATGTTATTTTTTAGTTTTTATAAGTTTTTTCATATAATTTTAATTTTTAGAAAATACAGTTTTTGAATTTAAAGCAATTTTATATTATTATTTTATAACATAAGTAACGTCATAGTGCTTTTTAGGAATATACCTTATCACGTGCTTCATTTCTTAGAAGAAAAATATATATTTTATTAGGTTTTTTTGTTAAAGCTCTGCTGATGAGGTCTTTTGTCAGTTCTTGAAATACATGTATAAAAATTGTCTATCATATTTCCCAATTAACATTTCAGAAGAGATTATCACGAATGTGAATTATTCTACCTTCAGATCTAAAGTTTTTTTGGCAGAAGCTAGAAGATTATTTATGATTTAAGACTTTTTTGAAAACATATTTTTATTTTCTTTTGGCTCTCATAACTTTTATTTAATTTGTATACAACCTTTTATTTCTAAAGTAATCTGATTATATTTTCGTTTAAAATAAGTTTAAGATCTATTTTATAAAAAAAAATATAATTATTTACTTATAGCAATATTTCGTCTCCACATTGGGTTGGGTGACTTCTTCAGGGGGAGTTTTTTTAAAATTAATAAAGGATAATTTTAAATGAAAAACTTGTATATAACATATTTTATAAAAGGCGGGAAATAAAAAATTGTTTTTTTGGCAAAAAGAAATATCGCAGAAAATAAATTTAAATTTAAACAAGTAAGAGCGGCTAAATTCGGCTATGCCGAATCTTATATACCCTTCACCATGGTTGGGAAAAAACTGAAGTTTATGTATGGAATGGACAGATTTATATACGGACGCCTTTAAGAGGAAATTAACCATTTATTTAGGTGATAAAACTTGGACTCGGGAAGATTTATGGTTCCAGAAAATAGGTATTTAAAAAAAATTATGTTTTGGACATAACTTTTTTGTATCTGAACCGATATTTCCGAGTTTTTTCAGCAAATATGTTATACTAAAGATTTTCGATCTTTTGCTATATAAGACGTATCCGTAGGTCATATAACAGCTCTAGAATAGTGTTTGTTGTTTGTGTATAAAAGGTGAAGAGGTGAAAGAAAAGAATTTCAAGAAATCGTTAAAAGAAATCACTAGAACTGCATGTGTTTTATTTCTACAAAAACGTTTGATTTACCTGGCAAATTTGCATTTGGGATTTTATTTCGCTTTTTTATTAAAAAATATTTTTAATTTCTTTAGCTTAATTTTTAAAATTTGAAGGAAAATAGTTTATAAATTTTTTTTTATAAATTATTATAAGTTATGACCTAAAATAGTTGCACTCAAAGGGAAATTATGTATAAAATTTTCTTAATATATAAGAAATAAAATGGTTTAAAAATCTGTTTATAAATTCCTTTAAATTGGAGCAAAAAATAGAAATAAAAAGTTTGTATTTTGTTTGTATCAGAGGGTTTTTATAAAAATTTTGATGTTTTTAGCCTATTTATGGATTATTTAATTATTAATAAAAAATTTTATATAAATTAATTATTAAATGCTAAAAAAAAATGTACAAAAAAGAAGTGAATTGACCGGGATTCGAACCCGCGGCCTAAGAGAAAAAAAGTATTTGTGACATAGCGTCTAGACAACTGAGCTCACACAAAATCATCGTTAATAGAGGTACATATATAAAAAAAAGTCTTCGTTAATTAGAGATTTGTTTGGTTTTTATTTAAATGACAAATCTTTGTATGTGTTTGTTGTTTGTGTATAAAAGGTGGAGATGAAAGAAAAGAATTTCAACAAATGGATGTGTTTGTTATGCGTAAAATTCTACATACATATTAAACAAAGAGATTTTACGGAAAAAATTAGAGGTAGTCCTGGTTTTTTGCTAATATCTCAGCCATTTATTAACCGATCTGGCTGATTTTTAATAGCAAACAGAAATGGATCACATCTAACAGAAATAAATAACAATGAAGTCCTCATCATGTCTGGGTTCTTCGGAAAACCCATTTCAACACACAGACGGACAGACGGACATCGTTAAATCAACTTCGCTCTTCATAAGGACCCAGAATATATATACTATATAGGGTCAGAGATCAATATTGTAGAAATTACAAACGGAATGACAAACTTATATATACCCTTCCACCTGTGGTGAAGGGTATAAATATTACATGAACAAAAATATTTGTAATACATATATTTGTATTAACTAAATGTCTATAATTTCTAACATATATCCGGATAATGATTAGAATTAGTTTCTTCTAGTACACTATGATATTGCTGTTTTTTTAATCAGATTTATGTCCTGCAATTAGTCTATTCTTTATTTTCATTATCATTTCCACTACATGGTATTTTATAAACTAAATTGGACATTTCCTATTTATCTATTCCTTCTGCTAAATAATAAAAATTTATAATATAAATTGATTGAATTTTGAAAAATTGAAAAAGTGAAATTCACAAAAATTTAAACCCTTTAAACGAAGGTTTTACTTGTGACTTAGGCACTATTACTTAATGTACAGTTATAATTTAACTAACAGTTAAATTCAAATTGTATATGGAAAACAACAGCAAATGTGTCAGTTAAAGTCTCAGTTAGTAGCTAACGAAACATTGTGAAAATGAGGCCTAAAGGTTCAGTCTTTCTTAAAATACCTCTAATCTTATTACACACATAATTTCAGAGTTCGATTGAAAATTGGTTTAAATTGGTAAAAAAAATAGTTGAAAATGTTTAAAATGTTTGTAAAAAAATATTAATATTTAATTACATACTTTATGATACTACATTTATTTTTGACATTGTTATTATCGAAATGTATAATGAATTTCATCATAAACACCGACGCAAATTCCAATGGAATAAATGATTCCTAATTAATTATTTTCAAAACGCACGCGTACGCATTATTAAGTTTATTTTAACTGCCTACAGAAAAAATCGTGACAAATTTTTAAAAACAGAGCTTCAAAAGAATTTATAATTCAATTTTAATTAATAAATTAAGTTTGTCATTGGGATATTCAGAATTTAAACGATTATAATATGTCACAGAGAATACTTAGTCGATTGCAAATAATACTGTTACAAGAAATTTCTACAAATAGAAATTTCTTCACACGAATTTCGACAGCTGGAAAATTCTAGTGTTGTAATAAACTGGAAATAACTAGAATACCTGACTACTCATATAAATACGGGTATTTATTGACGCAGTAGTTCAGTTTATAAGAAAAACGCAGAGTGTGAAGAACTAAAGTGTGGCTAACGTTTAGTCTATCTAAATCGTGTAAATAACGTGTGATATTAAAGTGTATTTCTGTAATTTTTAGTGATGGTTATAAATAAATAGAGCTATAAATAATTTCAAACAGTTTTTATTATTTGCAATATAGAAAGAACTCGATTTATTTAAAAGGTAAATAAATCAACGATTTTATAAAGGGTAAAATCGTAACAATACTGTTTGATTTACTTAAATCAGATATTTCAAATCATGTTATGTTAAGTACAAATATATTGAAATTGTGTGATAAATTAACTTCAATTAGATTTTGTTTCTTCTTCAACCTCATCATAGTTTTAGTTTTATAAAATACGCTGCACGTTTTTTTTGTTAAAGACTTATTTTTTTCTACAACGATCAAAAATCCATTTGGTCAATTTCAAAAGTTAACACAAAACAGTTGATCAGCCAAATTGCAATAGCTTTGAATCAGTGGCCAAAAATCCTTGACAGGATTTTATCATATAATTGTAATAAAAATCAAAAATTGTGGAATTCTGAAAATCATTTGGAGTAAGCCACACCTTTTCAAGCACACTTTTCAAGCAAATAACAAATGAAGTCTCAAGTTGTGAAATCTGAAATTCATTTGGAGTAGACCACTATAGATTTTAAAAACTAGACCCTTGAAACTAAATGTTCATTTATAATAGTTTCATATACTCTCTTAACCCTTAAACGGATCTTAGCAAAATAGTTAAATTCGAAATGTTTTTTTCTTATTATTTTTTACATTGCTAAATTCTAAGGCTCCTGCCATATTTTTTATTTTGAATAAAAGTGTCTTAAAAATGAATAATCATGGTTGGTGAAAAGAAAGACCTGAGTGGAGGTTGCAAATGTTACTAAAACACAAAAAAGTGTACAATTCAAGGGCTGCCTACTGTGGTATCATGCATCTCGCGTATAGTCAGTTGAAGAGTACAGACGTGATTTATCTTCGCTCGCAACATCAGTTATAAATAAGTTTTGTAATAGGTTTAGTTTTTAATAGGTTTATTATATTTTAGTTTTTTATAGGTTTATTATAGGAGAGTAGTGTTCTGTCTTTTAAATAGGTTTATTTTAGTTTTTAATAGGTTTATTATATGAGAGTAGTGTTCTGTCTTTTAAAATGTCAACACGCATTTTGTCCGCATATATCGTTTATGTTTTTAGTGTCGTTAAATCGAATTTAAAAGCGCCGTTTCTATGTCCAGTGTTGATAAAATAATAATTACAATAAATCAATAAAAAAATTTTTTTTTAATTTTTTTCTCTATTTTGCATGGTACAACCTTGTATTCTTTTTGTTTTTGGGCCAATTAGTGATGAAGGCATAGCACTGATCACTGAGTAACCAATTCAGCAACAAAGTGTGTACCCGGTTGTTGTACTATTGCAGATATATTGCATATTGTCTGTACTCTTTAACACTACTTCCTCTTTCCTCCCTCTTTAACATATTTTCCTAATTCTAATACAATGCACTGCATTAGTAGGGGACATCCCCTTAGTGTTAGTCTAACGTAAAAAAAAAAAATCTTGTGTTGGAATTGGTGATGAGGAATTTGTTGCCTTAAAAAATTTTAAAACTTTGTTTTTTATGTTCCCAACTTGTAAACATAACTCTCGCTCTCTTAATGAATGCTCATAATGTGAGGAGATTACCTGTCTTAATACCAAATTTGATAGTTTCAATTGACGATTTGGTAGCGAATTTAAAGAATGAGATGTGATCATGTATTAAGGAAATTAAATCTGATGTTGTGGGATGTGCGCTTAAAAAACAAGTTGAGTCTACTACTGTTGAAAAGATATCATATTTGGAAATGGAAAATAATGTTCTACATAAAAAGTTTAACCGTCCTGATTTAGTTATTAATGAATTAACCAGTGGTTTGAAAAGCCTTTCATCTATAATAATCGAGTTGGGGATATATCAAAGTTTGCAGAATTGCTGAATAGAGGAATTAGTGCTCGCTAAATCTTGGTTTTGTTTTTGATAGTTTTTATATCTTATCTTATTAAAGTAAATCTTCTTATCCTCTTATTTCACAATCATGTTTCAAACCTATTTTACTTTATTTTTGTTGTGTCCTGGGTATCCTTGAATATAATTTGTTGAGGCCTTTTGAATATGATTTCAGGCCTATTTTATTACTTCCTATGCTGCCTAAGGTTATAAAACCACCTTCTTAAGGATTAAATACTTGATTCTATATTTACGAGTGAATCGTCATTGCTTCTTAAGCTAATAAACTTTTTCCACTGAGCTATATCTTACATCTTTCATCAATTTGCAAAGATGTTAACATCTTCCCATAAGAATTATACAGGTCAAAAATTCTACATCTACAAAAGATGATCCTTTCTCATTTTGTTCCATCTTACATTTTTCGTTATTTTAAGTGTCATCACTAAAAAAATTACAAAAAAATCGATTTTCTTTGTGCAGAAAATAAGCAAAAAAAAAAAATTATTCAACAAAGGCAAATGAGCGGCACATGTAAGAATTTCATAGCTATGTCTACCAAAAATTCTTCTTCATCATCATCTTTCAGAATGGTCTTTAATTTTTCAATTTACTGCATTAAAATTCGGGTTTGTTCTTGCAAAGCAACAACTAATTCAATGATTAATGCTTTCTCTTAATCCATTTTTTGACATTTTTGACAGCTGCGTTTCACAAAGATGTTGTTCAGTGTAAAAAGCCTATAACTGATGACATTAGAGAAAATATTTAATTTTCCCGAGGAGGGTGTCGGAGATTTATTTGGCTTTTTTCATCAATATTTAAAAAAACTTCAAGTATTTAGAAACTTTGGGACTAAAAGCAAAGACAATATGTGTATCAACATTTTTTATTTTCTTTAAAAATAAACAGTGTAAATAAATTTAAGACAATTCAATTAATTTTTGACCTCACTTAATCCCCTAAACTTGATATTGGGCAGCTATAAAATAATACTTGTCTCTTATTTTTCTCAATAAGATCGGAGAAAATCTATCGGGATACCTACCTTGGAAGTCGAACGTATTTACCAAAATTATATATTTTTCAATATCTAAAAATTTGTAAGTGCAGATGTATGCAATAATTTCATCGTGCGCAAGACTTACATACCAAAAGATAAACATTCCCATTTTTAATAAATACATACAGTGGCACAGTAAACATTGCAGCATTAAACAATATTTCAAACAAATTCAATCAAACAACAAATAATAAATTTTAACCAAAAATTTGTTTTACAAAAATATTTATTAAAAAAAATAAAATTAATTTTTTAAACTCAGAAAAGTCTACATACGTCTATGTAGAAAAGTAGATAAAATGCAACTCTGTGCACTCAAACATTGCTATCAAATACTTCAGGTGTCTTTACTACTAGATACCGTTAGTTAGAAAAAAGTTTAATTGTTCGATGTTAATATTGCAATTGTTTTTATTTAACCAAAATGGGTAAAGAAATCTGTGTTAAAGTGCGTGGTCTTATTGGGCAATTCCAGCTCAAACCGCACAGCATTCGGTTCTGTCATCTTCGATTTTAATGAAATTGGCCGAAAATATTGTAAATGGGTAGTATTTATTAAATCATTAACCTATCGACCCCAAACCCTTTCGGTTTTCGAAATATGACGTCATAAAAATTGGCAAAAACGTCAAAATGTCGAAAAAGTGTCAAAAGAGATTTTAAAACAAATTTGGTATCTAAAATCAAGAATTCAGACAATAATTCGGAAATATAATCAAACAAAAAGTATAGCAAAGAAACCAAGGAGTGGTTGCCCACCTAAACTGACTCCACGAGCAAAGCGGCAAATTTTGTTGCATGTTCAAGAAAATCCTAAAATTACGGCAATAAAAATTCCAAATATTTTGGAAAGCCAGGAAGCAATGGAATTCATAACCGTGTGCCTCAAATAAAGCCGTTTGTTAGTAAAATAAATATGCTAAAACAAGTCGAATTTGCTAACAAATACATTGATGCAGATGAAGGATTTTGGGTTAATGCTTTATTCAGTGACGAAAGCAAGTTCAACTTGTTTGGTTATAATGGAAAGCAAAAAGTAATAATGAAGCATTATTGCCCAAAAACTTGCTTCCACGGAAAATTGAGTCTAACAGAAGGTTTGTACTTTCAGCAAGATAACGACCCAAAGCATACCGCTGGTGTTGTTAAAGAATGCCTACCCTATAACGTGCTTCATCAATTTCATTCTCCACCTCAGTCACCGGATTTCAACCCCATTAATGGCATGAATTAGACCGTCGAGTTAAAAAAAGCATGATTAAAAATAAACAGAACCTTAAAAACGCTCTACTTGAAGAATGGAATTTAATTTCAAATAATTACACAAAAGTATTGGTAAATTCTATGAAAAATAGATAGAATGCTGTTGTACAAAGCCAAGGCGGGTCCACCAAGTATTAATTTTGTTGTTGTTTTTTATTTACTTTTACGTGAAATAAAATTTTTGTACAAAGTATGTAGACTTTTTTGTGTTTTAAAAATAAATTTTATATGTTTTTGTTAATTAATGTTTTTTGAAAAAAATATTTTGTTTGTTTGTTTTTAAATTGTATTTGTTTGAAATGAATTTTATTGTTGCATTTTTCAAAGATAACTCACAACCTCGTTTTTTAAGGGGGGCATGCAGACTTTACTGTGCCACTGTACATCCATTTTAAAATATTGAAAACAAATATTTAAAACATCACACAAACGTTTATTTAATTTTTTTTTTATATTATTGCTGAAAATATTTCGTGGAATTTTTAAAAATTATAATACATAAAATATTTTAAAAGGAAACATTTTTTAAAGGGGTAACAAAATTTCATATGTAAAAATATTTAAAAAAAAGATTTTTTCATAATATTTTCTTGTCAAAATATTACTAATTTCTTCGGATATTGGTCAAGGTTTTATGTTAATTTTTACAGGCGAATGCATAGACATTTAGTTGATTTTTACAACCCCCACTTATAAATCAAATTAACATGCGAAACAACCAAAAAAAAATTCTTTTTAAAACTGTTATAAGAACCAATTGTCAGAACATTTTACATACATATTTTTAAAGACAATAAAATTATTTTGTACATTTGTAAAATCAAGTTAGTATTTTTTTATTGTTAAGCTTAGTATAGTAATGGTATTGATTAACTTTTAATCGAAAGGATTTACCATTATAATTCAATGAATATACAATATAATAAACTTTAGAAAAATTTTCGGTTTCGGTCGAATAAAGCTTTCTGAACTGAGTATTCGGTTCAGAAAACTAAAAATTCTAAAAATTGTATTTTTTATTGCATTTTTTTACTTTCATTATTTAATTATTATTCATCATTTAGGGTTGTGTGAAGAATATAAAACATATCTTGCATTTAATTTATTTAATTTAATATATTTAGTTTGAATATAAATTTTAAATAATTAAAAATACAAAAATATTTATTTACAATTATTTAGTATGTATTAACACAAAGTAATAGAACCATACAAATCGTAAATTAATACTAAAAATAATTTTTATTATTTTTATTTAAGCCAGCAAATTATATTTAGAATTAGTTTTAAATATTTTACATACGTATTTACCTATACATATAAAAGTTTCAATTGTAATTCAGATTTGAAAAACTTTCTTTCTTAAGCACAGACAGACAGTAAAAATATCTGATATGAAAATAAAACATACATTATCCAGGATGCAGTTTTTATCTCGTGCAGTTTTTAACTCGTGCTTTTGAGTCGTATATTGAGTCGTATATTGAAATATTCATATTAAACAAGTAAAAAAGGCTTAAATTCGACTGTGCCGAAACTTTGAATACCCTCCACCAATATCCATAAAAAATGTTCTCTACTGTTTTTGATACAAATAATGTAAAAAACTTTGGAAGTAAAATTAAGGGAGGTGAAAAACATTTTTTGAGGTGAAAAACTTTGGAAACGAAAACAAATTTTTTAGTGGAAAAAAATTTTGAGGTGAAAAAAATTTTGGTGGTGAAAAAAATTTTTTGAGGTGAAAAATATTTGTGGTGAATACAAAGTATTATTCATTTCTAAGCAAGTGGTGAAAAAATATGAAAAAATATATTATGCACCAATCGCTACTATAAAATTGTATTAAAATACACTAATTTGTACGGAAAACTTAGAGGTATCTTCATATTTTCACTCATAACTTTATAACCGCTGGACCTATTTTGGTCATTTTCAATACCAAACTGCTCGGGAGGATGTTCAATAATCTGGGTAAAAATAGGCACCGCCGCTTGCGTCTTTGCGTCGTGATCGCCATTTCAACAGACAGACAGACGGACGCACATCGCTAAACCGACTTAAAATTGCTTAAGGATCACGAATATATATACTTTATGGGGTCTTAGACCTATATTTCAACATGTTACAAACGGAATGACAAACTGATATATACCATATATGGTGGAGGGTATAAAAAGTCGAAACTTGAACTTCGATTTGTTTATAAATATCATAGTAAAGTTGGAGTTTGGACTAAAAATCTTTTTAAACAAAATCTTTTGTCTCCTCGTAAATATAGTATGACCGTAATTAGTGTTAACATTCCTGCATACAGTGTCGGCAAAAACATATTGAGCATGTATGTATGAAAATGTATTTTTAGTTTGACTCGAGATCATAGGAAAAGTATTTTCAAATGAAAAATTTTTTTTTTTTTTTCTCCTTATTTTTAATTTTAGTAGCTTTTTCCGTTGATTTGTGAGTTAAATAGAGATATTTACAATTAGTATTTCGGCACAAAGAATGTTGATGAAAGTGGTAGCTGACCAGAAAATGCATTCCATTCGGCTGGTGTCTAATAACTTTTTCTGTGTATTCTCCATGTTTACTAAAATTAAAAAATAAGGAAAAATTTTTTCATTTGAAAAAACTTTTCCTATGATCTCGAGTCAAACTAAAAATACATTTTCATACATATAAGTATTAAAAAGATCAACTATAAAATATAAACCATATTGAACATGCTTATTTATTTCAGTGTAATTTAATATCTAATACTCATGCAGACCTTTAAAAACATAATTCCTAAAATTAATTTTCAAATCTGATTTAAATTTTGAGGAATCAATTCGCGAATTAATTTTTCTAATTAAATTATTTACTACTGATTCAATCTTTATCTTAGAGACAATTGTTACAATGCAATTGATTGCATGCAATTTTCTTAATTCTCTTTTCAAAGTTGCTTCCAAAGTTATGTCTATTTATACGGTGTGAATGAAGCAACAAAAGAAAAATAGTGCGAAAGAAAATAACAAAAACCTGCACGAAAAACCAAAACCCTGCTTTTTTGGTTACCCCAGCTTTTTTGGTCTACCCCGTTCGTCTCCAAACAAGAATTGCACGCAATTATTGCATGCAACAAAGTTACCGTCTAAATTGGCTTTTATTGGAAGAATTCATTTGACTTTATAAATCAATCGAAATAATTCAATTTGAATAATTCAATTTTAATTAAAGAATCAAATCAATTTTGAATTGATGCACGAATGAAGAAAGAATTATTTTGATTCTCGAATTAAAATAATTTTTTTAAATCACGCCCAAGAAACATTTTTACGGACTCTCCGACACGAACGGATTCATGAATCCGGCTTTAACTGCACGTTTACGGACCGTAAATGCGTATCCGTCAAAGCTTGTACGTAAACGGAACATTAACGGACAGTATAATTGAATTTTCGAAAACAATACGTTTTGACTCCGTTTTAGAGCATGCGTTTCCGTATTGTCAAATACAGACTTCCTCGGATTTCATTAGTTTTTCTTCCGCTGCTTTTGAATTAGTTTTGGTGCAAACGCGTATAATAAAAATGTATGTGATCATTATACGGGTCGCGCGCTTACGTTTAGTAAAACAGATGCTCTCTTACATCTCAGACCGAAAAAAAATTTAAGTGGTATCTATGAGGTAAATATTTATGAAATTTAGAACATGTTTTGTTCTAATGTGTTCTGATGTGCGAAAATGTATGCAATTTTGCAAATAAAAATATTGTCTTCCAATAGATTTTATTAAAAAAAATGTTTAAACTTGATTTGTATGCTACATCATTTCGTAAACTCCATTAATTAAGCCTTAATTAAAATTTTGTTCTATTTTTTCATGATATTCAATGGGCCATAACCACAGTGATGGATAGAGATGCTAGTTATGCTGGAGAGGAATATTTCATTTAATTAAATTTGTAAAAGTTTTTTTTTTTATTTTATTTTATTACATATCCTTATAAATAAATTAAAAGAAAAAAAATATAATTCAAATTTTAAAGTTTATTCATTTACATAAATCAGTTTTTTGTCGAAAAACCGGAGCTAATACGGGTCTGTAAACGGTCCGTCATTGACGTACTTTTAGCGGACAACTCCGTTTTTCATCCAAAATATCCGGTCCGTAAACGGTCCGTCATTGACGGACTTTTAACGGACAACTCTGTTTTTCATCCGATATATCCGGTCCGTCATTGACGGGATTTAAACGGATTCAAATCAGTTTCGATGTTCCTTAAAATCCGTTTTCTGGTCCGTACACGGATCCAGAAAACGATACATAAATGTAGTTGGACTCCGTTTATGACGGACCGAAAACGGTACGTAAAAGAAACGTATTGTTTGTTGGGACATTTAAATTGTATTTCATTTTGTTAACCAGATTCTTTATTTTTGTACTCCAGATTTTTTAAAAATGCATCCTTTTATTGGGTCTTTAAAGTTTCTAAACATAATAAGCCCTACTTTTCAAACTTTTATAAATTATAATCAGTTTGTTAAAAAAATTATCAAAAGTTTATCTTGGAAAAAATGAAATTCTATATACGAAAATTATCCAAAACAAATTAAGGGCATTTTAATTTAACACATAATCTTATATTGGAAGATACTATTATATACTTCTTAGGATTAGTTGTTTATTACGAAAACACAAATTTCATAACTTTGATAAGTCAATGTAAAATTTCATACTCTCATATCAAAAGCATAACTTTTTATAACATCCACCATATATGGTGAGGGCATACAGTCATGGACAAAAGTCTACATACCCCAAAAATTTTTTCTAAATCTCTAGTACCAATAATTTGTCTATGAAACTAATGATGCAGATTATCTTATCATTTTTATTAATAAAAAACAAAATTCACAAAAAGAGAAAAGTGAAATAAAAATATACAAAAAAACCAAATAACATCAGTGACAAAAGTGTACATACAGTGTTAAGAACCATCAAAATATCTATAAAATATTATTATTACAAATATTTTTAGTATTTGGTTGGGCCTCCGTTTGCATCTATTACGGCCTGCAACCGTCTGGGCATAGATTCCGCCAAATTTTCCATTTCCAGAGGTGTTATGCTTTGCCACGCCTCTTGCAGCTTCTCTTTTAGCATTGAGGCACTTGTGATGCTGTGAATTCTAATTTTTCGCTCAATAATGTCCCAAACATGTTCAATTATATTTAAATCAGGACTCTGTGGTGGTGTGTGCAGTTGACTCTGAGCATGATGAAGCAACCAGTCTTGTTGGAATATCCAACTTGATCCCAGGTTTAACATATCGACCGATTGCTTCAAATTGAAACCGGTCCATATTTCCACTGATAAAAGCCAGTTTCCAACTCCAGAAGCAGCTACGGCACCCCAAACCATCACGCTGCCACCACCGTGCTTAACAGTGCAAACAACATTTTTTGGATTCAAGGCTGTATTGGGTTTTCTCCATACGTTTTGCCTTCCGTCGCTGCCAAATATATTAAATTTGGATTCGTCGGTAAACAGAACCCTTTTCCAAAAGTCTATGTTATTATCCAAATGCTTCTTCGCAAAAAGTATGCGAAGTCTTCTGCTGTGAAACCCGTTTTTATTCAATGTTCTTCTTATAGTGCGCGGATGTACAGATATTTGTGATCTTACAGCAATGGCTTTAGCTAACTTCGAGGAATCCATTCTCGGATTATTTCGCACTTCCCTAAGAATGAACCTGACGTCCCTACCAACTAGTTTCCTTGGGCGTCCACTACGCGGTTTGCTTTCGACGTTGACATTGTTATTGTAATTTCTTATAATAGTTTGCACTGTCGACCGACTTAAATTTAGAATTTTTGAAATTTCACTATAAGATTTGGATTCATTTTTTAATTTTACAACCAAATTTTTAACATCGCGCGATATTTCTTTCCTTTGACCCATTTCAATAACACTTCTGCACTTTTTGCACTTCAAACTATAAGTGGTACTTTTGTTGATACATATAACAATCGTCCAATGGCAAAACGGGACTTTTCCGTTATCATAAATTGGCATATTACTTGTTATATGGTGCTGTATGTACATTTTTGTCATTGGAAAATTTTCGTTTTTTTGTTTTTTCTTTACATTTCTCATTTTTGTTTTTTTTTATTTTTATTAATAAAAAGGAATTTGAAGAGAATTTGCATCATTATTTTTTTTTATTATTTATTGGTACACGAGATTTAGGAGAAATGTTGGGGGTATGTTGACTTTTGTCCATGACTGTATATCAGTTTGTCATTTCGTAACAAGTAAAATATTTTCTCTTGTTTTTTAACTAGTCCTTTAGAATTGAATAATATTTTTTATTCACCTCAAATATTTTCGCCTTTAAAATTTTTTTTCAACTCAAAAATTTTTCCATCTCAAAAATTTTTTCCACCTCAAAAATTTTTTTCAACCACAAAATTTATTTTCACCTCAAAAAATTTTTTTTACCTCCATTATTTCATTTCTAAAGATTTTTACATAATTGGTATCAAAAACAGTGAGAACATTTTTTTTTAAAACATTCAAAAAAGATTCAAATAAAATTTGTTAATCAATTATGATATTAAATCTGATTTAATAAATTGATTTATAAAATATTAAATTAACTCGCTGATTTACAAAAAGAATTACTTTTTCCGCGAATAATTTCAATAAAGATTTATCTTTTTCAAGGTCACATGCTTCATATTATTTATAAAATACTTGTAGAAAAACAGGAACCCTAATGAATTTAATAATATGTTGTCATAGGAGGGGAGTACTCTGACTTTAAAATTATTGCAGTACTTTGTGAAAAGCACACTTTAATTAAAAGTAAAAAAAAAAATATAATTATTTTACTTATAATCATTTTTTCTTTAATTTTTTTATTGCCGACACCGGTTAACAGTTTTTTTTTTTGATTTATTAGTTCAGTATGTTTTGTCGGTTTTGCAACCTAAGATTCTGATATTCTTTATTTTCACAAATATGTAAAATGTACGGAATTTGAATAAATCATCTACCGATATGCGTTTCCAGAATATTCAAATACAATCAAAGATTTAAACAAAACATGATATTTCTTTTCGATATGTTTTCAGCCACACTGTACATAAATATCCTTCATAAATTCCAAAGTATATTTTATTTTGTGTACAAACGAACTGATTCATACACAAATGTTGACTTGTTTTTGACGATCAACTACACAACTTTATCGTCACGTTGTTCTCTGAAATTACACTTCTTTTTGCCCAAAGCATATTGTGTGTGTTTCAGGAATCTTTGTGGATTTTAGGCTTCTTTAGTTTATTTGATATTGCTTGCTCTTACATACATACATATGTATATTTTTAGTTTTTATTTTTATGATCATTGTCATTATTACTTTGACTTGGAATCATGTTGCGCGTAATACAGTAGTGGCACGTGGATGTAGCAACACTTTTTTGTGTGCTTTAATCGAAAATAAAACAGGTTGGATGGAGTTTGTACAATAATACTTTTTTGATACGATATAAAATTTACAATAACAAAGTGTTTCTGTTAAGTATAAAAATTGATGCAACATCTATAAATTAGAAAAGCGAACTTTTGAACCCAGTTAAAGATTGATCATATTCCAATACGGGAATGGAAAATCTTCCCCTATAGCGTTGAATGTCCTCTTTGGAGGATTTTTTAGAATCCCATTTAATTAAAAATCTTAAAAGCCAGGTACAATACATCATTTTTAATAAATATGCGAAATACGAATTTGCTAAAAATGTTGAAATCGGTGGAAATCCCGTTATCCTTAAAATATTTGACCAATTACATTATATACCCTTCTAGGCACAGATTTCCAAAGAGGACAGTGTATATCGACCAAGGAAGTCTAGGACATACGCAGAGTATAAGTTCCGCTGTCTTAACGTCCATTTTGCAGAACCTACAAGTATCCGAATCAGGTAGACCTCTAGTCCTTAGGTGGTACCTGAGATTACAGTGTCCAGTGACAAATCCCGTTAATGTCCTTAAGTCCTTCCTGTTCAGAGAAAAAGTATCCCGGAGTTTCCACTCAATCGTCCTGGATTCCCTCCCCATCTTAAGTTTGTTTCTGTTATTTCCCGTGGGTTCACCACATAGTTTTCTCTGCTCTTGTTAATTTCACGCGTGTATTGTATAATTCATATTTGAACATTTAAAATCGACATATTCGGCCTGATTACGGTTGTCGAATTTGTAGTCGAAATTTTCGACTCCATACAGAATACATGGTGTCCGCCGGGAAGGTGTACTACTTTGTTTGTTTATAATTCTTGATTAAATGAAAGAGAATGGATCTTATATTGATAAATGTTTTATTTAATGTCGTCAATTATGTATGGAATACAATATCAGATAAATGTCCGCCTCTGTTAGCCTCACAAATGCGAGCCCTTTTGAGCACATTTTTCATTACATTCTAACACATTTCACTCGGTATTTTATTAATTTAATCACGAATATTTAGTTTGAGTTGCTCAAGCGTTTCTGGTTTGTTTGCAAGGTTTATGCTTTTCAGATATCCCCACAAAAAGAAGTCCGGAGCAGTCAAATCAGGCGACCGTGGAGTCCAATCAACATCACCATTTTTTTAAATAACTTGTTGTGGAAATAGGTCTCGCAGTAATTCCATTGTAATCCTGGCCGTATGCTATGTGGCACCGTCTTGTTGATACCACATGTTAATCAAGCCCAAAGCATGCAGTTGTGGCGTTAAAAAGTTTTCAATCATATCACGATATCGCTCCCCATTCACAGTTACCGTTACGCCGTTTTCAATTTTCAAAGAAGTAAGGTCCAATGATTCCTCCTGACCAAATTGCACACCAGACTGTCACTTTTAATGGGTGCATATGTGACTGATGAATAATTTGAGGATTTTCCATTGCCCAAAACCGACTATTCTGTTTATTCACATATCCATTCAAATGAAAATGTGCCTCGTCACTCATTATGATTTTTTCATGAAAATCGGGGTCGTCATGGGCGAGCTGTTTTAACGATTAAGGCACGTTGGTTTATCGAATATTTTTCCATAATAAATTTGCCACGTGTCTACTTCACGACTGTCAAATATGAACTGTCAAAACTAATGTTGGCGGCAAAACAAAGTAGTATACCTTCCCGGCGGACACTCAGTAGGTTTACGTAAATTGAAAATTATAAAGAAATTGAATTCTGATTATATATTTTTTAAAATCCGATTGTTATTTATGCTAAATTCATCGGTAAAATTTTTTAAAAGTTGTGTTTTTAACGACTTTTCAAAAAATTCGACTTACTGTCGAATTCGACAACGACAACCGTATTAAGGGCAATTACTCTTTACGAAAATTTCTAAATTAAGCATGAATCTTATTATAGTAAATATGATTCTAGTTAAATTAAAAATTTATATATATTGTCTAGAGGCAAGAGAATCTAAAAAGTATTGGAATTTTTCCATAAGAAACTGTTTCATGAATGTGGACTTTGCTAAGCTTTTTCTTTTTTTCATACTTCCTTTTTTTTTCAATTCCATACAAACTTAAAATCTATTGTAAATCAGTGCGCACTGTATAGTTACAGAAAAATCTTTCCTGCTACTGCATGCATTTTATGACAATCGATTTTGAATGAATTCCTTTTAAGGTCTGTAATTTCAGCAAGGATGATATTTTTGTGAGGAATCCTAATAATGATCAACAGCGTCATTATTATTACAAACAAATTCTATACACCACTTTTTACATCTGGCTGTGAGTTGGTATCTTCGTTTTTAATGATTTGCTAAATATAATTTTTTATATTTTGTTTTACATGTTGTTTTGGAATTTAAGGTATGATGTCTTTGTTTTCAAAAGTTGACGCAAAATAAGACCAAAACAACGACCAACTGATCAAACGATAGTTAGCGTATATTTACACATAAACTTTTATTGGGCCTCATAATTATCTTTTGATGATGTTGTGTTAAAAAAAAATTGAAAAATGAAATCAAAATTTACATACATTCTTCAGTTAACTTAATTTTTATAAATTATAATTTAATAAAAATGGTATTTAATCCGATGGCATATTGTCTGCTTTACCTTTTATAAAGAATGATTTTGATATTTTTTCTTTTAGAGTGGGCCAAACTTGAATCAGTAGTGCGACAAGTTATGCATAAACAAGGCAGGTTGTAAGTAAAAGAAAAAATATGTAAACATAAAAAATAAAAATATGAACTAGAGTATTCAAAAACCGAAACCGAAAACCGGTCAACCGGTTTCTTTTTTTTTAAACCGATCGGTTTCGAATATTTTGAAAATCGAAGAAAACAGAAAACCAATCTTTTTTGTTCGGTTAACCGGTTTTTTTTAATTACATCACCAACTGGGTTACTTGGTCTCTTTTATTTTTTCCGAACACTTTTATAATCGTTTGGTTATGAAGATTTAGATGTAAGTCTGATAGATTCCGATGAAGACTTAACTTTGGATATTCCAAATTCAAATAGTTTAATTTTTGATCTAAATAACACAATAAACAGTATTCAAAATCCTAAAAAAGAGACTGTACAAAATCATTCATCATTATATGATGATTTCATATATGAAATGGAAAATATATATAATTGTTTTTTGACTATTTGTCCAACATCTACTATTAGTAAAAGAGTATTTTTCACTTCTAGCTTTATCAAAAGCAAACAAAAAAATCGTCTTAAAACAAAACATTTAAATTGCATATTATTTCTAAAATATTATTTTAGAACTGAAAAATAGATTTTCTTTTTACATGTTTAAAATGTAATATTAAAAAAAACTTATTTAATGCCAAATGTTATAAACGTTCAAATTACTAACGTACCTAATTTTACCCAATTTACAAACTTAATGATCTCTATTCATTTGATATGAATATAGTTTTATAATATCAATTTTTAAGATATTATATTAAAAAATATTAAAACCAATAAATGAAATGTTGAAATGAAATACAATAAAAAAATTTTTTTTTTTTTTCAAAGAATGTATTTTTTTATTTTTATTACTTATATATTAAATTTCTGTATTTTTTTACATAATTAACATATTATATAAGCTTTTTATTCAAATTAAAAAAAAAACCGAAAAAACCGGTTGACCGGTTTATCTAAAAAAACCGAAACCGGTTTTTTTAAAATTCTATTTTTCGAAGAAAACCGAAACCGGTTTTTTCAAAAGGCCGGGTTTTCGAATACCTTAATATGAACCTACATATGTGATGTGTGTGATAGTGTTTTCAATTACAAACAAATAAAAAAAAATAATTAGAATTAAAAGGAAAAAAGAAAACAAACTACAAAAATGTTTTTTTTTAACTTTTTGTCGGTTAAATTTTAAATATTAGTTTAAAAAACGTTCAATTGTTTTTACTACTTTTGTCGACCCACTCTAATATACATGTGTGCCATAACGCGTGTTTCTCATATAAGATTTTGTATGTTTTTAGTTTTAAAAAGATTTATTTGTTTATAATTTTTAATGTTTTACAACTAATTTGTAAACATTAGTTTTTGTTCATTTGATTACTCGTGAAAATGGCTTTTGTGTGCTTATATTTAATATGCCCTACACCAAACGTTGTTGTTATACCCTCCACCAGATATGGTGAATGTATATATCAGTTTGTCATTCGGTTTGTAACATCTCGAAATATAGGTCTGAGACCCCATAAAGTATATATATTCGTGATCCTTATGCAATTTTAAGTCGATTTAGCGATGTCCGTCTGTCTGTTGAAATGGCGATCACGACGCGAAGACGCGAGCGGGGGTGCCTATTTTTACCTGGATTGTTGGACATCCTCCCGAGCAGTTTGGTATTGAAAATAAGCAAAATCGGTCCAGCGGTTTAAAAGTTATGAGTGAAAATGTGAAGATACCTCTAAATTTTCCATACAAATTGGTGTATTTTAGTGCAATTTCATAGAAGCACAAAATATATTTTCTCATATTTTTTTTTTCAGTCGCTTAGAAATTAATAATATTTTGTTTTCACCTCAAAAAATTTTTATCACCACTAAAATTTTTTTTTGCACAAAAAATTTTTTCACTTCAAAAAATTTTTTTCACCTCCATAATTTTTCTTCAAAAGTGTTTTACATTATTTGTATCAAAAACAGTAGAGAACATTTTTTTAGAATATTGGTGGAGGGTATTCAAAGATTCGGCACAGCCGAATTTAAGCCTTTTTTACTTGTTTGTTATTAAATATGTTTACAGGCAATTTAGAAACTACCATATGCATACATATATATATTTGAAATATGCTTCCAATTATTTTATATTTATAGTTATAATAAATGTTTCCAGGCAAACATTGTAAAGTTTGTATTTTTCCATCTAATTTTCCTCATAATTATAACAAACATAATTGTGCTAAACATATACATAAATATATGTTTGCGGGTGAATGCAGTTAAAATATAAATTTTATATATGGTTAAAGGCAAATATATTGCTTTAGATATACGGCAAATATAATTTAAAATAAAATCTAACCCCAAGTTTTGGCACAAAATTTCATAATGAAAATTAACCACAAAAATATAATGAAATATGTCCCCAACCAATTGTAAATTGTAATTAAATTATTTTAATTTTTATTACATATTTTCATTTTCTACTTATTCATAATGCAAAATAACCTCAATGTAATGAAATCAAAAATTACTCAAAAATATCCAAATTAAAAAGAAACATTGTTAATGCACATCATTGTAAATATTTATTGAACCATAAATTTTGAATTAGGTGAAAACTTGCGTCTGTTAAGAATTATATTTGTTCTTAATATATGTATGTAAAACCAAAAAAAAAAAAATTACCAAAAAAGGCGCTTGTCGATTTATGACAAACTAATTCTGTTCTAAAAAATAATGGTACAACTTCAAAAAAATCAAAATAAATACAAACCAATACCCTCATAAAATTTCGTGTTGTACTTAAAAAATGCAAATTTAATGAAAATGCAATAAACAAATTGGTGCTAAATTTCATAATGCAATTCAACCCTACATACAAAAATTAATTTGGCCCCTAAATTTCTGGCGTTATTATTAATTTTCATTTTTCCGAAAATGATGAAACTACGGCCGAAGTTTTTTCCCTCAAATTTTTATTTTAGACTTTGGGGCCTAATTTCATAGCGTCTTTGCATTACTTCCAAACATATGTTTATTAACAGCAAAATTATATTTTTATCACGTCGTTTTTTCAGCGTGAAGTAATGCCCATTACATTTTAATTTTAGCTGGGGAAACAGGACCTTTACAGGAAAAAGTTTAAATTTAAAAAGTTTTTAAAAATTCTTATCATTGTGGAGGATGTTGAAGATTTGACATAATTTTTTGTTTGTATTTTTAGAATTTTAATCATTTACGATATTCTGCTGTCAACGGACGATCCGATGTATCCGAATACCATCATGCAAAACCGCCGATGGAACCCCCTCCATCGGCTTCACCATCACCTGCGATACCAACGTCAACCCAACTTAATGGTCATGTACCAAAAGTTTTGCCCCAATCAATAATCCCACCCAAATTAAATCGTAAAGCAAGTATAGAACGTGAGTTACCCATTAATTATTTACGCTGCAGTCCGGCCTTGGATTCCGGTGCTGGAAGCTCACGTTCGGATAGTCCACACTCGCATCAACAAATCACATGTGCTAGTCGTGCAAGTACTGGACAATATTCACCATCCCCCTCGAATTTTAGCGATGTGGCTCCGCCAGCACCACCACCACGTAATCCGACATCGGTTAGCTCTGCAACACCACCTCCACCACCGCCATCAACTCAACACTATAAACGTCGCTCGCCAGCCACAACACGACCGGCAGCCATAACACCCAATCCGACACGTGGTACATCGCCAGTGATACCACAAAATGGTATTAAGGCACAGCAACAATTGTCGCAACAAATGAAAGCTCTTAGTCTGTATCAATCGGGTGGCGGTGCAACTGTGGAGCCACCTCCGCCCTATCCTTTGAATACAGTACAGATGGTGCCAACATCTGCTCCGCCGCCTAGTTACTCAGCCTCTATACAATCGCGGCAATCTCCCACACAGTCTCAGTCGGATTATCGCAAGTCTCCGAGTAGTGGCATCTATTCGGCCACATCGGCGGGTTCGCCAAGTCCCATAACGGTTACAAACAGTGCAATTCCTCCACCGCTGCAGCCATCATCTGTTGCAAGACCACAACCGCGTGTTTATCCAACGCGCACTCAACAACCAATTATTATGCAAAGTGTTAAGTCAACCCAAGTCCAAAAGCCGGTACTACAAACCGCTGTAGCTCCACAGTCGCCGGTAACGGCTTCAGCATGCAATTCACCGGTTCATATTATGTCAGCTCCACCATCATATCCGCAAAAAAGCCAGGCTGTGGTACAACAACAGCAACACCAGCAGCAGCAACAATCGCCTCTTTTAGCTGGTGGTGTACCAACTGTAGTTAGTAAACCAACGCCACCGACCCCAACGACACCGCCATTGATTGCAAATGCCTTAAACGGTACCGTTATGACTAAATCACCATGTATTGAACCACCCTCCTATGCCAAAAGTATGCAAGCCAAGGCTGCCCAACATCATCAGACTGCTCAACATCAACAAGTGGCTGCCATACAACAGCAGCAACAATTACAGGCTCAGCTAAGAGCTGCTGCTGCCCTGGCAGCCGCTCAACAGCAACAAAAACCTCCAGTTGGAATTTCTGTAGTTGGTGGCGGAGGAGGGGGAGGAGGTCGTCAATTACCACCTCCACCTCCCTATCAAAGTCCACGAGCTGCTGCTAATGTACCACCTCCTCCCATATCATCTTCACCACATGAAATCGATACGAGAACGAATAGTGGTGGAGGTGTGGGGTTAAATAATAATAATAATAATAATCATATTACAAATAGTAATTTGACCACTACGCCACCAATACCTCCGGCTAAAAATATCAACAACAACAATGGCAGTAATGGTACTACAAACTCGGGCAGTGGCGGCGAATCAGTTGCATCGTCTTCTTCCGGTGCTGTAGCTGCGTCCTCTAGTAGCAAATCTGCACCCCTAGATAATGTTAAGAAAATTAAACATGCTTCTCCCATACCCGAACGTAAGAAAGTTTCCAAAGAAAAGGAAGAAGAACGCAAAGAATGCCGCATACGTCAATACTCTCCACAGGCCTTTAAATTCTATATGGAGCAACATATTGAAAATGTCCTCAAATCCTATAAACAGAGGACATTCCGTAAGAATCAATTGGAAAAGGAAATGTTAAAGATCGGACTATCCACACAGACACAAGTAGAAATGCGAAAGATGTTAAATCAAAAAGAAAGCAACTACATACGTCTCAAACGAGCCAAAATGGATAAGAGCATGTTTGTGAAAATCAAACCTATCGGTGTGGGGGCATTTGGTGAAGTAACATTAGTGCGCAAAATCGATACAACCAACCATTTGTATGCGATGAAGACGTTACGCAAAGCGGACGTACTCAAGCGTAACCAAGTGGCTCATGTGAAAGCTGAACGTGATATTTTAGCTGAGGCTGATAATAATTGGGTTGTTAAACTTTACTATAGTTTTCAGGATAAGGAGAATTTATATTTTGTAATGGACTACATACCGGGTAAGTGTTTTAAAATAGTATGCATAGTATGTTGAATAAATTATTTTCACATATTTTTTCCACCAGAGGCTATTTACCAGAGAACTGCAAAATCAAATTTTTTCTTGATTTAATCATACACAAAAAATTCTTGTTCACATTTAATAATTCAACTAAATTCACTGTAGAATGAAATCAGCATCATGTTACTGAACGCGTAATTCGGATCAGTTTGAATTATATGTCGATTATGTTTACTGCAAATATAATCACTCAACAAAAAGTCAGCGTTGAATAAATCAGGAAAAACAACAAACAACGCGTATGGGTGTATTCATAATTAAAACAAAATAGAAACACATTTCATAAATGATATTGTTTACATTAGGGTGGGACTTAAATCCGATTTTTTAGAATTTGTATTAGCAATAAAAATATTCTTCTTTGTGAAATATAAATATTTTTTTTGAAAAAAAATTTAGGTCGATATCTCAGGCTTGCCTAATCCAGAAAAATTGAAATATTGTCTAAATTTTTTTTATCTATTTTGATTGGAAAATTAGGCAAATTTAACTTTAACCGAATTGGGCGAGCCTGAGATGTCGACCTAATTTAAAAAAAAAAATTTTCACAAAGAACAATATTTTTGGTATTCCTAATAAAAATTCTAAAAAAACGTATTTTAGACCCACCCTAATATACATATGACATTTATGAATTGTGTTTCTACAAAACCACCCCCTTTATAGATAGGAAACTATTTTGTTTTAATTATGATTACACTCATACACGTTGTTTGTTGTTTTTTCTGATTTATTCTACATCAAAATAATTATTGTTAGCTCGAATGAACAGAATAAAATCAATGGTTTAACAACGACCGATGATTATAAATCAGTGACAAAACAATTTGCACGTCGTTTGATTGATTTAAAATCATCAACAAATATGTTTGTTGGAGTATATTCAGCGTTTGAACGCAAACACATATTTATTCTTGTGTTGATTGCGTATGAACGTTTTGCAATCAGCAAATGCTGTTCTCTGCTATTTACCTCAAAAATGTTTTTCACCAAAATTGATTGAAGTAAAAAACTCTATAAATTTAAAAAAATAACGCTAGAATTAATAAATCGAGGCAAATCTTAGAAATCAGAAAAAACGTCATAATTGGGAAAACTGCCAAAATGTGGAATATGTAATAAAATCCAAGACACGATTATAGACAATTTTGAAAAAAATCACTAAAATTCAAAATAGTAGATTTAAACTTTAAAGTTTAGTTTAACCGAAAACGAAAGATTTGACAGTTTTCTAATTTAAAACCAAAATATTTTCTATATTATTACAGGCGGTGATTTAATGTCACTTTTAATTAAAAAGGGTATATTCGAAGAACCTTTGGCTCGATTTTATATAGCTGAACTAACTTGTGCAGTGGAAAGTGTGCACAAAATGGGATTTATTCATAGGTTAGTATTTTTTTTTTTTTAATTTGTAATTAGTAGAAGTTACGATTAACTATTTTTTGTTTTTTTCTTTCTACTTATAGAGATATAAAACCTGACAATATATTGATTGATAGAGATGGTCATATAAAATTAACCGATTTCGGCTTATGTACCGGCTTTAGGTGGACTCACAATTCCAAATACTATCAAGAAAATGGTAAGTATTGATTTTGACTAGCAATTTTTTTAAATTTTATTTAACTTTTATGTGATAATAATATATTTTTTTTAAGGAAACCATGCTAGACAGGATTCTATGGAACCATGGGAAGATTTTTCAGATAATGGCACAAAACCTACGGTTTTAGAAAGGTAAAGTTAATACTAATGTACTAGTAAAAAGTAAGTTTAGTTAAATATTTTTCGTTTTTTCTTTTTTGAAGGCGACGAATGCGTGATCACCAAAGAGTTTTGGCTCATTCACTTGTGGGTACACCTAATTATATTGCTCCAGAAGTATTGGAACGTAGCGGTTATACTCAGTTATGTGATTGGTGGAGTGTGGGTGTGATTCTTTATGAAATGTTGGTAGGACAACCCCCATTTTTAGCCAATACTCCTGTAGAAACACAACAAAAGGTAGAGAAACAAGAAATGAATTAAAATTTGTTCTAAAAGTTTGTTTATTTTTAATTTAGGTTATTAATTGGGAAAAAACGCTGCATATACCACCACAAGCAAAACTGACACGTGATGCTACAGATCTTATTTTAAGACTTTGCTCCTCCGCCGATAAACGTTTGGGCAAAATAGCCGATGAAGTTAAAACTCATGACTTTTTCAAAGGTGTCGATTTTGCTGATATGCGTCGACAAATTGCTCCATATATTCCAAAGATTGAACATCCAACAGATACATCAAATTTTGATCCAATTGATCCGGAAAAATTACGATCCGATTCAAATATGAGTGGTGATGAGTTCAATGACAACGACAAACAGTTTCATGGATTTTTCGAATTCACTTTTCGTCGTTTCTTTGATGATAAACTTAATCCAGATGTAATGGATGATCAGTCACCGGTATATGTTTAATATAAAAACAACAACAAATTTTAGTGAGTTTTTGTCATGAACGAACACAGGATATACTATATGGTAAAATGTTTATTTATGACAATTTTTTTTTTTTAGCGATTGAAAAATTAGTTCAAGAACAAAACAATGCATAGTCAATTTAATTTAAACAAATAAAAAAAAAAGTTTTAACTTTATGCTACATGTAATAATATATAATAATAATCACCCAAACATTTTTTGCATACATATACGTTTTGAGTAGTTAGACCCTTTTTTATATACATACGATACATATACATACATAACATACATACAAACACAAAACATAAAAAAATAAGTATGAACTTGAGTCATTGTCTCCATTTACCCCACCGTAACTTTAATTTGAATCCTTAGAAGAAGGTGGTTTATAAAGCTCATTAAAACAATTCAATAATAAGTTCTAATGTAATTTATTAATTTAGTTAAAATGTTTGCCAAAAAAAAAGAATATTTAAACAAAAGCAATACATTATAATTATTTTGTTTTTTTAACATTAAAGATTGCTAATTGGTGGGTTAAAAAAAATCAAAATAAAAATTTTAATAATTAGATGTTTTCTTTATGCTGACTTTAATCTAACAATAAAATATTTGATGAAGAAAAAAAATAATTAAGAAAAATGTGAAATTAAGATTTTGTTAGAAACTACATAGTAAATTACAAAAAAAATATATATATTTATTTTATACCAAAAATCTCTTTTGATTTACATATTTGAAAATATCTAATTATTTAATATTTATTATAATTTTTCTAAATAAAATGAACTGAATTATATTAATTTATTTTAAATAGAATTAAAATGAATTTATAAGAAATATATATCTATTGTTATATAACCTCTGAGTATACAAAATAAATCATATTTAAAACTTTATAACAATTGCTAACCTTTTAAACAATCAAAATAATTTGTTCGATATATTAATTTTTTTTTTTTAATACTTTTTGGTGCTTTAATGATGAAAAAATTAAAGTTTGCAACAATTTGAAATTTCACGAATTTAAAAAACAAAAAATTAAACTATAAACATTAAAAATAATAAAAATTAAAATCTATTCCAGCAGGCTGGAAAGAGAAAATACTTTGATAATAATTGGTTAATATAAAGAAACATACTTTATTATATATCACATCCTAAATACAAAAGATTCACAACTTAGAATTCTCAAATTTTCAGGAAAGTCACTCTTTAGTTAATTGTGCATAAGCAAGAATCAATTTAGAAGATGACTTTGTTGCTTCATTCCCATTAAGTTTTCGTGCAATTAAAGTCACCGTATAAATAGACATAACTTTGGAAGCATCTTTGAAAAGGGAATTAAGAAAATTGGCACCAATGCAATTAACATAAAACATATATAACGGGATTAAAAACGATAGTGATGAGAAATAAATTTTTAAAGTAGCTAGAAATGTGTACAGTAAGTTAATTTATGGGAAAAAGTCAATTTGGCAAAATTTTGAGCTGTGACTCTTTTATGTTTAAGGTGCGTTATACTATGATAAAATTAAATAAAAAATATTGAACAAAAAAAAAAAAATTTGAAAACAAACAACAAAAATTCGACTATATTTTATATATACAAAAATCTTATTATAAATTTACACACACTATTCAAAATCCTATCATGTTTAAGCTAGCCATATAAGCTGGTCTTATAAGAAAAAAAAAAAAACTCCAATTCATAATAGGAATCATATCTTCCTAAAACACTGTGTGCCTTTTTAGCATAAACCACTCTCTTTTTTATTTGCTACTTAATTCATTGTTTCAACTACAATTTGTTGTATAAATACTTTTATTATATTGCATTAAAAAATTGGTTTCAAAATGTTCACAGAGAGAAACGTATTTTACTAATTTGAGGGTACTGAACTTAAGATGATAAAATATTCACTGACCTCTAAGCGTATTGTGAAAAAATATGACGAAATATTTTATTTTTAGAGGTACTTTCAAATTTTCACCGCTAGACCGATTTAATAAAACATTGTTCAGTTTCAGCTTTCAAATCAGAAAATGTTGAATAAAAAAAAAAAATATGATTCGAAGGATTTAAAGTTTAGGTAAAATTTTTTCACTGGAAAAACAATTTACTATGGGTATTCAAAACTAAAACGGAATAACCGTTTTTTTTTTATTATTTTAAAAACCGGCAGGTTTTGGTTTTTTTTTTCTAAAATCGGATTTTTGGCGTCGGTTTTCCAAAAATATATATTTAATATTTGCACTAATGTTCAACTATTTTACCCAGCGGGACAACATATCTGCTTTAGGTAAAGTAAAAAAATTGACATGGAAGTGAGTAGTAATAACTGAAGTTGTAACAATATACCTCTCTTCTTCAACTTTCAAATGCAATTATTTGATTGAAAAATAAACAAATGTTTAAAATCAGCATATGCCGCTTTATAAAGTTAAGTCATCAAATTGGGCTGTGTACACTTTCAATTTGATACAATTTTCTACTTAATACTGAAGTGTTAGTGATTTACTGACAATTTATCAATCCTAATTTTATGTTTTATATACTCAATAGAGGGCGTTGTACGATGAAAAAATATACATATATGATAGAAAACTTATATACATATAACAATTTTTTTTAAAAAAAGCGGTAAATCAAAAATTATTATTTTTTTTGTTTATGATAGAAAGTTAAAAAAAAAAAATATAAAAAAGGAGGTTATTTTTATAAAAATATTATAAATTTATTTTTTTTTTGTTTTTAACATTCAACTGCACCTTGTTCTGGTATTTCTCGCATCGATAAGATTTTCGCAAAAAAAAAAACATGTAAAACGCCAACCTTGTTTTGCTTTCTATAGGGTGAGTCACATACAATTCAATATATTTTAATCTCAAGAAGATAATAGGGCATTGTATTCATGTTGTTTCTCTATCTAATATGGTGTTTTACAATAATAAATGTGTCCACAGATTTAAAAGTTCTAAAATAATTTCCATTAAAAATGCAATAATTTTTATCATTTATTAATTCACCCTGTATAAAGTAGGGTGACCATGAATTTCTCGATGCTGAAATTTCACGCATCAGATACAATAATGGCGTGCTGGTTTTTAAAAATTAAATAAAGTTTGATAAAGAATCGCTAGATTTTTTCCCTTATAGCATTTTTCCACTGAGCTACATCTTTTATCAATTTGCAAAGATGTTAACATCTTCCCATAAGAATTATACAGGCCAAAAATTCTACATCTACAAAATATGATCCTTTCTCATTTAGTTTTATTTTACATCTTTCGTTATTTTAAGTGTCTCATCACTAAAAAAATGACAAAACATCGATTTTCTTTGTGCTATCACTAGCAAACTGACATTGCAGAAGATAAACAAAAAAAAAAAAAAAATATTCAACAAAGGCAAATGAGCGGCACATGTAAGAATTTCATACTTATGTCTACCAAAAATTCTTCTTCTTCCAAATGACCTTTAATATTTCAATGAACTGCATTAAAATTCGGGTTTGTTCTTGCAAAGCAACAACTACTTCAATGATTAATGCTTTCTCTAAATCCATTTTTTATTTTTAACAAAAAATATGCGTATTTTTCATTTATTTTTTTGACAGCTGAATAAATGGCAAATGAAAGATGTTGCCAATGTAAATACATGTTTCACGTTTTCAACATCTTCCACGCATTTCACAAAGATGTCAGTGTAAAAAGCCTATTAGAGTAAAATTTAAATCGCTAGATCTGAAAGAGAAACACGAAAAAACTTTTTCGACGCGTGAAATACGGTCTAACCGGGGTTTTCACATAAACCGAAAACCATTTTATTGAAAAGGTCGGTTTTTTGAATAGTCTAATTTGCTATGCTTAAGCATAGTAAGTTGTGTGGGTTTCTCGTGAAAAAACTAAAAATAATGAATAAAAAACAATAATGAATTTTACGTGAAAAAAATTTAGTATAATTTCTTTTAACGCGAAATTTAATATGCAATTCTATTGTTTTACTATTTTCTATTTATTGTGTTTTTGTCATTCTTATAAATTAAAAAAAATTATTAATTTTTGCAATTTGAGGTCATTAAAATTCGAGTGAATTTTTTTCACGGGAAAAAAAATCGAAATTATAAAATTTACGTTTTTCTCTGCTTATAACAAAATGCCATTTTTTTCGTTCTCACCTTCTTCAAACTACATCATTTTTAATTGTATCAACATTTGCAAAATCTAACATCTATTTTTAAATTGAATAAAAGCGTTTCACTACTAAATTGTTATTTTACTAAAAGTCTGCAAAAAGTCTTATAAAGCATTTTTTTACATTTTGAATATTGTAAAAATAAATTTTAACTGATATGAAAAAGTGACATATTGTGTTTATTGTAACTGTGCCTTTCTTATAAAATAAAAAAATATTCATTTTTGCAATTTAAAATACAATTTGAAGCCATTTAATTTCAAGTGAAATTTTTTTCACGCAAAAAAAAAAAAAAAAACAATTTACTGTGCTTAAGACAGAAAAAGAATTAGCTTGAGAGAGACTACAGCTATTTCTAAAATTTCGTTTTATACTAGAACAAAGTGTATGTCATTTAAGCAAACTATATTTTAGCCTTTAAATTTTTTAACAGTTTAGGAAATTTTAACACTATGAAATGATACGGTATTGAGTCAGTCTAAAAAGTGGTATTATGAACTTATGTTACATGCTACTGCATACAAATCTAAAAGCTATATTTTTCACAATATTGAATTTTCCAAAGAGACTATTTTGCTGAAGAACTTTTGTGCAATAGCATCGTTGAGGAAACCTGCTAAAAAACAATTCATATTCATAAAACTGAATGCCTTTTAAAAGAACAAATTAGTTTATCTATTAACTCTAATAAAAAATCATCTATAACTACTACTATACTTTTTTACAAAACTGTCATTTTGTAAAAATACATGTTTTAATTATATACTATTTTATTTAATAAGAAACAAAATATAACACTACGCCTGTTTGTTGGATTAAATTTTTATGAAATCAGTAGTTAATTTGCAAAGATTCTAAATGTACGGCAAGTAGCTCTGACGAATTTCGTTATCTAAACATTAAGAATATTCTAAATTAAATCTAATGTTATTAAAAAAATCTTAACTGAATTACTGATTTTATAAAAAAAAAAAATATGTGTAGAAATACATCAAATTTAAAGTGTTGTTTAAATAGAGCCTTTAAAAGGAAATCGTAACAAAAAATAAAAAAATGCAATATTTATTATTAATACTAATTGTAATAAAAGTTAAAACTATAATTGTATGTATAATTTGTTTTAAGATGTTTCACAATTACAATTCTTTTATTTCTAAAAAATGTCACAATCTTCTCAGCCGTTATTATCTACAAAACTCTATTATTGATAAAAACGTTTAATTACTATATTTACTTTTATTAGAATTTTTTTATATAAAAAACTAAAAGAAATACTGAAAATATAATATTTTTAGTACTTTAAATTGCAGTTTTAAAAACAAAGTTGTTTTAAATTTATTAATACGTATTTTTTTGTTTTTCTGTTTTGATTTGTTAAAAAAATTATATTTATGCTTATTTTATATATTAAGGTATAGCCTGATTTACAGCCTTCCAAATATCGAGAGATTTAGTTTTAACATCTCTGCAAAAATATCATACTAAAACTTCAGAAAGACGTTCCAAGTACACAGTTGAACTCCAATCTCCCGAATGAAGGAAAAACGCAGCGAATCGGAAAAAACAAAATTTAAAACAAAAAAAAAAAAATAAAATAAGTATTATTTTATTTATTTCATTCTTAAGCTCCATATATTTTTTTTTTTTTGAAAATGCTATAAAAAAAAACTACTGAATATTTTCTCAAATTTCTTTTTTTATTCGAAAGTACAATCCTTCCGGTTAATAATGTAAAATAATTTCATTCAAATGGCTGCCTCGGCTGGCCATGCAGTAGCCTACACGATCGGTCCAATTTTTAAGCACATTATCGATTGTGTGCAGCTGTATTTCACCAATGGCTTCACGAAAATTGTCCTTTAAAGCGTCAATTGTCTCTGGCTTGTCGACGTAACACTTATCTTTGACGGCACCCCACAAATAATAGTCCAACGGTGTCAAATCGCAGCTCCGAGGTGGCCAAACGACATCAGCTCTGCGGCTGATAATGCGATCTTCAAAAACAGGGCGCAAAACATCGAGTGTAGCTTCGGCTGTGTGGCACGTAGCGCCGTCCTGTTGAAACCAAATGTTGCCAATATCCTCCTCTTCAATTTTTGTGAACAAAAATTCGTTCAACATGACCCGATAACGATCGCCATTGACTGTAACGACCACTCCTTGCTCATTTTCGAAGAAAAATTACCCAATTATGCCTCTGGATCAAAATCCGCACCAAACAGTGACTCGTTTTGGGTGCATCGGCTTTTCAATGTACGCGTGAGGGTTTTCTGTGCCCCAAATGCGATAATTTTGCTTGTTTACATACCCGCCAAGATCAAAATGAGCTCTTCCAAAACCCGTAGGCAATTTTCGCACACATTCTGCAACATTACCATGATTTTCAAAGTAATGTCGCAATATTTCCCAGCGAAATAACTGTTCTTTTTTATATTCCTTTTGTGTTTATAATTTTGGCAAAATCTTTCCTTTAGATTGTCTTTGGTAGAATTAAGTGTACAAATTTAAAATATCGAGTAATCAAAACTAACCGGATTTTACCAGCACTATTTCAGTGGATAATCGACATCTTGAAGACTCTAAATCAGGCTGACCCCCTAAATATGTCTATTATCATTTTCTTTTTAATCGTTAATCCTAGTTTAATGCTTTTTCTGCTAATAAATTATGAAATTAGTAAATTTTTTTAGTAATTTATACATAATATTCACACATTAATTTTAAAATTTAAAAAAAAAAAATTATATATTTTTTTTATTAAAAAAATTAAAATAAACTGTTACAATAGAAATGAAAATAAATATTCATTTTATTTATATAAGATTTTTTTAGTTTAGTTAAGTTTTAATTTCTAATCTAAAAGAAGTTACAAATATTATTATACATTATAAAAAAAAGATTGAATAAAAAATATATCGTAGTTGTTGTTCATATTTTGTAATTTCTTATTTTATTTTAATACGTTGTACATATTCTATATATTTAAATAATAAATAAAAACACATAAAAATAAAAAAAAAAATAAAATTATGTTCAATATTTGTTTTACATCATACTATTTAGGCCCGATTACAGAATATCTCGTTTTGGATAGATCCATCAGTTTAAAGTTTATAAAGCGAAACAACAACGAATGTGTCCGTTAAAATCCTAATCAGAAAACTTGACATTTTAAAATGTGCATTCAAACAAAGAGTTAAGAAAGAAAATAAAGAGAATGTAATACTCTCAGCTACTAAGAAAAAATATATAAAATCTGGCTGCAAATATGAAAATTTAAATATTTAGCGCTTTTAAATTGTCCAAAGTTTTGACTATAAATCACTGATTTAGGGTGATTATAAATTATTAGCTGATTAATACATTTTTGCGCAAATTGATTCAAAAAAGAATTATCTCAAGCTTTGCTAGATAGAGAATGTAATAAAAAGATAGCAAGCAAAATTGTCAGTAGTGATGCAAAATGTATCACAATTGGGTCATTTGTGGCACTTTTGAATGTTTGGTGGCCCTGTGGTACTTTATAATCTATTTAGGCCCTTTTAGCTCAAAGTTTAACTACTACAAACCGTTATGTACATTTTTCAATGTATTTTTCTCCTTATTTCGGACAATACTTTTATTTACAACAATGTTGTGTTTGTCAAAGAAAAACTCTTTACTTTTATTTGCAAATCGGTCTTGTTTCAAATAAAAATTCTTTGAAGTATATCAATTAAATACAAAATGAAACAAAGTAGACTGTATTGACAAATAAATTTCCTATTACTTTTAACTTAGTTTTAAGTAAATAGTATTTGTAAATTTAATTATTTATCACAACAATTGGAAGAACTTTTGTAAATGCTTTTGATCTCAATTGTACAAAAAATTATAATTACTTTTAAAAAATTATGTTTTTTTTATTATTTCTTAATTTTTTAAATAATTGTTATCATATGTAATATTTGCCAACTCGTTTTTACAATGCCTATAAGGCGCAGAGGCTCAAAATCAAAAAAAATTAAACAAATAGTTTGAATTACAAAAAAAAAAATTAAACAAAAGGGGAAAAGTTTTTAAGCGGGTGAGCTTAAATTTTTATATCGAAAGTAATTATAAATAGGTTTATATTTTTGTCAGTGATTTCATCTCAAGTGAAACTGGTAGAAATTGCCGACGGTACGAAAAAAAAACAGTACCGGAATAGCACTGAATACTGTGATAGTGTAATTTTTTCCAAAAGTTTCATAATATTTCTATATAATTTTTCAGTTAATAATGCAGAAATATGGGTAAGACCATCAACCATGATATATAATAACAGTAGAAAATACGCATTTTGGCGTTCAGTACGAATGGGGTATTAAATAAAACGCAGCCTTGCAAAATGATTTTATTTTTTGACAGTTTATTATTTTGAATTTAGTAATTAAAAACAATTTTGGGTACATGTGTACCGCAATAAGCTTCTTTAAAAAACACTCACTTTCAATTGGAAAGCTTTTTAAATTGTGTCTGTTTTATTTTTAATAAAAGTTCTAGACTTTATAATAATCTTTCTATATTGTGGATTACAAAATTTGTATATCAAAAAAGAAATAACGATAACAGTTGTAAATAAAAATAAACAACAAAAACAAAATGTGGAAATATTTCGAATTGATAATACGATACGGCGATAAAACATTCCTTCTTTCTTTTATAAAAATAGTACGCAAGAATTCCAAGCCGACCCCAATTCTTTGATGGCTTAAACAACACAGCCGGCGTTCGCTTAATTATCGAATGCAGTCTTTTTTTCTTAATATTTTTATTTTTTGCAAACAAAGAATAACTACAAATGCTTCTTTGTGCAATAGCGCAAGTAATAAGAACGGAGCCTCTGTTTTGAACGATCCAATTGATTGCATGCAATTTTCTTAATTCCCTTTTTAAAGTTGAATCCAAAGTTATTTCTATTCATATGGTGAATCTTCGAATGTGAATCAAGCAACAAAAGAAGAATACATATGAGTGCAAAAGAGAAATAACGGCTCATATGCCAAGTGGCGGCGGCTAAAATTATTTATAAATTACCGGCAGCTATAGACAGAATTATTTTGGACTGACCGCTTAGAACTCTGCAGAACATCTCTCTTTTTTCTTGTTTTATTGTGAATATAAATATAAAAAGGAACACAGGAAGAATTTGTAGCAGTTTTTATTTATTACCATTCGAATGTTAAGTTTGTTGTTGGATCAAAGTTCTTGTCGAATATTATAAAAATACTGAACGCATGCCAAAGTACGGATTACGTGGGCAATAATTATTCATTTTCGAAAATACTCTTTAACAGAATGAGTGAAGTTAAATATGTTGGCGCCATAGATGAAGGAACTTCTTCGGCACGGTTTATTATATTTAAAGCTGGTACAGATGAAGTTGTTTGCTATCATCAAATTGATGTACCCTCTATATATCCTCAAGAGGGTTGGGTAGAGCAGGATCCTGTTTTAATCTATGATATTGTTAGCAGTTGCATCTATGAAAGTGTTAATAAATTGGAAAAACTTGGTGGTAATGTTAAGGTAGGTGAAAAGTAAAAATAAGAAAATATAGCAAGTCTGTAAAAAAAAATTATTCTTGCTAGTTTTCAAAGTTGTGCTGAAAATAGCCTTCTTTGGAAATTGTACTATCTAGTCTGCTATCTTTATTTCAAAATACCAGTAGGCAGTTCCTGCAACTTTTTGCGAGAAGTTTTCGCATCGAAAAGTGTGAAACAAAAAATTCCACTGTTTCTGCGTTTTGAGAAGTATTTTTGCATAATTCTAAGATTCGAGTAACACACATTAATAGATTTTGTATATACTTATTAAAATAATTCAATTAAAAACTCCTTTTCTACAGAATTATTACAAAGATATTTTTCTGAATATCTTATTATTTTAAAATCATTTCTGAGACTTATGTAAATTTTTTCTAATTTGTCTTTTATATTAGGATTTTTTTATAATTTATTTAAAAACAATAACATTAAAATTTCATTGATTTTATTATTTCTCTATATTTTTGGGCTTCTTGTATACGTTCTTCTATTGTTCGCATTTTATGTTCCTCCACTTGATCTTCTAATTTCACATATATCTGATCGTTGTGTCTAAAATCTCCTTGACGACGTGGCATGACATGAAAGTGTACATGAGGTACTGTTTGACCAGCATCAGCACCATCTTGTACTGTAACAGTAGCCGCTGTGGTATTATATATGGATTCTAACATTCTTTGCACACGGCATACGGTATTGAAAAGGTCACTCATTTCGGAGGAGTTTAAAGCGTTTAAGCGAGGCACTAAACGTTTTGTGGAAACCAAAACATGACCCTTAACAACGCAACATAAATTTGTAAAGGCAAAACAGTGAGCACTTTCAAAAAATATTGTATCTTTATTAATAACATTTTCAGCAAACATGCGATCCTCTTGTGGATCTGTAGTACCGTGACCATAGGTGGTAAGACTATAAATATCATCACGACGATGATCAAAACAAGGCATGGCAGCTCTTAAAGGTTCCAATGTGCTTAAATCTATTTCCACTGTTGTCACCTGTAAATCTTCCGTATCTCCCAGATCTGCCATAATTTTACCCCAGGGATTGACAGCCATTGCATGACCCCAACTACGTCGTTTAGTATTGTGATAACCCAATTGTGCTGGAGCCAAAACAAAGCATTGATTTTCTATAGCTCGTGCTCGTAGTATTATTTCCCAATGTGCTTTACCGGTATTATAGGCAAAGGCCGAAGGATAAGTTAAAATTTCTGCACCCTCCTTTCTCAATAGAAGACTACTTTCTGCAAAACGCATATCATAACAAATTTGTAAACCCAATTTTCCTATCGGAGTGTCAATAGGCGCTACTAGCCTTTGGCCAGGTAATACCACTTTGGATTCTTGAAAAGTAAATTCTGGTGTTACTACATCGAATAAATGTAATTTACGATAAACCGTCACCAATTCTCCGCAATTATTTAATATCACATGAGCATTATAGATTTTATTAGTTTTTCTTTCATAAGAATCCAACACTGATTCGTGTATGCCGCCTAAGCTCAACCATACATTATGTTTCTTAGCAAGTGCCTGATAATGTTGCATTGTTGGCCCCGTCAAAGGTTCGGATAATTCCAGTGTTTGATCACGATTTCCACCAACAAAATCACAACATTCGGGTAAAAATACAAATATAGCCGATTGTTGTTTGGCTTGTTCAATTAATTTTTCCACTTGGGTAATATTTCCGGCTTTATCGCTGGTACTTCGCATTTGTGTTATGGCCACTAAAGATTTTTGTTGTGCTACTGCTTTGGACGACATTTTACGTAAATGTATTAATTTAGATAAGTAATCGTGATGTCTGATACTGCCTCTAATAATTGAGTTGATTGAATAACGTTGGATTAACATTGAATTTAACTATTTTTTGTTACTTCCTTCAATTGCACTTTGTTACTATTGTTGTTTATGTTTTCTTATTCGTTTCTAATTTGCAATTTTTTTTTGCCGTTTTTGGCACTTCTGTAGTATAGAGGGTTGCCAATTTTTGTATATTAAAAAAACGGGATTTTAGATGCATAACCCCTCGTCTACACGGAATTAAAATGTTGTGGGTTGGATGCATTTTAATCGTGAAAACAAAGTTTTAATTCTTTCATATGTAAAGAATTTTATTTAAATGTTATTTTCGTTTTTTCAAATCCAGCGAAAATACGTTTTGTATGAATGTATATTTCACTCGGTTTGTACTTTGAAATTTCAAGCTTTTAAGCTAAAATATCGCTTTAAAACAATTATTATGAATACATTTTAGGACATCATAGCCGTGGGAGTAACTAATCAACGAGAATCGGTGGTCGTTTGGAATCGTCATACTGGAGAACCATTACATAATGCTATTATATGGTTAGATAATCGAACCACAACGACAGTAGATGATTTGGTAGAATCTATTCCAAATAATTCGAAAAACATAAATTATTTAAAACCATTGTGTGGGTTGCCATTGTCGCCTTACTTTTCGGCAGTTAAACTACGTTGGTTGCGAGATAATATACCATCGATTAAAAGGGCTATGGATAATGGTGATGCTTTATTTGGAACCATCGGTAAATATTTTGTAGTTTTTAAACATGATTTAAAATTCTAAAATGTATTTTTTATTTAATAGACTCTTGGCTAATTTACAATTTAACTGGTGGAGCTAAAAATGGTGGTATCCACATAACTGATGTGACTAATGCTTCACGTACTATGTTAATGAATATCGAAACCTTGATGTGGGATCATCATTTATTAAAGTTCTTTGGTTTACCTACCTCCATTTTGCCAAAAATTGTTTCAAGTTCGGAATTGTATGGTACAATTAAGGATTCCGATATTAAGGGAATCCCTATAACAGCCTGTTTAGGTGATCAACAAGCAGCTTTGGTAGGTCAACAATGTTTGCATAGAGGCCAGGCTAAAGCCACATATGGTACAGGCTGTTTCTTGCTTTACAATACCGGAACTGCAATGGTTACGTCTACTCATGGTTTACTAACAACGGTGGGCTATCAATTTGGTAAAGATTCCCATCCAGTATATGCCTTAGAAGGTAGTGTGGCTATTGCCGGTGTAGCTTTGACATGGTTACGTGATAATTTGGGTCTACTTCAATCTTTGGGTCAGGTGGAAGCTATGGCACGTTTGGTGGATAATTCGTTGGATGTATATTTTGTTCCGGCTTTTAGTGGTCTATATGCACCATATTGGAATCAAGAGGCCAGAGGGTAAAACAATTAAAAGGTTTTTACTTAATTTAAGTTCTTTAACATTTCACTATTATTTATTTTAGAGTAATTTGTGGCTTAAGTGAAGATACTACTAGTGAACATATTGTACGCGCTACTTTGGAGTCTATATGTTTTCAGGTTCGCGACATTTTAGATTCTATGAAAAAAGATTGTGGCATACCCTTGGCCAAACTGATGGTAGATGGTGGTATGACTGTCAATGCACTTTTCCTGCAGTTGCAATCAGATTTGGTGGGCATCAGTGTCATACGTTCTAAAATAGCCGAAACCACTGCTTTAGGTGTGGCTTTGGCTGCCTATCGTGCAGTAGAACCTTCATTTAATATTGAAGAATGTTTATCCGCTGGCGAAGAACGAGTTAAGTATAAACCAAATATATCGGACAACGAGAGAGATGTACGTTATCACAAGTGGAAAATGGCTGTTGAACGGTCAATTGGTTGGGATACCTCTTCAGCATCTACTGGCAATCGTGATTTATTCGATTAAATTAAAAATTATATATATATGTTATAAACATTTTACTATTTGTTTTTTATTAACCTTGACATGGTTAAAAATAAAATTTTTTGAAAGTACATAGTTAAAACTCGACCCAAAAAAATTGCATCCACTGCATCAAAATTGCAAAAAATTGGGAAAAAATGCTATTTTTTTATGATTTTTTCATGATTTTGTCCTGAAATGGCTTAAATACTGGGAATTTAAGAAATCTTTCTTCAGCTAAATTATATCTAACAACAATATAACCAACTCTCTAGTACATGTCATCTTAATACGAACATTCCTTAACCCTAGAAAGCACATCTTTTTGCTCACACTTATTTTGCATAGCCAATGTTCGTCGTTTCGACAAAGAAAGACTATATAGGTTAATGCCGTTTTTGTTGTTACTTGTTTTCAAATTTACTATTTAAACATTTTATTGTTGTAATGCTGATATGTTTTTGAAAAAATGAATATATTTATTTTATTAATAAAAAGTAATTATTTTATAACGCAATTAACAATTTTTTTTTTTATTTTTTGTTTATGAGTATGATGAGGCACTAACGGTATGCTCTGTAAGCTTTCGGCGCTTCAAAAATGAGGTTAGAAATTCTGCATTCCGCTGTGATAAGCCCATCTTAGCCACAACATAGTCCATTTCATTTTGTACGAGCGGTTTTGGTTTATCGTCGTCAATATCAGGCTCATAATCGGCATCTTGGAAATCTGATTGATTTGTGAAAGTCGTAGTGGATGACCGTGTGGACATAACATCCGGACTCGGAGGCTTAGGTGGTTTGACACCATCAGGCATTGACACCGGGAGTATGCCTGTATAAGCGGCCACATATGTTTTGCATTTTAACATATGTTTATTTAACTTAGGGGAGTAATTGATACATGAGTAACACCGGGATTTGTCGTGTGAATTTGGGTCTTTTATCCACACCATTGGCTTCATGAAACTTAAATTTCTACCTCGTCGATGATACCAATCCAAAAGGCGGAAGTAACAAGTGCCACACACTGTATTTGGAGTGTAATCTTCACGGCTGGGATTAACCTCATCGAAATAAGATGCATAGGCTAGCTTAAATTCCGGAGTAGACCTTTTCCTTTGCGCACTTGTAGGCACCATATGACCACAAACTAAACAAAAATAATCAATGTTTGGACACCGGCTATTTTCCATATTGCACAATAGTTGAATTGTAAAATTTTGCACAAAACACGGATATAATTAGACTTTTCACTTTCGAATACACTTGTTGAATGACAATGAAACGATACTTGAACTGTTATTTATACTGCGTGCTAGTCTGATTGTAAAGTGTGTTTTATCTTCGTGTTGCACATCACACCAATTTTAAAATCCTGTTTAGGAAGATGAGGTGTTTATACATTTATGAATCTGAAATTGACTTTCTTTGCTGCATATCCATACAATTTTCTCTTTTGTTTTGATCGATGGCAAAATTGAACCAGGTAAAGTAATCAGGGAGAATTTGGTTTTTTTATTTGCTTTTTGTATGAATTTTAGACATTTGTTGTTTTAACATCACAGATGGGAAACAGCTGATTGAATCAAAATGGCGACCAGAAAATGAGTAAAAGGATATGTCAAAATTGCAGTAATATACAGCAAAGGATAGATATACAAAAAATATATACCATACAATTTATCTGGAGTTTATTTTTCCTTCTCATTTTGCAAATCACTACAATGTAACCATACGGTTCGAGAATTCTTGTTTGGCATATGGCATTGGTGACCTGTCTGTGTAATACATTTTCTATGTGTCTATACCAGGTTTTGTTATGTTATAATTGTGATATACATTTATTGTTATGGCAACGCAACTTAATATTGAATATATTTCTGTATGCAAATTTGCTGCATATGCCAAATGCAGCAAGTTGGTTAAAAAGGCTGACTTGAATGACGAAAAGGATTTAAATTGCACAATGTTTTTTTTTAACTAGTAATCATCATATTAACATTTATATTTATTAATATAATAATATATTTTTGTATGCAAAATTTACTGTATATGCCAAACAGTGGTGTATGCAGTAAAGTAATGCTCTTTAAATGTTAAAACTACTGATGTAAATTGAGAAAGCGTATATATAATATATAACCTACATTCGCAAGGGAAATTTTTCATCACTTAATTGTTTTGTATGCTATTTTCAATTAAAACAGAAAATTTAGTAGCTAGTGTGTGTAAAATTTAACAGAGTGTTTCGGTATTGCCAACTGTGTATACGTTGCCAATTATTTATCATCTGTGTTGTATGGCTTCCTCACACAAATTAAACGTTGCCTTTTAATTATTGTGAATGTACCCTGTCTTCATTGTGATTTCTTCAACAATTTCGTCAACACGTGCAGAAGCTATTTCTGAAAAAAAAACTGCGAAAGTTAATAAAATATCTATAATTAATTAATAAAAATGTCTATACGCGAAAAATTGTTAATGAAGAAAATAAAAAAACGCGAGAAAATGAAGAAAGAATTGGCTCAAAAGAAGGGTAAAGCTCAGAAGCAACAACCGCCATCAAAACAGCATGTGAAAAATGGTGATCCAATGGAAGAGGGTAAAGATATTTTTTATATACTTTGTTTTATGAGCAATGTAAAGAAATGTATATTTTTTAATATTTAGATGATTTGGATAATGATTTTCAAGAGGTGCCACAAAAGATTGTTAAAAATATTAAACCACAAAAGAAAAAGCAAAAGCTAATGCAGGTTGTTAACTCGGATTCCGATAGTGAGGAAGATGATGCTGAAGAAGTTAATGAGAATGAAAGTGAAGAAGACGGAGGTAAGTTTATATGAGTTTTTTTTATAACAGCTTAATTGCAGGAATTTAGGATACAATTGATCAAATAGTTTCGTGTTGTATGGCGAAAATTGCCTGCAATCAATCCTATGTGCGAATTTTAAAGTGAAGCTCTTAACCCCATCCCAAGATCAAATAATGTCATATCCCAACGCACAAAATTGATGTTTGATAGCTCTATTTAAAATGCTGAAAAGTCCAAGATAACATTCTAGTGTGCATTAAACGCCAACCTTCAGATTTTGGTCATACGGTCTTAACCATTTTTACCAGTCCGTTTCGAAAGTTTAAACAAAATTAAAGTTATTTTAGTTATTCCGACATTTTTAAGCACCTTTGCAGATTTTTAAAAGAAAATAACCTCAAGTATAATTTCTTTAAAAAAAAAACTATATTCTAAGGATATTTTCTTTTAACTTTGTGATTTTTTTTACAAAAAACTGATTCTTTTTTAACTTTACATGACATTTTGTTACATAAGCTGTGTTCCCTTACTTTCTGGGTAAAGTTCGGTAAAATGAGAGTAAGCACAAAATACTCTCATAAAATGACAAAATTACCCAAAAGTACGGGAACGCAAAAAACCACTTTTCTAGCCCAAAAAAAAAATGTCAAAATGCATCAGTGATGCCAAATTTACAGGTGCAATAGGTGTAACACGACAAGTGAAAACGCCCGCCGTTTACAGTGGCACGAAATTTCGAGATTTTGATCTTTTCCTCTTTGAAAAAACACACATAGTTATTTGTAATAAATATATTTTTCTCATAATTTAATGTCTATGAGCTTTTTTTTAATGTTTTTTCAAAGTGGTGTATATAAAAATCTCGAGATTTCGTGCCAATGTAAAAGAGGGGGTTACAATTTAAAAAAAAAAGCGGAAAGAAAAATTAAAAGGTGCCGATCTGTCCCATTTTTATAAACAGAAAATATTTGCAGTTTGAAGAAAGTAAAAAACCGCAAAATTAGCATCGCTGAAGTTCCTTAGTTTTTTTTTTACAATTATAAAACAGCTGTTTTTGTTTATCAACTGGTCTTTTGACAATTTACCCAAAGAAAAAGTTTGGGTAACTTTCGGTAAAAAGAGAAACACTAATACACTCTCATAAACGCTCTCATTTACCCAATTTTCGAGTACGGGAACGCTTTTGGGTAAATTTGTGTAAGTTTGGGAACCCGCGGTAACGTACGGGAACAGACTTATAGTTTTCATGTATTCTACGATCTTTTTTTTATATTTAAATTTATAAAACGTTATTTGAATTTTTAACAATTTGTAAATTCAAAATGTTTTTGTTAATATATCGCTCATTTGCGAGAAGACCGGAATAACTCTAAAATAGTGATTCCGAGATAATTGCATTTAAAGTTTTCAATTTAGACTAACTGCTGAAAAAAACCAAAACTATCAATACCATTTTTTGATATTTGGATTATTGCGTGACCCACATTTTTGCATTATTAACTGAAAAATCGTGTTTTTTGAGTTATGCCGGTCTTCTGATTCAGTTACAATAGTAAAAATGTAGTTCTTCCTTCACTGGATTAATCTAGAGCTTTTGACCAAGTGATACACTCGAATTATATCCTCTTACTTGAGCGGCAGAAGTCAGTTTGTTTCGATTCGCGACTCTTTTTGTCTTCTTTTCCAACGAAATTAATAACCAGTGGATCAGTGATTGTACCTCCACTGTTCATGATTTATCTGAATGATCTTAAGGGGTTCGGTTTCGAAACTGACAGTGTAGTGATTACTCTCAATGGTATGAGAATTGAATTTGTAGACAAATTAGATTTTTAATTGACAATCGTTAAGTTTTTCGTCCCAAAGATATAATTGTTGTTGAGAAGATTGTACTCTCTTAATTTCTGCCTTTTTCAATTAGGATGCGTGTTGCTAATGCCTTGTTAATGCCTCATATATTGTATTGTGTCGAGGTACCACAGATAGTGATATTAATAGGTTTTCTAAGATTTTTAATAGAACTATTAGGTATGTTTTTGGCCTTAGGCTTCGGCCCCATGTCACACCGTACGTGGTCCAATTTAATGGGTGCTCTTTTTATAATTATGTAGGTATGAGATTATTGATATTCTTTTACAATGCAATCGTGAATGGTTTTTCGGACTACAAAGTTAATAATTTTTATTTGTCTGATTCGGAAAGTACCCCCAAATAGTATACCCGGTACATCACACTACAATGTTTGAACGATCGTTTCAGATTAGGCTTTCACGAATATGGAATGCTTTACCTATATATCTAAGGAGGTTTAATTTTTCGCCCCAGGTATTTATGCGCAAGCTGAAAGACTAGTTTGCAGTTGCTACCTTTTTTTATATATCTCTCAAATTTTTATTTTGTATTTTTTTTTTCTCTTTAATACTTAGAGGAAAAATATCTATAGCGGTTTTTACTCTTGGTGGTGTATTTTTTTAATCACAGCCTAGTAAATTTTAGTTCTATACATTTTGTTGTTGTGGCGTAGTAAATGGTAATACTTTTACTACATCTACAACCTTTACAAGGTCTACAAGGGTACCTTTATGTATTTTTTTCTTGTTTCTGTTATTTTCTTAACTATTGCTGCACATAGGGAAGTCTGATGATTGTACTGATATTATATTGATACTTTTATTATTTATCTATGTCATAGTTTTACTTTATATTTTTATTATTTATAATTTTTTTATTATTTTTTTTGTTTAATTTATATATTTGTTTGAACATAATTAAAATTTATCCATGAATTTTGTTGATCAGTAGAAATTGTAAAATAAAAAAATTAAGTTATTCCTTCCTCGTAAGGCAAAATGATGATTTAAAGGCGAATTTGAGGTAAACCATTAGACAAGTTAATGTCTGTGAGTTAAAACTAAATGAAATTCTATTTAAAAAACAAACTGATGCATTCTTTTTTTTTAAATAATATTAAATAAAAATTCTTCAAAAATTAAATATTGTTTATTTTTAAAATATAAATAGATTCCGTAGAAACGGAAGAGGAAGAAGAAGAAGCAAGTGAGCTTTCCGATAATGAAGATGAAGAAGTGTCCGCAAATCCTTTTAAACAACCAAAACAACAAATTAATAATAAAAACAAAAAAAATGTTAAAGCTGAACAATCATTTGATGAACTTGATCCTTCTGCGGCAGCAGAAGCTTTAGCCAAACGTGATATATCGGATAGAAAATTTGCCACACTGAAGGGCATAGTTTCCGATGCTACTCTTAAGGCCATAGATGAAATGGGTTTTACAGAGATGACCGAAATTCAAGCAAAATCATTGCCACCACTTTTACAAGGTCGTGATTTGGTAGGTGCTGCCCAAACTGGTTCTGGCAAGACATTGGCATTTTTAATACCCGCCGTTGAATTGATCTATAAACTAAGATTTATGCCACGTAATGGTACTGGTGTTATAATCATATCACCGACAAGAGAACTTTCTATGCAAACTTTTGGCGTTTTAAAGGAATTAATGAATTATCACAATCACACGTATGGTTTAGTAATGGGTGGCTCCAATCGTGAAGTGGAAAGTCAAAAGTTAAGTAAGGGTGTTAATATTCTGGTGGCTACACCCGGTAGATTATTAGATCATTTACAAAATTCGCCAGATTTCTTGTACAAAAATCTTCAATGTTTGGTTATCGATGAAGTAGATCGTATATTGGAGATTGGTTTCGAGGAAGAACTAAAACAAATTGTTAATTTGTTGCCCAGTAAGTAAAAAAAAAAAAACAATTTTCAATAAAACATACAATCAGTTTAAATATTTGCTTTCTTAAAGAACGTCGCCAAACAATGTTATTCTCGGCTACACAAACGGAAAAAATTGATGCCTTGTCAAAGTTAGCTTTGAAAAAGGAACCCATTTATGTGGGTGTAGATGATAACAAGGATACTGCAACTGTCAGTGGCTTAGAACAAGGCTACATTGTATGTCCCTCAGAGAAACGTCTGTTAGTGCTCTTTACTTTCCTGAAGAAAAATCGCAAGAAGAAGGTTATGGTATTTTTTTCATCCTGTATGTCTGTTAAATATCATTATGAATTATTTAATTTTATTGATTTGCCCGTCACTTCCATTCATGTGAGTTTAAGTTTAATTGTATTTAAAAAATTAAAGTTAATACAAAAGTGTTTCATCTTTTTCAGGGTAAACAAAAACAAACAAAACGTACTACAACTTTCTTTCAATTTTGTAATGCTGCTGAAGGTATTTTACTGTGTACTGATGTAGCTGCTCGTGGTTTGGACATTCCTCAAGTTGATTGGATTGTACAATTTGATCCACCAGATGATCCCAAGGTAGGATCGCTTAAAGTTGGCAAATTTTGAATTTTTAACATTTTTTTTTGCATTTAAGGAATACATACATCGTGTTGGTCGTACTGCTCGCGGTAGTGGCAGTTCTGGTCATGCTTTATTAATGTTGCGTCCTGAGGAACTTGGTTTCTTACGTTATTTAAAAGCTGCCAAGGTACCTTTGAATGAATTTGAATTTTCTTGGAATAAAATTGCTGACATTCAATTACAAGTAAGTTTAATATTTTAGAAAAAAGTAGTTTGAGCAAAAAGAAAGAACGATTTTATTGCAAGAGAAAAAAATTAAAGAATTTTAGATATTTATGGTGTTTCCAATTCGGTAAATCGATCAACCGATTCCTCGATTAATCGCCTCTATTTCGGTTAATGTCGAAACAAATAATTTAAAACTCAAATATTTGTTCGACCCGAATAATCGATTAAAATAGGAACCGGTTAAATTTTTAATCTGTTATTTTTTTTAAAACTTCCTAATTTTCTTAACTTTGGCAAGAAAATCGTAGAAAAAACATCAACTAAAATGAAATCAGATTATTTTCAAATCGACTGAATCAAAAGCAAATATTATATAGGCTTTAGGAAAAATGATAGACAATTTTTATTTCAATATTTTAAAATATAAATTTGAAATAATATACAATTATATTTTCATGTCCAAAAATTGAAATAGAACTTTCAACATCTGTATACATGTATTTCAAGCTGACAAAAGATCTCATCAGAACGTTAAGTTTTAGAAAAGCTAGAGCTTTAACTTTTAAAATCGTTGATTTATTTTCTTTAAAAGATCTAGTCCTTCTCTTATTGCAAATAATAAACACCGTTGAAATTCTTTTATAGCTACTCTTTATTTAAATACAAACTTGAAACGATTGCACAAGAGACTTTTTTTTAAACTCTATTAAGTTTACACTTCCACAGAATACACAATTCAAATAATCGTCAATGTTTATTCTTTAGCGTTTTATTATTAACTAACTTGCCATGCCACCTTGCTGGCGTTTTTATATGTGCGGGTTAAAATAACTAGAATGTGGCAGCACCGTCCGGAAGCTTCATACTGGCAACTTTGAGAATGTTCTTTTGAAGTTTGACAGAAGAAACATTAGTTATGGTTGCCATTTAACTGTTTTATATTTCAGAGCTAACATATGGGGATTTGTAACAATGTGGGGACTTGTAACAATATATATTTTTCTTCTTAGGAATAAAACACGTAACTAGGTATATTCCAAACAAGCACTATGACGTTACTTATGTTATAAAATAATAATATAAAATTGCTTTAAATTCGAAAACTGTATTTTCTAAAACACAGTTTCATTTAAAATTCTAAGATAAAATTTATAAAAACTAAAAAAATAACATGGAATTTCGTTTCTAATTTGATTTATCAACAAATTTTGATGAAGTAGGAACTTCAGTAGAATTAAGTTGGTTAGTCGAAATTTTTTAAGAATTCGCTTATTCATAGCGGTGAAGACTTGTCAGGAATATGCGTGATTTTTATATCTGTTCTAATAGATAACCTCTTTAACTCTAAAGCTTAAACCAGGTAGTGAAAAAGTCAGGGAACTGTGGCAGTTCTATCAAACTTTGTTTGTGAATTTCGCAAAAATTATTCATACCATATTTTTAAAAATTTGTTATTAAATTTTTTTGAAGGCAGCTTTGGTTTATTTAGGCATTTTTAAATTGTTTATTCTGGACAGTGTCTTTTAAAGAAAAGAAAAACCAACTTTATCGACAAAATGTCCCACACTGCGTTTACTTCCACTGCATACGTCTGACATTGTTAATGCCAAAAGCCTAATAAACTTTTGCCATTAAATCCTTAAAAAATTATCCCCACGAATTCCTAAATAGCTAATAGTTGAAAGCTGAATCTTTTGAGAGATAGAAAGTTAGAAAACTAACTTTCTTTCTCTTTTCCGCATTAAAGTCTCAAACAAATGTCAAAACAGCTAAAGTGTCATAGATACTTATTTCTGCAAAAAATAAGTATATGTCCATTCCTTATTGAATCAACACTCGTACTGGTAAGATCATCGTTCTCCATACAAAAATGTATCAAATAAATATTCCTTATAGTAGTTCCTAATTTTATTGGTTTAATTTCTTTCGGTACTATTTGGGATATTTTGAGAATATTGGCTCAGAGATTGTATTCCATTTACCATTCAGGAATTCTTCTTCACCCGTACATCCTTGATTTTTGAGAAGAGCGGACATTTTATTTTTAAAGAATCGTCAGATTTCTCTGAAAAAACCCCAAGATTGGAAGGCATGATTCTTTAAAAAATCTCAGGATGCTTTGAATTGTCTTAAACAAGCACTTTAGAAACCAACGCAATAGACTGCACTTGATATTTCAGCAAAAAAACAGCTCTTTGTGTTCTTATTGATGAAAGAAATACATTTATTTTGCATTAAACAATTAACCGATTATTCGCCAATTTTTTCGATTAATCGACCTGAATAACCGATTCAAAAATGTTCTTCATTTTTCGAATAATGATCTAACCGATTAACCCTGGCAGGGTCGAATAATTGGAAACACTATAAATTTACCAGATAATAATTTTTTGGGAAAATTTTGAATTAAAAGAGTGATTAAAAAACCTAAGGTTTTGAAGGCTTTTTCTATAAAAATCTTTATTTTATAGTCTTTCTGTCATATGCATAGACATTTTATTGATTTTTATTACACATTTATAAATCAAATTAACATGTTAAACAACAACAAGTTCTCTTTATAAGACTTTTATAAGAATTAAAAAAAAATTTTATGCATTTGGCTGTTTGAATTCGATGAGTTTTATAGGAGATGTGCAATTAATTAAACAGTATAAATACTAGTAATCAAAATTTTGATTAAACATTTAAATGAAAATTTTATTAATTAGAATTATGACTAATCGATTAATTTATATTTTCATTATTATTAATTAATTAATTATAGAAAACAAAATAATTTACCCAATTTTATCTTTGTTTTGTGGTGTTGCCTTATATAGCTCTAAACAAAGGTAATTATTTTATTAAATTTTGAATTGGCCATCTTCAACGGAGAAAAAACGGAGACTACTTACTAGTTTGTAAAGATAATATATAATTTAAGTTTCCAACCTTAATAATCACAATGAAAGCTAACATGCATACAAAAAGTAATTTGCAAGTTTTCGCCAAAAAAAAAAAAAAAATTCTTATGTACTTTGATGATGTTTTTAGGGGTTAACAGAGATATTGTATATTTTACCAAAACACAGCTAATATTACTTTAGTTAATGCTTTATGAGTTTTATGTGTTTTAATATAAATTAAATTAATCGTTTTCTATATTTTTCTTACAACTCAATTAGCTGGAAAAATTAATAGCAAAGAATTATTTTCTGAATCAATCAGCCAAGGAAGCATTTAAATCATATGTTCGTGCCTATGATTCACATCAATTGAAAACGATATTTAATGTCAATACGCTGGATTTACAAATGGTTGCTAAAAGTTTTGGTTTCCTAGTGCCACCTGTAGTAGATCTTAAAGTTGGTGCTGCCAAACGTCAAAGACCAGAAAAACGCGTTGGAGGCGGTGGTTTTGGTTATTATAAAAATATGAATGAAGATAAAAATAAACAACGTACATTTAAACAGGTTAATCGTGATCAACTACAAAAGAAAGGTAAAAATTTCATGCGATAATTAATTCAGTTTTATTTTAAGTTGTAGTTAATATTAATATTTTTTTTTTGTAAAAAAAACATTTATTTTTGTAGTAAAATTACAAAAAACAAAAAAAAAAAAAAATAAAGAAATAAAAAATTTTAAATAAATATAAAGCCGAAAGTGCAAATTTTAGACGTTGTTTAAACAAAAGCTAAGCTTTTGTATGAAATTTTTGATCAAATTTTGTCCTCAATTAAAATGTCAACTTTTATTAAAAACCTACAAAATGGTCTTCACATATACATACATCCGTTAAACTTAAAATTTATTGATTAAGCTGCCACATGACCCACCCACATATATTAACCAATTGAGTGTATAAACGAAGAAGACAATGTGCTTTTATTTCTCACCACCATAAGGTAAAGATCATTTATACATATGTATAAGTAAAAATAAGAAAAAAAAAACATCTACATCTTCAACGATGTATTGAAAATTAACTTGAATTTATTGTTTTTAATTTAAACAATAAAAATCCAAACCAACAAACTCCTCATCATTTTAAAAATCAATAAGTTTAACATTAAAAACTTAATTTAATTAAAAAAAAAAAAATATATGTATGTACAAACATTTATATTTTTTTTGGCAATCATTTTTACGCATGAATAGAGTAAATGCGTGATTGCACACCCACTTGTGGACATTTACCAAAAGCATAACAAATATTTTGATTTGATAGAGTAATTAAAATTAAACAAATTAAAAGTAGAAAAATATCTTTGAAAAAAAAGTATGTAATTACAAAATAAAATTTTTAAATACTCGTATTAGACATGATTGCATGAGACACCCACAATAGCCGCCATTTTTTATAATGGAGGAACACTTTAATGAACATTTGTTTTGTAGCAAAACAAGCAACAGCAGCAGCAACTGTTGCCTTTTGTCTGTTGTTTTCTTAAACAATTTCATTAACACAAGCAAAAACCAACGCAGTTTAACACAATTACCCACTAACAAATATCTAGTACACTTTAATATTAAATTAATATTGTAGTACATTACTACTACATTATATACATACATATTTATAATTATATATATATTCTTACAATAATCTATAGAAAACCTCGAAATTAATTAAAGCGCCATCAAAATTAATTCAAACATATGTTTGCATTTTTGGCATAATCACATAAGTCGATTTAAGAAAATTTTCCAAGATTTTTGTAGTTAATAAAACTTTTGAATACGATATGATTCCCCTCGATTAAATATATTTCGATTTTTTTTTTTTAATTTCTATTTGACAAAAGAACTTATTTAATTTTTCAAAACATAAAATTCTCTTTTCGAAATCATGGCTTAACAATACAATAGGTAACCATATTATAGAACATGTCCTTTCGATTACAACAAAATATTGCAAAAATTCATACAAAAGGTAAACAAAAAAAAACCTAGACTGTGAAATAAAAATCCCCAATTCTCCCTATTGCCTTTAGCTGGTATTGTTTTGCCATTAGTGGAAATAAGTTAGTGTCGGTCCAGAATAAGAACGATTGTTGCTGTGAGGGAAAACGCGCCCAAAATAACCACGTACGACGGTGACTGTCATATTTATTTTTGTGTATAGTCTTAGAGGTTCTTTACTCTCCAGTGTCTCCTTTCCTTGTTAACGACCCAATTTTTTTAATTAATTATAAAAACAATAAAAAGAAATAATTATTTTAATAAAAATTTAGAAACGAACGTACGAGGGCGCATCAATAAGTCCGTGACTTTTTGAACATCCCTCGTAGTTATATGAAATACAACACTGATCCCATCAAGTACCACCTGTTAATAGACTACTGCCAAATTTTGAGCAAGTTCCGTCATTTACTTTGCTGTTAAACGAGCTGTTCAAAACATACAACCTCGTGAATTTTTTTAAAAATGGAAAAAAGTGAATTTCGATTGTTTACTTACTTTCGTTGTGGTCGCACAAGTACAAATGACGCTGAACGTTTTGGACGGCCAATTGAGGTTAAAACATCCGAAAATGTCGAAAAACTCCACGATATGGTGTTGGCCGATGGAAAAGTGAAAGTGCGTGAGATAATTGATGCCAAAGGCATTTCATATGATCAGCAGGTATCACTCCCTAGTAACTTCTTCATGCTCTACAGTTAACATTGCTGTGGTAACTGTTTAACATGACAAGTATCACCTATAAAACACATCTCTTATTGTCAACAAATTGAAAAAAAAAAAAATATAATAAAAAAGTATTAAATAAATATAAAATTTGTGACTAATTCAATAATATTTAAAATTTAAAGCTAAAATCACTTCAAAATAGCTTAAAAAAATATCGTCAACATATATAGAGCAGACCTTAAAAAACATAATTCCTTAAATTTATTTTCAAATCTGATTTAAATTTTGATGAATTAATTCGTGAATTCATTTTTCTAATTGAATTATTTACTACCATAATTCAATCTTTATCTTATTTGAAGAATTAAATTGATTTAAATAATTCTTTTTATAAATCAAACGAAATAATTCAATTCTAAATCAAAGAATCAAAAAATAATTATTTTGATTCTCGAATTGAAATAATTTTCTTTTAAATCACGCTTAATTTAATTTTACACCCGAAGGGTTTCAGGGAATTTTTATAAAACAGCCACAGGGTGCGTATTTCTTTTTTTTTTCAATTTATATAAATTAACACACTCCGATAATACAAATTTCGTTTCCCGTTCCATTTCGCTCGTTTTATAAAAATAAATACCTCGAGATATCTTCCGGACTTGGCCTATTTTTATTATCGCAGTATACTCTAATAGAGCAAACATTTTGTTCGTTTTGTCCTATCGCGCTAAGTTTTTGAGATGCCGGCCATTTTAAAAAAAAATACCATTTTACAAAATGATGAATATCTAGAAAACTATGATGAATATCTAGAAAACTAAGTCAATTTTAATGTTTTTTTTTCTGAAAATTCGCAAATCAAATTAATCTTTTTTTTAATACGCGAATTAAAAAAAAGAATTAAGTTTAAAATGATTTGATTCAATTGAATAAAAAAAATTCAAATGAAATTCATAAATCAATTATAATGAATCTGTTTTAATAAATTGATGTATAAAATATTGAAACAACTCGCTGATTTCCAAAAAGAATTATTTTTTTCTTTTTGCAAATTAATTTAATAAAGATTTATCTTTTTCAAGGTCTGATTTGAAGTAACTCTGCTCTGCATTTTGAAGAGTTAACATGTTAACCTATGCTGCTGCTAAGAGTTACTCCACAATTGCAAATAGCACCGTTAAAGGCGTTTTTTTTTCTCTCCTGCAGAATGTATGTATATTTTTGAAATAAGTGCTTTTGTCAAAAGTCCACTGATGATATGTTTGCCTACAAGATATCTTAAATAAATGAAATACTTGTTACTTGAAAATTGATTTTTGTGAATGTGTGGGTACAAATTTAAATTCAGAAAATAACCCAGTTGACCAGGTCTTCAAGACATCTTCAATTATGGGTGCATGACAATGTAAAGTCTCCGAAGACAAATGTAAGACAGCCGGAACAAATCGTCAACGACTTTTTCAGACAAACGTCACGGAAATCGTGGCGCAATAAGAATGAAGACCATATTTATAATGAAGTCGCTCACCTAGTCTTTAAAAATGTTTAAAAGATGACAACACTCAGGTCGTTGTCGCTAATTTTGTCGTTAACGAATATTTTTTGCACATAATCGTTTAAGCTAACTCAGCGATAGGAGACAAATTCAAAAATGTCTTACATAAATCGTCAATGTCGTCTACGACGATTTGGTCAACTGGGAAGCCATGCATTAAAATATTTAAATATGTATTGTATGACTATGTCAAATTTAATTGATTTAAATCTTGTGCTAAATTTTATATTAATAATTTTTTTTTTTTAAACTTAAAAACAAAACAACAGTGGCTGTAATTGTAAATATTATAATATAAAATATTATAGCCCTGTGCGAGGTGGTTAAATAAATTCTAAACTAAATACAAATTGACAAAAGGTTTTAAAATTTCTTTTAAAAATTTTTTTAAAATTTCTCAGAAATTTGGAAACCTCAGTTTGGTTTAGATTTTATTTAGTCATATATCAAATTTAAACTTTACCGATTCATTCAATTTAAAATCCAGTTAAAGTCTGTTTAAAATATACCCCGTTTACACTACGTAATTTAAATGGTGGTAATTTTGAAAATTTTTTGTAGTAGTAATTTGTAATTCATTGGTTAAAAATAACTATGTTTTTAGATTTAATTTTATGAAAAATACAATCAGAGATTTTTCAATTGCATTTGAAGTTGTTGTAATTTCTAGTAAATACTGCTTTTATATTGTAATTCCCAGAGAGCGGTATTAGTGTGTACGTGTTACTTCCAAGTGCAGCTGTAATTAACCATGTAGATAAAACTCAAACTTCTTAAAAAAAAGCAACAACCCAGTCTGGTCTATTTATTGGTGTAGCAAATGTTGTATGTAGACCGGTTTAGCATGACAACACATTTTATGATTTAATAAATTCATTCATAAATTCTAATGCAAAATTGTTGTTTAACACACATTAGTTAATATTGAATAAACAAATAAATTTACAGCAACTAGTTACACTTGCGCAGTGTATTAATTTGTTGAATTTTATTGAATGAAATTTTATTTTTCTTCATTACACCCAGAAAATTCTGACAATAACTGCGAGGGCAGTTTTTCGTATTGTCAACAGTAATGGTGTATTATTAATCAGTTGTCATTCCGTTTGTAACATCTCGAAATATAGTTTTAAAACCTATATTTCCTTTTAAAATTTTAAGCCGATCTAGAGATGTCTGTCTGCCTGTCTGCTGAAATGGGGATCACGGCGCGAAGGCACAAGCGGGGGTGCTCGTTTTTAACTAGAATAATGTACATCCCCCTGAGCAGTTTGGTATTGAAAATTATCCAGCGGTTAAAAACTTATGAGTGAAAATGTGAAGGTGCTTCTAAATTTTCTATACAAATAGGGTGTATTTTAGTACAATTTCATAGTAGCAACTGACAAGTAAAATATTTTCTCTTGTTTTTGTAACCAGTCCCTTAAACTTGAATAATAATTTATGTTCACCTCAAACAATTTTTTTCACCACTAAATTTTTTTTCTACCACAATATATTTTTCACCTCAAAAATATTTTTAGTTCAAAATTTTTTTCGAACCACAAACTTTCATTTCACATCCAAAAAAGTTTTACACCTCAAAAAATGTTTTTCACCTCCATAATTTCACTTCTAAAGTTGTTTACATTATATGTATCAAAAACATTGGGCATTGGTGGAGGGTATGCAAAGATTCGGCACAGCCGAATTTAAGCCTCTTTTTATTTGCTACAACGAGCCGATAGCCTTCGTTGCTAGTGCTCGGTTAGGGTATTAAGATATAATTTGTAATTATATGTTTAATAAAAAATAAATAAATAATTGTATTTGTTATTGTACTTATTTTACATAGAGGATATTTAAAATACACTTTTTTTTTATTTATAAAGAGCTTTCAAACTACGTATGTTTTTTGTTGTATTTTTTTCTAAATTTGATTTTAACAACTCTGTTTTCAAAAGCAACACTTAGAACATACCTTGTGAAAAAAAAAACTAATTGTAAAGGGTGGTTAAACTTTAAGGGCCGATGTTGGTTTTGAATAAAACACAAATTATAAGGGAAATTATTCAATTATGTATTAAACAAAATATCGGCCAAATGGCCGCCGCGACCTCGGCGGCACACCTCCATCCGATGGTCCAAATTTTGATGACGTACACTTTTTCTTTCAAATAACCCCAAAGAAAGAAGTCCAACGGTGTCAAATCACATGATCTTGGCGGCCAATTGACATCGCCACCACGTGAGATAACACGGCCATTGAACTTGTCGCGCAAAAGAGCCATTGTTTCGTCAGCTGTGTGGCAAGTGGCACCGTCCTGTTGAAACCACATATCGTCCAGGGTCATATCCTCGACTCCTGGCCACAATAAGTTCGTTATCATCTCGCGATAGCCTACACCATCCACGGTAAATGCTTGGCCGACCTCATAACACACTATCGCGAACAACAGCAATGTTTTCCGCAGAATGAACTGCGCGAGCATGCACAGGTGTTTTCACAGACCCGATTTGCTGAAATTTGCCCACAATTCTCCCGATTGTGGACAAATTTGGTCGATTATGCTGACCAAAAAAAATCACGAAGTGCACGAAATGCATTTTGATTTAAACGCCCATTTTTATATAAGCCTGAACAACTTTAACGTGTTGCTCGATTGTGTATCTTTCCATTATTCAAATTGAGTTAGTCTGAAATTGAGAAATGTCAAATGAAATGCAGAATAAAACTTGGCGTTTAGGTGTGGTTCACATTCAATATCGGCCCTTAAAATTTAACCACCCTTTATTTTGAAAAAGTTGTTTTAGTTATTTTGAGAATGTGCGCGCTTAACAGACACTCTGCCGCTACTAATCTGCCACTTAACCATCTGCTGAACGAATTGATTATCCAACATGTTGAGGTAGCCTTACCTTATTCATTAAGCGTGCTCCCTGTGTGCTCCCCTGGGTGAATGGGTGCTCCCCGTGTGCTTCCTGTGATAACGCCTTCAACTCCACCCCGGCACCGCGTCAGCATTTCATTCGAACGGGGGGTTTATTCCGTTACGGTTCCTACGTCCTCCTTCCTACACTTAGGCAAGGAGGTTCGGAACCAGCCGTACACCGCTCCTTTATTATGGAATTTATAAATCGCCAACAAAGCTTCCATATATCTATCCGATTCCAACATCTTTCGTACCTAGTTAGCACCTAGGGGAGCACTCGGGCAAGCTAGCTAACGAGCCGTGACTGACGGACTCAACATTGCCCAGCCCAAACCGTTGGAGCTAAGAAATTGCAATTTGGTACATAGGTGCGTCCTCCGATGTAGACGCGCAAAAAGGAGAAGTCTCCCCTAACGGCCTGCCCAAACCCCTTTCGCTAGAAATCTAAACTTTAAAATTTGTGTTTCCTGGAGTATGGGCTAATTTATTGATAAGGTACTTTTCTTCTTAAGGGCATGTGCAACCGGTTTTGGCTAGAAATCTGAAATTTAAAGAACAAGTGGATTGAAACACTAAAATTGAAAAACAAAACTGGGAAGAATTGGAATTGATACATTAGAAATGGGGAACGAAATGGATTGAAACGGGTAAAGTTAAGTCCCTATTTCAATTACATTTGTAGTTGTCTAATACGCTTTTTACACAGAACAACATCTTCGTGAAACGAATGGAAGATGTTGAAAATGTGGAACAAGTGTTTACATTGGCTACATCTTTCATCTGTTATTTATTCAGCCGTCAAAAAAAAAATAAAAGAAAAGGACGCATAATTTTTGTTAAAAATAAAAAATGCATTTAGAGAAAGCATTAATTCTTGGAGTAGTTGAAATATTAAAGGCCATTCTGGAAGATGATGATGAAGAAGAATTTTTGGTAGATGTAAGTATGAAAAGAAAATCGATTTTTTTTTGTAATTTGTTTTAGTGATGACACTTAAAATAACGACAGATGTAAGATGGAACAAAATGAGAAAGGATCATCTTGACCTGTATAATTCTTACGGGAAGATGTTAACATCTTTGCAAATTGATGAAAGATGAAGCTCAGTGGAAAAGGCTATTAAGGTAGTTTAAAGTCGTTTCCCCATACAAACTTTTCTGAGTGTATTTATTTAACATTATTTGTAACCAATAATATACACATACATATGAAAATGATTGACCACCCACTACTGCTACATACATACAAATTTGTATTAAATTTAATAATATTAAAGTTTGGTTTCATAATGAAACAACACACGAGCCTTGTCTGTGATAAAGCGTCTGTGATAGTGTTAACAATTAAACGTTGCTGTTTTAATATTAAATGTTTATGCACAAACACACACACACACACTTATTAGTACTCATATGTGAATTTCAGTAGGTGTTCTTAAAGTCTTTTCTTCAGATTTTCTAGTCGAAAACTTTAATTCATGTTTTCTATCCAATACGGCTTTGAAAGTGTGTTTGTCATTCAAATTAAAAAAGCTAAATCAAAAGCAAATAAACAACTTGTTACAACTTGTTTGGCGGCTAAAAGACCACGAACACCATCGAAAACGACGCATTATCAGCAACCAAACAACAAGCAAGCAGCACCTGTGGGTTGCACCTACGCTTCTTTTAGTAATGCGATGTGATGTTGTTTATTCAACGTTTTATATATTCACAAAATTTAAAATCAAAATCATATGCATATATTTGATATTTAATGACATTAAATTTTGAATGTGAACGCATGCCATTTGCACACAAACTCACCATTCATGACTTTGTTAGGTTAGGTGGAAAATTGTCACTAGGTCATGATATCTTTTGAGTTTATTTCAAAGTTTGACCACATATCACACATGTGTTAAATACAGTTTAACTACAAATGATTTGATTAATATTGTTTTTTTTTTTGTTTTAAAGTTTGTACTTGTTTTCAACTGTTTTTGTAATAATTTTCTTAATAGAAAAAAAAAAAAAAAAACAACCCACATGATCTCTTTTTTATAAAACTATTGAATATGGAAATTTATAAAATATATTTACATATTTTATTTTAAAAACTGGATCATTTTCGAACGGAAGTTAATTAAACTATTTCCTTTAACTTATACCCACAGATTACCAAGATAGCAATCAGCTGATCTTATCAATTTGTCGGTTACAAAATGAGTAAAACGTAATGTCAAAATAATGTTTATATACAGAAAGAGTAAGATATTAAAAAATGCACCATACAATTTAAGTGCAGTTTTTTATTTCTATCTCACTCACTCACTCTGCAAATGTAATGCAATGTATACAAAAACCTAAACTTTTTTGACACGCCATTCGCAATAAACTGAAAGTTCCGCAGTCCTTGCTAAAATTAATGTAATAAAAGTAGAGCTCCCATCCCCAATTTACAATTTATATAAATTTGATGTCAGAGTTATGTAGATTATTTTTGCAAAAAGACATTGACATTTTCATATAAATGTATGACAGGTACAGGACTTTCTAAATTTAAGAGCCAGTATCGGAATATTGTTGCTCCACAACTTGAAACAAATTGTTCAATTTTAAGTCAAAGTTATGTCCATATTGTTTCTACAAAATTTTAACCCATTGCGAACAACGGTATAAAAACGCCGCATATAGGACCGAAAAAACCGTATCTTTTTCATATACAGCACATTTAAGTGTAGTATACGAAATATGTAGGCATTTTTAAACTAAAGATACGTTATTATAAATTTTGAAAAAAAATCGATTTTTTTTTTATCAGATTAAATACCATATTATAAATACTTTCTTTTGAATATTTAAAATTAGAATACTGGATCGCCATCCAAGGTTGGGGTATGACTCTTCCCACTATACATACACTCACAATATATTTTACGTTACCGACTGTAGTTTATTTAAAAAGTAATACTTATAGTTTGTTTTTCAATGAAGAATCCATTGAAATTCATAGAAATATATTTTTTAACTATTTGAATCAGTCATTCAAAAAACGAACTAAACGAATTTACAGACATTCAGTAGGAGTTGATATTTTCTGTTAAATGTAAAATTTTGTGTTTTCTGTTTCTAAAAATAGAAATTCATATAATTCCTTTTTGTTTTTTACCAAAATAGTTTGTTTATATACAAAATTATTTCAATAAAAATCACAAAAAATTATTCAAATATAGATGCACACGATAAATAAAAATATATTCATCTGTGTGTGTTGTATTTTGTAAAATTACATACAAATAAAAAAAGTTTTCAATTTGAAAAACAATCCACAAAAAACGTTTATTTTTTCTACGTTTTGTCAGTTAAAAATTGATGGTTATTTTAACCGATTTTCGATTGCTTTTGTCGATTATTAAACAATGATTGAAAATAAACAACAAAATGAGCTGAAAAATCAGTAGTCGTCTTTTGAATTCATTCGATTAAATTAACGAAATAAAACGTTGTCCTGTTAATTAAAAAATCGGCTTTGAGTAATATCTGTGATAATATGAACATGGTTTTGACAATTTAATCACTTTATCGAGATGTGTTGAGGATGGGAAAAGTGGAAGTCAAAAGCCTTTAATATGCTCAAGATGTATTGAACAACTCTACATGTACTTAACTTTTTATTAAAAGTAATTAAAAAAAAATACGTAAAAATCAACAAAACTTTGAGTTTACTATTAATTAACTTATAGAGAAATTAAGAGTTAATCAGACAACAATCGCCTTATTGGAAAGTTTTTTTGTTTTTAAAAGAAGCAAAACAGAGAATTCTTCTTATTAATTAATGTGTTGATTTCTTTGAAACGGGGATAGATGAAAGGTGGTGAAAGATGAAGGGATTCAAATACGGCAACACTGTAACTGCTGCGCCCCATCTGATGGAAAGTTATGTTATTTTACTTCGGTGGGGTTAAGTGCTTTCGGAACTCCTCTAATTATGCTGCTTAGATACTTTTATGCTAATTAGAAACTGTTTTTGAATTTGATCAGGATTATTATTTCTCGAAAACCAGATACGTTCAGATTCGGATTGCCCGCACCAAAGCACTTTTGAAATGTATACTCTCCCCTTAGGGTCTAAAAAATATCCTCGCAATTATGCTACCTAAAGCTGAATTCCCACCTTGGATAAAGATACTCTCTAGGGATTTAAAGACCATCCTCGAATCAGACCGCTTATGGATTAGACTCTGTTCTTTAATTGGATTGCCAAGCCCGTATTTAATTAAAGTTCTGCTATTATTCTAACTTTTATGAAAATTAATGATCATCCCTGATATCACTATTCTTCTTCGATATGCCATCGTTCTTGTATAAAACCTGGCTTTTATTGCATTCAAATATTAGTAATACGCCCTTTATACAATCCTTGTTTAGTTATATTGTCTTTATAGCACACTACAATTCTCGGACCACGACAACGTCCCTCGTACTGGAGTATCATCCTTAATTCTTAACTTCACTATGTCTTCGGATTTGTTTACTATACCTGACCGTTTTCCCACAAAAATAGATACCTCGATATATATTAAAGTTCGGAAATAATGTACAAAAATTACATTCTACCCAACAAACAATACGTTCCGTTTACCTACCGTTTTCGGTCCGTCATAAACGGAATCCAACTCCATTTACGTACCGTTTTCTGGATCCGTATACGGACCAGAAAACGGTTTTTAAGGAACATCGAAACTGATGCGAATCCGTTTAAAAACCGTCAATGACGGACCGTTTTCGGACCGGATATATCGGATAAAAAACGGAGTTGTTCGTTAAAAGTCCGTCAATGGCGGACCGTTTACGGATCCGTATTCCTACCGTTTAAAAAAAAACGGATTTATGTAAATGTCTAAAATTTTTAATTTTTAATAACAAATACTAGTTTTTTTCTTTAAATTTATTTATATAGATATGTAATAAAATAAAATAAGAAAATAAAACTTTTACAAATTTAATTAAATGAGATATTCATCTCCAGCATTACTAGCATCTCTATCCATCACTGCGGTTATGGCCCATTGAATATCATGAAAAAAATAAAACAAAATTTTAATTTTGGTTTAATTAGTGGCGTTTACGAAATGATGTAGCATACAACGCAAATTTGCACATTTTTTAACAAAATCTATTATGAATTGGCAGACAATATTTCTATTTGCAAAATTGCATAAATTTTAAATTTCATAAATATTTACCTCAAACTAAATTTATTTTCGGTGTATGTGTTTTTCAAAACTTTAGTAAAATGATCACAGACATGTTTCAATTAGTCATTTTTGACACCAAAACTAATTCATAAGCAACGGAAGAAAAAATAATGAAATTTGAAGAAGTCCGTATTTGACGATACAGAAACGGATGCACCAAAACGGAGTCAAAACGTACTGTTTTTGAAAATTCAATTATACGTTATGCTTTGACGGATATGTATTTACGGTCCGTAAACATGCAGTCGAACCGGATTCATGAATCCGTACGTGTCGGAGAGTCCGTAAAAATGTGTCTTGGGTATAAACGATAAATGATTTCCGTAGTGCTATTTAACACCGAATTATAATTAGTTCATCCAAAAATATGTATGCACTTAAAGTGTTTTGATGCTTTTTAATCTGGACGCATAAGGGTGGATTCACACGCTCGTATATCTACTATTTCCCAGTATGTAATGTCATTTTCAAAAATAAAGGAATAAAAATTTGACAATTAGTACCACCAAACTGGAAAATAGGAAATATTGCAGGAATAGTTAGCGTGTAAGTCAACCTTAAATTAGGAATAATTTTAAATGCCATTTTAATAATATGATCTCTCACCATATGGTAGCAGATATTTATTTTTGCAAGTCTCAAGTTTAAAGTGAGATAATGTCTATTTGTAGAATTAACTTTTTTCCTTGATATTTTCATTAAAATGCTGATTACTGGATTTAAAATTGAACTTTAGTTTATTACGTCGTTTTTGGCAAATTTAGTATTAGATTCGTGAGTTAGTATTTTTCACTTGATTTTTTGGTCAAATTAAAAATAAAAAAAGTGGAAGAAACAAACAATTCCAATAATAATCAATGTCTTGAATTAAGATAAACATTAAAATAAAGCGTGGTTGAATATTAAACATACAGAAATTAAAGTTACCCACGCTTTAAGATACTACTAGACATTTATGGTCATCATTTTACCACATATGCAGCAGCAACAAAACAGATAAAAAAAAATCAAAAGTTAGTTGTTACTTTGAAAGAAACATTGGCACATACTAGGTGGGGGGATTTTACCTAAGTGTTACTTGGTTAGTGTTTGATTTTGTGTTAACTTAAAAAAATATATATATTTCATTGATCTTTGAATACATAACCAGGGAACAATTTGATGTTTACAATTGTGTCGATTTTTGTCAATGATACAACAATTGAAAAATAGTGTTCTTTGCATGTATGTATGCATGTATTCTGCCATAAAATATAGACAATATGTTGTTTGCAAAATTGCAATTTTTGTTTTGGCCAAAAATAGCAACACATGTTTGTTTTAAATGTTCAAAATGACGTTATAATAATGTGTTGTAGTTGTATGTACTTTATATATGACACATGGTTTTGGCTAAAACTATTTAACAAATGGTAGCTATTCTAACACACAATTAAATTGCAAATTTTTAATTAAAAATTCGAATTTGTTAGAAAATGAAACATATTGTTTACATTCTTTTAGTTATTTTTGTGTAAAACAACTTGTTGAGTGAATTACACATAAAATTATTTTTTTAAATAAAATATTACATTTCGTTTCGTTGTTTGTCTCTTGGGTAGAGAAAGTCTATTAACCTTACCCACACACAAGTTGTTTTTGTAAAATCTCCTATTAGCTTAGGTTATATTAACCATGTTTTTCTAAAATACAAAATCAAGTTCAAAATTTAAACGTCGTTATAAGAATGACAAACTATATGTATGTATATACATATTTATATAGTGAGATGAAATGCAAAACAACAAAGTAGCTGGGGATGCTAATCGGGTTTGAATTTTTTGAAATCCCGGTATTCGGGATCACGGAACGGATAGTGCTTTTTCTAGATTCCGAATTTTTTTCCACTTTGGAATAATTTTATTTAATAAAAAAAGAGTAACAATTTCAGATCTACGTGAAAAATAAAATGAAATATTGTAAAAATAACTATAAGAAAGGAAAATAATGTATAACCTGCCAGCAAGAAAAAAAAATCAGACTATCGCGTGATTTGATTTGAGGTTTGAGGAGAAAATGGGAAATTGCAGTTTCCATGGCTACGAATTGCTCCCTCATCCGAACTATTCTCCGGATTGACTATTCTTGTGACTATTTCTTGTTTCCAAACCTGAAGAAATGGCTCGGCGGAAAAATATTTGACTCCAAGAATGAAATCATTTTACAAACAAATACATATTTTGATGACCTCGACAAATCTTATTCTTTGGAAGGAATAAAAAAATTGGAGAAGCGTTTAGAGCTCAAAGGAGACTATGTTAAAAAAAACTGCTGTGTTTCATTCAAAAAGTCACGGACCTATTGACCCGCCCTCGATAATGTAGAATCATTTTAATGTGACCTTTAGTTGGTGAATTCAGACTAAAATCATAGACATATTGGAAATCTTAAAACCTCATAGAAAAAGTAAAAAGAAAACCAAATAACACGTCAATTGAAAAGTCCCCGGCCTACCATACTAAAACACATTTTTTTTTTGCAAATTTGGTTTTTTTATTCAACATAGTTCCCTTCAAGGGTGATACACTGATTATAGCGACCCTCCAAATTTTCGATACCATTTTTGTAGTACGATTTGTCCTTTGCTTCAAAATAGGCCTCAGTTTCGGCGATCACCTCTTCATTCGACGAAAATTTCTTCCCAGCGAGCATTCTTTTGAGATCTGGGAACAGGAAATAGTCGCTGGGGCTAGATCTGGAGAATACGGTGGATGCAGAAGCAATTCGAAGCCCAATTAATGGATTTTCACTGACTTGTTTTTGGTCAAAAGTGAGCTAGCGCGGCTTTCTCACACCCAAATATTCGTGAATGATATGATGTACACGTTCAGTTGATATATTAAGAGTACCTGCTATTTCATTAAATTTCATTCGAAATTATTTTGTGGATTTTTTTGATGTTTTCGTCCGTAACAACCTCTTTTGGGCGTCCACTACGTTCACCGTCTTCGGTGCTCATTTCACCACGTCTAAACTTAGCATACCAATCCTTAATGGTTGATTTTTCTGTAATGTCACACCATGTCGATGCCGCTCACGTAGTAAAAAACGTTCTCTTGGATTTATATGGATAAATTACAAAGGTTCGGCATCTTTTTAAATTGGTTTTTTTGCGATTCCAATTGATTTTCGTTACAAATCCAATTAGGTTTGTGCATATTTTCCAATTGGATTTGAACAACAGGGAAATTTGCTCAAATTTTTGCAAAAATCAGCGAAATTTGCTAAATTTTTTCCTGTTTTTTCCCAGCTTCCGAACCTTTGTATTTTGTATAAAATTTTATTTGGCCGCTGCCGGCGTTGCAATCTTTATACTATTCTTACTCAATGGTAATGTCATAAAAAAAAGACAAAATCTACCTAGACTTTACCTGGTATTGTTTTGCTATGATTCAAATTAAGTTTATTTTAACAAAAACCATAGAGTAAGAATCGTATAGAGATTGCAACGCCGAAGCTGAGAGAAAACAGGGGAAAATTGAGCAAATTTCCCTGATTTCTCCAAAAACTTTAGCATATTTCCCTGATTTTTAATCCTTTTTTTAAATCCAATTGGGAAATTTGTTAAAAACTAATTGGATTTGCAAAGAAAATCAATTGGAATCGCAAAGAAATTGCAAAAAAAAACAATTAGAAAAGATGCCAAACTTTTGTAATCTGCCCAGAGAACGTTTTTTACTACGTGAGCGGCATCGTGATGGTGTGCAAAAACTACTTGAAAAACATCAACAGAGTTGTATTTTTAAATAAATTACCATACATTTGAAGAATTAAAAAAAAATACGGGACAAATTTTTATTAAATTCGGGAGTAATTTTTATTGAAAAATCCCGGGTCTCGGGATAGGCATTCCTAAACGTAACTAATATTTGATTTTTTTTACGAGAAAGCAAAAAAGTCGAAGCGTCGTTCAATGCAGTGTTTTTATTAATCACTCAACCCTATTTAAAAACTTCATAACACGTTATCCCCAAAATCCTAATTATTTTATGCACAATCTCGCATCACCAAATATTAATTACTATTTTTGGCGACGAAAATATTTCAGACGATATTATAGATTGTTATATTTGTAAAAACTTAACGGAAAAATTGTACATTTAAGGTTTGCTCCAGAACACGCACCTTTTTTACATCGATTTTTATTCTGAGCTTACAAGTTGGCTGTGCTCAGTGCTCGGGAGCAAAATCTATTTGCATTTTAACATAAATTTTAAAAGTTCCTGATGCTTTCCACACCAAAAAGTATGTACGACAATTTATTGTATAATTGAAATCTGTATTCCTAATTGTTTCAATTTAATGTAGGAATTTTAATAGAAATACACATTGTCAAATAAACCCATTTTAAGACCTTGTGTGTTTTATTAAAAATCTCCGTGGGAGTCACTAGGACGTGCGGCTAGAGTGCCTTGATAACATACTTATGTGTGTATTTTAGGCAAATGAAACACAATCATTAATGAAAAGTTTGTTTGCATTTTACCTGACGATATGTACTTAGGTATTCTTACATAAGTTAAGTAGGTGTGGATCGCTTTATGCCAACCAACAACCAACCCACTTGATCTTTTTTTTAAATAGAATCGTGCCTACCAACTCTAGCCAGGCACAAATGTATATATCATATTTGGGAATTTTTCATTACCATTAGTTGAAAATTATTTATTATTGCTTTATTTTTCAACATTTTCAATATTATAAATACAATTTTAATTTTAAAATCTGGTTTCTCGCTTACTCTTCGAGAAGCCTATATGACAGCTGCTAGTTTCTAGATTCTTGATTTTGGGACATCACTGCAAATCCTTGCTAGATTTTCTTTTGATTTTGTATTGACGAAAAGTTTATGAATTTTCTTATGGTAAAATAATGAGTGTAAGGAGTTCAACTATAGTTAATCTCTATAGTTGAACTCCTTATGAGTATCTGTCGAATGGATGTCGGTAACGTAGCGCTCCCATTTGATTTTCATTGCTGTCAACATAAATCCACGATTCCGTTGGTGGTCGATTGTGAGCAAATGCGCAGCCATCTTGCGGAAAGCTTTCTCATGCCCAAGTGGTCGTGCAAAATTGACACCACTGAGCCACGTGAGATGCCTATGTCTTCCACAATTTATCGCACATTCAATCTCCGATTGGCAAACACCATCTCGTGAATTTTTTTTATTGTTTTCAGTGGAGAGACCCCAACTGGGCGTCCAGAACGTTCGGCAACTTTCGTGCTTGTATGGTCAGAACGAATGTCAGTAAACCACTTTTTTACCATTAAAATCGATGGTGCAGAGTCCCCATAGTATTTATCAAGCTTTTCCTTGGTTTAATTGACGGTTTTTTTTTCGCAAAAAATAATATTTAATGAGCACTCGAAATTCACTTCTTTCCATTTAAAAAAAAACACGAGGTTGTATGTTTTGATCAGCTGTTAAACGTAAAGTAAATGACGGAACTTGCTCAAAATTTGACAGTAGGGGAAGTTCGAAAAGTCACGGACTTGTTGATCCGCCCTCGTATCTTTAGATGAGCATTTTCCATTCTTCATTTTAACAATTTTTAACGTTTTTCAAAAAGCTTATTTGTCAATTGCAAATATTTTTTGTATTTGACGAATTATTATTTGCAATTTAAAACCATTGACATTAATTAATAAAAAAAAAATAAAATCATAAATTAATTAGTCGATTCAATTGATTGGTCCCATGTATGTATATTGAGAGATAGACTTCTACAATGATATATTTCACTATAAATATTATACTATTACAATGGTATTGTTTTCAAATTGTTCACACTTAACTTGGCTTAAAACATATGATTTATATCTTTCTAAACGGCCTGAAATCAAAAGATGTTTATTTTCTGAATTAGTTTTTTATTTTTTATTTTTATTTAATTTATTTTACACTCCTAAAGAAGTTTATTTATTAAGTTGGTAGGAGGTGTATATATATTTAACCGCCTTAAACTGTGTTATACGAGGTATGACTGTACAATAAACCTTTATATTAATCTCATTCCGTCAGATTAATACACCATAAACTATTTTTGTACTTACTTTCACATCACACTTGATTTGTATATTTATCTGTATATAAATAGTAGTCCTAAGGTAACTTGTAATATATTTCCATTCCTGATCAAATATGCTGCGTAGACAAGTAACATGACGAACTGCCACAATAATGGGCTTTAATGAAATTCCAATGCGGGTGTTTTATGGTCACAAACCTCCTCAATCTAGTTGTGTTATGTTTGCAACATGTTGCCAATCAATACATTAAATAAAAATATATGTTACACTCAAAATATATACATATGTACTACATATATCGATTTAATATCGGGCCTGTTCGGAAATGCATCACTGCGTTGCATCTGTTTGATGCGCAGGGGTGATAAGTTTGCGATGCTGATGCGAATCAGCTGATGCTTAGTTTGTTGCGCAGTTTGTATACAATTTCGAACGCATGAGCATTAAAATGGAAAAGTTAATAATAAATTTGTTTTGTGAGTTGGATGAAAGTAAAATTGATTGTAAACTGATCAATTTACAAAAAAAAAAAAAAAAAGATTTTTAAAGTACAAACAAAAGAAATTTATTGTTGAGAAATATATGGAGCAAGGCGCACTCCAAATGTCTTGGACTACTTTAACACTATCCAAGAACATGACATTTTTTTTTATCATTTACATATTTAATTTATTAAATTTGGCATTAGCCTCGATCCTAAAAAGTACAAAAACAAAAATAAATTGAAGAAAAACATTAAATAAATTACAAATTTTGTACTTACTCTTGAATTGCATCAGCCATTTTTGTGATGCGTGTTTGACATTTGTTTGCGCATCATCTGCTTTAGTGATACTTTTTCCAACATCTAACATTTGCAGTGATGCCAACTTATGCTTTTACGAATGCGTTGCGCATCAGATGCAGCGCAGTGATGCACTCCTTTTGCGACACCAACATCTGTAGAAAAATAGACTAAAAATCAGAGTTTTCAGCCGCCCCAAGGCAATGGAAGTTTAAAATTAATAATGCAGCAACATTCTAAAAAATTAAGATATCCCAAAATCAAATATGCTTTTCTTCATCTCTTTATTTTTTTTTTATTTAAAAAAGATTTTGCAATTTATTTCAGTGTATTTTTTCAAAGACTTGTTTTAGCTTGGCAAATTTCATAGAAGAAATACATTAAAAAAAAGTAAATGTTGATCAAACATTTTTGGCATAATGAGTGTTGAAAATCATTTGTTGAACGAAAACTGAAATTGTTGAAAATCAATGCAACAACAACAAAATTATTAAATAAAATTGAAATAGACAAACAACTAATTTTCCCACATACATTTCATCAACTCCAACATAATGGCAAATGTTTTAATAGAAAAAAAATTGTTTGGTATTTTCATTAAAAAAAGTAGTATTGGAAAGAAAAAATAATATTGTACACATGCTGTCGTTCAATATGAACACGCACTTTATGCGAGGGTACATAAAGTGCAGCAGCACACACCATCATTATTACATTATAAAGATTTGAAGTTTTAAAAACAAAATTAAAAATAAATGGAAAATATTTGAAAAAAATGGTTGCTTTTTTTCCAAACCAAAAAAACAATATACATACTACAAATATTATAAAATAGAAAATAACATTTCAAGTTAACACCTTATTTTATTTCCACAATATGATGTGGTGGGTACCTAGGGTACACTTAGACGCCTTCGTCACTGGGACACAATTGACACCCCTGTTTATTATACCCTTCCTGGCTCTGTACAGGTTGGTTGAAAAGTTCCTGCTCTCGAAATGAAAGAACACTGTTTTTGTTACGAAATATATTTTTTTATTCAATATAATCTCCTAGAAGCTCAATACACTTGTTCCAATGATCTTCCAATAATTTTATTCCATCCTTATAATGGTTTTCCGGAAGCTCTGCAAAATAACCGTCTACGTCTGCTATGGCCCCTTCATTCGACAAAAAATGCTTTTCACGAAGGAATTGTTTGAGATTTCTGAAGAGATAGTATTCACTGGGAGCCAAATCTGGTGAATACGGTGGATGTTCAAGCAATTCGTACTTAAATTCTTTGAATTTAGCCATCGTCAAAACACTTTTGTGAGCAGGTGCATTGTCTTGATGAAAAATGATTTTTTTCTTCTTTAAACCAGGTCTTTTCTCGCGAATTTTTATATCCAGCTGATCCAAAAGGCTGCAATAATATTCAGAGTTGATTGTTTTACCTTTCTGAAGATAATCAATCAACAAAATTCCTTTTGCATCCCAAAAAACTGATGCCATAACCTTTTTTGCTGATCGTTTTGACTTCACCTGCTTTGGAGCTGAACAACCAGCTTCAGTCCACTGTAAACGTTCTTGTTTCAATTTAGGATCATGGTGGTAGATCCAAGTCTAATCCATAGTTATAAAACGACGCTAGAAGTCGGTTTTATTCGGCTTAAAACGCTCCAACTTACGCTGAGAAATTTGTTTTAGATCCAGTTTTTGTTAAATTGGTAATGTGTGCGGCACTAACTTTCCAAACAGTTTTTTCATACGTAATTCTTCATGTAAAATATGGAGTACTCGTTCGTCTGAGATGCCTATGGCATTAGCAATTTCACGCTTAGTCAAACTTGGATCTTCACTAACCATATTATGTACCTGCTCAATGTTTTCTGCTGTGGTTGCAGTTTTTGGTCGTCCTTCGCATGGATCGTCTTTAAGGCTGGTACGACCACGTTTAAATTCACCAGCCCAAAATTCAACGGTGCGTTTTGAAGGTGAGGACTCCTTAAACACTTCTAACAATTGTTCATAAATTTCCTTTGTTTTTAAACCCTTCAACTTTGCATGTGTTCTCAGGACAGTTATACCAACTTTAGAAAAAAAAAGTTTGGAGCTAGCAGTGCCATCTCTTGGTGAGCGCAGGAACTTTTTAATCAACCTGTTATATAGGATATAATGTAATGCTAAAAATACTGGACCCACCTTACAGTAAGGGAATACCAGCTATTACAAAATGGAAAATTAAAAACCCAAAGAGAGTAGCTTATGTATATAATTTAAAAATGTACATATTGGTTTAATAACGACAACACTAAAAAAAGTGGCGAATGCACCCCAGTTTACCTTAAATAGTACTAGAAATGTTTATTTTGTACAATTCATAAATGTTTGTATGAACGTACGTAACACGGTGGTACAAAATAAACAATTTTTTATAATAATTATCGATCTTCTTAACTTATGATCCGAACGGGAAAAAGTGAAGACAAAAACTTCCTTGCTAAACGGTTTTATTTATTTTATTTATATTTAATTGAGCCCAAAGGGCCATATACGATTAATACATTATATACAAATCATATAAGCAATGAACAGTAAATTAACTTAGAATTAACTTAAAGAAATGTATTACATTATGAATCATAGGTCCTATCGTTGTGACCAACAAAATCAATGAGAGTTTTTAAAATAATCTAAATATTTCCGTTTTAAAATTGAACTGAAGTAATCAAAGGTTCTCAAATGAATTGGAAGCCAATTTCAAATTCTTGAATCCCTCACTAGAAAAAATTTCTCAAAACTGGTGTTATTTATTTTCGGTAGAGTTAACTGTGGATTTCGTGTAGACCTCGAAAATTTAAAGTTCTCAACAATACACAATGGTGTATTCATTTCAGTAAATAAAACTCTTATCTGTACAAAGTCACCAAAAGTACAATCTAGAAAGTTAAAGGAATAATTAGACACATGGTCTGATACCCTGAGACTGAAAATGTATCTGAGAATTCGGTTATATATCAAGCGCAAGCGCTTTATGTTAGTTTAAGTTGTTTCACTATAAACGTCTAACCAATAGACTATGTTGGTCATAAGAAGAGAGTGTGCGAGATTAATTTTAATATGTTTTGGGTAAATAACAATCAATGCTATATAACGAGCGCAGAGTCATTCCAACTTTTGCAGCTACATTAGATATATGATTTTTAAAATTAAGACTGCTATCAAGCGTTACACCTAAGCCTTTCATGGTGTCTACTGAACACTGAAACTGAACACCAATTCCATCAAACGAAATCCTCATAAAATCATGTGGATAATCATGTGGCCCAAAAACTATAGCCTTTGTCTTATAAGGGTTTACTATTATCTGCCCAGATCGAGACTTGGAACAACACAAAATTTAAAGTTGTTTCATGGCAATCAAGAAAGTTTTTATCACCCTTGAAAAGCAAAATATAAAATCAGCAAAAATATAAAAATTTTTGCAAAGCGAAGTTCCAATATATTCAATAAAATTATTTACATACACTAAAAATAACAAGGGTCCCAGGACTGAGCCCTAATATAATAGAATACTAATGGGTCTAAGGTTTTTTAAGTTGGTCACTCCACGATTCTTTTCTATAAGAGCTATCCTAGAGATTTTCCAGAGGTTAGGATATTGAGAAGTAGTCATTATAGAGTTAAAAATAAAGAGAATAAAGTTTTTACATATGGATATATTTTTTTTTATAAATTTAATGGGCAGTTCGTTTTGGCAATTACACAAAAAAACACACATTTTCCATAATAAAAAACTTATTGGCATAACCACGGTTAAAAGTTAAGATTTTGTAATTCGAAGTCAAATATTGGGCCTGTTGGGAAATGCATCACTGATACGCATGTGATGCACATCGCTTTCGTAAAAGCATCAAATGGCCACACTACAAATATCAGATGCTCGAAAATGCATATGATGCGCAACAAGAGCGCAAAAAAATGTCAAGCACTCATCACAAAAATGGCTGATGCAATACAAGAGTTTGTATAAAATTTGTTATTTAGTTAATTTTTTTTTTAATTTATTTTTGTTTAGGTATTTTTTTAGAGCCGAGATTGGTGCAAAATCTTCCAAATTACTTATAAATTAAATTCATATTATTAATTAAGTTTTCCATTTTTTATTAAGCTTTCCATTTTAAATTATATTACTTTCGAAAATGTAAACCATACTGCGCAACAAACATGCATGGGCCCCACCAGCTGATTTGCATGAGCATCGCCAACTAATTTTGAGTTATACCAGTTATGCGGTATGTATTGCTAAAAATAAATTACTTAAACTAAAGAATGCGCACGAAATAGTGCACGCATTTGTAGGAATAAAATTAAAACAAATAATTTTTTTTTGTAGAATTAACCCACTTTTTTCTGAACTCTTTCCTATTTCGAGCTGATCCATTAGTCGCATTGTGATGTTTTTCAACTAAAGCCCAATATTGTTCAATCGGTCTAAGTTCCGAGACTAGCTTCCTTTGGTACAAACATAACACCATTTGTATGGTACCACCATAGAGTACGGATAGTATAGATTGCAACGCCGGCAGCGGCCAAATAAAATTTTATACAGAATAAAAAGGTTCGGAAACTGGAAAAAACAGGGGAAAATTAAGCAAATTTTCCTGATTTCTCCAAAAATTTTAGCAAATTCCCTGATTTTTAAACCTTTTTTCAAACCCGATTGGAAAATCTGCTAAAAACTAATTGGATTTGCAAATGAAATAATTTACAACCACGGTTGTATTCGTTCCAGGCAGATGTGGCCCCGTCTGGATAGGAAGCGCACGCACAGGTTGCTGTCACTGTCAAGGCCCGATATATCCCTACTTTTGTCCGTCATGACGGGACACTGTCTGAATGGAAGGCACGCAGTTAGGTTGAGGATTGCGGCTAGTGACTGTTGCAGAAGCTGTGGTGACGTAGAGGAGGAGGAGTCTGTGGAGCACCTTCTCTGCACTTGTTCTGCCCTGGCTCGCAGGAAGGGACTGCATTTGGGCTCATGTTTCTTTGAGGAGCTGGGTGATTTGGCTAATATCGATATCGGCCGACTTAGGGGCTTATTGGGGCAATTGGGATGGTTCGACGGGGGAAGCTAGTGATATAATTTTTACTAGCTTCCATGGTATCACAAGAGACTTTATGGTCTAAGTGAGTCTGATTGGCAGGCTACCACTTCTACCTAACCTAACCTTTGTAATTTGCCCATATAAAACCAAGAGAACGTTTTTTACTACGTGAGCGGCATCGTCATGGGGTGGTACCACTCAATAGTCTTTTTACTTTAATGGCAAGTAGCGAGATCGGGCTAGAAGAATGAGGACACATTGTGTGTTCTTAAAAATGAAAGAAGTTGTTTCGAGCCTGTGGTTATGAATGAAGGGGTTTTTTGACCACAAGTACAAACGTCTTGCCAGACCAAAAACCTTTTTTTGAAAAGTTAGATTTTTTGAACTCGTCTTCTGGAATATTCCTGCCCAGGCAGCTGTAAAAAATTAGCCAGCATGTACGTTTCGTGATACTAACACAACACTCAAAATTAGGGATAAACCAAAAAGTATATAATTTTCTAAAGAGTATGTTTCTCTCTCACGAACTTTTTAGTACTCTCATAGAACACGAACATAGTTTGGCGGCAACAAAGGTGAGTTTTGGTCGGCAACTTTTAGTAGTGTTTAGCGGTGCTGCCATATAACCAATTTTAACTATCTTTTTTGCCGTTTTTTGGGATGCTAGAGATTTTTCAGATTATTTCATAAAAAAAATGTTTTTTTATTTTATTCATGTATTTTTTCAGATTTTTCATATAAAAATATAGTATTTGTTCAATATACTATTTATTTTTACTAAAATTAGACTTGTCTAATAAAGTAAAAAAATACAACAAAAATTTGCAATTGTGTTAAAAAATAGTTACGAATTCAAACATAACATTGTGACATGAAAAGTATTAAATTGTGTACACACACATTGACCAACTATGTCTATTCATATCCATTATTCTCCATTTCTATGGTAAAAATATATAATAAAGAGGATAAATATGCTATTAATTGTTGCAACATATAACTAAAAACCTATAAAAAATGCAATAATTTGAAAAAAAATTATTTTCATGAAAAACTGGTAAACAGTTAAGAATCCCAAAAACTGGGATAAAAAATTACACTGTTTATGTGGCAGCACTGCATACACCAAATTTAATGTTTTTCAACACTTTAGCAACTTTGAAAATGTTGCCCTCTCATTTAAAAATGTTGCCGCTGAACTCTGTACCATGTTACCATGGTAGAGCGGGAAAAATACTCTATAGAAAATTATATATTTTTTGGATAAACATCGTTTGTAAAGCTTTTGCTCGCTTTTTTGCCTTAACATTTTTTTTCTTTTTTGAATTTCTAGCTGAGACTTTTTGCAAGACGTACAGTCTTCAGGCCAGCCTCCTTTTAAATTTTTCTCTCCGGAAGTCTCCGAACAATTTGCCATTTTGACGACTTTTCTTCCAGAAATATTTGGTTTCTTGGAGAAAATGCTTATTTCTTTCCCAACTTTCTTACGGTCTGAAAATCCACTTTTACCTTTTACTGCTTGCCTAGCAATTATTTTATAGGGACGGAATGGGTATTCGTTAAAAATTTGAATTTTTGAAAAACTAATATTGCAATGAAGCTAAGATTTAGTACGTGGTTTTTGACAATAATGACAAGTTATCCCTGCAGATATCGCGACTAGTTCATACACGCATTTAAAGTATACTCCATTAAGGACTAGGAGTAGTCCAAGGGTAACCCAAACATATGGAGAAAAAATGGTCCATTTATTATTACGATGTCCCAAGGCTAGACCATATAACCCAGATTTGCATTATATTGGAGTAGTCTCAAAATTACTTTATGTCATTAGTCGATAGACCACCTTCAGAGGATTAGTTTCAAAACTATTCCTTACCACAATCAACAAAGACAATACTGTAGCTCGTGGCAACACTTTATGCCATCGTAAAAACGCCAACACTTGTCGCTTAAATACAAACTGTTATTTGAAAATGACATGGTCCATGACTCTATTACATAGGAATATGTTCTAACTAGTCCGTTTTAGCTATAATGGACCACGTAGTCCAATATTATCTGCAGGCCATCGCGCGCACTCTTTATAAATATAATTTCTAAAAGCCTTTGTCCTCCTCTTTAATTTTTAGGAACACTTTTTCCCGATTGAATCAGTAGTTTAGAAAATTTATAATTAATAACATTTGTTTGTTTAGTTTTTTAGTTTAGTGGTTCCACTGTGCGTTCATACAAACGAACTCATACTTGTTTTTAATGTTTTTATAACTACGAACCAAAACTTTTTTTTCGAATTTTATTTATTTGAAATTATGTGTTGGTGGCTCAAGTGCTGACAAACTATCAATTTCCTTTGATGGCATTACAATGACAACCACATTTAATACCCAGTCGATATGAGATACATTGTATTCTCTGGCATGGGTTTGGTTGTGTTTGAGAAAAAGAAGGTTGAAAGGTAAGACAGCAGGATCGTTTTTTTTTTCCCCAACAACAGGCGTTTCAATTTTAACATGCGTTTGTATGCAAATTTATTTTAAATTTTTATGAACTTTTTCGCTTCAACAAATCTTTCATTGAATTATTGAAATTGATTTATGGCAACCGATTTATATGCAATTGGGTTAAAACATAAAAAAAATAAACAAATATCCGCAGATTTCCTGTGTAAGGTGGTACCTTGTTTTTTGTTTTCAATCATACATTGAATCACAATTCTACAGTCGACTAACACCTACTAACTATATAAACTGCGATAGTTTATATCGCAGTTACCAAAAAAAATTTATCTGGATTACAAGGTTATAATAAATGACACTTATTTAGCGCCCAATACTCGAGGTTTTTTATTCACCTTAGAACTTCATTTCTTCCCAATTGCTGCTAGGGCTGAGCTGAGCGCCTGTCAACATAATGCTGTTGATATATCGATGGCCATATGTTGACATTTCTTAACAGATAATTGTTTATATTTAATATAATACTTCCAAATGACTTATGTCTGTCTGTATGGTAGAAATATCTTTTGTAAAAAAATATCAGTGAAGAGGTGCTAATTAACGACCATCGATTTATAAATAAAATGTCATAATAACTAGGTAGACTTTGAGTTTTTTATTTGACATTTTAGGTTTCTTTCTTTACTTTTTGTATGAAAATTTTTGTATTATCATTTTGTTGTTGTAATGGAGAGCACTTATTTCTAAAGTGTCCACCAGATGTTGTTTTGTCATGACTCATAAGCTTAAAACAGTGTCGATAAAGCAGGTTTTTTATTATAACACAAAAATACAATTTTCGAATATTTTTTAAAAGTGTAGGCGAAATATCTTTCATATAATAAAAGAAAGAAAAAATAAATAAAATACTACTCGATCTATATATTATAGGTGAAAAATATACATAATTCTTTCAAATCTTTGCAATGAAAATATATCAATATATTAATATCATAAGTTGACAATAAGAGAGCATCAACATATGATCATTGATATGTATTTTTTATACCCTTCACCATAGGTGGAAGGGTATATATAAGTTTGTCATTCCGTTTGTAATTTCTACAATATTGATCTTAGACCCTATAAAGTATATATATTCTGGGTCCATATGAAGAGCGAAGTTGATTTAACGATGTCCGTCTGTCCGTCTGTCCGTCTGTGTGTTGAAATGGGTTTTCCGAAGAACCCAGACATGATGAGGACTTGATTCTTTTTTATTTCTGTTACATGTGATCCATTTCTGTTTGCTATTAAAAATCAGACAGATCGGTTAATAAATGGCTGAGATATTAGCAAAAAACCAGGACTACCTCTAATTTTTCCAGTAAAATCCCTTTGTTTAATAAGAGTGTGAAGATAAATACGTAGGTTAAATACGTTTCACAACTATTGTGAATGATATAAATAAAAAAAAATAGTAGTGTCGCCAACTTTTTTTTGCCTAGAAAATGCCAAATTTGACAAGAAAAGCGCTGAAACATATGGAAAAATATAAATTTGAGATTTTACATGACATATTATTTTGGATTAAAATTTTTGGACATTTAAGAAAAAATAAATGGGGATACCGCTTGTTTGTGGAGAGCTATGAGGTAGTAGATTCCAACGATGTATTCATCTCCTTCAGAATACCATGGTGAAGGGTATATAAGATTCGGCATAGCCGAATTTAGCCGCTCTTACTTGTTTTATATAATTTCTGTTCTGAGAAAGTAATATGTAGTATATATATTTTTTGTGTGACAAATAATTTTCCTTATTGGGTTATTTGTTTTTTGTGTGTATTTTATATTTTTTGCCAAGTACAATTTACATAAATTTTAGGTAAAACCTCTAATGAATCTCAGTGATGAATACCGATCGAGGTATGGCGATTAAATAGTATAGTCTTTTCATGTGTTGGTAAACGTCCTACACAACAATTATAAAATGTTGAATAATAATATTTAAAATTTTGTGTTTATTTAATCTAATGAAGTGATCAAATTTAAATGAATTTAATGTTAACTGTTTAAATTTTGTATCTATATGTATTGTCTTATATATTTACCATAGAAATGCTTAAGTTTTAATAATATTTGAGTTTGAATTTAAAAAACTAAATTTTTTTGTAGTTGTCAGTATCTTAAAAAACAATACAATTAACATTTTTCAATTATCTCTTACTTTTGAACTTTTTGGCTTTTAAATTTAAAGAGTATTTAAAAAATTAATTTTGTTTGCAAAAAAAAAAAAGTTTTATTCCTTCACGTTTTTCACCAGCACGTAAGGTTTGCGGAGTGGCTCACTCCAATTTGAATATGTTGTTTTGGAAACAAAATTAATGAAGACTTATTTTTTTGATGCTCAATATCATTTTTAGTGGTAAAAATGAGGAGGAAAAAGGCTTTTTTTTTAAGAGGAGGTCAAAATCTTTATTTTAATTTAGTTTAAAATTCTCAATTTAATCAAATTGTACAAAATAATAATTTAAAAATTTATTTAATAAGTTGTATATTTTGAATTTTAATTTTATATTAATTTATAATGCAATGCAAAACAAATGGGCGCATTATTACCTTAACAAAATCTTATTTATTATGTATACAGTGTTGTGAAAAACAAAAGCAATAAACTTCATAAAAATAAAGTCATATATTTCATTTGCAACAAAAACTTTTTCCATAATTTATTTTTATATACTCTAAATAACACATTATATAAAATATTGGAAAAATAACAGTAGTTTTTACAAAATTTTGTCAGTTGCTTTCAAGTTTTTGTAGTAAAAATTTGAGTTACTTTAACCACATTGTTTCTTTTTGTTTACTGTGTTGGTAATAAAAAAAAATAATAATTTGCACTAAAAAACAAAAAATTGCACTTTAAATCCAAAAATATACTTAAAAAAAAAAAAAAATTGCTTAAAACTCATTTATTGCTCAACGGGAAATGTGCAAAAATATGCTTCAAATATGCACTTAAAAGCAAAATATGCATTTTTAGCAAAATATGCAACAATAAATCGATGCCATTTTGTTGTAAATTCTTGGATTCGGAAAAGAATTTGCTGAAAATCGTTTTTGGGCTTAGAATACAAACATACATTTCCATGAAAGGCGCTGCTCTGATCCTAACGAAACTTGTGTAAGTCAAACTTAATTTTGTACAACTTTATGAGAGAAATTATGATACTCGGGGTTTCCTCGAAAAAAATTTCGACGGGTGCCAAACCTGATATACAACATTTTCTGTTATTAATGAGCGAATTCGCAGCATTTTGTTATGCTACCCACACGAAGGAACTTTAGTCGAAACTTGGGTACGCTCGTGTGTAGCAATGTTTTATTATCGTGATTCAACTAATGTTTCTTCGTGTATGGCCAGCATTAAATCCAGTATCAATTTGAGAATGCCATACTGAACAAGAAATAGGGAATGAAAATTTGCCGAGTTTTGTGAATTGACAAGAAATAGGGAATGAAAATTTGACGAGTTTTGTGAATTGAATTAAATTGTAAGTGGTGCATTTAGAATTGTTCGCTCAAATATTGTTTATTTTTGAGCGAACAATTCAAACCAAATATTCAAACTAAAAACAAAAACAATTTTTTTCTAAGATACATAAATAAGATAATATTAACTAATATTCTATTACAAAACTTAATTTTTTTATTGGGAATTTTTCAGTTTTGGCCATTTTTGAATTATCAAATGGGTCAAATTTAAACGGCATCACGAATTTCCACTCTAAACCGAATTTCTGAATCTCAACCTGTTTTCTTTCAGTGTAAATAAAACCTACCACTTAACAGCACTATTAAACATATTACACCACTAGTAATATATTAAACTAAATATAGTTATCTCTTTTTATACACTATACTTCCCTAAGAACAAAAGAGACAACACGATCCACCTAACGAAATACAAGAGGCAAAGTATACCACGAAAAAAAAATATGATCGTACATGAAAGCGAAATTTAACCACACATCTTTTCAGTTTTATTTTTTAACTCTCTGGGATCGGTTGTCATAACGTAAATAAGAAAAAAGCACTGGTTTTATTCACTTGAATCAAGTAAAGGAATAATTTCAACAAAGTTGTATAAACAAAATAGCAAGCAATTTATGTATTAATTACAATACTAAACAAAACATAAATTTAAAGCAAAAAATAAGTATGTGAAGTGGAATTTGGAAACAAAAGACAACAAAAAAAAACTGTATTGAAATAGAAAACAGAAAGAAAAGAAAAATTGTAAAACTGGAGTAAAATTTAGTGAATGTTGAGCAAAAAAAAAAATACACCCACTAAGAAAACGCGGCAGTGATTACAGAATATTTTAAATATAGAAACTTTTTAATTTCTTTTAAGTAATTCATTAAAGTAAAATTATTTTTTGGAAGTGAATTTCTTTTATGACATTTTTCCTTCTCTCCTATTCGTCTTTCTTTTTGCAGCTTGTTTGTATTCGTAGTAATACGTAATGTTAAAAAGAGATGAAATGTACGCATGCTGTTACATCCCCTCTAAATGTGATCATTTTGAATTTTTTTAAATCCTATAATGGAAAAAGGATATTTGAAAAAATTTAATTGTGAATAAATAATAATAATAAAAATTAAAAAAATACTAAAGATTTTACTCATAAAAATCTTTTTTTTTTAATTTGGAAAAACATCCTTTGCATATTTTATTTTACGGTATTTTTTGTACTTTTTTTTTCTTAAATTTTTTACATCAAGAATTTTGTTTTGATTCTTTTTTTTACATGTACATCTTATTTTCTCTTTCTACTTTATTTGCTCTCACTCTCTACGGCACATTCGTTTTTATGTTGTATTTTTGTTGTTTTCTTCTTGTGTATATATTTATAAAGTGGATTAATCATTTTACAATTAAATTTTCTTCAATATTAAATCAATTTTTATTTTTAGATCGTTTCTTTTTTTAATTTTTTTTCACCATTTCGATTTTTCAAAATCCCTTTTTTAATTCCATTCTGAAACGTATTTTCTTTAAGAAAATGATGTTTAGTGGGTGTAATCGGTGTTGTGCTTCTAAAAATCATTTCAATACAAGTTTTTACTTTGTATAATTTTTTTTTTTTTTAAAACTCGTTTAATTAAAAAAGAACTATAAATTCAATAATAAAAAAAAAAAAAACAAAAAACTAATATGATTTCTTTATTAGAATTCTAGCAAATAATAAAATTAACTACAACAATTTATCTACAAAACGTGTTTTGAAAACAAAAAGTGTTTAAGAATTATAAATTTTGATAACTAATATTTTCTTTAGATAATCAAGTATTGTGCAATAATTATAAATTAAAAAAACATTTAACTAGAAACTAATAATAAGTTTCTATTACTTTGTTTAATCAAAAAATCAACTCTCTTAACAAATCACTTTGCAAAATCGTTTCAAACGATTTTCCCAGCCTATAAATTTTCCTTTTGCAAATTTCTTTAAAAACAAATTCAAAATTTTTGTCACAATGAGTGTGTGTGAAAATAACAACTCTGTTGTTCATCAGCAACAACAAGCTCCGCCACAGATTCATCATCAACCGGCTCCGCAGCAGCAACAACATCAAACTCAACAGCAAAGTACACAAAGTATTGCTGATTATTTGGCTCAGCTACTTAAAGATCGTAAACAATTGGCTGCATTCCCAAATGTTTTCAATCATGTCGAACGTTTACTTGATGAAGGTAAGTGTACCACAAAAAAAAAAAAAAAAAAAAATATAGAAAGAAAAACTGAATTTTAAAATATTTAAATATAGGCGGTGTATATATACCATACATATATATTTTTGCATTTTTTGTAATTTTCATCTGTGTATAATAGAGTTGGCCGAAATTCAAAAAATTTCGGTTTAGATGTGCAAACTTTATATCTCAATAAAAATTTCTTATAATTTATTTAAGGTTTTCAAATCAGTGCTTCTAATGCCAACTTCGAAATCTTCTTGAACTTGAATTTGTTGGAAAAATTACATCTTTTATGTGCAGCATTCATTTTAACTTTTCTTGTGTTTTAATTCGTTCCACAAGCGTTTTCCAAATCTAAAATATAACGGAGAGGTAGTTTTGCATTTTGTTTCTAAAGTGATAATGACTTTTTAATGATTTGATGATTCTTGAACCCAATGAGCTCACGATCTTTTTTGTCCTTGAGTATCTCTTTAAAATAACATTTCGCTAAGTATGCACTTAATTTTTTTCGTTAAAAATTTCAGATTTTTTTCTTTCTATTTGATGGCTATCTGGTAACGACTTAAACAATTTGCAAACAAATCAATTCCAAGTTCTGTAAATACATTAACGGTGTGTGTGCCAAATTTATAGTTGAGCAATATAATGGAGGACATCTTAACATTTTTATTTTCACCAAATAATTTGAATCAGATCCAATTATATCCTGAAATTAGTTCAAAATAATTGGATCAAATGAAATAAAATTAGGTATAAAAATATATACTTTGATATTACAGAATATATTTAGATGTTGGCGGTAATTTTTTAGCAACACTATTATTGGCAGCTCAGCTGTTTTCGAGTAACATGTAACTGTTAAACATGTTCAGTTTGGTCTATAATTTAACCATAAATCGACTTACAAACGAACTACACTTGCAGATTATTGAATTTTATTATAAAAATTCATGCTTAAGAAAGTGCATCGTGCACTTCTTCCATTTTTTGATTAGTTTAGCGACCTTCTGAGACAGCTATTCGGAATGTTGTGACTAAATTTAGTACCAAATTTACATTATTGAACATTAAACCACCAACACATACGTAGAGTGCGGACTTAGGAAAATATTGCAGCTGTATCCGCCAGTGTTGTTGATGTTCGCAAAAATTGGGACTCTGACAAGACGGTGCCACATGTCACACATCACTCAAAACAATGACCCAATTGATAGGCGAGTTCGGTGAATAGTTTACTTCACGTGTGGGGCCGATATCTCTCATACATATCGCACCCACCGAAGTAAAATAACATAACAGGGCTATGAACTGAAATGCTTCATCAATTCCGCCAACTCTTCGTCAGATTGCTGGCAACAACGGTTCTAAGAATTATCATCTTGAGCAATTACGGTTTTGCCATATTTGAAGCCCTTCTCCTTTCATCTTTTCTCTATCTCCTTTCCAAAGAAAGCAACACATTAATAAGTAGGAAGAATTTCCTGAGTGCTGCTTCTCTTCAAAAAAAAAAAAAATGGCTGCCTAGATTGTGCATTTGAATATGGTTGTACTAACCAAATATATTTCTTTCAGCATCCGAAATAAGCTTCACAATTCAGAACTAGAAATATTTGTTAAATCTAGCGACTTAAAAATACTACTGTAGAGATTTTTAAAAACATTTTACTTGGTCCGATTTTCTTAAACCAATTTGTTCCGACTTTGAGTGTAAAATTTATGAAAAAGACCGAAGTAAAGCAAAGAATTTATCTATAATATCTGCAAAATAGGAAACCGACCAAATATCTTCGCCTATAAAATTTTACTAGAACTTTAATGACCTCAAATCGTAAATAAAATTTTAAAAATGATAATTTTATTTCTTATTTAATAAGAAGGACATTGTCATAATTTACCGAAAATGCCCATTTATATTAAAAACTAGTACATTTAGAAAAAAAATCAAAAATATCGGACATATACCGAACGACTTAGAATCTGTTTCTGAGCCGATTTATTCTTTCCGTCTGTTCATCTCAGGTCTCAATTCCTAATTTTCTCATAAATAGATCTAACATCAGGTGAAGTCGAAATGTCTTCTTAGAAAAAATATTAATACAAGTTTTTTTAATCCATATAAATATTGGATCTTGTTGACCTTTAACCAGACTGGTGTAGTCGGCATTCCTTGTTAAATTTGCTGTTCTTTTTTTTATTCCTTTTTTTTGTATTACAAAGTGCATTTTAAATCTGACAACACATTTTTTTATATAAACAAACGTTTATGGTTTTTTGGGTAGAAATATTTTAATGTTTTAATTTGTATGCAAGACCATTCATTCTATTCAACCATATTATATGTTCGTTAATATTATTAATAAAAATCATAATAAGAATAAAAATCATTTACTTACCATATAAATTCATACGCTATAAGCTAAAGCATTAAAGTGGACAGAAATGCTTGAAAATACTTTAAAATCATGAAACTGAAAGACTTGTAATTTTCAGTTCATTTTTTTCTTACAATTTGTATTTGATCAATCTAAAGACTTTTTTTTCTTTCGAATCGAATTTTTTATATACAAATATTAGGTCTGTACGAGGTAATTTTGGGTAACGCCTGGTAAAATGAGAGTAAGCAAAAAATTCTCTTACAAAACCATAAAAATGCCCAAAATACTGCGAACGCACAAAATCACTTTTCATACCCAAAAATAAACGTAAAATTTATTCATATTAAAAAACAGCTTAATTAATAAATATATTTGAAATGGCAAATATCTATTTAACTTTTCAAATGTATTTTGCATTATTAAGAAGGAAAAAGTCTTTATAGTAAATTTTTATTTAACTTTAATTTTTTTCAAGAATGCAAAACATCTAATTTATTAGCAACAGCTGATGATTTGACAATTTTACCATTTTACCCAAACAAAAAGTACGGGTAAGTTCTGGTAAAATGAGAAACACAATTACTCTCTCATGAACGCTCTCATTTACCCAATTTTTGTTACAAGAAACGCTTTCTGGTAAGATTGGGTTCCGGCGGGCACCCGCGGTATCGTATTTCGAACACACCTATAATTGTGTGTGTATAATTATGTGTTAAGAGTATATATCAGTTTGTTATTTCTATTGTAACACATCGAAATATAGGTCTAAGACTCTATAAAATATTTAAATATCTGTCCATGTCCGTGTGTCAACCCCAAGCGGGAAAGCTTGTTACTTAAATTCTTTGTTTGAAAAGCGGTTAAGCATCAAAAAGTTTATAAATGTAAATGGTGAAAGGTACCTCTATTTTATTTTAGTATAATTTCATATTCCAGTCTAATGAATAAAAAACTTTGCCATATTTTTTAAAAGACGCCTAGAGGTGACTAATATTTTATATTCACCTCAGAAACCATTTTTCACCTCGACAAGGTTTTCCCAATGTAATATTTTTCCTTTTATCTCGGGGAGGGCATAAAATGCATTTGCTTGTTTGATTTATTTTAAATAAAAATTAGTAAAAACAATAAATTTATAAAATAAATAAATTAATAATAAATAAATTAATAATAAATAATAAATTAACAAATAAAACAATAAAAATTCCAAAACATATATTTTTTGTTAACAAAATTATAATGATTCTGTGAAAATGTGGCAACATTAGTAACAAAAAAAAAATGAGAATAAAAAGTTCGGGTGAGAAAATAAAATAGTGCATTTTACGCCTTACTACCAACCTACACTTCACTTTCTAACGCCAACGCGAGTGTAAAAAATCGAATTGGTGTTACCAAACGTCAATTACGGTATAATATTGATGTCAAATTACAAATTGTGTGTTTTTTTAAATAGTTTGAAAAAAAAAAATCAAGTGATGATTTTGACATCTCAAGTGATTAATTTTTTAGCACAGTGGTTTAGGAAATTCTAATTCTGTTTTAACGCGGGCAATCATTTACTTTACTCAAGTGATTTACAAAATCGATTTTTTTAAAAAATGATGTGAAGTGAAGCGTTACGTTTTGCAAAATAAGGGCATGAGTTTTTACTCTCTCGGAAACAAATTGTCAAATTGTAAGTAAAAAATTGGGACCTTTGTAATGGGCTTATTCTCTATTAAGGAAAGTACTCTAAACTAAATGCCCCGATTTTAAAGAAATTTGCATATGTAAACGAAAAAATTATCCAAGATCGGCCTGCCTCGGCTTTTGGGCCACATTGGCATTTTAAGAGATTTAAGAGATTTTTAAGTTATTTTTAACTTTTATTTAATCTCTTTTGGTAATAACTAATTTATTTTTTGAACTTAAGGTATTCTATTTATAAAAAGTATTATTATTTTCAGGAAAAATAATTGTTAAGTTAAATGAATCACATGCTGCAAGTGGGGAAAGGATTTTTCAGGAATTTACTGGCAACTTTTTTGGTACCTTCTGTGCTTTTTTAAATATAAATACGCTGTAGTAAAAACTCAACTTTGGGTACTTTATGCTGGTATTGATGTGAAATTCACGTATATTATTACTTAATAAATTTCATATTTGTTGTTAAATTTTAAAATTACTTGACAACCCTATGCTGAAATATATGTATGTACGACAAATATATTATTGTTACAGAAATTTCTGAAATTTGATCAATAGTAAATTCTTAGACAGCTGGAAAAATCTAGTGTAGTAATAGCTGGAAATAACTAGAATACCTGACTACTCATATAAATACGGGTACTTGGCCAGTTGATAATAAAACGCTTAGTGTTAAGAACTAAAGTGTGGCTAACGTTTAGTCTATTTACATCGTGTGTATAAAGTGTGCTATTATCGTGTTTTCTGTAATTTTAGTGCCTGTTATAAATAAATAGTGCTATAAATAATTTCAAATTGTGTTTATTATTTGCAATATATAAAGAACTCGATTTATTTAAAAGGTAAATAAATCAACGATTTTATAAAGGGTAAAATCGTAACATTATTTTAATGCAGTTTTTATATAGAATTGCGAAACTTTCTTAATTTGCTCCCTTATATTTCAACCTCTAGATGCCCTCTAGATTGGAGTGTTTTGATTGGGGAACTTTCCTTATAAGTTATGAATTGGTGTATAACTACATCTTATCTGCAATGTTAGAATAATCAATTGTTCAAATTTCGGCCCAGTCTTTTGTACTTACTCCTCCTGCATATTGCAAATTTATTAAAGCAGACAAAAAGAATTTTATACAATATTTTTCTGAAATACCGGCATTTAAACATTTTTCTTCTTACACGACATCAACGTATACAAAAAAAGTAAACGAAAAATTACTTAAACAGCTAAAAAAAGAAAAGCATTTTATTATATGACGATCAATTTTCAGTTCATTCCACCTTCTTTAGAACAAGTATTTTTAAACTACTTAATTAGGGATGAACTTATAAAAAAAATCTTTGAAAAAAATTCTATAGTCAAAATGATTTGTTTTGATCAAAAGTTTTCAGAAATTATTAAAATTTGACTAAACTTAAATTAGTTTTTACTATTTAATATAACTTGACCGTTTTAGGTCCACTATTATTTTTAATTATAAAATAAGTGCCACCTTTATTGTTGGTACTCCTCTTGTTGCATTTGTTTAAAATATCCACATATTATTCTACTTGCATTTCCTTATTCCTACTGCTTCTTCTTGTTTGTATATCTTTAATATCATCTCTTCTCTTCTTTCTTTAATTAAGGGCTGACTGTGCTGAGTGCACCTTACAATTTAAAAATGTAGTTTCTTCAATGTTTGTTTATTTTTTCTCTACGTGTAAAAGAATCTCTTATACAATTTTTTTTTTACAAATCTGGAGTTTGGTTTATACAAAGTTATTTTATTTTTTCATTCTTGGGATGCTGTTGTTCTTGTAATGTAATTCTTGTTTTTCTTGACTGGGTATGGGGTAGACAAAAAAAAAAAAGAAAAGTTTTCAAAAAATGTGTAGACTTTTTGCTGCTATCTTATGTTTGTTTCTATTTATTTTACGATAAAATATTACTACTAAAAAAAGAATTAAAGAATTGTCTTTAAGGTGGGGAGTGAGGGAGGGAGGCACATGAAAGGTGGGTTACTAACTCAACTTATATTCTGCTAAGTAGTCACTACGTAGACTGCAGAGTTTTAAATGAAATTTATATTTGCATGAATATCGGTGGTGGGGGGTATACACATGAAAAACAACGAAAACAACAAGAGGATGCTTATTGTTATCTTTTACTGTTTATATTTTGATAATCTTTAATGGTTTTTATAGTATATGCATATCTACCATTTATTTTAATACCAACATTTTTGTAACATAAACATAAAAAGTAGATTTTTTCTAGAAATTAATATGTTTTTCTTTTTTTAAAATAATTTAATAAAAACCCTGCGGGGATAAAAGGGGTTAGTTGGGAATTGGGACTAGTCTCGTGATAGGTGAAAATTAGATCGGTTCCGAAAATACATATCACGAGATAGGTGAAATGAGGACCTGTTGTGTGACATTTTTTTTTGGGCCAGCCCTGTGATATGTCACAGAGGGTAATTGACCCCTTCCTAGGACAAGGCCATGTTAAAGTAACCGGTCTCTTATATAAAAAAATCGGTCCCGTGACCTATCCCTATCGGTCACTACCAAAAAAGAACTCCCTTTTATTTTATTTCGATTGAGCGTCCTGAAGTCCCCGGCCTGACACATAGATGTCGCTACTAGACCTAAATCGATATGATTTTTAGTTAGCCCTAACCTTCAAAAGACACGTGTATAAATTTGACAGCTGTCGGATTATTAGTTTGTGAATTAACTGTGAAGTCAAGCAACTTTTGTTATTGTGAAAAAAATCGATAAAAAGGAATTTCGCTTGTTGATAAAATATTGCTTTTTGTAAGGGAAAAAATACAGTTAAAGCAAAAACTAGGCTTGATGACGAGTTTCCGGACACTGCCCCAGGAAAATTAACCATCAAGGATTGGTATGCTAAGTTTAGACGTGGTGAAATGAGCACCGAAGACGGTGAACGCAGTGGACGCCCAAAAGAGGATGTTACGGACGAAAACATCAAAAAAATCCACAAAATCATTTAGAATGACCGTAAATTGAATGAAATACCACGTACTCTAAATATATAAACTGAACGTGTACATCATATTATTCACGAATATTTGGGTATGAGAAAGCTCTGTGCAAAGTGGGTGCCGCGCGAGCTCACTGTTGACCAAAACAAGTCAATGAAAACGAAGGAGAAAATCTATGAATTGGGCTTCGAATTGCTTCCGCATCCACCGTATTCTCCAGATCTGGCCCCCAGCGACTATTTCCTGTTCTTAGAACTCAAAAGAAAGCTCGCTGGGAAGAAATTTTTGTCGAATGAAGAGGTGATCGCCGAAACTGAGGCCTATTTTGAAGCAAAGGACAAATCGTACTACAAAAATGGTATCGAAGAGTTGAAGGGAACTATGTTAAATAAAAAAAAAACTAATTTTGCCAAAAAAAAAAAATGTGTTTTAGTATGGTAGGCCGGGGACTTTTCAATTGACCTGTTATACACAAAAAAGTTCAAAAATTTTTTTTAAATAAAAGTGTTGCATATTTTTTGATATTTTGTATGATATTTTGCTAGATTAAGGTAAATTTTTTAAATAAAAATCCTAGTTTAAATAGAAAATATATTGGGTATACAAGTTAACAATGACGATTTTGACAACAGATGGCATAACTATTACATATGGTTTGTGTCAATAATAAAAAATATGGTATTTTGGAGAGTATACATCTGGCATTATAATTCAGTATTCGATAGACGCCAAAGTGTAAACACACATTTTTTTCTATCGCTTTAATGTCAAACTTTGTGCCTAAAAAAGAGGTTTTGCGGCGAAGTCTGATAACTTTTTTTCATTTGATTGTTGGTAGAAGCTTAAGCTCAACATGCACCAACTCAAAAAACTTGTGAACGATGGCTTGCGCGATTCAAAAGTGGTGATTTAGACACAGAAGACAAGGAGAGACCTGGCCAGCGAAAAATGTATCAATTCATTTTGTTATTATAATAAATGCATTTTTTAAGCAAAAAAACTCGATATCATTAACTTGTATTCCCAATAAATAATTAAAAGCAGTATGATGGAAATATCCATCAACATGCAAAGTCACATGTTTAGCTCAGTACTAAATAAATAAATAAAAAAATATCAATTAAAAAAAATATCAATGATTCTACACGTTTGTTCTAACTACAACAAACAGCGGAACTTTTAGCGAAATTGATAGTAATGTTTGTTCTGTTTTTTGACAGCTGTGCTCCAATTTATTCAATAGTCATGCAAAATGTTGCCAGTAACAAACAATCAAATTTGGATTTGTTTTGTTCAATAAATGTTAAGATGGAAATTTCCATCATCATGCAAATATGGGTTTAAACCGCAAGCAAAGCATAGGGGTAGTAAAATCTACTTTTGACCAGCGAAATTAAAAGCAAAGAGGAGGCCCATAGAGACAATTTATTTTATGGCATAATTATTAGGGCGCAGATAACGAAAATCAAAACAAACACAAAATAGTTTCAATGGAAACTGTATTTTTTTCAAAGATTTAAGGGGGGAAAGGCTCAAAAAAGCGTACTTTTACAGATTTTTTTTTTTAAATATATCATAAAATATTTTATTCCAACAATCAAAGATACATATTTAACAAGTAAATTGTCAAATTTTTATTTAAAAATTTTTAAAATTTTTCAATTGGGACTTCATTTTCCTAGACCTCTTAAAAAAATATTTTATCAGCGAAGTAAAAAATCCAATTTTTTTCTGTTGTTTTAAAGCTCGTGGTTGAATGAAAGAAAATTAAATTAGAATTTTTGGCGGAGTTAAAAATAAAATGTACTATTTTTGGGTTACATCGTCACCATGTATAAAATAAGTTCGGATAAAAAATTCTTAGTTCAAGCGCAAAGTAATGTTATTTTAAAGGAGTGAGCAAAATTTTAACAAGATCGGTTCATAACTTTTTGAAAAATAATGACTACCGATTTAAAAGAAAAGCTTCGAGGCAAACGCGATTAAAGTTTAAAAAAAAACTGTTTTTTTTTTTAATCATGTAAGATTCAGAATCAACGATTGCGCCACCATAAAGTAAAGATCCTGGTGCAGTTCGAATTTTTATAATCTGGAATTTTGATTGTAATTTGTGAATCTGCCCTCGTATTGAACACTTTAATATTTTCCACTACTATATAATTATGTATATAAAATCTCTTCATAATCTTCAAATAGTGTTAACAAAACAAGTACATATTTGGAACAATATAAATTTATTGTATGAATTGCTGCATGCACATACATACATACGTAAGTTGACGACGATACACACCAGATCCTCCTAACATATGAAATCTGAGATGATTTTGTATAAAGTCACAATACGTTTGACCAACTTAAAAATAAAAAAAAAAAAAATTAAATCAAATCAAATCATATAACGTGATAAATTTTTGCATTTCAAGTTTTTTGATATTTTGTTTATATTCAAGAAAGGTAAGCATAACAAAAATGCGATTAATAAAATATAAAAAAACACACAAAAAACTTACAAAAAATAAAACTAAAAGAAATAAGTCAAGTACAAACTCGTTCAAAATTTGCATAAAAAGTAGAAGAAATTAAAATGTCGAACATCAGGAAGGTAATTTAAAGTGTTTCTGAACATTTGTATTGGCAAAACTTGATTTATTAATTTTAAATTTTTAATGAAAATATTTACTATCAAACTTTTTGTATGCACCAAACGATATTAACCCGCTAATTCTCTTTTTTCGGATATCGACAATATTTATACTTAAGAAATATTAAAATTTTGATTTAACGCTTTATTTAGGCGATATAGCACAATAAAGGTTGAAGACGAATTAAGAAATCCAATAATCAAATAGTTTCGATTTTTGCTATTAATAACACTATCAGTAAATTAGAATTCAATACCGAAAATTGTTGATCTAGTATTATTATTTTAGAAGTTACAGCGATTTTCGCTTTATGAAATTTGCGAAATTTAGCGAAATTTCCACTAGACATTATTAAATTTTACCGAAATTGATTTCACTTACTACAAAGTATTAGCTGTGCTTAATTTCAAATAAATCTGTTACCTGGTTTTTGAGTTAGAAGGATGTTTGCAAAACATGTCCTGGCGGTGTCTTGTGTGTCCTGGAGCAAAAATAGTAACTTATTTTGCAAGTAGAGTCTCTCAAATTCCTTTGTTATTTTCAATAATGTATGTCAATATATTTTTTGGCGATTTTTTAATTTTTTTTCTGTTTTAAAAAGTATTTTTTTTTCAAATCTACGAAATTTTGACTTTACATCCATTGACTGAAATGCAAACATTTTGGTTTTTGTTTTTGGGAGCGAAATAACAGCACACATTAATTTGTTTTTGTAAATTAACATTAAAAAAATGTTTGCATTTCTGTCAAATGGTCATAACTTTGGAACGGTAAGACCTCTGGGCTTCTAAAGGAAGCAATCTTTTAAAGAAAAAAAAAATATAAATTACCTTCCATTTGGCTGAGCAAATTGAGGTTATGTGCACATTCTTATGTCTTTTTTCCAATTTTTTTTTATAAAAGCTCTGTATCTCGGCGATTTCACTTTTTTTAATTTTTCTTTATTGATTCTGAAAGGTCTCCTAAAGACCTTTCCAACAAGCCCAAAAAAAGAAAATCCGACCACTAGTTCAGAAGTTAGCAATTCTCCAATACTACCCTCCGACCACCAATCCGAAAATTTTTAAACCGCTGGACATATTTTCATGATATGAGCCAAGGAATACGCTGGTAAAATTCGTCGGGTCGTGACTGAATCACCCTGTATATATTTTACCATAAAAAAGTATTTAAAGTACTTTACACTCATAGTATAAATATTATCCCACTTTCGGAGGACTTCTGCTTTGTGAAGACACTGCTTTTAACAAGCTTTATGCTATACATTTTTATCTTTAAATTGAATTGAATTATACTAAACTCATGTATTTAAAATATAAATTAAATTTCACTAGCAAAAAGGTAAACAAATTAAAAAAATGTACTGCAGGATATCCTGAAACGTAATAAATTGTGACAAAATAAAATCCTTTTCATAGTTAATTAATGGTTTTCCTCCAGAGAAATACAAAAATGGACGTTCTAAGTGACACACAGCCAGCTATGGTTAAGGAACACTGGGGGTCTTTTGTCTTCTTAAATTAACTAATTTAAGGAAATTGTTGCAAAAATGCAAAATATCATAGTTACATTTCTTGTTATTATTGGAAAAAGGTCATAAGTATATTTCATGGCATTTTTAGCTTAAACTTTAATTGACATATAAAAATTTTGACTTTTTTTATTATTAACTGAAAAAAGGTTTTAGAGCCTTCGATACATATAGGAGCAACGTTAATTATAGAAAAGACATTATGCCGTAATGCTGTAATGTAAAAAATTGTGCATGATTGTAATTTTTGTTTTGTGATCGTGCTTGAGTCAAAAATTGCTCAAAAGTAGCTTAAAATATATTTTAAAATTTTGTTAGCAAAAGGTACAAAATTTTAAAATATATTTTCAGCTACTTTTAAGCGATTTTTGACTCTAGCTCAAGCGTGATAATTTTTTTTAATGGATAATTTTTTCTAAAATTGGGAAAACTAACTAGTTTGTTTTAAATTTTTTTTTTGTTTTTGGAAAATAATATTGAAAATAAGTTAAACGTTTTCCAACAAAAACTAAATTTTTCCTCGATTTAAGAAAAAGTTACTAAAGTTTTTTAATTTATCTGAAGAAATTTCCTATACCTAAGTTTATTATTTCCCAAAAATTATAAAACTTTTACTTTAAAAAAATAATATTTTATTAAAATTAATCTGAACTAAGTTACCTGAAAATTTTCCCTAGAAATAGTTCATCAGTTTCTAAAATCAAATAATAAATAATAAAATTGATAACGTTTTGTTTTTAATTGCCTGAACTAATTTTTAGAAATCAATTCTTTTAAATTAGAAAGTGGTAGTCATAAAAACTGAACTTAGAAATAGCTTACTAAAATTTAGTTAATTAAAAGTTCTCGTTTAAAGTTAGCCACATTTTTGAACTAAATGGGTGAAATTATGATCTATTTTTTTTAATTAATTTTTTTTATTATATTTTAGTATGCAAGTTTCTTAAAATTAGGCTGTTTTATTTAAAAATTGATAAATTTTTATTTAATTTACTTGTTTTTTTCCCTAAAATCAAGAAATATTACTTAGGAAAGATATGAACTATTTCTGAGTATATAAATTATCTTGTTTTTACTCAAACATAGGAATTTTTAAACTATTTTAAAGAAAATTTTGGATTAATGTTTAGTTCATATCAAGTAATTGCTTTATTAAAAAAATATTATTTAACCAAAAACTACTTAATTCTTAAGCTTCAACAATTTTCGCCAACTCCCTATCAAATGGCGAGCAACAACTGTTCTTAGATTTATTATCTCGAGCAATTACAGCGTTGCCATATTTGAAGTCTATCATCTTTTACCAACTTTCATCTCTCCTCCATCCCCTTTCCAAAGAGAGCAACACATTACGAGTAATAAGTAGAAAGAATTTCCTGAGTCTTTCTTCTCTTAAAAAAAATTCTGACAAGCTCTTTTTTGCAGTCATTAGAGGGTTAAATCACTTTGAAATGCAAAACATGAGCGAAAAATAAAGTTTTTTTTACTGTGCGGGACAAATGTAAACTAAAAAGATCTTTGACATTTTACTAAATTCCGAAAATTAATCAAACATAGTGTAAACACTAAATAATATGAGTCACATTAAGTAGCAAAATATTAAGATTTTATTGGTGTGATGATGGTGAATGTAGGTGATAGTCACAGAAATAGTCAAATTTTATGCCAGTCAGTATTAATAGAAACAAGAAATAAAGCTCTAGTTTAATCAAAAACAAATTTTAAATAAAAACAAAAATTTAACAAAAAAAAAAAAATTAACCCATTAACTGACTAAAATTGTACAGGTAAAATATAGAGTAAAAATATGCTTATAGGTGGGTTACAAAATTCTTTGTTTATGGGGCAAACAAAAATAAAACAGATTTTAAAAAGCAAAACAAGGGACAAGAAGGGATCCAATTTGTTTTTTAACATAATTATTATTAAGGTCATAGATCACAAAATTTGCGAATAATAAATGTATGAGCGACAAAGGGTTAAACAAATAAGTAACAACAACAAAACATGAAATAATTCATGGTCAATATTTAAAGTTGAATTATTTTGTTTTTTTTTTTGTTTTTTTGGTTTGTTTCAATATTTTTAGGTAAAACAAAAAGTAGAAGTAACAAAAATCCATTAAAATCTATAAACAACAACAAAATGAAAAAAAACTTTAATCTTTTTTTTTTTTTTTTTTGCAAACAATCAACAATTGAAAAGAGAAAGTTTGAATTTAAACACTTTAAAGTTATTAGTTAAAAGTACATACTGCCAACACCAATTCAAACTTAACAAAAGTAGGTTTGTAAACTTTAAAAGGGAACAAACTTAAAGAAACTAGAAATTAAAACTTGATAACAAAAATAAAACAATAAAAAAAATACAAACATTTTTTTTTCAACAGTAAATGAGCTATTTTTACATAAAGAAAGCTTCTTAAATGCCAAAGAATTTTTTTCTTTAAATTAATGCAAACAAATTTCTTAAGGTCGCTGTTAAGTTTATGTCAACACCAACAAATCTAGTAGAACAAGTTTTAATAAAAAATCGCTTAAGCAAATCTTAAACAAACTGGATTTTGTTTTTCTCATTGATTTTTATATAACAAAATTTATTTTTAAAATCAAATTTAAAAAAATGATTTAAATTATTTCTTTTGATATTTTTATAGCAACACTTCAAAAAGTCCTAAAGAACAAACAAAAATATTTGAAATATTTTGTCTAAAAATTGCATGTGCTGACCAGATGTGCCTGCCTACAACAGGCATTGAAATATTTCAATTCCTACACTTTGCACTATGGGGAATTTTTGGGTATTTTCTAGCCAAATTCTTAAATGACGAGATATCGATGCGAAATTTGGCAAGATTATTTGGCTAGAAGTTTTTAGAATCTGTATAAAAAAATGATTATAAGCATAACTCAAAAAACGCGAGATTTGAGTTAATGATGCAGAAATATGGGTCACACCATAATCTAAAACATATTTAAAAATGGTATTGTTATCTCTTTCTCTCACTGAGTTGCGACTAAAAGTGTTTTTTGCACTTTGCTCAGCTGTTTGGTTCAATTGAAAACTTTAAATGCCAGTCTTCTCACAAATGAGCGATATATCTTCTATATTTATAAATTTTCAACAATCAAACCTATCCCCCTTATATTGACACCATATATTCGTTTGGTCCTCCGATTTGCATAACTTTTTTTTTTGTATCCGATAGATGGCGCAGGGTCGATATATTCCCAAAATGTGAAATCATGGTCTGATTGGTTTCTTATTCAAAATATTTAGGTCTTTTATACTGGTACTTTTAAATAATTAGGTTACATATTATTTGTTACAAAATTAGTCATCAGATCCAAAACGCCTTTAAGTTGCCATCTTCTATTAAGTTGACCCAATTTGGGAAAACATTAAATCATATTTTATCTCTTTCATGAAATGTAATTTTTTTCGAAATTCCTTCGAAATAAAGAGTGTTTTTTGAAGTCCGATAGATTGTACATTGTACAAAAATAACACAAAAAATTAAACTTTAAACCGAACAAATGCTTTATTCGAAAGATTAATACATGACATTATCATTTGTAAATGATTTCGGGCATATGGCCACCGATGCTGTTCTTGACGAAGCGCATTCTGGACGTCCAATTTTTGGGCCACTTTTTTGAGCATTACTGGCCGTATGTCGCGAAAAACATGAACAATGTTGGCCTCCAAGGGGTCAATTGTTGCTGGTTTATGGGTATAAACCAGATACTTTACTTGGCCCTACAGGAAATAATCGAGTTGTGTCAAATCGCACGGTCTTAGAGGCCAATTGACAGGTCGACTTCTTGATACCAACTTATCGCCAAATTTGGATTTCAAGAAGTTGATTGCGGTCGCCAGGATCAATGTCATCCATATTTAAAAAAAATCGTTGATCATAGTGCGGTAACGATCTCCATTGACCATAACTCGAGCACCGGCTTTATTTTTAAAGAAATAAGGTCCAATGATGCCACCAGCGTGTAAACCGCATCAGGTCAACCTCTCGAAATCATCTTATCGCCAAATTTTGATTTCAAGAAGTTAATTGCGGTCGCCCGGATCAATGTCATCCATATTTAAAATAAAATCATTGATCATGGTGCGGTAACGATCTCCACTGACCGTAACTCGAGCACCGGCTTTATTTTTAAAGAAATAAGGTCCAATGATGCCACCAGCGTGTAAACCGCACCACACGGTGCATTTTTCTGGATGTTAATGGAGACTGTATGGTCTGTTGTGGATTGGTTTTACTCGATATGCGCTAATTTTGTTTATTAACAAACAAATAAAAATCGCTGAACACAATTTTGTCAAATTCCTTTATACCGAAAAATTAGAGTATGGAAATTTTTGCAAAAAATTTATAATCTAAAATTATTTAAATTTAAATAGTTTTTTTTCTTCAATTTATTAAAAAATATGTAAATTTAGATTTTAAAATTTTAAGTTTTACATAATATATTTATTTAGTCTATTGCTAATTGAAATTAATTTTAAAAGATTTTACAAAAGTATTTAAGGTATTTTGATATTGAATTTAAGTTTTGTCCTCTAAAATTTAAATTAAAAAAAAAAAATTATTTTTGACGCTTGCGTACTATCGGTAAAATGGTGGGTGTGCGATAGATTACAAAAAATTTACATTTTGGCCAACAATTCTCTATCAATTCCCCATAGTGCTTTGACTCAGGTAGTAAATTATATTTAAACGTTGTGTATTATAAATATTTTTGGTATTTAGAGATTTGTTCTGTATTTGTTTTTGTTTTTTTTCTTTAAAACCCTAACAAGTCATGGGCTGTGGCCCACCCGTTGTTTTATTTTCGTAACTACACTCAAAAAAAGTCCGACCGTGACAATTTATGTAGTCAACGATAAAAGTAATGTTTAACTGTAATTGTAGTCATTTTACTATGGGAAATGTAAAAAAATAACTATTTTCCCATGTAAAATAAAATTGAGCCATTAAGGATCTTTTTTTAAGCCAATTGGGAATGTTGAAAAATTTTTCAAAGTTTTCAAATTATTAGTAGAATGTTTTAGGGATCACAATTACTGAGCGGTTAAAAATGTTTTGGCAATTAGCGAAAATTTAACTCAAATATAACTAAAATTTTGTAGATTTAACAGTTATATTTTAGCTGCTTTTATCTCACAAATATTTAGCACTCATATCTGCTGATTTCTGAAGTTTTTTCTCCAAGCCCCTTTCCATTTATTTTTACTAGATTTGTTCAGCTATACACACAGGTTTATTTCTATGAGTGTAGTTATATCAAAGGCGCTTTGCGTATCTTCTTCACAAAAAGAAAGAATAAAATTTAAAGACGATAAGTGTTTATTTGCGCACGCCTCTTGACGCTTAATGGTTAGCAGTTCTGTCAGTTAGATAATTTTAAATATTAATAATAATGGTTTTACCAAGATAAAATTTTTAAGAAATTTACAAATTTCTAAATGTCAGTTGAATTATTGCATATTAATATTTCAATGATAAAAAATAAAAAATCCTGGGTTTTTAAATTCCCCAAAAAGCGGAATTGTTTTGTGGAATTCCTATGAGTTATTTGAGACTTTTCTTGATTTTCGGAATCGTTTCATTTCGTCTTCCATTAAATTTCATTTTCCATGTTTAGTGTTTCAATTCCGTTTGTTTCCGTTTCAATCTGTTTCCGTTTCAATCTGCTCGTTCACCCTTTCAATTCGTTTTGTTTCTCGTGTTAAGTCTTACAATTCCACTCGTTCCCTGTTTTATTGCATATCGTTGCCAATGGAACAATGTTCTATTCTATTCCATTAAATTTCACTTTACATGGCTGCAAACCAGATTTGTGTCTATGGGTCAACAGGTGATTTAATAAACATAGGACACAGGGTGACTTATTTTTTTTCCAATTTTGTTGTTTTTCGAAAGAATCGATATACATACGAGGTCTTTCTTAGAATAACACAGCAATGCCGGTATAAACAGCAAAAAGTTAAATACCTTGGAAACTTCCATCTGTCTTATGAACACATGTTAAACTTCATTTCGATATGGCAACTCATTTGTATAGAAACAGCTGCTCAAAAACAAAAGACTCTTCAGTGATTTTTTTTTTATTATGGAAAAATTAGAAATTCGTATTGAAGTACGAATTTCTTGCTTACCCACCTTATTCTCCTGATTTAACTCTCTGTAACTTCAATCTGTTCCCAAATCTAAAAAAAAGCATTTTATCTCTAATGAAGATGCAATTGCAGCTGTAAACGAAAATTGTTTTAATTAAGGGATATAATTGCTAGAAAAGTGTTGGACCAAGTGTATTGAAGTTTCAGAACATTATATTAAAAAAAATTATAATATTTAAATTATATATGTTTTGTTTATATTTTTTCATTGTTAGGCTAAGAACATTTCAAATAACTCTCTACAAATATAAGTTTAGATGAATTCAACAAACAACAAACTTAAGAACTAAAAAAAAAATCAAGAAATGATAAATTTTTATTAAAACTTAAATAAAAATTTCTTCTCCTCTACTCGCCTCATTTACATTTGCATTCAAATCCCGGCATTTCGACTAAAATCGAGATTCCCCATACAATTGAAATCCTGCAAAACAATACGCTGGCTGGCAACGCTAGTTAACAGCTGTTAAATAAATAACCTCAAAATATGACAAAATAATGTAATAAAATAATTATCAAAAACATAATAAAAATAAATTTTAACACAATACATATCAAAAGAAGTGTTGCGGGGTTATAATTTTTACAGAAGAAATCAATGAAAAAAATCTTTGCAAATCACCCGTCTTCCTTCCAATAATAAATTGTGAAAACTTAATTTTACAATAGGTTCTACAAATTATTATTAGAAATATTTTTAATTTGACGTTATTTTTATGCTGTTTCTTTTACAAGAAACTGTGATTCTCAATTCGAAATCACGTTAACTGCAAATTCAAACGATGAACATTTCTGACGAGATTTTCCTTAAAATCTCTTGTGATTTAAAAATAAATGTAAACGCAACGAACTTTTCTAATATTTTACTTAAATTATAATTAATATTTTTTTTTCCTCTTACAAAAAAATCCAAAAATTTTGTAATATAACTGTAAATTTCAAAAAGAAATAATTCAATTATTTCAACATATGAGAAAAATATTTCAAAACTTTAAATTTAAAACAATAATTGGAAAAAATTTAAAAGAAAAATTAATTTTCGTTTATAATTTCTGACACATTTACAATTCTTACGATTTTGAAGACGACAAAATTCATATGGATTTGAAAACAACAAACCGGCAAAAATACAAATCAATAAAATCTCTACAAAAAATAAATAAAGTGATTCAACGTACTTTATAAAAATCAAAATGTGTTGAGTGAACAAAAATGTTTTAGTACATGTTTTTAAAAAACCCCCAAAAAAATAAAAAGAAATGTAAAAATATATTTACAAAACTTTTTATGATGAAACTGAAAAACAGATTTTTCATGTTTCAAATAGTAAAAAAAAATTAAAATAAAAAAAAGAAAATTAAAATAATAAAAAAAAAATTCTGTAAAAAAATACTGTAAAAGTATGATTTTATACGACAAAAAGTAATATTTTTCATACGAGGGTGTGCCAATAGGGTCGGAACTTTTTGAATGAAACACAGTTTTTTTTTTGCAAAAAATTATTTTTCAACATAATCTCCTTTTAGCTCAATACACTTAGTCCAACGTTTCTCCAATTTTTGTATTCCTACCAAAAAAGAGGGGTTTTCGAGGTCCATAAAATTGGCAGTTTTTTGATCAATAATTTCATCGTTGGAGCTAAATCTCTTTCCACCGAGCCAGTTCTTTAGGTTAGGAAATAGGAAATAGTCACTGGGGGCAAAATCCGGAGAATAAGGCTAATGAAGGGCAATTCGTAGTCTACTTCATGAATTTTTGCCATGGAAACTAAGCAAACGCGGCAGCCATCTTGCGGAAAGCTTTCTTATACCCATGTGATCGTTCAAAATTGAAACCACTGAACCATGTGAGATGCCTATGTCTTTCACAATCTATCGCACATTCAATCTGCGATCGGCCAACACCATATCGTGAATTTTTTGGGTGTAGAGACCTCAACTGGGCGTCTAGAACGTTGAAAGGCCACAACAAAAGTCAGTAAACTACTTTTTTACCATTGAAATCGATGGTGCAGAGTCCCCATAGTATTTATCAAGCTTTTCTTTGGTTTTTTTCGCAAAAAATAATGTTTAATGAGCAATCGAAATTCGCTTTTTTCCATTTTTAAAAAAATCCACGAGGTTGTATGTTTTGAACAGCTGTTAAACGCAAAGTAAGTGACGGAACTTGCTCCTAATTTGACAGTACATAGTCTATTAACAGGCGGTACTTGATGCGACCAGTGTTGCATTTCATATAACTACGAGGGAAGTTCGAAAAGTCACGGACTTATTGATCCGCCCTTGTATGAAACATGAGTTGAATGTTAAACTTTAATTTGTCAGTACCCTGCGGGAAAAGGAATTGTCCCAGGACACGTCGCATGACCGATTCATTGTGATAGGGACCGGTCACGGGACCGGGCTTGTCCTAGGAGGGGGTCAATTGCCCTCTGTGACATGTCACAGGACTGGTCTAAAAGGACATGTCGTGACTTTTAAACCGGTCATGTGATAGGTACTTTAGGAACCGGTCCTCTTTTCACCTATCTCGTGATATGTATTTTCGGAACCGTTTCAGTTTTCACATATCCCGGAACAGGTCCCAATTCCCAACTGACCCCTTTTTTCCCGCAGGGTACTTCTACTTAAAGTCTCTGCGTATTTTATCGCTCCTTGTAGTAGTAACCAGAATGAAAGTACTTCTTCTGATTTCCTTCGATCCTATAAATTATGCATTTTTGTTTGCATAATATTTACTTAAATATTTTTTTTGCATATTTTTAATATGATTCGTGTTTTTGCATATTTTTAATAAGTTTCTTTTTTTTTTTGCATATCATCATGATTTTGCATTTGTCTTATAAAATGCAGATTTTATGCATTTGTTTAAAATAAAAATCAGTTATTAAACATTGTTGTTTATAAGAATCAAGTTTAGATGTTCATATTTATTTTTTTTAGATGTTTCACTGTATCTTCAATTTTATACAAAAAAATGTGCATATTTGTTCTACATATTGATGCTTGAAATAAAATAATTTCTCTCATTTTTTGTGAGTGGATTTGGATTTTTACATTTTTTAAATGAAACATGCGTGGGTGTATATTTTAAAAATATTTTATGTATCTACGTATATAACATTAGCTGCTATACTCAAAATATTGTAGAATTTTAGACTCTTCTATAAATTTTGGCTGCAAGCATTAGTGCTTTAGAAAATATTATGTTTTGAGTTTTTAGAAAATGTTTAAATTTAGTTTTATAGTTTTTGTTTTTTTTTTCCCTAATCAAAAGACAAAATTTTCATCATAAAATTTATGTGATTATTTGACATTTATTCTATATCCATTTAGGGGGGGTATATATGATAACTCTCTAATTTATTGTACAAAATCTTGGAGGAAAAAAAAAGAAATCTGTGTAGGTAGAATTTTTCTTAATTTTCAATATTTTTGTTTAATTTTTTTATTTTATACAATTTTGTGTTGATATTGTGTGAAACATCAAAAAGAAGAAAACAACAACTAAATATTGACGCTACGTTTAGTAACATCATAAAATTTAAATTTTAATTGGCAAATGTATTGTTTCATATACGAGGGCAGATCAATAAGTCCGTGACTTTACGAACTTCCCTAGTTGTTATATAAAATGCAACACTGCTCCTATCAAGTACCACCTTTTAATAGACTACTGTCAAATTTTGAGCAAGTTCCGTCATTTACTTTGCGTTTAACAGCTGTTCCAAACATACAACCTCGTGGATTTTTTTAAAAATGGAAAAAAGTGAATTTCGATTGCTCATTAAACATTTCATTAAACATTTTCATTATAACTTTAGTTTCTTAAAATTGAGCCAAATTTTATATACTTCGCTAAATATAGCGTCTTAAAATTGGAAAGAATCATCAATATTTCATTATAGTGGTCTTATATAGGGTCCGCCAAATAACTTTTTTTAAAAAAAAAACTACTGAATATTTACTCAAATTTCTTTTTTATTTGAAAGTACAATCCTTCCGGTTAATAATGGAAAATAATTTCATTCAAATGGCTGCCTCGGCTGGCCATGCAGTAGCCTACACGATCGGTCCAATTTTTAAGCACATTATCGATTGTGTGCAGCTGTATTTTACCAATGGCTTCACGAATATTGTCCTTTAAAGCGTCAATTGTCTCTGGCTTGTCGGCGTAACACTTATCTTTGACGGCACCCTACAAATAATAGTCCAACGGTATCAAATGGCAGCTCCGAGGTGGCCAAACGACATCAGCTCTGCGGCTGATAATGCGATCTTCAAAAGCAGGGCGCAAAACATCGAGTGTAGCTTTGGCTGTGGGGCACGTAGCGCCATCCTGTTGAAACCAAATGTTGCCAATATCCTCCTCTTCAATTTTTGTGAACAAAAGTTTGTTCAACATGGCCCGATAACGATCGCCATTGACTGTAACGGCCACTCCTTGCTCATTTTCGAAGATTAATGGCCCAATTATGCCTCTGGACCAAAATCCGCACCAAGCAGTGACTCGTTTTGGGTGCATCGGCTTTTTAATGTATGCGTGCGGGTTTTCTGTGCCCCAAATGCGACAATTTTGCTTGTTTACATACCCGCCAAGATCAAAATGAGCTCTTCCAAAATCCGTAGGCAATTTTCGCACACATTCTGCAACATTACCATGATTTTCAAAGTAATGTCGCAATATTTTCCAGCGTTGTTCAAGCGTATACACACCATATTCGTTCAGCGGAAAGAAAAAACTAATTATCTGTCAAATCAGATATGAGCTAAGTGTTACCATTCACGAAATAAGCACTAGTTGAAAAAAAAAAACGTTAGATGGCGGACCCTATACATTCGAACGGCTTCAGTCACGAGAGTAATTTTGGTACAATTTTAAACATGATTAAAACAATAAATGTTGTTTCTCAATACTTTAATAATGGTAGACTTCGTAAACGTAAACGGAGAACTCTATGTATTAGAACTTTTCTATTTATTTTTTGTTTTTTGTGTTCTGTTTTTAACAGAATAATCCGCGAAGTTACGAAACGTACTTATTTTAATATTCTCTTCGTAAAGCTAACGGATCAGCTGATTCCCCTACGTTCACCATTACGTCAGAGTAATTTGGGCTTTAGTCAGACGCAAATGTATCTCTGCATAGCATATTTAATTAATGGGTTTAATAAGAATAGAAGATGTGTTGTAATTTTTTGTTTCATTCTTATGCATTTAATATATAAAGAGATACGTTTACGTTCGGCTAATTCATGCTTTTACAGGCTCCTTAGGTATTCAAAAAACTGACTTGAATTAAATTTGAAAGCAGCTGGTTGATTTTACGTTTTCAGTCAAATACATATTTTTTACAATTAAGAAAAAAGTAGTTCAGCTATTATAATGTTGGATTTTTTTAAAGAGGTTTTATTAGAATATATAAATTAAAATATAACAAAGTAAAAGTATTTTCTTGTAAAAAACCAACATCATAAACCCATTCATAAAATAAATGAATTATTTTTCAAAAATTAAAACTTATTTATAATATTTTGTAATGATTAAAATATGACATTTAAAAAATCTTAATAGACTTAAAGGGCTCATTTAGCCATACGTAACGTGAGGAATCTTCATATGGTTGTCTCTTTTTAACTCTTGAAGTTAGATTGAATCAGCTGATTCGTCACGTTACGTATAGCTAATTTTATCTTTATTTTTACTTCTCTTCTATTGTTTCTTGTCAAGAAATTTAATTAAAAAATACAGAAAAGTTGTTTTCAATTACTTAAAATAATACTGATAATATTTCTATCATTGACAACTGATTTTAAATAATATTGCATAATATTTTTTTTTTTGGAATTTTGATTAATCTTTTTTTTTCTTGTATTAAAAACTGCATTTGTTGCAAACATTATTTAATAACTGGAATGTATTAATTAAAGTAGGCAATTGATAAAAAAAAAAAGAAAACAAAATTATCATGTCAACTGGTTTTTAGTCTTAGAATTATAAACAGAAAAAATCAATTAAATTAAATATTTTTTTTTAAATGAACAAACACTATAGTAAATTTCCATTAAAATGTTTAAAGTACGACACTGATCTTGTTGATTTCTAAAGATCGCATAACATGCATAATTCATACACAAAAAAAAAAGAATTAACAATATTGTTCAAATATTTTTATTAATATTTTATTTACAAATAATATAACTTTATTTGATCTTATTTTAATATTAATTTTCAATTTTTTTAAGCTAAAGATCTTTTTTTTATAAAATTTCTTATTTTATTTTCTATATTTCGCTAACAATTTGTTAGCATCTTCAGGAAAACCAAAATTTTAATATTTATAAAAAGTTGACAAACAAAAAAATATTTAACATTTAAATATAAATTAAATTAAAAAAAAAAAAAAAACATATGTCCCTGGATTATCAGAGAGATTGGCGAGATCTAACATCTTTGATAAGGAGAAATATGGAATAGCTCATCGTAATGTTAATACATTAGGGAAATTATTAAGTAAGACTAAAGATAGAATTGATAAGTGGGATATGTCAAATTTAGTTTACAAGATACCTTGTCAGGGAAATGATCAGGAAAATTGTGATAAAGTATATATAGGAACGACAAAGAATAAATTGAAAACCAGAATTTCAGGACATAAATTATACCAAAAACATAGAAATATTAATTCGGAAAAAACCGCATTGTCATCTCATTGTTCTATATTAAATCACCATCCTAACTTTGAAAATGTTTCAATATTCAATATTAAGAACAGAAAATAATTATAAAAAACGTTATATGTTAGAAATGTTAGAAATCATTAATACACCTTTGACACAGAGAATGAACTTTAAAGCTGACACAGAAAATTTAGCTCAGAATTATAGATATTTAATAAGTAAAAAATTAGGAAACTTAAATGTATAGATATTTTTTAATAACTATAATAATTTAATTTCATAATGTTATTTTATTTTATAAACAACATTTATTATGTTAAATTTCATAAACCAAAGTATTAAACCAATATGAAAATATTTTTTTATGATCTTTAGCAAGAAAATGTTGTTTATAAAATTACCACTTCTATTTGATAAAATGTTAATTTAATTTTTTTTTTAAATTAAATTTATATTTAAATGTTAAATATTTTTTATATTTAAATGTTAAATATTTTTTTGTTTGTCAACTTTTTATAAATATTAAAATTTTGTTTTCCTGAAGATGCTAACAAATTGTTAGCAAAATATCGAAAATAAAATAAGAAATTTTATAAAAAAAATATCTTTAGCTTAAAAAAATTGAATATTAATATTTATTTACTTTAGAACTTTTTATGGAAATGAAAAGAAAAGTGTTGCAAAGTATAATTTACAATTTTTGTAAATTTCACTACAAACAAAGAATATTATATTCCAAAAATCTTTAGATTTGTTTAAAATAAAAAAATGGTTTCAATAAATTTTTTTGTTGATTCAATTAATTTTTTTTTGTTGATTTAATTAATTGTTTTTATTTAAAGATTAATTAATTAAATATTTAATTGTTTTAAATTAAAGTTTTAATTTAAAATTAAAAAAAAAATAAATAATATTTTAATTGAGTTTATATAGAATATTTTTTTAAGCAAAGAATTCCTATTATCTTTTTTATTATTTCCCAGGTGAAAATGTTGATATATGGGTTCATATTTTATTCTGTAATTTGAGAGTATATGGCCGTATATGCTCATATATGGACATATATGAATATGGTCACATATAAGTATTTTTTAGTGTATCAAAAAATTTTTTTTTTTATTTTGCAACAAAAAATATTGTTTTTGTTTTTTATTAAAACTAAATGTAAAGATTATACTTCTATTTACATTTTGCTCATGTATTGAAGAAATTCTGGAATTTTTAACGAACATGTTTCGAATATTCGAAGAATATATTATTTTTAAAAATAAAAACAAAATTATTTCATATATCACGTTAATTCATTTAGTTTAAAACTATTTTAAAGTAAATTAAAGGTATTGTTCAAAAACTGAATTAATAAAGAAAACTTATAAAAAATTAAATATCGATTAACAAAAAAAAAACAGTTTTATTTAGCGATCGTGACGTTTTTGGAGCCGTTTAAGCTCGCCAATTTTTTGGCTCTATATTGAAGGTACTCTGTTGTACCCATCCTCTTTTTTGGCCACAATCCATAGAAAATTAAAAAAAAATTAGTGAAATGGCGTTAAAAGTACAAAGTTGATTGTTGCGTATACTCACCAACAATGGCTCTTTTTTTCCGAAGCAAAACAACACATTACCAAATAATGTGTACCCATAGAGCTCATGGATTACTTTACACCTTACTTCACTGATGAATTTAACAGGCGATGAACCTCAAAGTAATGTATATAACCATTACTTTAGAGGTGATAATGTAAGGGGTTACTTATATGGAATGGAAACAGAAAAAAATTATTACAATTATTTTAAACGTTATTACAAATAATTTGGTCATGATGGGAATCGAACCAGGGAACTCTGGTTGCCAGCCAAGAATTCTACCCACTGATCTATTGACGCATATAGTATTTGATTCATTTACACTTAAATTAATTGTTGCGCTTCGTTTTTTCGCTGGTGTTATCAAAACAAACATACATTACCCTTTTGCTTACAAAAAAACACAAAGTAATGTATCTAAAAATAGATTTTCAAAAATATTGCAATTATTAATTTACATTTATAAATCATATATTACGTAATCAATAATGAGTAACTTATTACTTTATGCTTGCAAATAATGAAAAAGGTAATGAGCTATCATTACAAGGTAAAGCATGAGAATATCGCACCCATTTCCAAAGTTTTGCTGGGATCTTTGACATTAAAACATTTTTTTTTGCCGTTCAGCGATCTTGATGAAGTTTGGTCTGTCTTGCCAAAATGGCTTCCTTTTTGAAAATAAATATTGCTTCAATAACAACACATTTTGAAACCTGGTCAAAATGGGTTAACAAAAAGAATGTAAATTACTAAAAGTCTTATGAGCACACCAATTATCACTTAAGAGTTAGAACTGGATCTTAATTCGGTAGAAAAAGAGTTTAAATTGAAAAAAAATCTTGACCATATCTGATAAAAAAGAAAACATATTTTCCATATATGGAATAATATATGCATTCATATATGGCATATACGAATCAATATATGGACCAATATTATCATACAGGTTGGTTGAAAAGTTCCTGCGCTCGAAATGAAAGAATACTGTTTTTGTTACGAAATATATTTTTTTATTCAATATAATCTCCTAGAAGCTCAATACACTTGTTCCAATGATCTTCCAATAATTTTATCACATTCTTATAATGGTTTTCCGGAAGCTCTGCAAAATAACCGTCTACGGCTGCTATGGCCTCTTCATTCGACGAAAAATGCTTTCCACGAAAGGAATTGTTTGAGATTTCTGAAGAGATAGTAGTCACTGGGAGCCAAATCTGGTGAATACGGTGGATGTTCAAGCAATTCGTACTTTAATTCTTTGAATTAAGCCATCGTCAAAACACTTTTGTGAGCAGGTGCATTGTCTTGATGAAAAATGATTTTTTTCTTCTTTAAACCAGGTCTTTTCTCACGAATTTTTTCATCCAGCTGATCCAAAAGGCTGCAATAATATTCAGAATTGATTGTTTTACCTTTCTGAAGATAATCAATCAACAAAATTCCTTTTGCATCCCAAAAAGCTGGTGCCATAACCTTCTTTGCTGATCGTTGTGACTTCACCTGCTTTGGAGCTGAACAACCAACCATTTAGGATCATGGTGGTAGATCCAAGTCTCATCCATAGTTATAAAACGACGCAAGAAGTCGGTTTTATTCAGCTTAAAACGCTCCAAATTACGCTGAGAAATTTGTTTTCGATCCAGTTTTTGTTGAATTGTTAATGTGTGCGGCACTAATTTTCCAAACAGTTTTTTTCTTACGAAATTCTTCATGTAAAATATGGAGTACTCGTTCGTCTGAGATGCCTATGGCATTAGCAATTTCACGCTTAGTCAAACTTGGATCTTCACTAACCATATTATGTACCTGCTCAATGATTTCTGCTGTGGTTGCAGTTTTTGGTCGTCATTCGCGTGGATCGTCTTTAAGGCTGGTACGACCACGTTTAAATTCACCAGCCCAAAATTCAACAGTGCGTTTTGAAGGTGAGGACTCCTTATACATTTCTAACAATTGTTCATAAATTTCCTTTGCTTTTAAACCCTTCAAAACAAAGAATCTAATGACTGCACGATATTAAATTTTTTCCATATTAAAAAAAATCAATGACACGTCAACTTCAAATGGCTTGTAAACAAAGAAAGAATTGACAGAATGACTTGCAACTTTGCATGTGTTCTCAGGACAGTTATACCAACTTGAGAAAAAAAAAGTTTGGAGCTAGCAGTGCCATCTCTTGGTGAGCGCAGGAACTTTTCAACCAACCTGTATATTGCCATATGTGGTACGATATATTGACATATATGGTATGATATATTGCCATTTATGGTATCATATATTGCCATATATGGTTATTTGAATATATTTGCCCATATATGCTTACAAACATGACATGAAACCATATATGCTCATACATGACATCATATATGGCGATGTATGAACATATATGATCATTTTCACCTGGGTTTTTAACAAAATTTTTAGCACGTTTTTTATCAAAGTCATTAATTGATACAATTAAAATTTTAATTGAAACTAAAGCAATTATTTTAATTGATGCTACAATTTCCTTAATAGATCCAAAGTTAAGTGAACTTTTAATTAAATAAACAAATTTTTTAACTGAAACCTGATTTTATTATTTTCTGTATACTGTTGGTATATTTATTTGAATTCTTTTTATAAACTTTTTTTTTTTTTTTTTGAAAACATTTTCAGTTTTCATACTCATGTGCAATTAGAGGAGATTTTTATTTATTTATATATGTACATAATTTGTTTAGTGTATTTTATGACATATACATTTCTTTAAAATACTTTAATGACTAATAAGTAAATAATTATAAAAAATTATTTACATTCACGTTCAATGATCTTAAATACAAAAAAAAATAATGCATGGCAGCCTTGTAGTGTAAAAAATATATAATAAAACCCGCATTTCTCAGCTAAATTTAAATTTAAGAAATTAGTTTACCACTATGGAATTTGTAGAGGTTTTAAAACCACCCCAACAACACCCTAACACCACCCCTTTATTAAAAATTCTTATTATTGCTTAATTGAATGCTAATCAATTATAATGTTTATTAAGTTTACAAATGAAAGCCACGTATTGGAATCGCACTTTATATTTGTTGGGGGGTATAGAAAATAAAATACAGTTTAAAGTGTGTTGCATATATGTATTTTATGTGTGCCTTATTATTACAACAATATGTTTGCAACAGCATCAATAGCAATGAATTCTTTAGAAATATCAGGAGTATAAATATGGCCATAAGATCGACCGAGCGATCAACCAACCGTACCATATTATTAAAACAATAAAAATGATTCAATAAGAATACAAAATGATGATGCCATAAATACTCTATCCAAAAACTTTTTTTTTATAAAAATAAAATTAAAAAAAAAAGTACTCGTACAATGAAAAACATACCAAACATATGGTGGACTACTGGTTGCTTGCTCTGCTCGCTCGCTTACTTGCTGAGTCGGTTAGTTGTTGGTGGAGGCTTAATGATCGTCATCATCATCATCATCATCATACATCAATTGAAAATTAAAGCTTTAGATTCAGTTTTAATTAAACTTAAAAAATAAACAAAAAATTATAGCGAAAAAAAAAACTTAAAATAAACATTGAAAACAAAATCAAGAAAATAGAATTTACACTTAAAGAAAAATATAGTAAAGTAAAATATTAAACGACTTACGTACAAATTTTTAATAAAAATTTTCTTAACCCTCTAATGCTTTATCTTCAGATATCGATAATATTTCTTTATATATTTGGCATTAACAATTTACTATGACAAACATATTAAAAATGTTGATTCATCGCTTTATTTAGGCGAAATTGCACAATAACGGTTGAAGGAGAATCAAGAAATTCAGTAAACGAATATTTTTGATTTCTGCTATAAATAATACGTTCAGGAAAATAAAATTCTATACCGAAATCATGGTTGGCAAGCAATACCTTTTCATTATAACGGTAGTTGTCTGTCTATCACGCTCTGATCAATACCGATACAAAAATTTTAAAACTGCGGTTGCAATAGTCACATGTGTCTTCAAATATCACGGGGTTTATTTCTGTTAAATTTTGTTATATATGCAAAATACCGTTATAAATCGGTGTTTCGGTAGTTTAGCGTTAGTATAACGGTAGTTTAAGATATTTCATAATTGAACCGGTAAAATAGCGCAATAAACCCGGTTATACAAAAATATACTTGCCGTTATTATGAAAAGGTATTGAATGCCAACCATGACCGAAAATTGTTGATCTAGTGTTATTATTTTAGAAGTTACGACGATTTTCGCTTTTTAAAATTTGCGAAATTTAGCAAAATTGCCACTAAACATTATAAAATTCTATCCGAATTGATTTCACTTAATACAAAGTCTGAGTGTATTAGCTGGGCTTAATTAAAAAAAAAAAACTGTTGACTAGTTTTTGAATTAGAAGAATTTTTGTAAAAAGGGGCCCAACAGTGTCCTGTGAGTACTTATTTTGCAAGCAGAGACTTCCTTTGTTTTTATCAACAATGTATGCCAAATCGTAAATATATTTCTGGTGATTTTTTTAAATAATTTTTTTCTTGTTTAAAAATTAAATTTTTTATTCAAATTTACAAATTTTTTTTTTTACATCTTTCTCGCTTGAAAATCGTTTTTTGAACAAAAAAAGTTTGAAAGCAGAAAAAGAAGTAAATTATGTTTTCTATCGATATCTAGTAATTGATTTAATATAAATTTATTAATTAGCCAAAATCTACTTAATATCTGCAAACCGCTTTTTGGCGATATTAGGCATTAAAGGGTTAATAATTATTTAATTTTACTGAACCCCAAATTTAAACGTATCTCCGCCTTTTCAAGTTTTTGACTTAAAATTTTCATGAAATTTTAAAGTCGAAAACTTGAAAAAACGAGAATAGGATCTTGGGGATCAGTGTGGTAGTTCGAAATGAAAAACAAGAGTTAGATTTTTAAAAATATATTTATTTTTTCAATATAATCTTCTGAAACTTCAATATACTTAGTCTAACTTTAATTTAAATAATTTTCCTGAAGCTCTGCAAAATAATCGTTTACAGCTGCAATTGCATCTTCAAACGCTAGCCAGCAAGGAATTTTCTGGAAACAGGTGGAAATCACAGGGAGTTAAATCAGGAGAATAAGTTGACCACCCACAATTCGTACTTCAATTAGTTGAATTTTGCCATTGTTCAAACACTTGGGTGCTGGTTTAAAATTATTTTTTTTTGTAATTTTTCTCGAATTTTCAGATTTTATTGATCCAAATGGTAATAAAAATTTTCTCAATTTGTTGTCATTACCATACTAGCCGATTGAATTGTCCATTACTTTGATTGTTCTTTTGCCCCTGTTGTGTGGTGATTGATCCATGTTTCAACAACGCTTAAAATCCATTTTATTTCGCTTAAATCGATCCAAATTACCTTGTGAAATTTTTATTCGATTGCGTTTTTGATCAACTGATAACAAATGCGGCAGCCATCTTGCAGAAAGCTTTTTAATCTGTAATTCTTCATGCAAAATAAAATGGACTCTATCATTTGAGATGCCTATGGCATTGCCTATTTCACGCACTTTCACTTGTCCATCGTCTAATATCATATCATTTACTTTAGCCATGATTTCTGCTGTTGTTGCAGTTTTTGAACGTCCATTTGTGGTTCATCGTCAACGCTTGTACGACCTTTTTTAAATTCAACAAACCAATTTTTACTGTTAAAGAAGGTGCGCTCTCACCTTTAAATTTTGAATTTCTTGTCCCTATAAATATATTTTTTATGTAAATATTTAATGACGAAACGAGTCTCAATTTTTTTCATTATAAATAATATCATTGAAACATCTTTGTTGAACAGCTGTTACTACACAAATGAGTTGCCAGATCGCAATGAAATTTAACATGTGTTTATATGACATATGGAAGTTTCCAATACACTTCACTTTTTGCTGTTTATACCGCCACCTCTGTGTCGGGCTAAGAACATTTCGAACGGCGCCCATCTTTTATTACCTTTCATTTCTCTATCCCCTTTCCAAAGAAAGCAACTCATTAATTCGTAGGAAGAATTTCATGAGTGTGCTTTTTTTTTGTAAAAAAGAAATAAAAAATATTTCGCATGCATCCTGGGAAAATCTCACTGGTGGAGAATAAGAGTAAATACAAATTTTTTTTAACGAAGAAATAAAATTACGCAAGAGAACAGGAATGCGAAAACCCATACTAGTTCTTTTAGCCCAAAAATTAAAGAATGGAAAATTTCCGGGTTAAAATTGATTGAAAGTTAAATTTTAGTTTTCTAAACATAACGCAAATATGCGTCAATTATTTTATAAGTAACGAATTAATACTGATTTTTTTTTCAAGTGTACATGTAGAAGCTATCTAAAACTAATAAGAATTTAAAAGAGTTTTATATTTAAAACTACAAATGATACAATTTAAGCGTGTTGAAGGGTATGGAACAGTAAAACAGTAGACGAGGAGTAAAGTGCAATAGTATTGAGTGCATGCTGCAGTAAACACAGATGCAGTTATTTATTTATTATTATAAACAAAACATATGGTTTTTGGCGTGAGATGGCATTATATACATATACATTAGGGCGTCCCTTAAATTTCGAATTGCCGATTTCAACACTAACATTACCAGTTTTGCACCAATTTAATCTCAAAAATTTAATCTATAAAAACCAAGAAGTTTTCATTAATTCTTGAATTTTTACACACAATTTTAAATTTAAATTTGATAAATCAAATTAATATTGAAACTCGCCTTTGCAAATGAAACTGATGTTCATTCAGTGATATGTTTTTTCAAAAGGGAATTCAAAATTTCAGTTGAAATTATAAAAATTCTAGTCAAAATTTAAATTTTCTTTTATTTTAAATTGACTAAATTTGTACAGAAATATTTATTTTCTATTTGCAATTGATATTTTTTACATTAAATTAAGAATTTTTAAATTAAACTTAAATACAAAAAATATAATAAATTTACAGTGAAAAATCTCAATTTTAGATAATTTTTTTTTAATTTGTCATAAAAATCTCGAATGATATTTGTTATTTTCTTAATTTAAGAGTAAAAATCACAATTTAAATCGCTAAAACGAGTACTTGCAAAATTATTTTTGCATATATTGGCAAAACACTGTAAAAAATGTTTGCCAGTAACATATACAGTCCTAAATTTTGAAAAACAAGTACTGGCAAAAGTTTTTTCAAGCGTTGGAACAAAACTAGTGAGTGTTAGCGCGGAAATTCGTAAAAAAATAAATTGCTAACTGTACTTTAGTTGCTACAATTAATAAATCCGGTTAGCATAAACATATTCAAATGTGATTCCTGAATATTTTTGGTGCTGCAAGTGAAATTTAATCGAATATTGTTGTGAAAAGCTAAATTTTATTGTACCAACCGATTTAAGTCATAGTAACTAAATTTCGATTGGAAACTGGCAATGTTTTTCTCCGTGTGTATATTAACACATAGAGATACATTATTATGCAATCAAATATTTATACATTCATACATACACATGACAATCCATATAAATGAATGTACACTTAGAAAAAAAAGTTAGTAGACAAATATGTAAATTGTTTTTAATCCCACTTTACTATTTTTGTACTGATTTTTAGTAAAAAAAAATTATTATTTAGTTAATTATTTTTCTATTTATATTTTATAAATTACAGAATTTTTACAAATTTTTGTTGCTATTTTAAGAAATCCTTTTACAAATTTTTTAAACCAATTTGCTAAAAATAGCAAAAAAAGTTACTAATTTTAAAAAAAGTGCATATTGAAAGAAATCTCATTTCTAATAATTAAAACTTATACATACAAACTTAAATTGCCATATGGGCCATTCCATGTCAAACCGCACAGAAAACAGTCATTTTCGGAGTTGTCATCTTCGATTTTAATGAAATCAGCCACAAATATTGTAAATGGGTAGTATTTATCAAATCATTAACCTTTCGACCCTAAACCCTTTCGGTTTTCGAAAAATGACGTCACGAAAATTGGCAAAAACGTCAAAAGTGTCCATACAAAGTCGCCTATAACTTCTAAACTATACAGCCATTTTAAAGGTGAAAACATTACCTTCAAAATGGCGTCCCAAAATTTTTGTGTATTAAAAGATTAAAGGTCATTTTTTAAGTTTGATCTTCAAAGACCCATATCTCAAAATCCATTTTTTTAAAATTCAGCCTCTCCACATTTGTGGCAAAATTTTAAGGTGGAGACTCATTTGGTTCATGAGTTATGAAGGAAAACGTTGCCATTACGGATTTTTTTGGTGTGTGTACTATAAGGAGCAGTCAGAAATTAATTTAAGGATAATTTTTTGATCAAATTCGTCCAATAAAGCAATTGATCATATTTATATATAAAACGACCCTGTAAAAACATTTGTGCCAAAGAATCGATTACTTTTAAATCAGTTTTGCTATCTAAGATAATTTAAAATTGTCACAAAAGTAACCGAATCTTTGAGAATCAATTCTGGAACTAGTTATCGGTCATATATTCATTAGATTTCAGTTCCGTTATCTGAGTTCTAGAACAAGTTTCTGTTCCAGTATTGTATATATAGGGTTGGGGATCGATTCCAGGAAAATATATGTTTAATATACAGAGTGCCCTATTTTTTGCTGTATGTTTAAAATGAAACGACATTATTAAAGATTTTTTTTCAAATATTTATTTGGACCATAAAGTTTTTTTCCATTAATTTTTCAACATTATATCGATCGAATGGGCGCCGTTATTTATGATGATGTTTTGTGCATTTTCTATCATTTTGGATAGACTTTTGGGCGATAAGCTCCCGCACTCTTGTCGGATATTCTCTTTAAGAGCTTTCAGAGTCTGTGGCTTCCCAGCAAAACCACACATTACCAAATAATGTGTTAAGTAATGTGTAGCCATAAGGGCTCATGGATTACTTTACACCACACTTCACTGATGAATTTTACAGGCGATGAGCCTCAAAGTAATGTATATAACCATTACTTTAGAGGTGATAATGTAAGGGGTTACTCATATGGTTACGAGAATAAAAAAGTAAAGTGTCTAAAAATAGATTTAAAAAAAAGAGAAATTTATATAAAAAAAAAAAAAAATTATTACAAATATTTTAAACGTTATTAAAAATAATGTGGTCATGATGGGAATCGAACCAGGGAACTCTGGTTACCAGCGAAGAACTCTACTATCTGAGCTATCGACGCATATAGTATTTGATTGCTTTAAACTTAAATGAATTGTTGCGCTTCGTTTTTTCGCTAGTGTTGTCAAAACAAACATACATTACCCTTTTGCTTACAAAAAAACACAAAGTAATGTATCTAAAAATAGATTTTCAAAAATATTTCAATGATTACTTAACATGTATAAATCATATATTACGCAATAAATTATCAGTAACATATTACTTTATGCTTGCCAATAATGAAAAAGGTAACGAGCTATCATTACGCATGAGAATATCGCACCCATTACCAAAGTTTTGCTCGGCTGTTTACATAGACCCGTGACTTCAAAATACCCCAAAGGAAAAAAGTCTGGAGCGGTTAAATCGGTGGATCTTGCTGGTCACTGCAAGTCGCCAAAACCAGACATTAGGCGACCTGAAAATGCATTCTTCCAAATGTCTATAGTTGCGCGAACTGTGTATGCAGTTGATCCTTGTTGTTGAAACACATTTCCTCCTGTTCCAATTCATTAATTTGCGTAATAATAACTCATTGATCAAGGCGCTTGGTATCGCTCATAGGCCGCAGTAACCGCGTCCTCTAAAAAATAATGGCCGATGACACTTCCGGAGTAAATAGCAGTTACTTTGAGTGGACTCTTCGTGAATGATGCGTGGATGCACAGTGTCCCAAAAGAGCAAATTTTGCTTGAATTCGTATCCGTTCAGATGAAAATGGGCCTGCAAAATTGTTCCGTAAAAAAAAAAATAGTAACGAATGTTCCGCGTTCTTTAGGGTTATAGCATTCCAAAGCTTGTATTCTGTATCCTGTTTTCTTCACCCCTGCCGTCATTAGCAAACGTTATAGCATCTTCCAAGAGGGTGATACATTTTGGTCCAACTTGCATATAATGAAACATTTCATGAAGCCTTTCATAAATCTGATAATGCCTTTTCTATTAGTGTATTTGTATAAACCAGATAGTTGGATTACGTTTGCAACTGATACATTTGACAAAAAAAAAAAAAAATATATAAAAAAAAAAACTATAAAATGCAAAGAATGGAAATATTTGTGCATGAATATCTCGTAGAAACTGAAAACTGGTGAAAAATTGTATCAAACAGTAGTAATAAGTACAACAATAAATGTTAACACAAACTTGACATGACGCAATTACATGCCTGAGTGATTGTAACTAGAAATGTAAATGGAATTATTTAGAATGGGGATGGGTAAGACATCTTTACATACTACTCTATGCACATCTCCACATAAAAAGCTAAACAAAATTTTAAATTAGAATTATATTTAAAAAAAACAAAATAAAATTGTTTCAATACGCTCTCAACTAAACAATGCATTTTTTTTTAAATATACATACAGCAGAATTGAGAACAAAAAAAGAAAAAACTTTAAAAACGATCATTCAACGATTAATCAAGCACTAATGTGAAGTAAACCAAATGGGAAATCTATTTTAGAGTTAAATGTCTCTTTTTTTTTAGTTTTTGTTTTTTGTTTTTTATGTTTTATGTTTTTTATGTTTTATGTTTTTTTTTATTTTGTGTAAAAATGTCTACCTTAAAAAACAAAACAAATTGTATAAATGAACATAAATTGAATGTTTAATGGCCACAAAGGCTGTGTTTCATTTTATGATTTTAAGATACAATTGATGTGGTTTTTGAGGCAGCAAAACAATAAAAGCGCATAAATGGAATACATGAACGAACAATATTATTGAATTTATGATACTCGTCATAAGCTGCTTGTAGCTTTTTAGTTGCAATCTCCACCCACTTTATTTATAAGGAATATTTGTTTCAAAACTCCACAAAAGGGCATATTTTATAAAGCCACACACACACACACACAAACACACAAACACATCATCATTATCTAAAAACATGCAACCAATCAACCGATCAACCATTCAAAATGCTTCATTCACATAACTAACTTTTTTTTAGATTTATTTGTACTACAAAAACCAAAAACAACAACAACTTTGTTTTATTCTAAATTTGTTTAATCAAATTTTAAACAATTGAATTTTAAACAAAAAATCAAAAAAAGGCCATTGATCGCTTAAAAAAATAAAACACAAAATTGTGTCTGCAAGAGAAAAATGCAATTTGTTTCACTTTTTTTTTTTTAATTTGGCAAATTTTTAATTAAAATTTATATCGATTTTCATTCTATTGCCTCATGCCAATTTGGATATGTTGCTTGAAAAATTTTTGACTCCCTTTACACTTTTCTTTCGTTTTCATTTTGAAGTGATCTCTTGAAAAATTCAATGATACAATATTGCATTAGTCATGCGTTTTAGTTAGAAAAAAAAATTGATTTTGCTATTGGGACCTTGAATTAATAATGAGCGTTTTTTCTCGAAGTTTTCGGATTTATTAAGCAAAAATGGTTACAAATATATTTTTCAAAGTATTGTCCATCCCTGACCACAACTTTATGCCAACTCTCTGACAATTTGCGATATACCAGCTCGGAAGAACAACACGTCTTTTGAGGCAACTCAATGATCGGCGCATTTTTTGCATTGTTCATATAAAGTGAACTTTTGCTGGGATAGGCCATGTGTCATCCGACCGGAACAAAAAGTAGTAATAGTAGTCGGAAGAAGCGATGTCTGAAGAATAGTTCTTGACCAGTCTTGCAACCTGTGGCCGAGCATTGTCATGTAGCAAAATCACTTTGTCGTGCCTTTCTTCGTATTCCGACCGTTTTTGCTTCAGTGTGCTGCTTAAACGCATGAGTTGAATCCGATAGCGTTCCCCCGTAATCGTTTCATTCGGTTTGGCCAGTTCGTAGTAGATCACGCCGCGCTGGTGCCACCCACTACGGAGCATAGGCTTCATGTCATGAATATTCGGCTTTGTGAAGAATGCATCCATTTTTTATCGCCAGTCACAATACTCTTTACAAGCGAAAAATCGCATTTCGACATCGCGCAGCTTCAACTTGTATGACACCCAGTTTAATTGCTCCCGCCCCCAACGGGCCAAACGCCTGAAGCGTTTGGCCTTCGTCCACATGAAGCAATGATTCCAATTCTTCGTCTTCAAATTTTTTGTGTTAACCAGCCTTTCCTTGACTTCGAGCTCAAAATCAGCACTTTTTAAGTGACCAAACCACCTCCCACAAGATTAGTCACATAGAGCATGCTCACCTTAAACTTCCACTACCGCACTTTTCTTCATATGAAAGTAACGAAGAAGAACTTCCCGCAAAAACACTTTATCTGATAACAAAATTCGAAATTTTAGAGGCAATATGTTAGAAATGGGAATATTGGTTCATATACCAGTGTGAAACGGTCATTATTAATTTAGGGTCCCAATACAAAAATAAATTTTCATTGAAAGTGAACTTTTAAATATTTAAGAACTATGCGAGGTTCATTTATAATTAAGTTATTTTTCCGTTTTACAAAGTTACAAAGACTTACAAAATATTTACTTTTAAAGTCTGTACTTTGAAAATAAAACCAGGGACCCTATAAACCAGGATGAACAAACTGCCAAATTTTTAGCCATCAATGATGCCAAATGGTGCGACTACAAAAAAATTCTTAGCTGATACCACGAAATTCTTAGCCGATTTACAGAAACAATTAGCCGCTAGCAAGAGTTGTAGCGCAAGTACAGTGATTGTGATGTAAATGTATACATGTTTGAATTGGTATAGGGTCCTTGATAATACGTCAGTAGAAACAGCAAAAAAATTTGCTACTTTAACTGAAAATTCAATTTAAAGATTTTTCAAGGACTAATATCCAAGTGTATATTCATTATACAAGGTAGCCCAAAATATATCACCCCAATACAAAATACACGGAATGCTATACTCCTTAAGAACGCGGAATACTCGTGACTATTTCTTTACGAAATAATTCGGTAGGTCCATTTTCATGTAAATGGATGCATAAACAAACAAAATTTGCGCTTTTAGGGCACTGAGGATTCACACATCATTCACGAAGAGTCCACTTAATGAATGGTGCGCCATTTATGCCGGAGATGTCATCGACACTTATTTTTTTTAAAGGACGTCGTGTGTAATACGTTTTCTGTACTGGTAAACGATACAGAACTATGATCAATGAGTTTTTATTGCTGCAAATTAATGAATGGGGACTGGAGGAAATGTGGTTTCACAAGTCGATGCAACTGCACACACAGCTCGCGCGACAATGAATAAATTGAATGTCTCGTCTTGATGATTTGCAGTGATCAGCAAGATCGCCAGATTTAACCGCTGCAGACTGTTTTGTTTAAGGTTGCTTTTAAATCACTGGTCTATGTGAACAAGTCCAAGACTCTGGAAGCTCTTAAAGAGAATATCCGACAATTGTGCGAGCACTTATCACCCGAAGTTCTCTCTAGAAAGATTTTCCATCTTGTGAAAAAAAGAGACCAAATCATCATCATCAACAATGATAATTGGTGATCTGAGCATATCAGCTGTGCCTAATTTTAAATAAAACATGTCGACTTGTTTTTGGGTTAAAGAAATATTAGTAAAATGTGTCTTGACGGTATCTTGTGAGTCCTGGAACAAAAATAATAACTCTTTTAACAAGTTAAGTCTCCAAACTAAGTTTGCTTTCATCAAGAATATTTATAAGAATCTATTTATTTTTTTTTTTGATTTTTAAAATATTTTGTGCCTTCAAATTTTACTAAAATTTCACTTTACATACTTCTCGCTTTAAAATCTTTTATTGCAAAAAAAAAAAAAACTTTCAAAGGCAAACAAAGTAGCAAATTATGTTTTCTATCGATGCAATACATAAAAAAAATTAAGCTCCGAAGACCGCTTTTTTAACGGCATTTGCCATTAGAGTATTAAAAATTTAATTAAACATTAAAAAATTTAAATTATAACGTTTCATTATTTTTGGGCACTTTGTAGAATCACTGGATTTGAAAAAAAAAATAAATAAAAATAGGAAAATATTAATTTACCTCCTATTTCTTAAATCTTTTGTATGAAAATTGTTTCTGTAAAAAGAAAAAACAATTTCTATATAAATGTTATAAAAAATAAACTATTTATTACCTCAATATTAATTTTATTTTTTTTTTGTCTTTCTAGGTAAGAATCTCCACCAAATAGTGTCTCGTATTTGTTAAGTAGGTATTTCAATTACATGCATTATACAAGTATACAAATATTTCCTAGGATTTTTTTTTAGGAATCGATTATAATTCTAGAACTGGTTCCACTATTATTAATTCCATCGAACTAACCCTTGAACCCATGTAAAGTTTATCTGACCGAGAACTATCGTATACAGGCAGAAAAATACGAACGGCAAAGCTTTGAAAGCTGGTCTAAGCATTGGCAGACCATAGGCATTACTAATTTTAAAACGTTTTGAAAAAAAATAAAAGACCTCCTTCGTTATTTTTTTTCAACGATTTTAAAGCATTGGCAAAACAAAATGTAAAACGTTTTGCTTGTACTCTAGAAAAGATTTTTTTTTAAATCGCTAATACAAAAGTATTGTACAAACAAAAATTATGGTAAATTCCGAGAAGAACCAGAATCTGATTTAAGCTCTTTTTAAAAGGCATTTAATTAAAATTACTTGAAATTTTCTTCAGTAAGAACAATCAGTTAGAACAATGTATAATTGACCGAAATAAGCGAATTTAAAATCTTTGATTTTTTTGAGATTAGGATTAAACCAACAACGAATTCGAATTTCACGTCCAAAAAACACGTTGCATTACTCTCACCTGTCGATTGCCTGTTTTCATTGTTTTGCCAAATTATGTTACGAAAATTCTGTTTTTAGGATCAGGTAGCACCCCAATCTGTACACTCAGAAAAAAAAGTTAGTAGAAAAATTTGTAAACGGGTTTCAATCCCACTTTACTATTTTTGTACTGATTTTTATTAAAAAATAAATATTATTTAGCAAATCTTTTTGCTATTTACATTTTACAAATTACAGAGTTTTTACAGAATATATAAAAATTTTGTTGCTAATTTCAGAAATCATTTTACAAATTTTTGAAGACCGATTTGCTAAAATTGGCAAAAAAAATTACTAATTTAAAAAAATGGATATTGAAGGAAATGTTTTTTCTAATTTAAACTTACACCTACAAACTTAAATTGCCTTAAAATGTTACATAGATTACAAAAATTAGCAGAAATGTGTTGCTGATATTAGCACAACATACCACTGGGCTCAAATTAGCAAAATAATAACAGCAAAATTTTCAGTTTTTAGAATTCATAGTAAAATACCTTTCTTTTGTACCAAAATCATTTGGGACTTAATTTTACCCTCTTCATCTAACACTACTACACATATGTTTTTTACGATTTATTCGTACTCATTTTACTTTTCTCTTGTCTTTTTTTATATTTTCTTATTCTCTAGATACTTTGTGTATATTTTTTTACAATTTTAATATAGTGATAGTGGGTTGTTTGTTATTTTGTTGCTATTGCTACCGTTGCTGCGGACGTATGCAAAGCTACCAGACTTGTCGATTTTTTGTAAACATATCTGCAGTGACGATTTAACGATTTCTAGACCCAAAATGACAATTTTTTTTAATAAAAAAAGAAAATCTTGTATTTTTAGCAAACTATTTCGAGACTTTTGTGTAAAAATTAATTTTTTATTTGAAAGTGAAACGAACTCGTATGTCACCCAGTTTCCTTGCTTTTGAATCAATCCCATGGCTTTTAGGCGTTTGACTGTCGACTCATCCATTCCTAATGATTCTGACAACTCCTGAAGCGTTTGGCATTCGTGTACATAGAGCAATGATCCCAATTCCTTGTCTTCAAACTTTTTGGTTTGACCCGGCCGTTCCTTGTCTTTGAGCTCAAATTCACCACTGACATGATTGTTCAGATAGAGCATGTTCGCCGTAAACTCTCACTAAGATTCGATCAAGCTGCCATAGACGCTCATTCACAATAGGTTTTAGGCTAATGTCAGAGTGGCCACTACAAGCAAAGCTTAGATAGAAGCGATTAGATGCAACATAACATTACACAACCTGCTTTATAGCACATACACGATTCTAGCTTTGTTTTCACTCTGACATCTTTCGAGCGAGAACATATAGCATCGCTTGTAGCTGCTACTCTGACATTAGCCTTAGCGGCAAGTCATTGGAAACTGGAATATTGGTTCATACACTCGCTTCTTGTGTGAAATGTTTATTATCCCAAAATTAACACTTTAAGACACGAAGAATGTTGATGAAGGTCGTATGAAAAATTTTAAAGATCTTAAAAAAAACAAAATCGATGACATTTTCTTGAAAAATTTTTGATTCGAAAAGATTTTTGGTTAACGTTGTATTTTTTACTAGTTAGAATTTCTGAAAAAGCATAAATGTGAGGAAAAATTGCAATGTTTCAATTTCCACAGTCCGCTTTACCTTACTCTCCCCTACTGAATGATACGACTAAGAATATAATAAAAATCAAATCAATAAAAAAAAAAACGCCAAAAATTATTGGGAGTTCCGTTTAACCTATATCAATATTAAGATAAAAAAAGTGAATTATTTTTATAAGGTGTTTCTTTAATTTTACAAGAGGTTTCCTTAAGCCCGTATGACATTAGCAAATAACCAAAAACTTTAATAAAAACCCTATTAAAAGTCAAGAAATAGTTCGAAAGAAGCTAATGCAATGAATTAAAATAACTTAGGGCCAATTTAGACGGTGACTTTGTTGCATGCAATTATTGCGTGCAATTTTTGTTTGTTGGCGAATGGGACGTTTTTTTTACGATTTTTTTTTTACTAAATTCATCTGGCAGTACTGGCTGTATGTTGTTCATTGTATATATTTGATGTATGACACACTCACACACATTTAATTAAGTCCCGTTTTACAAAGTTTTTTTTTTAATGTATATTTTATATGTATTTTAACATTAAACAGTAGCAGCAGCAGTAACAAAATCCAAACCAACTGAACAGAACAGAAAGAACAACGACCACCCGTTTATGTTTAGATAAATATTCCCTAAATTTCGTTGACCATTTAATTTGAGTGGAAGATATTTTAAGAATTTATTTAAAAATAATTCAAATACTTGAACAGTTTGATAAGATTTTCAAATGAAAAGTACTCAAATTAACAAACATAAATTCAGATGGGCATTTCTTTTTTTTTGATTTGATTCATGCGAAGAGCATACTTCATATTGTATGTACGGTTTTGTGTGTAGTTTTTATTTTTTTCTTATTTTTATTTCGTTTAAATAAAAAATTCGAAAAATAACCAGTAAAAAGGTTTTTTTCCTTATATCTCCAAGAACACTTGTTGTATCTTTGCTACTTTGTATTAAAATATTCAAGTAGCACTTAAGCATGAGTTTTTTTATACAATTGGATTTTTTTTTAAATTAATTTGTATGCTTTTGAGGAGAAATTATTTTACTTTCGTTTTAATAATTCCCTTATAAGGCCCTTAAATAGGTAATATTTGTTTTAATGTTTGAGATGAAGTGTTGCAACTAATAAATACATCACATCAGTAATAGGGATTTTTATATCGAATATTTTACTTTAAGGAAGGGTTCTTGTTAGATTTCAGAGAGTTCCATAAGGAACTTTTTCTTTTATATTTATTTTTAGATTTAAAATGATATTTAAATCCTTCTGGGCAAGAGCTTCGAAGATTGAATTCTTTTTTGAATGAATCCACTAAAAATTAAATTCGATTTAATTTTTAATTAAATGAATTCCTTTTTAAACATTATTGAGAATTCTTTTTTTGGAATGCATTCGATCGAATTCAAAGCTAAGGAATTCAAACAATTTATTTAATTTTAATTTACCAATTATTGAATTCAACCATAAGGAATTCAATCGATTTCATTAAAAAGCAATATTCAGTTCAGTTTAAAACCTTTAAAAAAATAAAAAAATTATAATACAAAATAATAAAAAAAATTATAAAAAAAATTATAAAAAAAATTATAATAAAAAAAATTATAATAAAAAATAATAAAAAAAAATTATAATAAAAAATAATAAAAAAAATTATAATAAAAAATAAAATAAAAATTATAAAAAAAAAATAATAAAAAAAAAATTATAATAAAAAAAATTATAATAAAAAATAATAAAAAAATTATTAAAAAAATAATAAAAAAATTATGACAAAAAATAATAAAAAAAATTATAATACAAAATAATAAAAAAAAATATAATAAAAAAATTATAATAAAAAAAATTGTAATAAAAAATTTATAATAAAAAAATTATAATAAAAAAAATTATAATAAAAAATTATAAAAAAAAAATAATTAAAAATTAGAAAAAAAAATTAAAAATTAGAAATAAAAAAAATTAAAAAATTGGAAATAAAAAAAATTAAAAATAAAAAAAATAAAAATAAAAAAAATAAAAAAAAAATAAAATTTAAAAATAAAATAAAAAAAATTTAATATCACCAAATATAGCACTATCTCTCTCTCTCTCTCTGCAATGAAGGGTTCTCGAGATAAACGCGATCTTAAATATTGCCAAGTAACTCAAAACTTGAGACTTATTTAGCGCATTTAGTTTTCGAGCCATTCTGTTCGATATTTTTTTTTTATTTTTTGAATTTATTTTATTTTAAGTGTTTTTTTTTTTTTCTATTCGGCGAGCTTCACAATTTTTAATGATTCTTACAATTTAATCATTTTCTGCATTTTTGGCGATTTTTTTTATTCTGGCGATTTTTTTCCAGTTTTGGTAAAGAAGAAGTAATGTAAAATATAAGCAGTGCTACCTCTGTTAACTCTCTAGTTGTTAATTTGTTTACAATCAATTTTTTATATCAGTTTAATTTGTTTTGATTGTTTTGGAAAAAATAAAAAACATCAAAATATGATATTTCTTTAATATAAACTTTGGTTTGTCCAGCTATGCGTTAACCGAGGTCAAACTGTATTTGTTATCATATATCTTGGTAAGGGTTTAATCAGTTGGAGTGATTAACTATAAGGGAATTAAAAACCGAATGTCATTCCCATTCGAATGAACAATAAATCGATTGAATTCTTAATTTTGTAAATCGATTTATTAAAAATCGATTAAGAAAAATCGATTGAAACAAATCGAAAAACGAATGAAGTCTTTAAAAGTAAAATCGATTGGGACCATTCAAGAATTCATTCCAATCTTCAAATTGTGGTTTGAGATTTCAATCAGAATTGAAAATCGAATAAAGGAATGAATTCTTTAGAAACTATGTTCTGGGGTTTGTTAAAATGAGAAAAATATCCCTTTAAACATAATGCCACCCTAATATATATATACGATTGCATCAAGATTTTTTTTACAATATTTTCAATAATCTTTTTTATAAAAAGCAAATATTTCCATTTACTAAGTTGGCAGACGTTACTAATTTTTATATTTTTATATTTTGATAATAAAATAAATTTGTTTTATGTACAAGTGTAATGATTTTTGTATATTTTTATAAGTCAAGAGAAGTAACAACCTTTCTTTCTGTCTGTCATCTTATTCCTTTTATTCCCAAAAGTATTTATTTATTTTTTTTTTTTTATACAGATTTTGATACTTTTTGTTATGAAATTTTATTTTAAACAATTTTTTTGTTATTAGAAACCTTTTTGATTTTAACTTTCAGGGGTTGTTGGAAAATATTGTATAACAATTGTAACATTATTGTAAACAAGACTCAAGTAAATAATAAAAATAAAGTTAATGATTAAACCACTTGAAGGTTATTTTTACTTTTGTTTTATTTTTTATTATTTTTTATAAAATATTATTTCTCTACAAAAAACATGCTTAAATATAGAAATAATCATAGAATTATTATATTTTCTATGTAGTTCTGTATTTACATAAATTATTATTATTTTTTTATTTTTAATACAAAACTGGTTCAATTGATGAGGCGGCAATTAAATAAGCTCAAATAAAAAACAAGTAGTAGTAGTAACTTTTGGCAAATTTTGTTTTGGTAAATATTTATCTTATGTATATTTAATATTAATCTTTATTAGTGTATTTGTGTTTGTCTGTTTTCTTTTTCTTAATTTTATTATTTTTTTTAATAATATTTAAAAGATAAGAATAATTGGTTTCTGATATGTTTGTCTTTAATATACAAAACGAAAAGGAAAAAGTAAAAACAACAAATTATAAAATTTGTAAACATAATTATTTTGTGATGCAACATCGACAACACGAAAGATTACATACCGCATTATTCTCTTTTTTTATAATACAGAGGTTCTTAACCTTTAATCTTATTGTGGTTGTTAAATTTAATTTCATTTGAGCCTTAAATGCAAGGATTGCCACTGAAGCGAATTATTTCGGTTTCGGTTACGGTTTTCAATTTAAATAGGTGGATGTCAAATGAAACTGATTTCGATTACGGTTTTTCTACCAGTATATTTTTGTTTCTTATTTAGTTTACGTTTAAGGATTTAAAAAAATAACGGTTGCGGTATTTTAATCGTTTACGGTTTTCAAATAAAATTGATATTTTATCGGTGATGGTTTTGAAAGGTATTTTACAAATCTATAAAATGGATTAGACAAAAGTTTAAAAAGTCTTTGAAACACATTGTTAACCGCTAAATATTAATTTGGGACACTATGTTATTACCAAAATTTTTTTCACATTTAAAAGTTTTATATAGGGAACCCACAAAAAGACTTTCCTTGTTAGTGCTGACTATAATTACTGACCGTCAATCGTTAAATATTGTAAAGGAAATGTGGTTGTTTAAAATTTCTTTCGTTTTTATTTTGTTTAATTACAATTTTAATTTTATTTGTTTATATTTTATATCATTGATATGTATGTGGTACGTGTTGCATGTTCTCTTTTAAAAAAATAAAAAAAAATCTCCAGTTGTTACCATATTGACTTGACTATAAAATTGTTTTATTAATAAACATTTTAATTTAAAGGCATAGACAGAATGGTTTAATTTTTGTATTTTTGTGCGATTCAACTTCTTTTTTTTACTAAAAAATAAAAGATGGAATCAGGTCAATATAAACAAAAACAATTCAGTTAGCTAGAACTATTTTTTTTTTTTTAAATTGCATTTTTTGTTTAAATATTTACGGGTAAAGCATTGTGATTTTTGGCAAAAAAAAATATATTTAATAATAAATAAATTTAAATAGTAGAAATCCTTCGATTACTGTTTTCTAAAATTTTGCATTTTTTGTAAAGGATTTTTAAAATCAAGAATATTGTCGGCTGGGTTAGCAAACTGAAAAAAATTACATAGATGTACTATACGTCTGGCCATTAACTAAACGAATACAATAATATTATTGAATTCCACCGATGATGGTTTTTCGGGCGAAACGTGAAATCATGATATGGAAATCCACAATGTGTATAATATTTAGTTAATTCAATTTCTTTTAATCTTGCTAAACACTTAATACGTGGACGGATCAATAAGTCTGTGACTTTTCGAACTTTCCTCGTAGTTATATGAAATGCAACACTGCTTCCATCAAGTACCATCTGTTAATAGACTACTGCGGAAAGCTTTCTTATACCCAAGTGATCGTTCAAAATTGAAACCACTGAGCCATGTGAGATGCCTATGTCTTCCACAATCAATCTTCGATCGGCCAACACCATATCGACAATTGTTTTGGGTGTAGAGACCTCAACTGGACGTTCAGAACGTTCGGCATCTTCCGTGCTTGTAAGGCCACAACGAAAGTCAGTAAACCACTTTTTTACCATTGAAATCCCCACAGTATTTATCAAGCTTTTCCTTGGTTTGATTAACGGTTTTTTTTCGCAAAAAATAATGTTTAATGAGCACTTGAAATTCACTTTTTCAATTTAAAAAAAAATCCACGAGGTTGTATGTTTTGAACAGCTGTTAAACGCAAAGTAAATGACGTAACTTGCTCAAAATTTGACAGTAGTCTATTAACAGGTGGTACTTGATGGGAGCATTCTTGCATTTTATATAACTACGAGGGAAGTTCATATTAAGAGTTTTTATTTTTATTGCAAATACTACACACAATAAAAAACAAGAACAAGTGTATAATAACCCTGCACAACAATTTCAAACTTTTTCCAAAATTATGGGGTCCTGTCGATTTATTCTTGTTAAGGAGAAAAAAAAAAAATATACGTGTGTCGGCGTTTTGATAGTTTACATCGGAATTTCATTTTAGAGGCGGTCAAAGTTTCCCAGCTCTGGCCTGTTTTTTCAGCATATCGGTACATAAAACTATGTTTTCTTTACATCTGAGGAGTAGGGTATTTTCAGCAACTTTGTAGATAACGGTATGACAAATATTTTTGTAGAACATATTGTTAAGAAGACCAAAAAAAAAAATATATACGTGTGTCGGCGTTTTGATAATTTACATTGGAATTTTGTGTTAGATGCGGTTTAAGTTTCCCATCTCTGGCCTGTTCCTGCAGCATATCGGTTTATAAAACTATGTTTTCTTTACATCTGAGGTGTAGGGTATGTTCAGCAACTTTGTAGATAACGGTATGACAAATATTTTTGTAGAACATATTAACCCTCTAACTCCCCCTCATAACGGCTTTGTGGCTTTATTTTAACAAATTGTAAAAAAAAACACCCCGAAAAAGGGTAAGGGCGGGAATGAAATATTCTACAAAAATGTTGGCCATAAAATTCTACTATATATGTCAGAACACACCAAAACCCAAAACTTAATAGAAACACCAAAAACTAATCAAATTCAAGATTGCTCATCAGATTTCTAGTCAAATTTTGGGATGACCAACATATTAAAAGTCAAATTTTGGGATCACCTACATAATATTTAGGTCATCCCAAAATGTGACTAGAAATTTGATGGGTAATCTTGAATTTATTTGGTTTTTGGTATTTGTGTTAAGTTTTGGGCTTTAGTGTGCTCTGACATATATAGTAGAATTTTATGGCCAACATTTTTGTAGAACATTTCATCCCCGCCCTTCCCCTTTTGCGGGGTGTTTTTTACAATTTGTTAGAATAAAGCCAAAAAATGCCGTTATGAGGGGGAGTTAGAGGGTTAATATGCTCTACAAAAATATTTGTCATACCGTTATTTACAAAGTTGCTGAACATACCCTACACCTCAGATGTAAAGAAAACATAGTTTTATATACCGATATGCTGTAAGAACAGGCCAGAGATGGGAAACTAAAACCGCCTCTAAAATGAAATTCCAATGTAGACTATCAAAAGGCCGACACACGTATATTTTTTTTTTTGGCCTCCTTAACAAGAGTCAATTGTCGGAACCCCGTAATTTGTTTTGTGTGTTGAACTGTGTTATCAAAGTACTTGGGGTAAAATACAACTTCCAGAGTGTTTTGTGCAAGTTGTTTTTGTTTTTTTTTATCCTGCCTCAGTTCTTGTCCCATTCCATTCCTTGGTATTTTTAAATGTACTTATTTAGTTTACTGAATTTTTTTGTTCTGTAACTTTTTTTTAGCCAACCAACAAACTTTTGAAGTTGTATTTTACCCAAGTACTTGGTTAATTATATTAATTTTTATTTTTTACGTGTAGTTTTATAACAAACAATTATATTGTGTTGGCTAATGTTAAGGTTGTCATTGCAGTTTTCATTGCTAAAGTTTAGGTTTCCTTTAATATTCTTGTATAAAAAAATCCAGTGGGATTTTTGTCAATGTTTTAAATATTTTCTTTATCATTAAAAACATTCTTTAAAACTTGATTAAATGGCATTGAAAATTTGAACTACAGCCCACTGTAAAAATGAAATTATTGAACAAATAAAAAAAAAACAAAATATAGTTTCAATTTTCATTAAAACAAACAATAACAACTGTCCACTAAAGTAAAAATATTGCATGAATTAAATAGATATTAAGTAGGCGCCTAAACAAAAAAAAAAACAATTTTATTTTTTCAAAAATATATTTACTTCAAATCAACTTGATTACAGACAAAAAAATATAAAAAGAAACTGGGAGTTGTTTTTGTTAAGGTAAAGGTTTTGATTTTAAAACCATATGTTGCACTCCATAAAAAAACAAAGAAACTATTTTTTTTTAAAATGCGTGGATTACAAGAGTCTGGATTTGAATATGTATTTTTTTTAATAAAAATTATTGAAATTTCTAGTTATACATAATTGTATGTAGATTTTTTTATTTTTAAAGTCAGTAGGTGTAAATAAGTATTGACTTGATTTATTTTATAATATCTGAAGTACTTAAAAAAAAAACGAAAGAAAGAAAAATATGTAAACGTGGGTTACATACTCGTATGTTTTTGTTTATCTTAAAACAATATAAAATATTAAAGTGAAACTTTATTTTTATGATTTTTTCTTTGTTGTTATTTTAATTCATAATAGTAATAATATTATGATATTTATTAAACCTTAAGAAAAATTGAAAATTGTGTACATATTCAAACAGCTACAGTTACAATACTTTCATAATTATGTTAACACCTTAACAAATGTTTGTTTTTCACGCTCAGGGAATTATGTAGGTAAAATCAACTGCAAATGACAGTTAAAATAATTAAATTTTCAGTTGAAAAGTTATACACTGTATTTTCATTTTAATGTATTGTTAAAAATCAACTGACAACAACTGTCTTTAAATCTATTGTTAATTTGTTAAAAATTTGCAAAATTGGTAAAAGCAACAGGCATAAAAATTATGAAAAAAAAATCCATAAAAACTATTGATTTTGTAAGTTAAATTTGATGCCCAAAAGCCTTTTACAAAGGCCACAGTTAGAAAATATTATTCTTTTAGAAACTGTTAGTTATTATATTTGAAAACAAAAAAATCCAAATGTAAAACAAGAGTTCATATTAAAAAATGTGAAAAATTTTCCACGAAATTATGTGAGGAAATGGAAAGCTTATAATGTGTAAATTTTCTATAGGAAATATTTTCGATTGTAGGTACAATTGTAAGAGTAACTGTATATACGTGAGTATACATAATTGTATTCATTTTTCATATATAGAAACATTTTAATTGTGAAATAATATGCTTTATAAGTTGACATAAACCTTTATGGACACGTTCTCGTTCATGTTTGTAATAATATATTTTTTTTTTTTTAATTTTTAATTGAAAAAAAAAATATAACAATGACTAGTTATACACCTTAAAGGCAAGTAAAATTATTCAATTCCATTTTTCTCAAATTTCGGAATATAAATTATAGTTATACCTCACCGCTTTTGGCGGGATTATGCAGCTTTTTAAAGTCCAACTTTTATATATTTTAGGCTTTCTGAACAAGAATAAAATGTTTTAGAAATGTTGATTCAAAATTTTAGAGCTTTTATTATAACAAAAAATCATCAGAATATGATACTCGTAATTTCTACAAAAAAGCGGTCTTTCGGTTAAAAGCTACATGTATTTTGAATATAATTTCTGTATGTTAATATACGAGGGCGGATCAAAAAGTCCGTGACTTTTCGAATTTCCCTCGTAGTTATATAAAATGCAACACTGCTCCCATCACCTGTAAATAGACTACTGTCAAATTTTGAGCAAGTTCCGTCATTTACTTTGCGTTTAAGAGCTGTTTAAAACATACAACCTCGTGGATTTACTGACTTTCGTTGTAGCCTTAGAAGCACGGAAGGACGCCCAGTTGAGGTCTCTACATCCAAAACAATTGAAAAAATTTACGATACGGTGTGGGCCGATCGAAAATTAAATGTGCGAAGTATGTCTTCGCACAGTGGTTTCAATTTTGAACGATCACTTGGGTATGAGAAAGATTTCCACAAGGTGGCTGCCGCGTTTGCTCACAACCGACCACCAACGAAATCGTGTGACAGCTTAGTTTCCAGGGAAAAATATTCATGAAGTAGACTACGAATTGCCCCCTCATTCGCCTTATTCACCGGATTTAGCCCCCAGTGACTATTTCCTATTTCCAAACCTAAGGAAATGGCTCGGTGGAAAGAGATTTAGCTCCAAGGATGAAATTATTGATCAAACAAAAGCCTATTTTATGGACCTCGAAAAATCCTGCTGTTAAACGTAAAGTAAATGACGGAACTTGCTCAAAATTTGACAGTAGTCTATTAAAAGGTGGCACTTGATGGGAGCACTGTTGTATTTCATAAAGGGTGGTACAATTTTAAGGGCCGATGTTGAATGTGAACCACACCTAAACTGCAAGTTTTTTTCTCCATTTCATTTGTCATTTCTCAATTTTAGACTAACTCAATTTGAACCATGGAAAGATACACAATCGAGCAACGCGTTAAAGTTATTCAGGCTTATAATGAAAATGGGCGTTCAAATCAAAATGCATTTCGTGCACTTCGTGATTTTTTTTTGGTCAGCATAATCGACCAAATGTGTCCACAATCGGGAGAATTATGGGCAAATTTCAGCAAACCGGGTCTGTCAAAACACCTGTGCATGCTCGCCCAGTTCGTTCTGCGGAAAACATTACTATTGTTCGCAATAGTGTGTCATGAGGTCAACCAAGCATTTACCGTGTTCGCTATCGCGAGATGATAACGAACTTATTGTGGGCAGGAATTGAGGATATGACCCTGGACGACATGTGGTTTCAACAGGACGGTGCCACTTGCCACACAGCTTACAAAACGATGGCTCTTTTGCGCGACAAATTCAATGGCTGTGTTATCTCATGTGGTGGCGATGTCAATTGGCCGCCAAGATCATGTGATGGACTTCTTTCTTTGGGGTTATTTGAAAGAAAATGTGTACGTCGATAAGCCAGCAACAATTCAAGAGCTAAATGATGAGAATTCGGCACATTAACGGCATAGAACCTTGATTATGCCTTAGCGTCATCGAAAATGTGGACCATCGGATGGAGGTGTGCCGTCGAGGTCGCGGCGGCCATTTGGCCGATATTTTGTTCCATACATAATTAACCCATACCATATTATCATAATAAAAAGAAATAACAATAATTTCCTAAATAATGTGTTTTATTCGAAATCAACATCGGCCCTTAAAATTTAACCACTCTTTATAACTACGAGGGAAGTTCGAAAAGTCACAAACTTCTTGATCCGCCCTCGTAGCAAAAAAAGGTGTTTAAATACATTTTTTCATTATTATATTCTTCGTATAGAAAACTTTATTTAAAATATTGTAAAATATAATTTGTTATTTTGACAGTCTGTATATTTATACTCTTTTTTTTGTATTCGTTGTTTCCAAATTAATGCCATTAATTGTATTTATTATTTAATTTAATGATTAATTTAGGACAAAATGTTAAAAACATTTTGAAATGGCCACGTTTTTCAAATCATTTAACAATTTATTTCTACACGATTTTTATTTGTAATTTTTTTTTTTCAACTTTTTTGCGAGTTTACAAAACGCATTTTGTCAAGAAAGAAAAAATAAAACCTTGAACAACTACTAAAAATGTTTTGTCTTAAAATAGATATATTTTTTTTTTAAAGAAGTAAATAAAATAAAATATATATAAATTTTTTTGTAGTTGCTTATTTCCTAACTGCGGACATAAAGACGCCATTTAATATTTTTTAAAAATTTTTTCTCTTACAACAAATATACCGGCCGCCAACACTATCCAAATTCTCATACATACACGTACATAAGATAATCACTTATGTACGTATTTACACAGAGAGAATTTTGTTAGATGAAATTTATTGAAAAATTTTTTTTTTTAGTAAACTAATGAAGTTTTTCTTACAAAGTAAATGAAAAAGCTGTATAATTTTTATAAAACTTCTATTAATAAGTATAAAAAAATAAAATTTTATTAATATTAAGTCCAATTTTAAAACATTGTAATTTAATTGAAATATAGAAATTATTTATTTAAATTTTTAAAATTTGAATTAAAAAAATAAACCATTTTAATGCTATAATTTAAATAAAATAAATAAAATGTTTTCAAACCCAAAAATTTATGTTAATTAAATGGAAATTTCAAGTGTTTATTTCGAGTATTTTTCTTTTTCTTTTGTAATTCAATTCCCTGTCTACTTGGCATCTCTTGTCATTTAGACAATAACCACATGCCCCAAAAGCACTAGACAATGTCACTTTATTTATGATATTTTTTTCTCTGGCCAATACTATTCAAATATTAATAATAATATACTTTTAAGGCTTGAATACCGCGACGACTTAAAAAAAAATATATATAATAATTTTCTTATTATTTTCATTTAATTTTTTATAATGTTTTGTCCATCATTGAGAAAAAAACGCACATTTAGATGGTTTGATGCAGGTATTTATTAACGTAATATGTCATTTTAAGACAAAAAACACAAAACAACTCCAACAAAATGTAATTACCTTAAATTTGTACCACCACTTTATATTCTATAAATGGAAGTAACGACTTTCACTTTGATATTGATTTAAAGTTGGTTATATCGGACATACAAGCAACAAACAAAAATGCAATTAAATCCCACGAAACTTAAATTGATTAAGCATTAATCAATGAATTTAAACAACATTAATTAAAAATTACAAATCAAATGTTTTAATAACAAATAAGAAATTATTACCACAATAAACTTTAATGAAATGATTTAAAACTTTAAAATCTAATTTTTAAACTTTTAATTAGCGACTTTTATGAAATTTCAAATGATCAAATAAATATTGTGTAATTATTCTAAACCAATTTAACCATGCTTGCTTTTGCTCAGATTGCTTGTTATCCGCCTGAGCAGTTTGGCATTGAAAATTTTCAAAATTGGTCCGGTTAAAAAGTTATGAATGAAAATGTGAAGGTACCTCCAAATTTGTGTATTTTCGTAAAATTTCGTACTGGCGTCTGTTGAATAAAACATCCCAAGTAAAATAAAAAAATGATCTAGCACAATATTATATTTAATCATATCCTATTTTATATTCCCTAATATCTGCTGTAATATCTTATTTGATCCGGAAAATGGTAGATCAAATTAGATCAAGCAATATATATAGGGATTAAGTAAGATTTAAAATTATACGAAAAATTTGAATTGCATTTTGAATTGCAATTCATTTTAAATTCATTTGAATTGAATTGATACCATTACATTCAATTCGTTTTTTTGGTGAAAAGAATTAATTCAAAATTTGCCAATTCAGTGCATGAATGATTCGCTAATTTAATCAAAAATGAATTATTCATTTACAACTCTGGTGCTAGACAGGTTGTTTTTAAGAAAAATTTTCCTTTTTAAGATAGCACAAAGGTATTTGATAGGGTTTAAAATCCGGCGACTCCTCCAGCCAATCAATCTAAAAACTTGATCACATTTTCTTTGAACCACTTTTTGGTTTTTAATGCAGCGGATCCAGGCCGAATATATCCAGACTTGGAAGATATAAGCCTTCAAGAATCCTCGTGGATTTTTTTAAAAATGGAAAAAAGTGAATTTCGAGTGCTTATTAAACATTATTTTTTGCGAAAAAAAACCGTCAATGAAACCAAGGAAAAGCTTGATTAATACTATGGGGACTCCGCACCAACGATTTCAATGGTAAAAAAGTGGTTTGTTTACTGACTTTCGCCAATTGAGTTCAATACACCCGAAAATGATGTTGGCCGACCGAAGAGTAAAAATGCGTGAGATTGTTGATGCCATAGGCATTTCATATGGCGGTGTGGTTTCGATTTTAAATGATCAGTTGGATTTAAGAAAGCAGTCTAAACATTGAGGTTTTCCGGGTGAACCGGCTCCGAGGAAGGCCAAGGTAAATTTGTCGGCCAATAAGTTGATGGCAGAAGTTTTTAAGGATGCACGCGGGACAATCCACATCGATTACTAGTGACTATTTTCTATTTCCAAACCTAAAGAAATGGCTTGGTGGAAAGAGATTTACATAGCTCCAACGATAAAATTATTGATCAAGCAAATGTCTATTTTATGGACCTCGAAAAATCCTATTTTTTGGAAGGGATACAAAAATTGGAGAAACGTTGGACTTAAGTGTATTGAGCTAAAAGGAGATTATGTTAAAATTTTTTTTTTTTTTTTTTTTGCAAAAATCAGGGACTTATTGGTCCGCCCTCGTAGTTTAGCTTCGCTACTATCCGCGAGCGTAATTTTTTTTGGGCAACCTGCTTGATTACTTATAACTTCCAAATTATTCTGTTTTTTATTTTATTGACAAATCCTACAGATATGTTATATTTTTTTTTGCGATTTCTCGATATAAAGCTCCTTCTAATAAATCTTTAACGATATTTTGCTTCAAAAGTGATGCCTTAGCTTTTGCCATCACAAAAATAAACTAAATAAAAAAAATGATAATGTTTTTGCCAAGTTTTTTAAAAGTTAATTAAAGCAATTATTCTACTTAATTTTTTTAAACTCACAATCAAAAATTTATATTTATTCAGATTTTTTTAAAATATTGTTAACAGCAAAAGAACAAGAACTTTCGGAAAAAAGTTGCCATATTATAAATAACATAATGCCTGACCATGAAAAAAAATTATAGAGTTGCCAAGCCTGTGTCTTTAACGTTTTTTAAGTTTTCCCTGTAATTTCTTGAAATAACTGGAATTATATCTTCGGATAATAATATATTTTTTTTTTCAAAACAATAAATTATAAAGCTTTATAAATAGCAAACGTAAACATATTTATGTGTACGTTAAGAATTAATGGTCTTAACTGCTAAAAACCAAAATTATAAAAAATGCTTTTAAGCGGCAAAAATTGTCAGCTAAACAAATGAAAGTTTGTAGGTCTGGTACAATTTTGAAATAAAAGCAAAGCACACAATGCCATAGCTTTCTCTGTAGTCTTTAAAACTTCTTTAAATCTTACTAATTCCTAAATGTGTCCCATAATCTACCATGTTATAAAAATTAAAAGCTTTAATATTACATTAGAAATGATATACATTTATATCTTTAACTCTTTTAGACACAAAAGTACATTTGAGTTTTTAAATTGTTGCACAAAATGTGCTCTATTATAAACTATATTATCCTCGAAAATTTTATTTTTTATAAAACAGCATATAAAAGAAATTATATCACAAAATTTCTCATAAAAAAACGATTGAAAATTGAAACATTTATTAATAGTACCAAATGGGTCAGAGGGGTACCATAGTACTTTTAAGTTTCTAATAGTATCACAAAAAGTACTTAGTAATAAACTTATCATCCCTATTCTCCATAGTGTTTTTGTGACAAATAAAGTAAAAAGTGTATAACTGGAATTATAGAGGTGAAAAAAAAATAGTTTGAAAAAAATTTTAGTAGTGAAAACAATTTTTTGGGCGAAAAATATTTGAGGTGAATATAAAATATTTTTCACCTCTAAGTGACTGGTAAAAAAATAGGAGCAAATATATTATTTATCAGTCGCTTCTACGAAATAGTATTAAAATACACCAATTTATAACTGCTGGTCCGATTTTTATTACCAGACTGCTTGTCAGGATGTCCATTAATTTAGCTTAAAATGAGCACCCATTTAAACAGATGGACAGACAGACATCACTAAATCGACTTAAAATCGCTTTAGGATCAAGAATATATACTTTATGAAGTCGAATAGGGTTATTCCGTAACTATATGAAAAGTTGTCACATCGTTATCAATGTTAAATTTTCCTAAAGGTATATATAAAAATTTACCTAAATATAATTTTGATATTAGTGACTCCACCTGTGCTAAATATATTACATAGAGTTACATATTTGAACGTGACAAATTTTCTCGTTGTTACAGAATAACCCCATTAGACCTATGTTTCGATAATGACAAACCATCATAAACCTTCCAGGGTATTTAAAATGAACAAATTGTAAACTTTTATCATATTGATAAAATTTCTTCATAAATATAGTGAATTTTACGCATTAATATTGATAAACTTCTCCATAAATATGAAGAAAGAAACATGCCATCATAAATTTGCATTTTTGTGAAACAGCTTCATGGTATTTATAAAGTGTTGAATTGGACGAAAATCTAAAAAAAATTTCATCATATTTAAGGTTAAACATAAATATGATGAAGCTTTTTCCTGAGTGTTTAATAAAACTTTTTGTGTTATTTTTTCACCAGACGCCTAAAAGTAAATAATATTTTATATTCACCTCAAAAATTTGGTTCACCTATATTTTTTTCCCCACCACAAAAATAGTTTTTTACATTTCAACATATTTTTCATCTCAAAATATTTTTTTTTTACCTTGACAATATTTTCTCAATTTAATTTATTTTTATTTTATCTTTAACAAAAAAACTGTGTGTGGATGGTAAAAAATAAAAATTGGGTAAATACGAATTAAATGCCCTGCTTGTTTTCTCCTAATTATTGTTAAGATTATTATTAATATTTTTTTTTTTCTTTTGTTTCTTTCTAGGTAAGAATCACCATTTGCTTATTTCATATCTAATCTGCAAAAGAAAAAATAAAAATAAAAAACGAAATCTTATTCCTGATTGGTTAAGTATTAAATATGTTTTAATCAACTTGACTAAATTATAATTTACACCACAATTACTTATCTATACAAATACTTAATATTTACTTCCCGAATGCAGGTAGAGGTATTCGTTTAAAACTACTGGCTGAAATCAACAGCAAACACAAAGTTAAACACTTCAATTGTGATTTAGAGAATATTTGTACAATAATAAATACTTGTAGTACGCTGCCAGTAGAATATTTGTTTACTTTGATTACACTTTGATTCTACTTACTATTTACACGTCTACAAGTATTGTCTACACGATTTAAGTGATAATAAATAAAATACTAGCTGATTTTTATTGGTGCAATAAATGTGCAATAAATTTATTTAAACAAAGAAATTAATATGAACAACAAAAAAAGACAAATAACAAAACAATTTGTTTTATTTAAATAAACAACAACACAACCACCACCACCCGCATTAGGAACATCAAAAGGGTCGTTTGTTCGTTCGATCAATCGATAGTTTTAGGTTTTTTGTTTTATTGTTTTTCATTTTGTTGCAAGTGAAAGGGGGGAAATATTTATTTAATAAACCGTCCCAACATACCAAATGACTTGAGAAAAAAATTATTATAAGCTTACAAACACAATCCTTAAGCTTGAAAAAGACTTGAGAATATATTGAAAAAGGCTATCGTAACAATTGTAGAAAAATCAAAACGGAACCCTCGTGAAAATATTATGTGTGTATGATTACTATAAGCTTATTCTTGCAATTGTAGAATAAGCTTACAAAAATAATATATTATTAATAGTTGAATAAGAGAAATCATAATTATTTTCTTTAATTTAATTTAATTTAATTTATTTTTTATTTTAATTTTAAAAATAAATAATAATAATAACTCATTTTAAATATAAAAAATAATAATTCATTTTAAATATAAAAAATAATAATTAATTTTAAATATAAATAATAATAATAAATTTTAACCATAAATAAAAATAATTAAATATAATATGCAATTGCGCGTTCACTATATTAAATTTACAACTAAATGTACACGCAAAACACGTTTGACAAATTAAAAGAAAAAGTAATGGCACTTGTTGTATGCATTATAAGCGTAGAACAAAGACAACAAGACTAGAATGTATTGAAAAATATTTCTATTTCAATCGTCATATTGCGTTGTTGTTGTATGTTGTTCATAAGCATACTTGAGAAAAAGTTATGTATAATAATCTTTTCTCTAGCATTGTTAAATACTACTTGTGAATTCACATTTTATAAACATTATAATAAGCGAAATTAAGAAAAGCTTAAAACACACTATTAATATAAGCTTATTCTCAAGTTGTATTGCAGTTTGATTGCTATATGGTATATTGGGGTAGTTTAATAAATTTTTCTATGGTGATGTTTTTCACATAAGATAATATTGAATACAAAATGAATTTCATTTTTATAAAACAAACAAAAAAAAAAAAAGATTTATAATATAAAATGGGTGTGGTTTCCTTGTTACAATTTATACTATAAATTTTATACTAGAAATATGTTGTATGAGTTAAAATGTAAAAATTTAAATAAATTGATTATTCTTCAGTTTAAAAGAAAATTTATTAAAAAATTCAATTTCAGTGTTTATAGTTAATAAAACTTTAGAAAACCAAAAAATAAATAGATTTAACATGTAGTGCAAAGTGTGTTTACAAATTATGTGTGGTTGAAATGTAACGAATATTTGTTGATGCTGTCATTGTTTGTTTACATGTTTTGTACATACGCTATAAAGCAGAGTTTCTTAAATTAATAATTTTAATTTTGCAGAGTAAAAATAATGATGCATGAAAGCGCACAACAAACCTTCTTTTGGGACTTAATTGTATTCCCTAGTTTTTTTTTGGACTGGTCGGTTGTAAAGAGTTTACTTCCTGCTATTTCTCAATCTAAACTTAAAATAATGAATTTTCTCCCTGAAAAATAATAGAAATTTTAATCAAAATAAAAGGATTATAATGCAGTTTTGTTTAAAACGAAAAATTTACAAGTTTTATTGTATTTCATTTTTATTTGTAAACATATTAACCAGGTTTGAAAAAGCTTCCAAGCAAGCCAAAATTTAGCTATATTTTATTCAAAATCCTCGCTGCTTACCTAAAGTGAGTTGCTTACAATATAGGCCAGCTCACACGAAAATACTATACGCCCTTGAAAATAAGCTACCTCGCAAGATAGCTTTTAAAAAAGAGGCAGCCAACTTTTTTAAAGCAAAAAGCGTCGGCCGAGCAGTTAAAAAGGGCTAAATTTTAAAATTTAACAGTTTTTGTGTTTTTCAGTTTATTTTTTTTTTAAATTTGTACTTTTATGAGATCAATCTTACGTTTTAATGTATAAAATATATATTTAAAAAAAAAATATATTGAAATTTTTAAATTATAAATGTAGAATCGAATCGAAAATCTAATTTTCTGCTCATCTTCGGGACATAAAATTGTCTATATATAAGCTTTATGGATTATGGATAAAACTAACAAATGACTCAAAATGAGCTAAGAGAGCTAAAAAAGATAACAAAAAGAGCTATGTTAGCCCTTGAAAAAATAAAAGGGCTAAGTGAAAAAAGTACGCGTTGAAAGCAATCAAAAAGGGATAAATATAGCCTGAAAGGGGCTAACTTGGCATCGCTGCTCGAGCCATAATTTCCGATCGCTCTTTTAACAAAAAATGCAAATGATGCGAAATATGGGATATGTGGATTAAAGCTAAAATCGCTGAAATTGGTGGGAAAAAAGGAAGTTAACACGTGGCTGTGTTATAAAAATGAATCCCTTCCATTGTATTGCTTAAAATCTGAACGATATAAAGTAAAACGAAAAATTATTGAAATTGAAAAATTGAATACAACGAACGAAGTGGAATGAAACGAAGTATGCTAATTTGTATTATTGTGTAAAGTTGGGAAAAATCAGTCAAACTCTGTCTGTTTTATTATATGAATCCCTCGGGATCTACCTTGAACCTGGCCTATTTATATTATCGGAATATGTTAATAATCTGATGGAGCACGGATTTTATCCATGTTTGAGAATTTCCTTCGTTCCCCATTCTATTTAGTTTCTGGTGTTTGGTATTCCAATTTCACTCGTTCAACGTTTTATCCATTTTGCTCTACTTTCAATTTATGAAACTGTTTCATAAGCATGGTTGGCATTCAATACCTTTTCATAATAACGGTAGTTGGCTACCTCAGCTACTTTAGGACCGATATGAAAATTTTAAAATGGCCATTCCATTAAAGGCAAGTATCTTTTTGTATAACCGGGTTTATTGCGCTATTTTACCGGTTCAATTTTGAAATATCTTAAACTACCGTTATAATAAAGCTAAACTACCGAAACACCTATTTATAACGGTATTTTGCAAATATAACAAAATTGAACAGGTAATATTATGAAATTAAGCTCGTGATATTTGAAGACACATGTCACTATTGCAACCGCAGTTTTAATACTTTCGTTTCGGTATTGATCAGAGCGTGATAGACAACTACCGTTATAATGAAAAGGTATTGCTTGCCAACCATGTTAATAAGTCGTTTGTAAGTTTCAGAACAGTCGTTTAATTTTAGAGTAGGAATTGTGTACGCAACCCGAATACAGTACGACTATAAGATGATGAACACAAACACATACTGAATACATTTCGTTTAGTGTGTTATTTCTGTGTGTGTACAACCGAAATACAGCGGTGTCAGACGTGACGATTTTATGACATTTTGACGATTTCTTAGAGAAAAATTTGCCAAATCAATCGTTATAAGAAAAGAAATGAACTAATTTAAGCAGACTGCTGCCAGGAAGACTTTACCTCATATCCCCACTTTTCTAGTTGAAATCCCTAAAAATTCGTAAAAAAATTGGGATTTCCCAGCACTGCGACCATAAAAGGTCTTTTGTGCTGCCCGGAACTTTCAACCTGTTGATGAAGCCAAGAACCTTTCCGGGTGAAGTGTTCCAAATATCGGAAGGCGACAAGAAACGGTCACCCAAAAACCTGATTCCCCTGACACAAAGCCCAGGACAATCACAGAGGACATGCTCTGACGTCTCCGATTTCAACCCGCAAAACCTGCACAACTCAGTGTCCGATTGACCCTTCCTGTGCCTATGGTACTTAAGGTCGCAATGCCCAGTAAAGTATCAATGGAAACGAAAGCATTTATTGCGGGTGTACGCGCGTGTACTACCTGTTTGTGCTCTCTTGGAATCTGAAGGGATTGCCGAGAACTTTGAACAGGTTTATAGCTCTCGGTGAACCACTTTCCAAAGGCTTACTTCTATGGGAGTCCAGTAAATATAAAAAACACAGGAATTCCCGAGAACTCTAGATATCTTTACAGATCTCGGGCAGACCCACTTCTCAAGGGCGAACTCCCATGGGGGTCTTTCAAATAAAAATAAGCGTTTATTTTTCGTTTGTACCTAAACTTATTGAACTTTGTGCACCGCTTGGAGTAGTTCTGAAGGGATTTCCAAGAACCTTATAGCTCTTGTAGAGACTTACAAGATGGGCATACTTTCCAACAGCTATAATGATGTCAAAGGTTCTTGGAAATTCCTTCAGAACTAATATTAATATTATATACTTAGGGGCCATTGGTGATGACAATTTTAAAAATTTTTTATATAAATTTTTTAAGAAAGCTACACAAGGAATGATTAAAAAAATACACTGCTTTAAAACCAATAAGCAAATATTTAAAAAAAAAGTCTATCGAAGTTCAAATTGCACAATCTATGTTGAGGTGCGTAATGTTTTGAATAAAACATTTACAATTTTTGTCTCAAAGGAAATATAACAGAAGCAATAATTAAGAAACCCTGATTTATATTTACAAGCAACAGTACACACACTATACCTTTAACATGTATTTAATAGTTGTAGTTATTTTTATACCCTTCACCACAGGTGGAAGGGTATATATAAGTTTGTCATTCCGTTTGTAATTTCTACAATATTGATCTTATATCCTGTAAAGTATATATATTCTGGGTCCTTATGAAGAGCGAAGTTGATTTAACGATGTCCGTCTGTCCGTCTGTGTGTTGAAATGGGTTTTCCGAAGAACCCATTTCTGTTTGCTATTAAAAATCAGACAGATCGGTTAATAAATGGCTGAGATATTAGCAAAAAACCAGGACTACCTCTAATTTTTCCAGTAAAATCCCTTTGTTTAATATGTATGTAGAATTTTGAGCATAACAACACATCCATGTGTTAAAATTCTTTTCTTTCATCTCCACCTTTTATACACAAACAACACATATACAAAGATTTGTCATTTAAATAAAAACTAAACAAATCTGTCTAGACGCTATGTCACAAATACTTTTTTTCTCTAAGGCCGCGGGTTCGAGGTTCGAATCCCGGTCAATTCACTTTTTTTTTGTACATTTTTTTTTATTATTTTCTTAAGACTTTTTTTGTTTATTTTTGGTTTTTTTTTAACATTTAATAATTAATTTATATAAAATTTTATATTAATAATTAAATAATCCATAAATAGGCTAAAAACATCAACATTTTTATAAAAACCCTCTGATACAAACAAAATACAAACGTTTTTATACCCTTCATCACAGGTGGAAGGGTCGCGGGTTCGAATCCCGGTCAATTCACTTTTTTTTGTAAATTTTTTTTTTTTATTTTCTTAAGATTTTTTTTTGTTTTTTTAACATTTAATAATTAATTTAAATAAAATTTTATATTAATAATCCATAAATAGGCTGAAAACATCAAATTTTTTATAAAAACCCTCTGATACAAACAAAATACAAACGGTTTTATTTCTATTTTTTGCTCCGATTTAAAAGAATTTATAAAAAGATTTTTAAACCATTTTATTTCTCATATATTAATAAAATTTTATACATAATTTCCCTTTGAGTGCAACTATTTTAGGTCATAACTATTAATAATTTATATAAAAAAAAAATTGTAAACTATTTTTCTTCAAATTTTTAAAATTAAGCTAAAGAAATTAAAAATATTTTTAATAAAAAAGCGAAATAAAATCCCAAATGCAAATTTGCTAGCTAAATCAAACGTTTTTGTACAAATAAAACACATGCAGTTCTAGTGATTTCTTTTAACAATTTGTTGAAATTCTTTTCTTTCACCTCTTAACCTTTTATACAAAAACAACAAACACTATTCTAGATCTGTATTATGACCTATGGATACGTCTTATATAGCAAAAGATCGAAAATCTTTAGTATAACATATTTGCTGAAAAAACTCGGAAATATCGGTTCAGATACAAAAAAGTTATGCCCAAAACATAATTTTTTTTAAATACCTATTTTCTGGAACCATAAATCTTCCCGAGTTCAAGTTTTATCACCAAACTAAATGGTTAATTTCATCTTAAAGGCGTCCGTATATAAATCTGTCCATTCCATATATGTCGATATATAAACTTCAGTTTTTTCCCAACCATGGTGAAGGGTATATAAGATTCGGCATTGCCGAATTTAGCCGCTCTTACTTGTTTTTTTTAACTTCAAATATTTATTTTAAAGTTTGTACAAAAAATTTGATAGTTTTATTGACCACATGTTTTTTTTTTTTCTTTGTCAAATTTTATTCCACACTATTTATAGGGTATTTTCGAATAAATTGTTTTAAAATTTTCCCAAAATAAATATTTACACAAATGTTGCACACAAAATATTAGAAGACATAATTTATAATACACATCCAATATATATCTCTATATAAGGAAATAACATTTAATTGTAAATTATATTGGCAAAAATATTTATGATTAGATTGAACATTTATGTGTTTGTTAACATTATTGTGTGAAAAAAAATCATGATATTTTTAAATTCAAAAATGCATTTGGTTTAAATTCAAGGTGTTTTTTTTTTTTTTTTGCTTTATTATTTAACATAAATTAAGTTATTTTTGTAGACAAAAAAATAAAGAAAATAATTAATATTTTTAAATAATTACAGCTGGGGAAATTATAGAAAAATTAATTTATTTAAATATCTTTATATTTGCGACCTGAGTTTTGATAACATTGACACACGGACGAACAGACGCACAGACTGACATCATTCAGTCAAATCAGAAAGTAATTGTGGGTCGATTGGTATACCATAAGGTGGGCCTATGTCTGATATTTTTGGCAGTGATGTAAAGCATTAAACAAGATTTTTGAGGATTGCAGTTATTAATCCCAAGATCTACAAAATTTCAGAGCTTATTCTTTAGCTAAAAATTTTGTTTTCTTTCCTAAAGGTGTTTAATATTTTCTCAGTGTATAACAATAATAGGTGCAAGAAATTGACTTCATTGTTTATAATTTTTTTAGGTTTCTATTTTCGTTGTCATTACTTTTTTTGTTTTTTTTTTTTTGTTTTGACATTGCGTGTCTAGCTTAAACATATTTTTTTTTTTTGGGGCGTAATAATTTTTAAGCTGATTTCCTTCTTTTTGGTTAAAAAAATAAGATTGTCTCACACAGTAACTTAAATCCATATACAAATTATTCAAAAATTTTAAAATTATAATAAGCAATGCGGAATTATTGTCAACACGTTACCATTATTATGTTTGTTGCTGCTTACAAATGTTGGTACCCACATGCAATTGTATTCAATGTTGTCTTTTTCTAAAATAATATAAAAAAAAAATAACTCGCAACTAAATAATAAAACCTTCAAAAACAAAGTGGTTTATTGTTAAAAATTGAATGCCGCCCACTTGAAATTGTTAGACAAAACAAATTGACTGCATAATTATAAGACATGAAATATGTGATACACCTATACATTGATTTGCAGGGAATTTTAGTGGATCAAAATAATTAAAAATTTCTCAAAAAAAATCACCTGAAAGTGCAAAAAGAACATTTACTTTTTAAACCATCACTTTTCTTTCCCTCTCTCTCTAAATACAACAAGAAAATATGCAATAATAAAATAAAGCGTGATCCATTTCGAGGTTCCCTACTTTTTTAAAGAAAACAAAAAACACAGAAAATTCAAATTTATTGGGAATATTTATTATCATTTGAAATAACATTCTTTGGCATTTATTTTTTGAAGATTATGTCTATCAAATGTTGGCCGTTGCTACGGCCCAGATGGTCCATCCGTTGAGTCCAATTTTCGATGACTCGTTCGAGCATTTCGACTGGTAACTGGCGAATGACGCGTGATGCTTTCCTCTAAGGTCTGAATCGAAGCGGGTTTGTCCGCATAAACTTTAGACTTTATATATCCCCACAGGAAAAAGTCTAACGTTGTAATATCACACGATCTTGGTGGCCAACGACAGGCCCAAAACGTGAAATTATGTGCTCACCGAAGTGTTCTCTCAATAAATCCATTGATTGATGCGATGTATGGGAAGTGGCGCCGTCTTGTTGAAACCAAATGTCGCCGAGATCACGAGCTTCAATTTCAGGCATGAAATAGTCGATTATCATGGCACGATAACGGTCGCCATTGACGGTTACGTTCGCACCTTTCTTCGTGTACACTCTCAGCTACGGCCGCTATATTTTTTTCACAGCGTGCTGGACGTGGTCCATTCGGTCGAATATTATCCAATAATGAATGCTGGGTCTCAAAATGAGTGATGGTGTTGCGAATAGTACGCTCAGTAGGCCGATTATGTTGACCATAAGTTGAGCGAAGTGCACGAAACACATTCCTCACACGATTTGTAAACGTTGTTTTGGCGTAAGTCTTTCCATTATGAAATGCCAAACAATACTTATCAAAAATAACATGACAGCATGACACGACTCACACGTGATGTGTCAAAAAAAGGCTATTGAAAAAAGTATCTCTACTTGAATCACCCTTTATAACTAGAACATCATATATAAATGTTCACTCTAAATTAAGAAAACGGTATTTCCACGTGAATTAATACCATCGGTTTTTCATTACAAAAACTAAACTTAAACAGCGTTTACATTACGCCGAAATTCAAAAAGATTTCGAAATCTAGTTAGTGTATTCAGTACCATATGATCAAAATCCAGTTTAAACTAGATTTCAAGCGTAATGTTTTAAGAAACACATTTTCTCAGTATTAGTTTTTCCAAAACAATCTTTTTAAATTAAAATTATATGAATTTAAAGATGACTTCGGACTTCTCATTTAGAAATTAAAATTATTTTCCCCTTGAAATTGTTAAATGTTAACTGAAATTTTGATTTTCATTCAGTGATATAAAATTTTCAAAAGGTAATGAAATTTAAATTAAAAATTTTGAAAATTGCAATTAAAATTAAATTTTTTCTTAATTTTTTAGGAATCCCATGTAAAAGTCCAAATATATAAGAATCTACATGGACTTTTATATGATCATACACTCACCAAAAAAAAATTCTGTAATGACAACTGAAAATTTTGCTGTTATTACGGGAAATTTTGCTAATTTGAGCCCAGTGGAATTTTTTTTTTGCTAATTTTAGCAACAAATGTCTGCTGACGTGCAGTACAATGAAATTAGTAGAAAAGTTAGTAGCCGCTACTAAATTTTTGTAAAATGGAATTTAAAATCTGTTTGCTAAAATCAGCAAAAAAAATGTACTAAATATTATTAATATTAGTGCAAAATTTCCAATTTTTTTTATCGTGCATCAAAATCTGTTTAATTTTTTTCAAAAAATATTTAGACAAAAAAAAAACCAAGGCTTAAAAATCTTAAAAATTGTAAAAACATACACAAATTTATCATTTTGTTTTAATTTGGTATTTTATTAAATTTTTTACTTTTAAGGTCAAATTTCAATTGTTGTTAGGGCCGATTTTTAGAATTATAAAAACTTTTTAGTGCTATTTTAAGTGGATGTCCTATTTTTAGACATGAGTCGATATATTCACTTCCGATCCCTTTTTGTAATCTATGTAACATTTTAAGGCAGTTTAAGTTTGTAGATGTAATTTTTAATTACAAATACCATTTCCTTCAATATCCACTTTTTTAAAATTAGTATATTTTTTTTTTGCTAATTTTAGCAAATCGGTTTTCAAAAAATTTTAAAATAATTTCTGAAATAGCAACAAAAATTTGTAAATATTTCGTAAAAATTCTGTAAATTGTAAAATGTAAATAGCAAAAAGATTTGCTAAATAATCATTTTTTTACTACAAATCAGTACAATAATAATAAAACCAGTTTACAAATTTTTCTACTAACTTTTTTTCTGAGTGTACAAAATCATGTATGACATGGCATAGTTCAATATATGACCATACATTATCTCATTTATTATCTTATATCTTTGGATCCGAAATTTGAGGCCGTATATTTTCATATATGATCATATATGATTCATGTTTGCTCATATATAATCATATATGAACATATACGGCCATATACCCTCAAATTTCGGATCCGAAGATACGTAGAAATATATGAGATCATGTATGGTCATATATTGAACTATGCCATGTCATACATGATTATGTATGATCATATACAAAAACTATACATGGACGTATATGGGACCATGTATGTCCATGTATATTCATATATCATCCATTTGTGCTCATGTATATTTCAGTTTTTACATGGGATTCCATTTGGGCTTATTTGATCAATTGTCTATTTAAATAAAATAAAAAAAAAACAATTCATTTTATCTTTTAACTTCATGTTTATTTTTATGTATTGAGAATTTATTTAGGAGTTCGTTTATTTATTTATTCTATTAAATTCATTTTATTTTACATTGGTATATATGGAGCAATATCTCTCTATATATATTTTTATTGAATCATATTTAACGGTAGCAATTGAGATCAAAATGATAGAGTTATAGCTGATCAGAAAATCTGTTCACTTTGTTCTATTATATGTGATCAGATCTAATTATATACAATTAGATATTATTTTATATATAATTGGATCAAAATTAATGTTTTTATATTAATTACGTTTTACTCGGAAATGAACAAGAAATTGGATTGTTACAATAAATCTATTTTCTCTGTGTACATGTAATAACTGTCAAACTTTTAAAAGTATCCATCAAAATAAGAGCTGATGAAGAAGTACCCAGCAAAACCACACATTACCAAATAATAGGTAAAGTAATGTATAGCCATAGGGGCCGATGGATTAATTTACAGGCGGTGAGCCTCATTACTTTAGAGATGATAATGTAAGGGGTTACTTATATGGTTACGAGAATGGAAAAAGTAATGTGTCTAAAAATAGATTTTTAAAAAAGAGAAATTTTTATTAAAATAAATTATTACAAATATTTTATTTAAAATATTTGTAATTAAAAATAATGTGGTCAAGATGGGAATCGAACCAGGGAAATCTGGTTGCCAGCCAAGAACTCTACCCGCTGAGCTGTCGACGCATATAGCATTTGATTGCTTTAAACTTAAATGAATTGTTGCGCTTCGTTTTTTCGCTAGTGTTATCAAAACAAACATACATTACCCTTTTGCTTACAAAAAAACAAAAAGTAATGTTTTTAAAAATAGATTTTCAAAAATATTTCAATTATTATTTTACATTTATAAATCATATATTACGTTATAATGAGTAGCTTATTACTTTATGCTTGCAAATAATGAAAAAGGTAACGAGCTATCATTACAAGCTAACGCACTACATCTACTGAACCCGAATTTGTGAAAATTTCGCTGAATCAATAATTATTTTAACATTGGCGTGTCATTGGGAGGAAGTAGTTTGTAGTGATCAGATGGACTTTTTCATTAGTTTACAGAAGTTGTTAAATATAGGAACTACAAAATAAATATAGGAAGTGGTGGCTTTGTTTTAAAGTTAAAAATGTAATTTTAAACACGTCAAGAATTATTATACCGACCAGGACAAAGTCTATATCACTGGTATGCAAAATATGTTTTTAATATGGCATTAAATGACTGCAGGAAATAACCCATTAATGGACCAACTGAATTATTGTTTTTTTACCATAATTATAAATTGTTATAAATTCCAGGTAATAAGTATTCAAGCTCAAGGTCTATTTTATACAAAATTATTTATTTTTCATCCAATATTTCGCTATCTCAATGGATAGCTTCTTCAGGGATTTTTTGTTTGTTAATTTTAAACAAATTTTTTAAACAATCAAAATTAATGAAACAACAAAATTGTCAATTTAAACAAAAAAAAAAAAATTGACAATTTCGTTGTTTCGTTAATTTAGATTTTTTAAAAAATTTGTTTAAAATTAAAAAACAAAAAATCCCTGAAGAAGTTATCCATTGAGATAGCGAAATATTGAATAAAAAATAAATAATTTTGTATAAAATAGACTTTGAGCTTGAATACTTATTACCTGGAATTTGTATTAAAAAGGTCGAAGAAATTGAACTGAATAATTGTTATAAATAAATATTAAAATTAAAAAATTGACATGTAACAAAAATTTTATTCTTATGACTTCATAAGTAGGGGATAATATCAACAATTTAAAAGTTGTTTAAAATGACTTCTTACAAATCGAAAAATTTGCAGTATTAACTTCTTTGGATGTTCTGACAAAGAGGTATGTAAAGAATAACATCCATTTTATTTTGCTGGGCACTGAAGTGTTAAATTTTGTTATGTTTTTGACTCACAAACTTAACGTAGATCGTACAACAAGTTTTAGATGTACTTCTCAAGTATTTTTGTGTAATTAAAGTACAAATGTAGTGTTTTTCATTATGTAGGAGATCATAAGAGTTTTTTTTTTACCAAAATCACATTTAGCCCACATTTGTTTTAGTAACCAGAGTAGGTTTTTTTTTTTTTTTAAAATAAAACGGTAATTACAAAAGCATTATAATGGTCAACACAAAACACGCATAATTTGCTGACACATAAGTACTATTAAAGAAAACCATTTTATATTGTGTTTACTTAATTTGCATGAAAATTCTTATTTACTTTCATTTGAATTGTGAAAATGTTTGTTGGAAAATATAAGTCAAATCTTTCATTGTTGATTTTTGCTTTCTTTTTCTTTTTTTTTTGTTTTTTGTTCTCACTCAACATAGTGAAAATTAACAAACAAACAAATGAATGTTTTCTATTTTGTTGGTATTGTCATCATTCATCATTTTACTTGTTGTTGTGTGAAATAGGATTATTTCTGTTGAGTACTTTGGTACCTTTTATTAAATCATAATTAAGTTGGAGAGCGGAGCTGCCTTCAGTTGAATGTGATGATAGCCAACCTTGCGTGACTATGACATTATATATATTTTTTTTCTTCTTTTATTGTTGTCTTTGGTTTCAAACATGATTTCTTAAAAATTTTCCGCTAGATTTTACATTTCAAATTATGTTTTTTTTTTCTTCTGTCCTCTCTATGGTAACTAAATATATTCTTATTTATAGTTTCATTGAAAATGCGGGAAAATATTGTTATTTATGTAGGTTAATGAAAATGAAAGAAAGAAAAAGTTTTATACATACAATTTTATAAAATTCACTTTTTGCCAATGAATACAAGTTTTTGTTGTTGTTTGAAAATTTTCCAGTTTAAGTTCTCATAGTGTATTAACATAATTTGTACCGTTATCATTATACAAACATACATACATATATACATACATATATACTCGTACATATGTATGTGTTGCTTAATTAATGTACGTTTTTATCATAGAAAAAACAAAAAAAAAAACATGTTTGCCAGTAAAATAGATTAACATTTTTTTTCTTTGCAATTTATGCCAATTGGTTGAATAAGTTAAGTAATTTATGTTAACAATAAAATAATAACCAGATATTAGAATTATACTTAAAAGTGTTTTCAGACACTAAACATTTATTCGAAATTAATAATTATTATGCGGTAAAAATGGGGTCACTTGAATATTTGATCACCTGTTGCGTGAGCGATTTAAACAGAATGGTCTGAAAGTAGGAAAAACTTTAAGAAAGTTTTGGAAAAAATACGAATTTTAAAGTTCAATGAGAGGCAGCATTATTCAGAAATATGTAGGTCATTAAAGGTAACAGTTTGGTATATTATTTTTAAGTATTTTTTTTTTATTTTACTTCTTTCGTTTAAGGGCAGTTTAAATTTATGTACTTTTTTTTTTTGCTTTAAATTTCTTGTGACAGGTTCTTCTGCGTATATTAACCCCTTTCTATGACAAGCCCATGTTAAGTGACCGGTCAATTTCATATAAAAGAGCCGGTCTGCGTACCGATTTCTGTCCCAATGATATAGTCACGTGACGTGGCCTGTGACAGGTCCGTTTTTTACAGGGAAGTGCCTTTACCTATTTTTCGTGACGCATACTTTTACTTTGTTGTATTTTAAATTATTCTGATTTCAATCAAATTTCGTTGCGGATTTAAAAAAAAGGGGCGGATCAATAAGTCCGTGACTTTTTGAATGAAACACAGTTTTGTTTGCAAAAAAAATTCACTTTTCAACATAATCTCCTTTTAGCTCAATACACTTAGTCCAACGTTTCTCCAATTTTTGTATCCCTTCCAAAAAATAGGATTTCGAGGTCCATAAAATAGGCATTTGTTTGATCAATAATTTCATCGTTGGAACTAAATCTCTTTCCACTGAGCTATTTCTTTAGGTTTGGAAATAGGAAATAGTCACTGGGGGCTAAATCCGGAGAAAATGGCGGATGAGGTACCAATTCGTAGCCCAATTCGTGGAATTTTGCCATTGAGACTACACATGTGTGCACCCATGCATTATGGTCAATTGAGAGCAAACGCGGCACCCATCTTGCAAACAGCTTTCTTAAGTCCAATTGATCATTTAAAATCGAAACCACACTGCCATATGGAATGCCTTTGGCATCAACAATCTCACGCACTTTTACTTTTCGATCGGCCAACACCATTATCGTGGAGTTTTTCGACATTTTCGTCAGCCTCATTTGTACTTGTGCGACCACAACGAAAGTCAGTAAAACACTTTTTTACCATTGAAATCGATGGTACAGAGTCCCCACAGTATTTATCGACCTTTTCCTTGGTTTGTTGACGGTTTTTTCGCAAAAAAAAAAAAATGTTTAATGAGAACTCGAAATTTACTTTTTTCCATTTTTAAAAAAATCCACGAGGTTGTATGTTTTGAACAGCTGTTAAACGCAAAGTAAATGGCGGAACTTGCTCAAAATTTTACAGTAGTCTATTAACAGGTGATACTTGATGGGAGCAGTGTTGCATTTCATATAACTACGAGGGAAGTTTGAAAAGTCACGTACTTATTGATCCGCCCCCGTATGACAAGCCAATGTTAAGTGATCGGTAAATTTCATTTAAAGAGCCGTTCTGCGTGACAGGTCCTTTTTTTCACAACGAAGTGTCTTTACTTATTTTTCGTGACGCATACTTTGACTTTGTTATATTTTAAACTATTCTGATTTCAATCGAATTTCGTTGCGGATTTTAAAAAATAGACTTGTCTTGTATCTTGGAAATTTAAAATTTTCTCCTCTTTACTCAGGATTTTTTTAACAAATTATATTTATATACAAATTATTTTTTTTGCCTTATGTTCATATTATTATACAACTTTTCTACGGTAATTGTAAAGATTATTTCAAATTCCTAAATCGAATTTGAAAATTTGTAAATCGAATTCGAAAATATTAAAAGTTTCTGCACTGTACCGTGTGTGTGTTTGTGGTTTTATAGCAGTGCTGTTCAAAAATAAAAATGTAGTTGTGTTTGTGAGAAAATGAGAATTGCACTGTAAAAAATGTTCAATGGGTTAATAGCAGTGCTAGTATCTGAATGAATTTATTTTTTTATTGAAAATATGAAACTGTTAATGTTTTGTGTAAAACTGTTTTAAAGAAATAAAAATTAAACAAAAATTAAATTTTTGAAAGGAAAAAAAGAAATACATATATACATTAGGGTGTCTTTTTTTCTTGTATAAAAAACAAAAAGTTGAAGATTTTTTTAATCAATATTAAAATATCTTTAATAATATGTTCGATTTCTTATGTTATTCTGTTAAAAAAATTAAATTTTCGAAAGGAAACACAAATACATTTGATCGGAATAAATGAATGAACGATCGGACTCGAATTTTTCAAAACATTTCAATTTTTATTTTAAAAAAATGTTTTTTTTTATTAAGTCTATTAAAGATTTTTATAGATCTTGTAGTATCACAAAATATTTTTCGTTCATTGCTATTAATTTTTTTCAGTGCATTGAAAAAAAACAACATACACCCACCACACATGTTCACTCGTCGCTGTTTCAGTGACGACTAAAAGCAAGAGCGTAAGAATACATGTGAGTTGAGCAGGGGACAATTGTCCCATCAAATGAACAGCACTGTTTTATAGTGAAGTTTATTGTTGATCTGAATAAATGCTGGGTTCCTTTCTGAATAAATAGAAAAATTATAATTTTAAATAATGGTGAAAACAAAATCTCAAAAGACCTTTAAAATTTAATTAGACTTCATCGGAAAGTGAAAATTAAGTTTTTTTTTATCTGTGTTTTGTGGACAATCCAGTTTAACTCTTCATTTTAAAGTGCTTATTTTTATTCATAAAAAAGAAGATACAGAGATTTAAAAAAATCATATTATACTCACGTGTCAGAATTGACTACAAAAAGTGAAAAATTATGGATCTCCTAAACTAGTGATCCAATTGAGGAAAAATGTTCACAAAACTTGAAGAGGAGGACGTAGGTTTTCAAAAAATTCTAATTATTATGATTCAGTTTTACAATGGGCTGTATTAAAGGGTGTCAAATTTCACTATCTCGGGTGTTTAAAAGCTTACAGAATGTTGAACATTTGAATTCAAATATTATGATATAAATTCTCAACTATTATGATATTATGGTCCGATTAAGGAATTTTTAGTTAAATTTTAATCAATAGTTAAATTAAAATTGTATATGGGGAAAAGCAACAAATGTGTTTGTAAAGTGGCTAATGGGACATTGTGAAAATGGGGCTGATTACAGCCTTAGACAAACATGGTATCAACTACTAACCAGCCTATTTACTCGGTTAATTACTTTTGCTCGCGATGTCCATAATGTAATGGGTTCTCATTATTTTTTGGCTGCTCGTAAGCGAGATGATAATGACCACCCATTACTTTGTGTTTTTTGTAAGTAAGCAGATAATGACTACTCATTATTTTTGGGACATCGCCCACAAAAGTAATTAAGCGAGTAAAAAGGCTGGATAGCAGTGAAGGAATACACTTTTTCTTAAAAACAGAAACATATTTTTACAACAATATTTTTTTTAAATTCTTACATCGAAATTAAACATTACCTGAAATATTTAGTTGTAGATTATGTTTCAAGTTGAATGACTTCATTTCTTGTAATTTTAAATGTTAACAACGAATTTATATTTGAATTGTTAATTTTTTATTATTTGTTAAACCACAAACAAATTGTATTTTATTTATAAAATCTGATAAGATATTACTACTGTTGCTTCCAGCTGTTAAACTTAGCTGCTAATAATGTGTCACTTTAAAAACGAATTTGAAAAAAATAAAATAAATAAACATTGAAAACAACATTGACAAAAAGTATTAAGAAAAAAAAGTAAATAAATAAAGATGCGATTGATTTAAGTGAAATAACTGTGTTATTATTAGATTTAACTATTAATTTTGTAAATAAATTAAAAAATATTGTATTGTAATAATCTTTTGACAATTTAAAAAAAAAAAAACATAATAATAACAAGATTATTATCATTAGTTTAATATTTTTTCTTATACAAGTTATTGTATTAAAATATAATTATAAGAAGATGACAAATACTATTGATTAATGAAGCTAACAATAAATTATTTTAATTGTAAAGGGGTTTACATATATAAACTTTTTAATAAAGTTATTTAAAGGCGTTAATTTGGTATAATAAAAAAAATAATTAATTAATTTCGAAAGCTTGCTCACAATTATTTCTAAAATTACTAGGATTTAAAGTATATTTTTAAGTAATATGAGAGTAGTTAACAAAATAATATACTACAAATTACTGTTTATAAATATATAAAGTATTTTTTCAGGATAAACATTTCCCTGAATTCAAAAAGTTAAAATGCTTAGATTTAAAAAAAATCGATTTCTAAGCGATATTTTTTCTACTTTTTTAACCCTCACTATATATGGTGGTATCAGTTTGTCAGTCCGTTTGTAACATGTCGAAATATAGGTCTAAGACCCCATAAAGTATACACTCAGAAAAAATGTTAGTAGAAATATTTGTAAACGGTTTTTAATCCCACTTTTATATTTTTGTACTGATTTTTAGTAAAAAAAAATTATTATTTAGCAAATCTTTTTACTATTTACATTTTACAAATTACAGAATATTTAAACAATTTTTGTTGCTAATTTCAGAAATCATTTACAAATTTTTGAAAAACGATTTGTTAAAATAAGCAAAATAAAAATACTAATTTTAAAAAAGTGGATATTGAAGGAAATGTTATTTCTAATTAAAACTTACACCTACAAACTTAAATTGCCTTAAAATGTAACATAGATTACAAAAAGTGATCGGAAGTAAATATACCGACTCATGACTAAAAAAGAACATCCACTTAAAATAACACTAAAAATTTTTTTAGTTTTAAAAATCAGCCAATTAAAAGTAGAAAAAAAAATTGACTAAAATATTTTTCAAAACAGAAATTACCAAATTAAAACAAAATGATAAATTCGTTTATGTTTTGTCCAAAATATTTTTTGAAAAAAAAGATAAAGTAAAAAAATTTTGATGCTCGATAAAAAAAATAATTACATTACATACTTTTTTTGGTGAATATATATATTCGTGATCCTTATGCAATTTTAAGTCAATTTAGCGATGTCCATCTGTCTGTCCGTCTGTTTGTTGAAATGGCGATTTCGACGCGAAGACGCAAGCGGGGGTGCCTATTTTTACCCATATTTTTGGACATCCTCCCGAGCAGTTTGGTATTAAAAATGAGCAAAATCGATCGAGCGGTTAAAAAGTTATGAGTGAAAATCTAAAGATACCTCTAAATTTTCCATACAAATTGGTGAACATAATATATTTTCTAATATTTTTTCACTAGTCGCTTAGAAATGAATATTTTGTATTCACCTCATATATTTTTCAGCTCATAAAATTTTTTCACCACTAAAATTTTTTTTCACCACAAAATTTTTTTTTAACCCAAAATTTTTTTTCCACCAAAAAATTTGTTTTGTATACAAAAAGTTTTCCACTTCAAAAAATTTGTTTCACCTCCATAATTTTACTTTTAAAGTTTTTTACATTATTTTTATCAAAAATTGTAGAGAAAATTTTTTTTTAGGATATGTGGAGGGTTTTCAAAGATTCGGCACAGCCGAACTTAAGCCTTTTTTTATTTGTATAATAATTTGATGTATTGATATTTAAATATTTTGGTATTGTTATATTTTTATTTTTTCATATTTTTATATTTTTATTTTTTTTTAATTTTTTATTTTTATATTTTTATGTATTTATGTTTTTATTTTTTATATTTTTATAGTTTTGCATTTTTTTCTTTTTTATATTTTTGTCTTTATATATTTTTATGTTTTTATATTTTAATATTTTTATATTTTTTATATTTTTATATTTATATAATTTTATATTTTTGTATTCATGTATTGTATTTCAATATTTTTATATTTTTTTTTATATTTTTATGTTTTTAATTTTTATGTTTTTAATTATTTATATTTTTAATTTTTTATATTTATACGTTTATATATATTTATATTTATTTATTTTTATATTTATAGATTTTTATATTTATATATTTTTATAATTATATATTTTTATATTTATATATTTTTATATTTTTACATTTTTACATTGTTATATTTTTATTTTTTTTTATTTTTATATTTTTATATCTTTATATTTTTGTATTTTTATATTTTTATATTTTTATATCTTTATATTTTTGTATATTTATATTTTTATATTTTTATTTTTTTTTATATTTTTTTATTTTTATATTTTTACATTTTTATGTTTTTATATTTTTATGTTTTTATTTTTTTATATTTTTGTATTTTTATGTTTTTATATTTTTATATTTTTTATATATTTTATATATTTTTATTTTTATATTTTTTTGTTTTTATGTTTTTTTATTTTTATATTTTTATATTTATATATTCTTATATTTTTGTATTTTTATATTTTTGTATTTTTATATTTTTATTTTTTTTATATATTTTTATTTTTTTATTTTTATATATTTACATTTTTATAATTTTATGTTTTTATATTTTTATTTTTTTTATTTTTTTTATATTTTTATATTTTTGTATTCTTATATTTTAATATCTTTATATTTCTATGTTTTTTTATTTTTATAGTTTTATATTTTTATATTTTTATATTTTTATATTTTTATATTTTTGTATTTTTATATTTTTGTATATTTATATATTTATATATTTATATTTTTATATTTTTTTATATATTTTTATTTTTTTATTTTTATATTTTTATATTTTTATATATTTACATTTTTATAATTTTATGTTTTTATATTTTTATATTTTTATTTTTTTTATGTTTTTATATTTTTGTATTCTTATATTTTAATGTTTTTATATTTCTATGTTTTTTTATTTTTATAGTTTTATATTTTTTATATATTTTTTTTTATATTTTTATGTTTTTATATTTTTATATTTTTGTATTTATATATTTATATATTTTTTATTTTTTTTATTGTTATTTTTTTTTATATTTTTATATCTTCATATTTTTGTAATTTTATATTTTCGTATTTTAATATATTTTGATACTTCCATTTATAATTAAAAATTAAATTTCCTAACTAATAAATAAAAATAAAAATCATATTCTAAAATCAATTGTAATTAATTATATAACATTGTTTACTGGGTTATTAACACCATATACAAAATATTGGCTCCTTAACTGTCTGCATTTATGGAGATTTGTGTCAATGTCAAAATGTTTATGTTACAAATAAATGTCAATATATTTAAAAAGATAAATAGATTAATAAAAGCGGTTTGTGTGAAAAACAAATTAACACATTTAAACGTTTATATATATTTTGCACAAATATAATTTACTTAACCTTAAACTCTTAACAGTTTTGCTTAAATAATCCTTTTGTTTTTTATTATAAATAAAAAAACAATAGATTTTTATCATTTAAAGATCATGTTTTAGGTATATTTTAAAAAATGTAATCATATGTAGTTGAGGAAAAAAAAACGGCGTCTAAAAAGTTTTCAATATGACACCCACCTACACATTTAATTTATTGAATAAATAAATAAAAATTTTATTGCAAAAAAAAAAAAAAAAACAACTAACAATTGAAAATTGAATGAATTGCATAGAGAAGACAATATAAGAATGACAAAAGTATCTTTGCCTGTTAGATACTATTAAACAAGTAGTTGGAAGCATTTGCCGCCTATGTCACTCGACAATGCAATACACCTTGATAAAATTTATAGTGTCGAGAATAGAGTGATCTAATGCCATTTACCTTATGACAGACTCTTTTGTAAAACAATTATAGTGATGATGATGTTGATGATCATATTTAAATAAAAATAATAATGATGATAATAATAATAATAATATTGAAATCATATATTCTAGTTTTATATGATCAATTTTAAATTTAAAAAAAAAATTTAGGTGTAAAATCTGTCACACGATTAACAAAAGAAAAAATTAATTACATGACAGTTTGAGCATGCAAATAAATGTTTTGTGTATTATTTACATAGGTATTTAAATGCTCTAATTCCTGTTCTATTTGTTGGATTGTAGAAAATAATTTTAATTGTTTTAAAGAAATTAGTCATTCAAGAAAATTGCTTTTAAATTAGAAGAAAAAAAATATGCCAAATTTTGCAACGCCAGATCTGAATAAAATTTTATAATTTTACAAATATTTTAAAAACTATATTTATAATAATGTGCTGAAATTAAACATATAAATTTGCTAAAACATTGCAAAGATTAACCTAATAAAGAGAGCAAGAAAAACTAATAAAAAGATTATGTGGCGTATACGTGATATTTATTCAAATAATATTGATCATACGTATTTGTCGAATATTTATAGTATTAGGAAAAAATCAATATTTTTGGGCGTATGATTAATATTTTTTGTTTATTAAATTATGTTAATCAAAGGCGTTTTAGAAAATTTATATTAAAAAACCCAGCTATTGATACTCAACATATAAAAAGATGTTGGAGAGTATAATTGGTATTTAATCTAAACGTATTAGGGAATTGTTGGGGCGTATGATTTACATAAAAGCGAATAATATTAATTGTACGTGTCAGGGATGCGAAATGAGAATTTTAATTTCTTATAGAAGTCATTACTTTTTAAACTGAATTGTACCATTTTTTTAGTATAAAAAAACACCAACTATAGATTTTTTTTTAATATTTTTATTTTTAATAAACATAACAAAAAAAATATACAGAAAATTCAGTTGTACATTAAAAGTATATAATAAAAATGTGTAAAATAAGGTTCAAAAATTCATGAGATCAATGTCATATTTAAGTAGGTAACAAACTATTTGTTATTTTAAAATTATAGCAACAGGAATTCGATGAATGTAACAAATCTTTCGTTTAGACTAGACTGGAAACTGTTGACAATTTATACGATGCAATTGATTGCGTGCAATTTTCTTAATTGCTTTTTCAAAGTTGCTATGGAAATTGTACCAAATAATCCATGGGAGTTCCATCGTACTTTTAAGATCCAAATCGTACCAAAAATGGTACAATTGTACCAACTTTCGCATCCCTGGTACGTGTAGTAGAAATTAATGTAATAAAAACCCCTAACGATGGTTCCTAACTTATGAAAAAAATCTCTTTTGAAAAACCTAAACGTATTGGGTGTTGTTGGAGCGTATGATTAATATTTAATCCAACTTTTATTGTATTTGTTTTTTGATCTTTTCCAATTTATTTATTGGGTAGAAGTGGCGCTAACTCGTTCAACCTGTGTTGCATGTACCACTAGACATAGAACTTGTAACATGTGTTGTTTCCGATTAATCCTGCTTAGCTCTTTCTTAGAAAATATTAAATTTATTTATATAAAAATAAATTAATTTATTTAAAATTTACTCTTACTCTTAAATTTATTTATATTTATATTGAAAATTTTTAAAAGTTTATGCCAATTGTCAAAGTTATAAAAGCAATTCATGCTTACATTATGACATATTGCCAAGACTGTGTCAGATAAACCTTGAACATTTTATTTGTTTGTTAAATATCTGAACGTACATGTGAGTACAACATTAGTTGTTTTTTGGTTGATCGGTCAATTCATTCATTCATTCGATTTATCTAACTGTGTCTGTCTGTCTTTCGGCAATAAATTCTATTTCAGATCATTAGATTTATTTCTTTTATTATATTATGGCAACAGTGACAATCAAAATTGTAATTATTATTATCAATTTTTATTAAACCTTTAGCTATAATACAACAGCATCTGTTTAAAAACTGCTTGAGATTTTTATAAAATAAATTAATTTATTAAAATAAATCGTACGTGTTTTAACTACCGCCAGTTAGTCATTCAAAACACTGTCACACATTTTTAGTAGATTTATTTTTTATTATTGCATATAGAATATTTTAATTTTGGAATTTTTATTAGCTGTGTGTGTTTTTTTTTCCAACTTATTTTAATTGAGAGACATGTTTGTAATTAATAAATTCTGCTTAAGTAACTTCTCTGTAATTAGTTTATTGCGAGAAATTTCCTTGTATTGCAGTCTTTCTATTACCACCTCCCTCTACTAAATGTTTTTTATCTTTAAAACTTGTTTACCATTTTAGGGTTGAAAGATGAATAATCTTATTTTGATCTTATTGTGATGTTAGTAATGGTGAAAAATTATTAAGTGGGTGTTTATAATTTGTTTTATAGTTTGCCGATTAAAAATATTAATGCATACTGAATGATGATATTACATTTTTAAATACCCTACAGTCTTTTGTGCTACAGGGTATTAGTCCTTCTATCTGTTAGTGAGTTCATGTAAGCCCTGTAATCAAAATGCGGCTCGTAAATGCGAAAATAATTAAATGAATTTTGGTCCAAGATCGAATGCTCTTGAAGGAAGGTTCTACTTAAATTGGGCTTAACATGTCCCAATACACACAAACCCATGACACACAAGACAAGCCCATGTTGTAGTCACCTGTCCTTTTCATATTTATTCATAGATTTTCCTGATATACACCTCAATTTCTTCCCTACAATGTGCCCTTACACTGATTCCATCTGTAAACAGATTGGTTTATCCATAAATAAAAGACCACACAAATAGTTAAAAATTCTACAAAAAAATAGTACACTCACCAAAAAAATAGTCTGTAATGGCAAGTGAAAATTTTGCTGTTATTACGGGAAATTTTGCTAATTTCAGCCCACGGTATTTTTTGCTAACCTGAGCAACACATGTCTGCTGACGTGTAGTACAATGAAATTTTGTACAAAAATTAGCTGCCGCTACTAAATTTTAGTAAACTTTTTGTTAAGTGGAATTTAAAATCTTTTCGCTAAAATCAGAAAAAAAAATTTACTAAATATTATGAATATTAGTACAAAATTTATTTTTTTTTTATCGAGCATCAAAATTGTTTTTTTTTCAAAAAATATTTTCGACAATATTAAAAAAAAACATAGACTTCAAAATTGTAAAAACATTAATGACCCAAAAAACAATACGTACAGTTTACGTACCAGTTTCGGTACAGAATCCAACTCCGTTTACGTACCGTTTTCTTAATTCGGACCAGAAAACGGATTTTAAGGAACATCGAAACTGATTCGAATCCGTTTAAAAACCGTCAATGACGGACCTTTTACGGACCGAATATATAGGATAAAAAACGGAGTTGTTCGTTAAAAGTCCGTCAATGACGGATCCTTTACGGACCGGATATATCGGATGAAAAACGGAGATGTCCGTTAATAGTCCGTCAGTGATGGATCCTTTACGGATACGTATTCATACCGTTTTTTCAACAAAAAACGGATTTGTTTAAAGGCATATTATTTTAATTGTAAGTAGCAAATTTTTATTTTTTTTTCTTTAAATTTATTAACAAATATAAATAAACTAAATCAAACAAACACCGTATTTATCTCCAGCGCAATTACCATCCATCAATCACTGCGATTGTGGCCCATTAAAAATCATGAAATAAATGAAACAAATATTTAATTTTGGTTTAAATTGTTGTACTTACGATATATTGAAGCAAACAATGCAAATTTGCAATTTTTTTGACAAAATTATTTCAAGCTGTTGGGCAATATTTTTATTTGCAAATCAACATAATTTTGCACACATCATTGTAAAACTTGTTTTCAATTTCATAAATATTTACCTGAGGGATATTTAGGTATTCGTTTTTTATTACTAAGCAAATCCAAAAGCAACGGAAGAAAAACTGATGAAAAACATTGCTCCGTATATGACGGTACAGAAACGGATACACCAAAACGGAGTAAAAACGTATTGTTTTCGAAAATTCAATTATACGGTCCGTTTATGTTTCGTTTACGTACAAGCTTTGACGGATACGTATTTTCGGAGCGTAAACGTACAGTAGAAGCCGGATTCATGAATCCGTACGTATCGGAGAGTCCTTAAAAATGTTTCTTGGGGTAATTATCATTTTGTTTTAATTTCTTTTTGAAAAATATTTTAGTCAATGTTTTTCTTACTTTTAATGAGCTTAAATTTTAATTGTTTTTAGGGCTGATTTTAGAACCAAAAAAAAAATTTTTATTGCTATTTGAAATATATGTCCTATTTTTAGACATGAGCTGGTGTATTCACTTCCGATCCCTTTTTATAATATATGTAACATTTTAAGGCATTTTAAGTTTGTAGGTGTAAGTTTTAATTAGAAATAACAGTTCCTTCAATATCCACTTTTTTAAAATTATTTATTTTTTATTTTTTTTTTTAAAAATTTGTAAAATGATTTCTGAAATAAGCAACAAAAATTTGTAAATAAAAATTCTGTAATTTGTAAAATGTAAACAGCAAAAAGATTTGCGCTGCAAATAGGACCGGCCTGAAAGGACCTATTCTGAGACCCATCATGTAACCGGTAAAAATAGGACCAGTGAAATAGAACTGATCTGAAAATGCCTACCCTGCGACCTGTCCCGTGACCAGAGAAAAGAAGACCAGTCTAAAAAAATCCACCCCGTGACTCGAAAACAAGCAGACTAAGGGCATATTAATCCTGTGCTACACCGAAAATAGTTTGCGAGTTAAAATAACAGAAAATACCATTTAAAACAAATGATATTTCATTTAAAAACCGGTCTACTTACTTTTAATTTAAATCAAATAGTTTTTGTTGGTTATTTTCAAATGTTGCTTAAACAACTGACACATCCGTGAGAAACAAATGATTAATCCGTTTAAATAAATGTTAAAATTTTACCTACCAATTCCGTAAAAAATAACTGATTTATTAATTTATTTGAAATTTTTCCCTATTTTTATTTTTGTTTGGATTTTAGTCTACGAATGTTTTTGTGTGAATGTGTTTGTGTATGTATGCGTGTTTATGAAGTTCTTGCAATTTATATAAATTTATATAAAAAATAAAAAATTGCAATATTTTGAATATTTTTTTTGAAACAGGCAGCAAACAAAATTTAAATTTGTAATAACTTTAACGGATACAAATAAACCACAAATTTCTGTTATGAGGTTAAATTTTCAAGCACTAAAAAAAAAATTAAATGAAACTGAAAAAATCGGCAAATGACAGTAAATCATTTCGAACAAATGTATAAAAAAGTTAAAGTTGATATTTCTTTGAAAAACAAATGCATTTTCCTTTATTATTAAATGGAACGGAAAACTTTTTTTTATTAAACCGCAAGCAGTACACATATTCTGAGTGTACTTATATGATTAAGAAGACGCATTTAATGAATTTAAATGTCAAAATACTTTATTCTAACTTTCAATTTAATTTTTAATATAAATTTTAGGAGCAACATTTGAAAAAGTTTTTGAAAAAATACGAATTTTAAACGTCCATGGGGGCAGCACTGGTAAAAACAAAGAGCTCTAATGGTGACATTTTTAAGTATTTTTGTGTAATTTTACAATTTTGTTTTGAATTTTGTTTGTTTTAAAATTTTTCACTTTTAAAATTTTTGTTTTATTCTTAAAGCGTTTTCATGTATAATAATTGTAAGGAAGAGTCAATTGACCTTAAAGAATTAAAGAACAAATCTTTAATTTAAAATAATATTTTGTTAACTAATGTTGTTATAGTCTTAACTTGTTAATAGTTTTTCCGAGACCAAAAAATGTGGCTGAAACAAAGATTTCATTCCATCAACTATCAGCAAAATTTTTTGAAGGTTTTAATTTTGTTTTATAAAATCTGGTCACCATCCCAATTTTTAATTAATATTTAAGCAATAAATATTTTAACAAATTCTATATGTGAATAATAAAAGATCTGTAATACAAAAGTGATTATGAAACAAATTTATTAACAACCAAATTAACATTTACATAAATTGATATTAAATCATTGTGAATTAGTTAAACAAACTGAAAATCTGAAATGCATAACAAAATTTCAAAAATTGTATGCGCATAAAAACTGCCTGCCCTTTTTTCATGCATGCAGATTTCCTAACAAAAATATAATTTCAAATATTTTTTCAAAGATTTATTACTTAACATACCTACATACAAATATGAATTTTTAAAAAAGTTTGTAAAAATTTTGCAAAAATTTCTGTTTTATTTTTGGCAAATGTTTTATTGGCATAAATTTGACAATTTATTGACAGCAATATGCTAATTTTAAATATTTTTTAGAGCTCATTTTAATAATCATAAAGCAACAACAATTACAACAACATGAAATCCACTACACAACAGCTAAAAGATGATTCAGTATTTTTAATAAACTAAACAAAAAAAAAAAAAAAACAAAACCCTTTTTTATTCGAAAATTTGGTTAATTGAAAAAAATATGAAAATTTATGACGAATGAAAAACACTTGTATTGAAAGGAAATTGATTTAAGTTTTCTTTTTTTTTTTAATTTTGAAAATTTAATGTATTTTAGAAAATTACATTACATTGTAGGAAAATGTATACACAGGCAATTTTTAGAGTAGAGAATATTGAATTTAATTAAAATTAATTATGTAAAATAGTTTTGCAATTAAAATTACAAAAAGAATAACAAATTTTTAAATTTCTTTTTTAACACCTATGACGTCATTTATAAATGCGTCATTTAACTAAGGTATAAATTCAATTTAATTTTAAATAACAAATATATTAAGCCTACACAATTTGTATTCCAGGAAAAAAAGAAAGAAAAAATGGAGGTACCATATTTGGAATGCAAATACCAAATTAGGGTTTAAAACTTAGGCCACGTTTATAATTTATTATTATGTATTTTAAAATTATTAAAACAACTAAATTTTAACTTGAATAAATCCTCCGCAAAATTGATTGAATTTTTTAATTAATCAAAGAATTATTATTATTATTTTTAATTTAAATAACATAAAAACTAAAATAAAAACAACTTGATAATTTTTTGAAAAACAATTTCATGTTTAAGTCTAAATCGAAATTAAGTTTATGGCGAAATTGTTTTTTTTTTAAGTAAATTTCAATTTAAAATCTATTTCGTTTACATTATATTTTTTGGGATTTTAATTTGATTAAATCTGATATAAGCTGTATATACCATTTACACTTAAAAAAATAAGACATTAACTAAAAATTAATCTAAAATTTCCTTTAAATTAGTTTAAAAATCTTCCTCAGTTTAAGTCAAATTTTATTGAAATTTAGAAAAATTTTCTTCAAAAAAATAAAAATAGTTTATATACCCAGAAATAGTTTATATCTTTCCTAAGTAATATTTGTTGATTTTAGGGAAAAAAAAACAAGTATATTAACTAAAAATTTTTCAATTTTTAAGAAAAACATCTCAGTTTTAAGAAATTTGCATAAAATGTAATAAAACTAGGTTTAGTTAAAAAAAAATTTAGAATATAATTTACTCTCATTTAGTTCAAAAAATGTGTCTAACTTAACTGAGAAAGTACTTGAACTTAATGTTATTAATGTTATGTTAATTTATTAATGTTATTTTTTCCCCAGTAGTTAAATTAACTAAATTTTAGAAAGCCATTTATAAATTCAGTTTCTAAATTTACCACTTTCTAATTTTTAAGAATTATTTTCTAAAAATAAGTTCAGGCAATTAAAAGTAAAATGTAATAAATTTTTTCCTATGTAATATAATAATTTATTTGGTTTTACAATTTTCATGCAACTTAGTTTAGATAAATTTTAAAAACTTGTATAAAATATAAATTTTTTTTAAGTAAAAATTTTTTAATTTATGAGAAAAAAATAAACTCAGGTAAAGGATCCCAATAAACATTGAAAAGTTAAAAATTCAAGTGCTTTAAATATCCCAGCAAAACGTTGGTAATGGGTGTAATGATAGCTCTTTACCTTTTTCATTATTTGCAAGCATAAAGTAATAAGTTACTCATTATTGACTACGTAATATATGATTTATAAATGTAAAGTAATAATTGAAATATTTTTGAAAATCTATAGATACATTACTTTGTGTTTTTTGTAAGCAAAAGGGTAATGTATGTTTGTTTTGACAACACTAGCGAAAAAACGAAGCGCTACAATTCATTTAAGTTTAAAGCAATCAAATACTATATGTATGCGTCGATAGCTCAGTGGGTAGAGTTATTGGCTGGCAACCAGAGTTCCCTGGTTCAATTCCCATAATGACCAAATTATTTTTAATAACGTTTAAAATATTTGTAAAATTTTTTTTTTATAAAAATTCCTCTTTTTTAAAAGTCTACTTTTAGACACATTACTTTTTCCATTCTCGTAACCATATAAGTAACCCCTTACATTATCACCTCTAAAGTAATGGGTATATACATTACTTTGAGGCTCATCACCTGTAAAATTCATCAGTCAAGTAAGTTGTAAAGTAATCCATGAGTTTCTATGGCTACACATTATTTACACATTATTTGGTAATGTGTGGTTTTGCTGGGATATTCATATTTTAGGTATTAGGCTTTATTTCACTTTTCCGAAGCCATATGGCATTATTTTTCAATGCTGTGTAAAATACAAGGGGGATCAATAAGTCCGTGACTTTTCGAACTTCCCTCGTAGTTATATGAAATGCAGCACTGCTCCCATCAAGTACCATCTTTTAATAGATTACTGTCAAATTTTGAGCAAGTTCCGTAATTTACTTTGCGTTTAACAGCTGTTCAAAACATACAACCTCGTGAATTTTTTTAAAAATGGTGAATTTTGAGTGCTTATTAAATATTATTTTTTTGGGAGAAAAAAAAAACCGTCCGCCTTAGAAGTACGGAAGATGCCGAACGTTCTGGACGCCCAGTTGAGGTCTCTACACCACACTCACGATATGGTGTTGGCCGATCGGAGATTGAATGTGCGATAGATTGTGGAAAACATATGCATCTCACATGGCTCAGTGGATTTAATTTTGAACGATCACTTGGGTATGAAAAAGCTTTCCGCAAGATGGCTGCCGCGTTTGTTCACAATCGACCACCAACCGAATCGAGTGACAGCTTAGTTTCCATGGCAAACACCCATGAAGTAGACTACGAATTGCCCCGTCATTCGTGTTATTTAGCCCCCAGTGACTATTTCCTATTTCCAAACCTAAAGAAATGGCTCACTGGAAAGAGATTAAGATCCAACGATGAAATTATTTATCAAACAAATGCCTATTTTATGGTCCTCGAAAAATCCTGCTGTTAAACGCAAAGAAAAAGACAGAACTTGCTCAAAATTTGACAATAGTCTATTAACAGGTGGTACTTGATGGGAGCAGTGTTGCATTTCATATAACTACGAGGGAAGTTCGAAAAGTCACGTACTTATTGATCCGACCTCGTAAGGCCATATGACTTTACTGTCTAAGGCCTTATTTTACGGCATCATTTTTTCCTAGATTTTCTGCATAATTTTGCATACATTAATAAAAAAATATAAAGAGCATTGTTTTTTAACACTAAAGTAAAACGAATTTATGTTAAAAAAGAAAAACACTTGATTGCATATTTATTTTGATGCATATTTCTTTAGTTTTGTGTGTATTTTTTACTTAGTTTAAGAAAGTCCCAGTTTATGTATGTGTCCAAAAAAATTGAAAGTTTTTGCGGCTATGAAAATATTATTGTAAAAATTATAAATTATTCTCAGTGCATAATTTTAAATCTTGATTTATTTAAATCATGTAGCTAAACATACAAATCTATTTAAATCATAAATACTATAAAAATTATTTGCAAGTATGAACTTTTGACTTTAATCATTAAACGCCAAATAAAAAAAAAAAACCCACAAAAAGTTTCTAACACAAATTTTATGCGATTTTTATTATGGTTTAACTACAACAAAAAAACAAAATCTTTATTAAATTAATAATAAAAACCTGTACAATGATTATGATTATAAATTACAAGCTAACAAAGTTGCTTTAAAAGACTCTGACCATATAAATATTTTGTCATTTTTAGAAACACCTCCTCCTCCAAAAGACTTTATTAAAGCGCGCAACAGAAGATAGACAGTATTTAGTTGAGTATAATGATGGCGGCTATTTTTTTTTATAGCCATTTAATTATTATTAATTAATGAATTAAGAGATATAATACACACACATATATCACACTAAATGTTTATAACTAAATTAAATTTAAGATTTTCATTATACACGATTTTTACAGTATTATTTATTATTCTTTGCTCATTTATGGTGAATTTATAACATTTTATGTGACTCATTCTAACAGCTTAAAGTTAATTTACTTTGGCTACAATCATGTTATTAAAAAAAGTACATGAAAATCTGATTTTAATTATATATTTTATATGTAAATGTATAAAAGATTTATGTAACATGTTAATAATATTTTATAAGATCATTTGATAGTTGAAAAAAAATAAACATCACAACTTTGTTTTATTACCATAAATGGTAAAATTAATATTTCTATGTACGATATCTTTAGGGGCCCATTTAGTTGTTGTTGCTGTTGTTGTATTGAAATCAAAGTTATATTTAATTACATTTTCAATTAGTGTTAAGTGTTATAGAAATATATTTGTGTATTTTGTGCGAACCATATGATATTTTTAAAACATCTGCCAAATATCATATTATATTAAAAGAAATCTCTGCTAAGGCAAAAGAAATACAGATATATTTTTTGTTTTGGGTGGGGGGAGGTGGGGAATAACTACTTCAACATATGTTGTAAGAAATGATTTAAATCTATAGGAATTTTTAATTCTATAGCAAAATAATCCTATCATTATTATTTTTATCGTATTTTAAAGAAACGAATAAACAAACAACAAATTTTCAATATGTTTTAGATTAATGATCACCCACATTTGACCTCAAACATGCTTGCATTTACTTAACTACACTACACTTGTTTGTGTGAATACAATAAATTGAATTACCTCACTCACTTTCGAACCAACTATCCGTACATACGATATAATATTAACATATTCAAAATAACTTGAGGATTGGTTGGCTGGTTGACTGGTTGGTGGTTGACTAGTTGGGTGACAGATAAAACTTTCATAATTAATTCTCTACTAACAGACAACATGACACTTTGTAATGATATTATCGATTTTATGCACAATCATGGTAGTGTTCTCATGTTGTTCTTGAAATCCGATGATTTTGTTTTTTAATCTATAAAATATTTAAATTCAATATATACGTGGGCGGTCCCAAAAATTAGCCGACCTATCAAAGAAATCAAAACAATTTTGGAAAAAAAATTTCTTTATTTCTCAACATAATCTCCTTTTAGCTGGATACACTTTTCCCAGCGATATTCAATAGCTTCGATACCCTGTTTATAGTAAGAACTGTCAAGCTTCTTAAAATAGTTATCAACCGCCCATTTTTTTAAGTTTGAAAATAGAAATTAAACCGAGGGAGCTAAATCTGGCGAATAAGGTGCGTGATGAAGCAATTCGAATTTTAATTAATTGATTTTGGCTAATTTTTTCCATGTTTACTAATTTACTGAGATCGTTTATTTTTGATGACTGGAAAAACTAAAAATACTAAACAACGCGACGCCTTGAAACTTGAAACATACACTCAGTATATTATGTAGTTTACTGTTTGTAGTTTAATAAAAAAGTTTTCCGTTGCATTTAAAAATAAATGAATATACATTTATTTTTCAAAGAATTATCTATATTAACTTTTTTATAAATTTTTTTCGAAATAATTTACTATCATTTACAATTTTTTTCAGTTTCATTTATTCGAATTAATTTACTATCATTTACCGATTTTTTTTAGTTTCATTTATTTTCTTCATTTGTTTGAAATTTAATAAAAATTTACCCACAAAACGGAAACTTGTGGTTTATCTGTGTCCGTAACAGTTATTACAAATTTATATTTTGTTTGCTGTCTGTTTCAAAAAAAAAATATTCAAAAAATTTCAATTTGTTTTTTTATTTAAATTGGTTGTATACAAAATTATTTTAATTCAAATTACAAGAACTTCATAAACACACATACATACACAAACACATTCACACAAAAAGTGTCTATAACTTACATACATACATTTTGTTTTGTACGAGTATATTAAAAAAAATACAAAAACAGAAACAAAAAGTACAAAAAGGGAAACTATTTAAAATAAATGAAAAAAAAACAACATTTATTTTTACTGATTATATCATTTGTTTCTTACGGATGTGTCAGTTGATTTATCAACATTTAAAAATACATACCAAAAGGCATTTAAATAAAAATGAAGTAGACCGGTTTTTAAATGACATTTTCTGTTATTTTAACTTACAAACTATTTTAAGTGTATTTTTATCGCCATCCATACGTCAGGTCGGCTAATTTTGGGACCACCCTCGTACATTAGTTAGTAACATAATGCATAATGTTTTATAGAATAATATATTAACAGTGATTTGTAGATGTTGTTATGTAGTATGTTAACTAACAGGTTTGGAAACCATTTTCTCTCGCAGATTTTTGGTACCAACTATTTTTACGTATATCCTCCATTTATATAAAGACCAAAATGTATATTTTAGAAAAATTTATGGATACATTTTAAAGTCATAACTAATTATGTTCAAGAAGGTCTTGTTCGTGCCTTTCCTCGTATTCCGGCCGTTTTTGCTTCAGCGGCTCAAACGCATAAGTTGAGTCTGATAGCGTTCCCTTGTGATCGTTTCACTCGTTTTGAGCATCATGTTGTAGATAACGGCGCCCTGGTTTTAACAAATACAGAGCTTGAGCTTCGTGTCATGAATAATCGGCTTTGCGAAGGATGCTCGCCCTAAAGTTCCACGAAGATTCGATGACCATCGCCCACACTTTTTTTGATATAAAGCTAATGAAGAAGAACTCACTACAAAAACACTTTATCTGGTAACAAAATTTAATATGTTCGAGGCAATATTTAGTATTGTTGTTTTCCTTTGCAACCAAATGACACAAGCTGCCAAAGACGCTCATTCACAATAGGTTTTTGGCGCAAGACATTGGAAATTGGAATATTTGTTCTTATACTAGTAGCGGCCTTTTGTGTGTGAAACGTAGTAAAAAGTTTAAAGTCGGGCATATGATAACCTATATGACAACCAGTCTATATGATTTGGGTCAAATTTCGGGAAGCGATCCAAATTCCGTAAATGAAATTTCCTAAAAAGTATATTAAATCAAGGGAAGGTTGCTTTATATGGGAACCAGGTCCAACTATGTTTCGATATTCTTTCAATTTTGAGTCATAATTTTTGGTTCCATATAACATTCACAACCCAAATTTTAACTATATGTCTGAGGTTTAGGCCGTATAAATACAATTTATTGTAAGTAAGTGTATTTTTTTATTTATATTAATCATATAATTACAAAATATATCCTAATACCCTAACTGAGCAACAAAGGCTATCGGCTCGTTGTAGCGAAAAACAGACCAGAGCCTTAAGTGGGAATTGAACCCACGACCTCCGAACTGATAGGCTAGCCTACCGGGGCGCTCTGGTATAAGGAATAATTAACACTAAAACTTAGTAATACAAGAAAAATAAATTTGTATGTCCGAACGATTAATCGGTAATCACACAAATTATTACCCGAAATAGGACAAGAAACAACAATTTACACAAAATATTCAATGCGGAAATGATCTTGGGTTGTTTTGAGTAAGTGGAATAAAGTATTGCTAACAATATAATTTTTCCCGTACCCAAAGTTAATTTCATTAGCATTGCATTTTTTTCCTCGCGAAAGTGTGTAATTTTGCGGCAAAAATTCTTACAGAAGGATCCGAATGTAAAATTTCAAAACGAGCCACACATGTAGCACACATCTTGTTTGTACTCTACGGGCCGGAAATACAAAGATATTTTAATGAAATTTAGTACACTGCCTTAGCACAGATTTTAGTTGAAATCGGTCCATGTTATTTTGCAAAGAAATTATTTTTTTAAACAATTTTTAATATTTAAACAATTTTTTATATTTAAGCTGTATATAACAGTTTTTGAAACAAGTTCATTTCGACCCATTAATATTTCGAATCCAAACTTTTGTGGAATTTTACCTAACCGACTTTAATTTTTTGGAATGTTTTATTATTTGGCATTACAAAATATTCCTTTATTTTCAATTTATATTATATGTTTAGTATTTCCTTTTGATACGTTTACCTAATTCCTTTTAAATTTTCTTTTTCATTCTAGAAATTGCCCGTGTTCGTGCCTCACTATTTCAAATAAATGGCGTGAAAAAAGAACCATTAATGTTGCCAGAGCCAGAAGGAGCTCCAGTTACGTTAAATGAAAAAGTCTATGTACCTGTCAGAGAACATCCAGATGTAAGTTTACTTTTTCCAATACCTTTAATATATTATTTTATACTAAAAAAAAAATAAATCAAAATTAATTGCTTTAAAAAATGGTGATAAACAACTCTCAGAATTAGGTAAATTTTGTAAAAAATATTTAATTTTTTTTGTATTATGATTTGAATGAAGATTACTCCTGCTATCGTAAAACTAAAAATAATAATAACGATTCTATACAAACAAAAAAAAAATAATTAATACAATTAAAATATTAATTGCATTTAGAACAATCACTTTAATTGAACCATCAATTACAGTTTGATACAGATATTGTTTGTATTCAGTACTACAAAAACGATTTTGAGCAACTAATTTTGCAACAAAATGCCAACAATTGCACTTAAATGGATAGTTTAAAAAAATTAAGCAGTTTTCTAAAAATTTTCATTAGATATTACGAGGGCGGATCAATAAGTCCGTGACTTTTCGAACTTCCCTCATAGTTATATGAAATGCAATACTGCTCCCAACAAGTACCACCTGTTAGTAGACTACTGTCAAATTTTGAGCAAGTTCCGTCATTTACTTTGCGTTAAACAGCTGTTCAAAACATACAACCTCGTGGATTTTTTTAAAAATGAAAAAAAGTGAATTTCGAGTGCTCATTAAACATTATTTTTTGCGTAAAAAAACCGTCAATCAAACCAAGGAAAAGCTTGATAAATACTGTGGGGACTCTGCACCATCGATTTCAATGGTAAAAAGGCGGTTTACTGAATTTCGTTGTGGTCGCACAAGCACGGAAGATACCGAACGTTCTGGACGCCCAGTTGAGGTCTCTACACCCAAAACAATTGAAAAAATTTACAATATGGTGTTGGCCGATCGGAGATTGAATGTGCGATAGATTGTTGAACTTATAGGCATCTCATATGGCTCAGTGGTTTCAATTTTGAAAGATCACTGGGGTATGAGAAAGCTACGAATTGCCGCCTCGTCCGCCATATTCTCCGGATTTAGCCCCCAGTGACAATTTCCTATTTCCAAACCCAAAGAAATGGCTCGGTGGAAAGAGATTCCAACGATGAAATTATTGATCAAACAAATGCCTATTTTATGGACCTCGAAAAATCCAGCTGTTAAACGCAAAGTAAATGACGGAAATTGCTCAAAATATGACATTAGTCTATTAACAGGTGGTATTTGTTGGTAGCAGTGTTGCATTTCATATAACTACGAGGGAAGTTCGAAAAGTCACGGACTTATTGATCCGCCCTCGTAATTGATTCAATTTAATTATCGAGCTTAAATATTTTGTATTTAATCGATTTTTAAGAATTTACATTTAAAGTTTAAAAAGAAAGAAATTATTAATTCTAACTCTGACTGCATAATATGCAAAATAACAAGTTTAAAAATGTCTTAATTAGATTTTTTGTAGTTTTTTTTTCGTTAATCATAAAATTGAATTGTTAAACCATAAAATCATCGCTTCAAATACTTTTCAAGATTTTGATTAATTATTTTTGTTTGCATTTTTATTTTTGCTGACAAACAGCTGGGCAATATCAGTTTCTATTATTAAAATAATTTCTAAACAACGCGAATTAATCAAAACTCAAAATGAAATCTCAGGCAAAATCATAAGGTAGATGAGAAAAATACCTGTATATTACGCAGTTGAAAATTTTAAATTCAATATTGTGAAAACTCATAATTTTCTTTGAGTGTAATTACCATTTAAGTAAAATAAACGCATTATATGTGTGTTTTTTTTTTTGAATATTTCTTTTAATATGAAATCCATAATAAATGGAATTTGAAAAATTGACGTTTTATGTTTAAACTTTTTGCATGATTGGGATGAGAAATATTAAATCGTAAAATTTTAATCTAAACATTAAGCAATGAATTTGTTTTTGTAAACATATGGTGGTTGATATATAATTGTGCTTTTATTTTGTTTAGAAAATAAAAGAATTTCAAATTTTCACACAGCTACTGTGTAATGTGTGAATTTATTCATAAATATTTGTGTAATAAATATTTAAAATTGTATTTTAGTTATTTATTAATAACTATAAATTTTATATTATTGTTGTTAAACTGCGTTAACATGTTACAAATTATAGCAAGAAATATAAATACACAATAAAAAAATTCATTGTATAAAAATGCTAATTAGCATCTGATTAAGTAGCTGTCTCAAATGATTTTTTGTTTCTTATTCATTATCAAACTGATTAATTGCCTTCAAATGTGAATTCAAGCATAATTAGACAAATCGATATTTTGTACTATTTATTAATGGAATCACAGACTAGAGAGAAGTTAAAGACATTATTTTATTATTTAATTTCACAACAGATTTATACATAAAAATTGACATTAATGATTTGTTTGGCACTTGAAACTTAACAAATGTCATTTTGATGTTAAGCAAAAACAAAAAAAATTGATTATTTTTTTAGTCGGCATAATCGCATTATCGGCATAATTTCGACGAATTTTAATATAGAAAAAAGAAAGTGAATTTTTTTGTATATGTACCATAAAAAAAATTAACAATTTAAATAATAGCTAAATTATGAAATTTGTCATATTGATTGAAATGTTAATTGTTTTGATTAAATTTTTAATTAAATCAATTAAAGTTTTCATTGACACCTTTAGAACATTTCAGGTAATTTTTATATTTTATATTTTTTTTATTGAAGTAGTTACTCCGATTACAAAATTTATAGCTGTGTCTGGTGAAATTTTAATTAGACACACACTCATTAAAAAATTCTTTAAGAAATGCCCTGCAAGTAATCTCATTGCTTATTTTTTATATGGAATGTGCCTCACATGGGATTCCCTGGACCTCGTGAGGTCCGAGGCAGCATCTCAGGGGGTACGATTTTGCTCACTATGAGTACCAAAATAGCTAGAAAAGATCATAAAGGAAGTTTTGAAAGCATCAAATCAAGATTCTGAGACCAGAATTAAAAAATTCAAAATAGCCTATCCAAAATGGTGGGTTCTACACTTTGGGTCCAAAAGACACATTTGGGTACTGATCACGAATCTGAAACCAAAAATTAAAATTCAAAATGGCAGATCCGATATGGCGGTGAACATTTAGAATTTTATGCTAACTATTCACCGCTGTATTGGACCTACCATTTTGCATTTAAAATTTTTGGTTTCATATTCGTAGTCAGTGACCCAAAGTCATTTACAAATGTGTCTTTTAGATCCAAAATGTAAATCTTTTGAAATTCAAGTCCGCCATTTTGGATCTGCCATTTTGAATTGCTTAAACCTAATCTCACACTGAGAAAACAGATTCATTGTGAAAACCGAATTTTTTTGCCAACTGAATATTTTGGTTGCAGCAACCGAATTATTCAGTTGTCGCAACTAAATATATTCCTGATCCAATTGAAATATATGTTTTCAAACGAAATTCTGTTGTGTTAACCGAATTTCGGTCGCCACAAACAAATATGTCAATACCCAGCAAAAACATGGTATCAACTATTTACCAGCCTATTTACGCGCTTAATTACTTTTGTTCGCGATGCCCAAAAAGTAATGGGTAATCATTATTTTTGGCTGTTCGTAAGCGAGAGGGTTATGACCACCCATTACTTTGTGTTTTTTGTAAGTGAGAAGGTAATGACCAATCATTACTTTTGGGGTCATCCCCAAAAAAAAAAATAAAGCTAGTTAATAGGCTGGTAAGTAGTTGAAACCCTGTTTTTGCTGGGTATGTCACGATGAATCTGTTTTCTCTGTGCAGATTTACAATGAGCGGCCTCCAAAATTTCCTATGTGATTTTTTTTTTTTCATATGAACCTTAATCGATCCTTAAGTTATTTTAGTTTCTTTTATGTAAAAATCTAATAAACTGCTGCTATTTTGTTTTAACTAGTTTTAATACACTACAGCTAAACCCCAATTTGCGTTACCAATTGTAAGAGGTGTAATATGGGACGAACTTAAGGAAATGCATGAAAATCTTAACTATCCCTAATATTGTTATTTCAAAACTATTAAAAAGTATAAATATATGCCAATATGCTTTATAATATGTTAGGGATCAGTTTTTTTTTTTCTTTAAAAGAACGTCATTTTATAAAAATGCCAATATGCTGAAAACCAACCGGTTTAGAGCGAAATTAGGTCTCGAGGGCCTAACATTTTATTATATTACTAATGAATATGTAGATTTGGCGCCCGAGCAGGGACACCAAAAAGAGTAAATCTAAAACCACAGACAATATAAAATAAATGTGTTTAAATTGCTTTAGCAAAATAAATAAATTCAGGGCTAAAATTAATGCTGCTTTGTGGTTTGATATTATTAACTGTCGCCAATGGAATGACAATTTGAATATACCGCCCATTGTTTTTAGAGGAGTACAAAAGAAAAAAGAAGATTTATAGTTTTAAAGACCAAAAAAAAAAAACTCAAGAAAACAAATGACGAGAAAAATGGAATTAGTTTAAATTTTTGCAAATACAATAGTTTTGTTTAAATAACTACAAAACTATTGTTAAATTCTTAAAACTTTGAAAAAAAAAATATAAACTTTAAAAACTGCTGAACTGAATGTATAAATTCAAAGAGTTATCACTTAAAAAAAAAGATTTAAATAGAAAACAATAAGAAGAAAAAAAAAGTTTATAAAAACTAACGACGAAGACACACCTTAAAAATAATTTCCGGTGTACTAGATACTCACTGAGCTTTAAAAGTTTTTTTTATTTTTTTTTTAAACATTAATTATAGAAAAAAAAAAGTGAAACAAATGTTATTATAACACTAGAGACAACGTCAACCCATTTATTCTTTATACATACTCAGATTGAAACCTATAACACATACAATAATTTCAGACGAACACTGAAACAAAGACAAGGTTTGTCAATTCTAATTAACGGAAATTAATCTAATGTGTATTGAGAAAAAAAAATAAATAAATAAATTAAAAAAAAAAAAAAATACAAAACAAAAATTCTACAATAATAAAAAAAACGATAATTTGCATGCAACGAATAAAAGAGAAGCTTTAAAATATTTAAAAAAAACTCTAATGAGATAAGATGATAAATTTGTTCCTATAAATATAAATTTAGGCATTTATAAGCAAATTCATTGAAAATTAAGTATTCCCATGTGTGTGTGTGCAAATAGAATAAATGTTTAAAATCGCATTAAACACAACTTGCCACCGACAAAATTAATAAAAGAAAAAAAAAATTAAGTTATCGATCTTTAGCCAATTCAAACAAAATTATCATTATCATTGTAGGCAGATTCAATGATGTCAGTGCTTAAATAAGAAAATAACACTAGTTTACAACATAATAAAAACATAAACTGAAATTTCATTATGAATTTATTTATTTTTTTTTTTGCAATTTCTGATCTCTTAAGCAGATAGAAAAATATGAAAAATAATAATTTATAATTAAAAAAAAAAAATCGCAATAATAAAAATTTGAATTATATTTAAAATAATAAAAGAAACAAAATATTTTTATAGACAAAAGATGAGAAAAAATCACCGAGGTACACTGGACGTATGAATAACATAAGAATTATTATTAATCATACGCCCAGATGTTGATTTCTAAAATTTTTTCTTGTTTCTTTAGCATAATAAAAAACATATGAGTCATTCCATGTCAGACCGAACACCTTTTTTACAACACCTCCTCCCATTTACTTTAAATAAGGCAGACGTATTAAACATTAAAAAATATTTTACACGTGTTTCCAGAAAAAAATTTAATTTCTTTTTTTGAAAAAGTTATGTGCATTTGAAAATCGTCGAAGTCGTGAAAAATCTTCCGACATGACAACTTTTAAACTAAACTTGTGGATGGATTTTAAAGACCAGTGGCTTATTTTAAAGGTATTTAAACCTCCTTTTTAAAAATATTATTTTTTTTTTAATTTATTTTTTTTATTTTTAAAATTTGGTTTTTTTTTTACTTAATTTCTGTTTTCCACCATCTTCAAACAAGTCGAAAAATCTGAAAAAATTCTTAAAGCTCAATATAACCTTAATATTCCCTGTAAATTTCAGAATAGAAGTCGAGTGGATTCTATTTTTTCCCTATTTTTTTAAATTGTAGTACCACGAAAAGTTACATTTTGTATGTGAACATAACATATAATGTTAATTAACATTACATTAACATCTTCGTTAACACGCTTGAAATTATAATGTTCACATACAAAATGTAACTTTTCGTGGTACTACAATGGAAAAAATCGGGAAAAAAAAGAATCCATTCGACTTCCATTCTGAAATTTACAGGGAATATTAAGGTTATATTGAGCTTTAAGAAAATATTTTTTCAGATTTTTCGACTTGTTCGAAGATGGTGGAAAACAGAAATTAAGTAAAAAAAAACAAATTTTAAAAATAAAAAAATAAAACTTATTTTTAAAAAGGAGGTTCAAATATCTTTAAAATATTTCATTGGTCTTTAAAATCCATCCACAAGTTTTTGCGAAACATTAGTTTAAAAATTTTTCACGATTTTGACGATTTTCAAATGCACATAACTTTTTAAAAAAAAATTTAATTTTTTTCTGGAAACACGTGTAAAATATCGGAGACATGGAATGGAATGACCCATATATAAATTCAATATACAAAATGTCTATTGTAAACTAGTGTAATCATAATTAATGTATTAAAACAGCTGGTATTTTGTAAAATTTACATACCATTTGCCAACTGATTGAACTAAGCAAGGTAAACAAGTAACCGTAGAATTTTGATCAAAAATTTCAAGATATATTAATATTTATATAAACTTTATTTGTAATTTAGAAAGCAAAGATATACATCATCTAACTTTTCATAATTTGTCTGGTGTTTAGGTATTATTCTGAATTGAAATATATTTTTGTCTTTTTGACAATTTGAAATACTTTATCTTGAAAATCCTAACATCTAAGGAAACACAAAAATATAATTAAAGATACCTACTTGTTCTAATTTAGACAAAAAAAAACAACCAATTTTCTCTTTTAAATTTTTTACCCAAAAACAAAAAAAAAAAAAAAATTATACTTCTAAAAGCGTTGACAAATTTATAAAGGAATTCCCTTATGAGGCAGAACACAAAGTATTTTTTTTTTTGCTTATTAAATATCATTTTCATCACAAAATATCAAAAAGAATTTTGTTTAATATTCAACAAAATATAATTTTATATTTTTTTTTGTCATACAATGCGTTGGCTGTTCTCTATCTTGATGTATTTCTAAGGATGATTTAATAGATTAGTCAATGTACAATTAAAAAAAATAATAATCTTTAAATAAAAAACTAATTGTTTTAAAAATCAAGTTAGTTTATAATTAGCAGGTATTTTTAATGACTAATTAAGAAAGAAAGAGATAGTGAGATATATTTTAGTGATTTATTTTTGTTAAACTGCATGTGTATTGAATTTATAAATACTTAATATACAGGAGGGAGTAGAATTTTAGCGGTGGATTATATTTAAAACATCGAGGGATGACCCTACTAATGCAGTGCATTGTATTGAAATTAGGAAAATTGGTTATGGGTAAAAGGAAGGGGGTGTAAGTAGTATTTGTGAACATTTCACTTGAATTTGTCTACATTGTAGGTAACAGGGAAGACCTCTATGGGGAGATTATTCCAAATATGACTAGTACGACTTTTAAACAAATTTGTGATGGATATGACCTACTAGAGGGTGCCCCTAAGGGGTTTGAGTTCATTATAACTTTTTATTTAAGACATAATTATTATTATTTTTTAAATACAGTATATTAATGGAGAATAATTTTAATTTTATTATGAAAAATTATATCTCGCAAGTGGTGGCTATTTTCTGCTTCGCATGTTTGTATTTCCCATAACCTTTCGCAAAATTTCAGGTGATATGTTGTTGATTTCGTCGCGTGTATTGTTTTTTAGTTGCTGGATGATTCTAGGCTTATTAATATAGTCATTTCCTTTCAAATAACAGCGGTGAAGGCGAAGGCCAATTAAAATCGTTTGTACGCGAAATAATTTGCTCACCAAAGATGTCGCGTAAAAGAGCATTTTTGTTAGTTTCAATTCTTGGAAAAGCTGAATTTTGTATGGAAACATTCTTATTGTATGCAAAATTCTCTGCAGCGACCCTCGTGAGAGGCCAAGTTGTGTGTAAGGTCTCCTGGTTGTTGTTTCTCCATCTTCCCGAATACTTTTTTGTACGAATAAAAAAAAAAAATTATAATAAAAATGTTAAAAGAAATTCAAACTTCTTCGGTAATTTTGGGCCACCCTATAGATAAGCCAGTACTGCGAACATTAACGTGGGCTCTAGGGATCAGTTAACCTATATCGGTAAACGAATTTCCATGATAATATCAATGATACCCAACCCATATTCCGACGATGCACCAATGAGACAAAACAGCTGGATACCCTATTGACATTAATGAGTGCCAACGCGCTCCTTTATACACGGTCCAAAAGCTCAAATATTAGACTCCTGCCCATACATGACAGTTGTATTTCATCTTCGGTCGGATATAGCTGGTATAAATAGTAAGAAGAGCGGATGATGGAGCGAAATATTTCTTACACCACTGGAATGCTTCTTTCGACACTTCCCATCTCGGTGAATGCTGAAAAGTCACAATTGCGTATGCCATTCATAGTCTGCCTTTTTCACTCAACCTTCAAGGGGCTTGGCCTACATCCTAAGGAAAAGCAGTGACAAATGTTGCAAGATAGGGTTGAAAGTTTGATCAAATATGAGAAAAGTAGAGGAAGAAAAACCCGAACCTTGCGATACCACTGAATTAAGCTGAAACTCGTTGGATAAAATTCCATCTAAAACAACACGTATAGTGCAATCACCGAGAAAAGTCATTAGTGACACCAAAAGCAATAAGCTTTATGACAGTGCGCTGTGCCACACATGATCGAACACCTAGAAAGTATCCAGATTAACCAATGTACTTTCACCAAACTGGTAAGTAGACCCACGCTCCGAAAGGAACGCTAACAGAGCTCTCGTAGAACGACCTTTATGAAAGCCATACAGCCGATCTCTTAAAAATAAATTGAATTCTAGATAATTAACAAGATGATAATTAACCATAATCTTTGAGAGCGCAGAACATATTGCAATTGGGCGGTAGTTTTCAAGTTTATAGGCCGTTCCCTTCTTAGGGATTGGTATATTGGTGACCGGTTCATTGTGATAGGGGACGGTCATGGGACCAGTTTTTTTATATGAAAAGGACTGTTCTCTTTAACATAGGCTTGTCCTAGGAGGGGGTCAATTGAACTCTGTGAAATGTCACCGGACTGGTCTAAAAAAACATGACACAACTAACCCCAAAGAACATATCACAGAACCAACGCAATAAAACATGTCATGTCTTTGAAACTGGTTACGTGGAAGGTAATTTAGGTACCGGTTCTCTTTTAATCTATCTCGTGATATTTATTTTCGAAACCGGTCCAGTTTTTTCCTATCGCAGAAATAGTCCCAATTCTCAACTGACCCCTTTTTTCCAGCAGGATGGTTTTCTATACCACGAACTACTTCTATTTTTTTTTTGGTCACTGTGTATTGAATTAGTAATTTACGATTTTTTATTATAGTATTTTTTTCCTATATTTTTTTATTTTTTTTTAATATTGTTTTCTACCGCCACCCACTTACCTTTGTGTGTTTTTATTTAGCACAGTCACCTATTTGACATAATAAATCATTTGTGATGCTATTTCATAGTGTGACCGCAAATTGTAAATTTTATGACAGTTTATTCAAATCTTAAGCTATTTAAATATAAATAATTAATTAAGTTTTTATAAAAAGAAGAGAAATATAAAAAATTATAATAATTTATTTTAAATTTACAATTCATAATTAAACATTAATTATAATTATTTATAATTAAAAATTTATTACTTAAAGAAAAATTAATATTTAATAATGTTTGCAAATGTGTCACCACTAAAGACAGCCAGCCAGCCAGTCAGTCAGCCAGCTAGCCAATCAAGCAATTCAAACCCAACACCACCCACCAAACCATCACCCCATTCGAAATTGTCGTCTTATGTTTGTATACATATCGCATTGTGTTCAATTGTTTGCAGGCCAATTTGTCATATTAAAATTAAAAAATAAAAAAAATACCAAGAAAAGGCAGTCAAAGCTCTGAAATTTATTTATTAATTCATTAATTACACACGAGCTATTATTGATACATACAAAAGTACATAGAGCAAAAACAAATCTACATTTCGTTAGTTCGCTTTCGGTGCGATTGACGGTATAACTAACGATATTCATCCATATCCATATAAACATAAATTTTTTTTCTACTGGCTTGACATAAAATAATAACAAAAACTACAACAAATATATTGTTTATATGAACAAAATATATTTGTCGATGTGTGTATTGTTTGTACAACTCAATTGTCAACGTGTCTAGAGTATTTAACGGCTCAATTAAATTGAAAAAATTCTATAATATAAATATCCATCCGTTCAACAACAATCTATCCATCCATCCATCCATCCATCCATCTGTTTAACTATATGTATCTCTATATACGTATTTGTATATCGTATCTATCTCTCGTAAGAGATAGTTTTAGCAGCAACAGGCAACAGCATCATCATCATCATCATCAACATTATCGTCAGCGGCAACAATAGTAATTTCTACAGTGAGTTAGTTGTAGTCATGCCTAAACAATATGAATCATAATATTTTTCACTGCATAGTTTTTTTTTTGAGTTATTTCTGAAATCTGTATAAAAAAACAAATACGCTGTTGAAATTTATCTATCACTTAGATACAGATTCGATATGATGTGTGCGATGATACAAATCTTTATATATGTCAGTACACTTAAAGCAATTTTTTATAATTTAGAGAATAGTGATTAGTGATTTACCAAAGTGTTTATTTTAATATTGTTCTGTTAAAATCTAATTTTTATTCTTAATCTTAAAATTTTTGTAACATGCCCCCTTTTAAGAATTTGAAGGGAAAACTACTATTGTCGGGTTCAAAAGTTATGCAAGAAAAAAACCAAAGTAATATTTTCAATAATTCTGTTAAATTTAGATTAGTTCAATAAGACAAAATAAGCAATAAAATGAAAAAATTTAATTCCAAGTCCAAAAAAGGGAATAAATTTTCTTAAATTCATAAATTTGTGAGCCAACAGACAGGCTTTGGCATTGTCATGTTTAAACTTTTTCTTCACTGTTTTTTTAATGGTTAACAGTTTTCCAGTTATTTTCTCTAAAAGGCTTGATCGACTTTTTCACCCTGTATTAACAACAGGATGGCTCTATGTACATATTACAATTCGAAAGTTAAGCAGCTGAAGCAGATCGATTTTAACATGGGAGAGATGGTTTGTGCAGGTGAACCAAAAAAGTTCAAAGATGATGAATTGGAGGCATTTCTCGATGAAGATTGTTGTCAGACTCAAGAAACACCTGCAAAATCGTCGGGAGTCACTCAACCAGCATTTTTAAAACGTTTGCAAGCAGCTGGATTCATCCACATTGGTTGAAGCCGAGAGAAGTGGAATAATGATTTTGCATGCCCGAAATGCTGCTTGAACACAATAAAAAGAAGTAATTTTTGCATTGAATCGTTACTGACGATAAAAAATGGTTTCATTACAATAACACGAGGCGCAAGCAAGCAGCCAAATTAACGCCAAAGCCGAATATCCATGGCGACATGGTAATACTCTGTATTTGCTGGGCTGCTGAAATCGAGCCAAATGAACTGAACATAATTGATAACTTTGAGCGAGCAATGACAAAAAAACGCTAGGAATATGCGACATGAATCCCTAATATTCCATCCTGACAACAAGCAAGGCCAGTTAAAAACTATTTAGAAAATAGTGGTTGGGAAGTTTTGCCTCACCCGTCTTATAGTCCGGACCTTACCATCCGTCAAAATAACATTTGTTTCGATCGATGCAGAACGCTCTCACTGGATTACGCTTCTCTTCTGAACAGTGTAACAGAAATTGGCTTAAATCATTCTTGGCCACAACAAATTATCAGTTCTTTTGGCGCCTAATTAACTTACTTTCTGCAGTCCAATCGCATCTGGTAAAGCACATCCAAGGTGGTCAACTATTTTTTGTGTCTCTGTTTCAATAGGGTTTTTCCAAATGAAATATTTTCAAATAACTGGTTCTTCTTAACCATTGCATATTTAAAATCAATATTTTAAATTAAAGTTTCCATATTTAAGCGGTTTCATAAGGGCGATTTGCGAATAATACGAAATTGATTCGGTAAAACAAGAAAATTAAAATTGTTCAATATGAACACAATTTCCCCTTATGATATCTAGATTTTAACATGTTCATATGTGACCTTCTCCGAGAAAAGGGACCTAGTGTGTGAAAGTTTTGAGAAAAACGCATTTAAAGTTTCCTAACGCACCTTCAGTTGGGAGATGGGATTTGGTATGGTTAGTTATGATTGGGTGCCGACTTTGGGGACGTCATTCCTATATGGTGACGTATTTTTTTTCTCGCTTTTAGTTTGACAATACCTTTGCTTTTGTTGCTGCTCTGTTCGTTCTCAGCTATCTGTTTTTATCGATTTTCCCAAGTTCGTTTTGTACGTTTTTATGGGGTAAATAAATTTTTATCAGAAATCTAACTCATTTCATCTTATTCTACACCTTTTTAGGTACCAGAATCCACTCTTAAGTCCAAACCCGTTTTTTTTGACACACTAGGTCCCTTTTCTCGGAGAAGGCGACATATATATTTTAAAACTATGAGGGCAAGTCAATAAGTATTTACAAAAATATAAAAAAACACATTTTTTTGGGTTATTCTTCTTTAATTTTTAACATAGTCTGCTTTTAGCTCGATGCACTTCATCCCCCGATTAACCAATTTTTTTTAACCCTCCGAAAGTATGATTTCGTTGGGTCCACATAATAGGCTTCAGTTGCTGAGATCACCTCCTCATTCGACTCGAACCTTTTTCCGCCGAGCTATTTCTTAAAATTTAAAAATCGCTGGAATCGGATACGACACCAAACGAAATTTTACAAGTATGCACCCGAGCATTATCTTGTTGGAAGATTTTTTTTTTGGTTAAATAGATGCGTTTTTCTTTATTTCTTTGCTTAATTAGTTAATTTAGATAATTCGATGCATATCCCAAAAAGCGGCTGCCCTAACCTTACTTGCAGATTTCACCGTCTGCTTTCTTTGCGACGGATTCACTTGGTAAACATGCATTGATTTGACTGTTGTTTTATTTCTGGTGCATAGTGGTGAATCCATGTTTCATCAACAGTTTTGTATCGCGACAAAAAAGCTCTAAATCACATACTGAATCAGTCATGCGATTGCGTTTATTTTCGATTGTGAACAGATGCGGCACCCATTTTTCGTGCAAAAGTGAAATCACTGGACCATGTGATATGCCAATGACCGAGGCAGCCATTTGAATGAAATTTTTCCATTATTAACCGGAAGGATTGTACTTTTAAATAAAAAAAGAAATTTGAGAAAATATTCAGTAGTTTTTTTTTATAGTATTTAAAAAAAAAGTTATTTGGCGGACACTATAGTTCACACAGTTTAACTCGCTGGTCACTCAAAACGAGATTCATCATTTGTGGCTGCACTGACATGTTCAAATTCATTTATACAATTGTATATAGTCTGAAACATTTGTGCTAATGCGTCATGCATTTCGTCTAACTCTTTTTTTGGGTGTTTTTTGCCTTTAAAGTAAAATCGTTTGATGCATCATGTCAGCAAGAAATTCATGTTTTAGAATTTTTCAAAATAGCAAAAGTTGGTTTAAACAATCGATTGTTAAAAAAAAAACTGAATGACGTATTTTCCCAAAAGTTATTATATTGGTTAAATTCTTAAATTAGCCATAACTTTGATATTTATCCATGAATTGAACTTAAATTTATCTTGTTTTCTTGTCAATAAACTATAAACTTGTGTTATCGCTAAAATTTGAAATTGGTTATGTCAGCTTGCTATTGAGTTAATATTTGAGTTATTCTTTTTGCTAAGTGTACAATAGACATTTATATAAATTATGTCAATTAATCCACATTTTTTTCTCTTTAGTGTTAACATGTTAGTGTGAATAGTATTTGAATGATGCTACTACAAAAAAAAAAAAAAAACGCAAAAACAAAAACTACCTGACAACAATGTTGCTTATGTTGGCAATTTGTTTTGTTTCTTGCTAAAATGTTTATACAAAAGAACAATAAGTTGATAACAATACATATTTGGTAGTAATATACGTCGAAGTGTGGGGGAGGGACAACAATATTCTCATACTGAACTCACGTTTTGTTTTTTTACAAATCAGTGTTTATTGTTTAAACAATGTGGTCTTATTAAATGCCATGAGTGTGAAACTAATGAATGAATGAATAAGAATTGAATGGCCAAAGCAACGTTTTCATTACAAATTGTAATTCTGGTTGTTCTTAATGTTTGTCTTAGTCAGGAAACACTGATTAGCCATGTAGGAGGGCAAACGAGTGGTTGGAGTAGAAGGGGGGCACACTTGCAGGTGCTTCTTTTTCTACCTAATTGTTGTATATTTCAAGTCTTTCATATAGAATTGGCGGTATAGATCTTTTTAATCATTTATTTATATAATAAAATATATATTTATTTTTTGCATTTTTAAAATTTTTTCAAATATTAGTAAATGTATGAAAAAATATTAAGGTGACAGTTATTTGTAAGGGGCCATTTAGTTCTTACAATTACACTGTCAACTTATTGTTTTATATATTTTTTAGTCTACTTATCTTAAAATGTGCATGAAATTTGAATTTAATGTAGGAGGAATTTTGTAAATATTGCTTCCAATAGTTTTTCTAACAAAAATAATTTTTTTTTGTAAATGGAAAAGATCCTCTGAAAAGGAAAAACGCTTAAAAATTGTTATATCAATTGTTATATCAATGCAGTCCAGGACATGTCTAGACGACAGGTCATAGGACAATAATGTCCTGAGTGCCGCTACATGCAGGGAAAAAATGTGGTTGCAACATGATCACTGCTACTATATTATGCTTGCTGTATGCTGCTGGTATGGTTGTCACAATCAAGTCATTGGTTTATAAGTAAGTTATAACCATCAATATGCTCGTTGCCATCATTATTATAGTAAATATTTTATTATTTCATGATTGCCAATTTCTATTTAATAACATGTTTGGCTGTTACCATACTGTGGTACTACCATACTTTTTCTAGTAGGAGTATTCTTACATTCAAAAGACTTTTTCTAAAAGACTCTTGAGACTCTAAAGGTTATCTAAAAAAGATCCTTAGAATCTAAAAATTTTTCTTTAGTAAAAAGTCCATAGAATGTATGTTTTTTATTATTAAAAAAGTCCAAGAACTTTAAAATTTTTTTTTAAGTATTTTTCTTAAAAATAGTATAAATAATCAGAGAAGTTTCCTTAGAAAAAATCCTTACTATCAAATTTTTTCTTTAGAAAAAGCATTTCTTAAAGAAATATTTTTTAATTTAAATTTTTTTTCATAGTTACCATTTGGTGGCAAAATTATGGTTATTTTATTATCATAATATGATGGTTGGCACAATCTTAATCCCAAAAACATATGATGCTCTTCGAATATGATTGTCCCTATAGTACCTATTTAAAAACCCAATATCTTAATTGCGACAACAACACTCACTATACATTTTCCCTTACCGACTGTATTTAATTTAAAAAGTAATACGTAGAGTTTGGTTTTAAATGAAGAATCAATTGAAGTTCATAGAAATATATTTTTGAACTATTTGAATCAGTCATTCAAAAAACAAACTATAAAAATTTACAGACATTCAGTAGGAGTTGACATTTTCTGTTAAATATAAAATTTTATGTTTTTTTTTTTTTCTTAAAATAGAAATTCATTAATTCCTTTTTGTTTTATTTTTACCAAAATAGTTTGTTTATATACAGAATTAATTCAATAAAAATTACAAGAAATTATTCAAATATACATACCTACACACATAGAAAATAAAAATATATACATTTGTGTGTGTTGTGTTTTATAATAACATACAAATAAAAAAAAACTTTCAATTTGAAAAACAAACAAAAATCGTTTTAATATTAAAATTTTTATTCTCAACATTTATGACTTTTGTAATTAGTTATTGATTATAATTATGATTTGAAAATTTTTAAATATCAGTTCCATACTGCAAAATAAGACCTTTAGTTTTGTGTATGGAACAATACCAATAAATAAAATAAAAAAAATTCTAACGTTTTGTCAGTTAAAAATTTATGGTTATTTTAAACGACTTTCAATTGCTTTTACTACTTTTATCGATTATTAAACAATGATTGAAAATAAACAACAAAATGGGCTGAATATAATGAAAAATCAGTATTCCTCTTTTTGATTGTTTTTTCGATTAATTTAATGTGTATTTTAGATTATTTTTAACGAAATAATATTGTGAGTGTAGTATCTGAATGTATGCAGTGATCATGTTGCAATCACTTTTTTTCTCTGGGTGTGGATATTTTATCCATGAATGTTCTTGAATTTTAAGTTTTCGTTTTGTAAATATTTATCATTTTACAAACTTAAAAATTGTTTTTACAGTTCAAACAAAATATTATATTGAAAAATCTTCACTAAAGCTTTAAATTTTTGAGATGCATCAAACTTTTAAAACTTCTGGCAAGCGTAAAAACATAAATTAAATACCAACCTAATATAGGATGCAGTATTAAGTTTCTCTAAATGTGGTGTCTCTCAAATTTTATATATATTTTTTTTAAATAAATATTTATTGTTGATGTTATCCGATTTTTTTTTGTTTGTTTTGGTTTTAACAAAACCACAAAACCAAAAAATTTCATTTAAATTTCATGTTCATTGATTGTTTGTTAAAAATTTAGGCATCTTTAATTAACGTGTATTTTAATACTTAAATACATTATTTTCGAAGTTTTTTATTTTTTTGAAATTTAATATCATGTTACTAATGAGTTTTATTTGTTAAAAATTTTTAAAATTGTATATTACAGAGGTGTTAATAATCTATTAATTTGTAAACATTTATTGTAAATTTATACAATTATGTTGCATTTTGTTTTATAAATAAATGTTTATTTAACCGACTCGACTGCAGCAATGTACAATATGATGTATTGAATTTAGCTGGTTTTTTTTTCTTTTCATAATTTTTACAAAAATTATGCATATTGTTTTATAAGTAGATTCTTTTTGTTTAAAAAAAAATATTAAATGTTGATTTATAAAGTTTAAATAGTGTTTATTTGGCATTTGTACATGTTTTTCTTTGTGTTGGCGCTGGTTTTGATCTTAACCGCGCTTTTTCAAAAGCATTTGGTTTTTTTTTTTTTTGTTGAACTACATTTTAGGTTTGTTTCAAGTTTTTTTTTTTTTTCAATAGAATATCTTTGAAATATGATCTGATCTCTCTCGCTCGCTCTCTTTTAAACGTACATTAATAACTATTTGAAATTTATAATTGTTAATGTTAATGTGGGTTTATTTTTATACAATTGAAACACTTTGTATGCAAATATATTACCTCATTAGTAATTGAATGGCATTTTTTTCTGTTACTTTTATTTTATAAGTGAATATAAATTTAAAAAGTTTAAATTATAATTTGAATTTTCATTTAATCAATAAAATTTTTCTTTTCTGAAAAAAAAAAACTAAAAATATCGTTTTTTTTTGATGCAACACTCAGGAAAATCTTCCTACTAATTAATGTGTTAGAGAAGAGATAAAATGTGGTAAAAGATGAAGAGCTTTAAATATGACAAACACTGTAATTCGTCGAGATGATAAATTTTAGAACAGTTGTTGCCCCCCAATTTGATGAGTTGGCGGAATTTTTTAGTTCATAGCCCTGATATGTTATTCTACTTCGGTGGGGTTAAGTGCTAAGGGAACACCGGAAGAAGACGTTGCGATTTATGTGAGAGATAAAATTTCATACACATTATTTTTCTAAATTCATGTTGCCGCCGCTGGGGATCGAATCCGCAACCTTCTTTGTAGCAGTTAAACAATCTAACCATTACATTATAAAGCCCACAATAATATTTGTCTTTTTAGCAGAATTGACAGACGTTTGAAATGCAAAAGTTTCATGGTACACTACTTTCCCCTACAGTTGTATTCCATAAATATTAACAAAAATAATTCATTGATTAAACAAAATATTCAGATACCCATACTTGGGTGGATCGAATTAGGACTGGATTTCACATAGGGCAGAGGTAGACAAGTTCTGAATAGGTGTAAAATATATTTTTGGAAAGTTTCTGTCAAATCGGTATTTTTTTTTTTGTTTTTTTGCTTGTGTTAAATTTAATTGCAATCAAAAACAAGCACATCAAGCACAGGGTGGCCCAGAAATGTCATAATTTAAATTTTTTTTTGAAATGTACATTTGGACCTTTAACCCTCTAAACGGCCTAAACTTTTGTGCAATGAAAATTATACCACGTGGTCGACACGAAAAATAAACAATAATAAGTTCTACAGAACAAATTTTCTTTGTTTACTTGAGGTTATATGGAGAAAATAGGTTTAGGATGAATCTTGTAAGCTAATGTATGAAAAAGAGTGTAGGTTAAGGCATAAATTATTCCTCTTGCCAATATATAAATACAAAACCAAAAAGTACATCTTTTGTGCCTTTACTTCAGAACATATAGTAAATTTCGTTTTTCGAAAACGTATCTTTATTTTAATATAAAGCGTGTTTTAGAGTGTCACAACTTAGAGTTGGCATCACTGCTTCATTTGACAACCAATTTAACAGCTGATAGTTGCTTTTTGTTTAGTTTGCTTTGAAATTTCATTATAAATCGACTTACACCAGAGCAACGCGTGCAAATTGTTGAAATTTTGAATCGAAATAATTGTTCAAACTCAACGTGCACTTCTTCCATTTTATGGCGTACATAATCGTTCTTTTTCTTCAGAGCGGCTAATTCGAAGAACAATAGATCGTTTTCGGACCACATTTACTGTTACTAATAATGTGCATCCTGTGAGACGCCGAACAGTGCGCACTGAAAAAGCAAATTATAAGCAAGTTATGAAGCAAAGAAGAGTTATCGGCGAAATGTGGCCGCAAATGGTGCTAAAAGTTGTTGAAAATTGGTGTTCCAGATTGCGCCTTCTACGCGCCAGCCGTGGCGACCACATGGCAGAAATCATATTTAAACGTTAATTTCATATTTTTTTTTCCAATAAAACCCGTTTCATTGATATTTAAAATATATTTCCTTGTTTTATTATGATTTTAACTTGTGTCACTTTATAAAAAACACCCTTTATATTCTTTAAACTAAACTAAACATACACTCACAATATTATTTCGTTAAAAATAATCTAAAATACATATAATAATGGAAAATACAATCAAAAAAAAGGACTACTGATTTTTCTTTATACTCAGCCCTTTTTGATGTTTATTTTCAATCATTGTTTAATATTGTTTTAACAATCGAAATTCGTTTAAAATAACCACAATTATTAACTGACAAAACGTTAGAAAAAAAAAACGATTTTTGTAGCTTGTTTTTTAAATTGAATTTTTTTTTTATTTATATGTAATTTTACAAAACACAACACACACAGATATTTTCATTTTCTGTGGATGTGGGTATATTTGAATAATTTCATGTAACTTTTATTGAAATAATTTTGTATAAAAACAAACTATTTTGGTAAAAAAAAGGTATTATATAAATTTATATTTTTAGAAACTGAAAATTGTGTTGGTTGCAAAATGTGTTTTTTTTTTTAAATTTAACGAATTTTTAATTCAAACAATTTCTCGCAGTTAAACCGTGCACTGTATATGAAAACTTGTTTTACTTGTTGTATGCTATCGGAATAGTTTAATTTCTGATGGAAGCATTTGTGGTCAATTTCATGAACACCTTCTAGAGGCGATCTTGACGATTAGAGACTTAAGTTTTGTTCCATTAATTTTTGATGACAGTATCGGTCAAGTGGGCGCCGCCATTGTTGATGATCATTTGGGTTCTTTTTAGCGCATTTTCCATCGTTCTGGAGAGAACTTAGTACGACAAGTTTTCGCAATCTTGTCGGATATTTTCTTTGAGAGCTTTCAGAGTCTGTGGCTAGTTCACATAAACTCCAGACATTTTCGCTTCGAAACAGTTTGCTTCGAAATTTTCAGAATCGTGCGAGCTGTGTGTGCATTACCGTCGTCCTGTTGCAACCTTATATCTTCCAGTCTCAATTCATTAATTTGCGGCAATAAAAACTTGGTGATCATGATTCTGTATCGCTCAAAAGTCACAGTTACTGTGTTACCCACGGTGTCCTCAAAAATATTAGGCCCGATCATACTGTATTAACTTTGTGTCGATTTAATGGCTCTTCGTGAATGATGCGTGGATTCTCAGTGCCCCAGAAGCCGAAATTTTGTTTGTTTTCATCCGTTCAGATGTAAATGGGTCTCGTGGCTCAAAATCTTTCATGGCATAATAGTCACTAGTATTTTGTGTTATTATGGAGTACAGTGCTTCATTGTCGATGTGTATTCTGTATCTGTTTATTTTGGGACCACCCTTGTACAATTCAAACTCAAAATAGAAAAATTATATCATTTCTACAACAAAATTGAATGATGCAGAACTTATTTTTTTTTTCAAGGCTAAATTCGAAAAAATCTTCATATTTAAGAATATATGACCCCTATTTAGTGCAACACTTTGCTGTTTACAATTTTTAACAGGTTTAATTTATGGACCTGCGCACGTAATTACATTTAAATAATAATTTAACAAATTTGCCAATATTTTAATGCCGTTTGCTTACAATAACATTTTAAGGCATGCGAGTACAAGTATCTATTTATGGTATAAGGCGCGTACAACATTAGGATGGCTCGAATTAGGAGTTTGGAGGAATTTAGCTTTGGGCAAGGATGTAAAAAATATTTATTTACTTTTTTTTTTAAGTTTCAGCCAAATCAGCAGTGATCTTTAAGTTGCGCTTTTTACCTGAAAATCTAAAATTCTTGAACAAAGGGATTTTTTTTTCGTTATTTTCAAGTTGTCGATTTAAAATATGTATGGAATTTGAAAGTTGAAAATTTAAAAAAAAAAAACGAAAATACGTATTTTGGGGTTCAGTATGAATGAAAAAATTTAAAAATTTTGATTGAACAAACTTTGGACTTTCCACAGCTTTTAAGCTACAAAACCATTATTTTTTCGAACAACTCGCTGTGGAGACTGCAAATTATATTCGATCGATATTTTTTATTATTTTTTTTCTCATTCATAAGAGAAAATAAAGAAATGTGTTTCATGATAAAATTTTAGATTTATAATTTTTTCCCTTTGTTCGAAAATTTCAGATGTTGCCATGAAAATCTCAAGTCGAATATCAATTCCGGTTGAGCGGACAATTTTCAAAAATATTTTTTATCTCTTGTTTAACCTTTTTCTTTTTAAAACAATTTTTTTTTGAGCTTAAGGTTTGTTTTTTTTTTTTAATAAAAATGTTATTTATTTTTCAATATTTCGCAATTTTATTGTGTAGCAACTTCAGAAAAAAAATTAAAAAATTTTACAAAAATATTTTTTTTACATCTTTTCGCAACTTATCTACCCCTTTACTATGCGAACTTCCAAAGTCCTAATTCGAACCACGCTAGCGTGCATAGACCACATTACATATTTCTTTGCCAAATTAAAGTAGAGGTTTTACTATGAGAGTAACACTTTTTGGAAACCATGACTTCATTCATATCACACACTAACATGCATACATACGTACGTACATAGTTTGTCAGTCAGTTTGGCATTAAAAACTCTACAAGTATTTTTAAAAACTAAGTGTGTAAATTACCAACAACTAATAACAACAATTATGAAAAAATATAAGAAATAATATTAAAATTATAATTTTTTTTATAATGTTTGTTTACAAACAATGTAAACGGAAGAATCAAAAATCAATTAGTTTAGTTAACAAGCAACACAAAGTGTGTGTTGCATGCAACCGAGATATCTCATTAAATTTGTGTTTTTTCATATTATTAAAGAGATTTTAACTGCAGTTTACTGGGTTGTTAATTAAGTATTTGCTGTGTGCAAGTACATAATATTCGACTACAGTAAAACCCGGTTTAGACGAACTTCTAGAGAACAGAAAAAGAAAGTACATTAAAAGTGAGTTTCGTATTATCCGGAGTAAAATTTGTTTAACAAATTTTTATTATTCACATAATACTTATTTTCTAAAATTCAAAATTTCAAAAATTGTACAAATTCTTTCACTTAACATTTAACAAAAAAAAATTAAGGTTGTTTTGTTTAAAATTTGTCAAAATTCCTATTTTTCTTTTTGAAGTTCATATTAAAAATGAAAAATTATATAGAAAATCATAGAACTGTTAGAAACAGCTCGTTTTAACCTCGCCTTAAGCGAGTACATATTAACAGAAGGTTTTCATATGGAGACTCTCTAATTAGTTTGTTATAAACAAGTTTTACTGTATGTATTTGTTTACAAAATATAGGTTATGAACTTTTAAAGAAAAAACAAAACCAACATAATAGATATTTTGTTTTTTTTTATTATGACCAAAGTGTGCCAATATTTAATTTTATATAAAACAAAAAAATCTACAAGAATTTAATGGTAGATATTTATTTATAAATAAATTGGAAATTAATATTAATTTCCGGTTATATATTATTTTCAAGATAAAAATGTATCTTTGCTTCTTTTACCCATTTGAGATTATTTGATTGATGTAATTAGATGAAACATTTTGTTTTCTCATGTTTTCAATGTTATTTTTAATGACAATATCGTTTGGGGCATTAAACCAAACTTCCTTTTTCCATCAACAATAAAAATAGTTAATTTGATTAGTTTTTTCATTAATACAAATCGAGCGTTTACTAGCGCAACCTCGTATTTCAAAAACTACTACTTTTCAGGAGAGAGAAAAAAATGTTAGAATCTACAGCGGTCAAAAAAAGTATTCGACAAACTGCTTGTTTTTCATAATCATGAAAAATATGTTAAAAAAATTCTACAAAATGAAAAATATAAAAATGCAGATTATTAGCTTTAAGTATTATCTCTTTATTTATGAAACAAAAAATACAACAAAAAACAATATTCTGGAAAAAAAAATACAAAAACAAAAACATGTAATATTTCAACGCAAAAAAAGTATTCGACAACGTTGCTCTGGTTGTAATTAACGGGAAAATATTGATTAAAAATAAATAATGATTATTTAGTTGCTCTTCCTTTTTGTTTTATAACGGCTTTTAAACGATTTGGCATTGATTTAACAAGATCTAAAATGTAATTTTGGTCAATTTTATGCCACTCTTCTAGAAGGATTGCTTTAAGCTGGTTTTTGTTTCTGAAATTTCTTTTCCTTATATTTTGCTCTAAGCAGGCCCATAGGTGTTCGATGGGGTTTAAGTCTGGGGACTGTGCAGGTGGTTTAATCACGTTTGGACAGTTATACAACATCCACAACCTTGTATTTAGGGCCATATATTTTGGATCATTATCCTGATAATAATGAAAATCACTTGAAACACCCAAAATTTCGGCACTTGGCTTAAGATTTTCCTTGAGTAGGTTTATGTAGTACTGATGGTCCATTATTCCATCAATGAAAACTAAATTACCCACGCCTGAAGCCCCCATACATCCCCAGACCATAACACCGCCACCACCGTGCTTTACAGTAGGCACCATATTTCGCTCCTCCAACTCGGAATTAGGCTTTCTGTACACCAGAACCTTACCATCACATCCAAATAGGTTGAATTTAGACTCATCAGCAAAAATAGTCTTCATCCAAAACTCCATAGGCTTATTCACATGCGCTTTTGCGAAGTCAACTCGATCTTTTCTGTTCTTTTTTGAGATATGCGGCTTTTTCCTAGCTGATCTTGCTTGATAATCGTTACTGTGTATAACATTACGCACGGTCTGAGGTGTAACATTGATATTAAGATCATGTTCTAGCTGTTTTGTTAAAACTGTAGCGTTGATCTTAGGATTTTTTGTTATTTCACGCAAGATCCACCTTTCGTTTACTTCATTAAGTTTTTTTGGACGCCCACTTCTTTGTACATTTTCAATACTTTTAGTTTTTTTGTATTTATTTATGATGTAGTGAATAGTTGTTCTAGGTCTTCCAACAATTTCTGCTATTTCTTGTTCAGTTATTCCCTTTTTAAAATGTGTAATTATTATTTCTTTAACATCTAAAGAAATCTCTGCACCCTTTCGACCCATGTTAACAATTAATTCAATAAATGAAATTAAGACATTAAAAAATATTAGTAATAATGGAAGACATCAATATAAATTTTAAAGAAACGGTGCTTTTCCCGTTAATCACAACCAGAGCAACGTTGTCGAATACTTTTTTTGCGTTGAAATATTACATGTTTTTGTTTTTGTATTTTTTTTTCCAGAATATTGTTTTTGTTGTATTTTTTGTTTCATAAATAAAGAGATAATACTTTAAGCTAATAATCTGCATTTTTATATTTTTCATTTTGTAGAATTTTTTTAACATATTTTTCATGATTATGAAAAACAAGCAGTTTGTCGAATACTTTTTTTGACCGTTGTACTTTTCTATATAATTCAAATACGGGCTTTGATAACTAAAAATATTGTAAATCATAGTAGGCTTTTATATTTATGCATTTACTGAAAAATATTTCTGATTATTTTCAAATAAATTTTCGTCACGTTAACTTCTTTTATAACACTTTTTTAACATTTTCTTTAAAATTTAAAATTCGTCATTACTTTTTAAAAAACAATATTAAAAAATGTCGCTCTCCTTTCTCGTCGTTAGTATCTCCTAAGTTTTCAGGAAAAAAAATTGAGATGGGGGGATGAAGAAAATGTATTTTGAAAGACATTCGAGATAAAATCTTGTGATAATTTTGCAACAAACTTGAAATTCGAGGATTTACTGTTACCGAAAAAGTTGTAAACAACATAATGTAATGTTTCACATGCTGATTCTTCATAGGGCGTTAAACATTTTATAAAATTTCCGTCGGCCATTAATTTTCGAATATCAGGTAAGACAAATATTCCCTCTTTGATTTTGGCGTATGACAATTTGGGAAACAACTTGGTCAAGTACTTAAAAGCGGGTTCTTCAGGGTTGAGCGCTTTGACGAAGTTTTTATAAGGCCAAGTTTTATGTGGAGAGATGGCAGAAAAATGTTTAGTGGATCCACAGGTGTTGTAGAAGAAACGTCCTGCTTCATACACCCAGAAAACAGTATCAGTTGTGGCCACCGAATTTGTTGAAAATCGAATTCTGGCGGTTGCGACAACTGTTTTCATATTAAATTATATTTTTAGTTGTGAAAGCCAATATTCAGTTGTACAATTTAATATTTATATTCCACAGAAATATTACGTTCCAAAAAACTTTCGTTTAAGATTTTTCCGGTATCGAACCTAAGCAACTAGATTCATAATTCACACTCTTGCTTACTTTTTGTGATATATTTGCCATTTAAACTTCAGAATATTTTATTTTAAATAAAAAAAAAAATAATTTTTAAAATGTTTGCCTTTTCCGGGATTTGAACTCGGAAATTCGAAGTACAGAGCTACCTACCACTACCCACCACACCACAAACACTTATAAATTTTGATGGCTAACTTTGAATTTGAACAATTTGTAAAGAAAACAAATATTAGTATAAAATTTGTTTATCAATACCAATCATAAGTGACAATCCACATTTCGGTTGCTTCTACTGAAACCCTAATTAAATGATTTTTTTGTTTAAAATAACCGTACTTGTAGTTACCATTTCTTCGGTTGCACTGCATGATCAACCAGAAAGAATAATTTTATATTTCTATTGTCTATGAACAAACACTATTCATTTACATCGTACGGTGTTACATCAAAAGATTTGTTCTCATCGGCTCTGATCCAATAGTTGACCGGAATTTGTAAACTTGTGTTATTAGCGTATGTTTAACAAAAAAAAATAAATACAGTTTTTTATGCTCACAGAATCTCTCGGAATTTAATGAATTGTATTGTAGGTAAGGGAAAAAATAATTTTAAGATCAACCTTTCGGTCTTTGTACCCTTCGGTGATGTAGGTGCTGTAATATCCAAAAGATATACTTTGCTTGTGAGTGCTTTAAAATTTTAAAAATACTTATTTTAATTAAATTTTAGCTCTCAATTGAAAAAAGATCTAAAAGCGATCTTCTTTGTTTATAAATTTCTAACTTGTAACAAATAAAACAACTGTTTTTTTTTAGCATTTAACAAATGCATACTTTGATTGAAATATGTTAGCTTAAATGTGTGGCTTATAATGAGTTAAATTGATTTGATCTTTGGCGCTTAAATGGTTAGCAGTTTCAGTAGAGTAGAGAGTAGGCAACGTAATTTTTTAATTTCTATGAACAATACAAAGAATATGTTGTATTCGATCACTATCATCAGTGTTGCCAGAATGTGGTAATCAAAATTGACAAAATTTGTGGGGCAAAAATGACTGAAAATTTTTAGGAGAAATATAACCTGTGCCTTGTTTCTGTATTTCTCGCATCGATAAAATTTTTGCAAAATACATGTAAAATGCAAACTTGTTCACAGGCAAATAAATATATAATTATCTAAAGAAGATAATAATGAGCTTTATTCATGTTATTTCTCTATGTAATAAGAAAATTTTCAAAATTAAATGTGTCCACAACTTTAGAAGTTAAAGGCTCTAATAAATTTCCAGTAAAAATGCAATTAACTTTATCATTTATGAAGTCACCCTGTATGAAGTAGGATGACCATGAATTTCTCGATGCAAAAACTTCTCGCATCAGATACCGAAATCTGTCAATAATGGGATGCCTCCCTTTTAGGCAGCTCTTTAAAACTATATTTTAGAGTAAAATTAAATTTTACGAAATTTGATTAAAAAGCTTTTTTTTTTTTAATTCGTCAAGCCAATATTACGATTATTTACTTGCCAATAGAAACCAAATCATTTTCAAATTACATTAATTTGTTAGTGAAATCTTCAAATTGTTTTCAACATTTCCAACTTATCTGACTCTGAAATTGATTAATTTACAAGTCAAAATTTTAAAAGGTAAAAACAGACAAGAGGATCGCTTCAGTTAAATCAAGGTTGTCTTTTTAAATTCATACAAAATACTACAAAATATTGATAAAAAATAATACAAAATATTCAGAAACCCACCGCCCCTCCTTCCCCCCCCCCCCCCCCTCCCCAGCAAAAAAACAAAAATGATAGTTTTAAAATCGATCGATACAATACTGATTCTATTTCCTTCTATTATTGTCCAATTCCAATTTTAATATCATTTTAAATTAAAGAAAAAACTTGTCACAACCTTTAGAAAGTGTAAAAACTTTATTTTCATAAAATTTTGTAATAATTTCAAGCTCTGACTTCTTGTACTTTGTATAAAATAAAATGAATGGCTAAAAATTTTTCTAAAAATGGCAAAAGTAATGGCTAATTTAAATTCTTCTCACTAAGCGTATTAAAAAATTGCTAAATTGGCAACACTGGTCACTGTGGTTGTATGAGTCAACACAATTGTATTTGTTATACTCAATAAGGCAAGGATTCTTAAATAAAGAGATGTCTTTTTAAAATTAATTTATTGGAGTAAATTTTTACAAATATTTTCTAGAATTCTCTTACCGAAAACCAGTATTTTTTTCAAAAAAAAAAAAAAGCAATTTTAAGCAAAAGTGATTTTTTTTTTAACCAACACCAGTATTTTTAAATTATGCTCGCAAGCAAAAACCTAAAAATAGCTTTGAATACAACATTTTGTGAATTGCTGATGTCAACCATTGAATTTCGGATTAACACAAGTTAATTTATTTATAGTAAAGCATGAATATTTAATTTGATTCAAATCTACTTTTATGAATTTAAAATCGAGGTGGGTGGCAAGTTTTGCATCTAGTAGTTTATTTATTATTATTAAATAATAATAATAATAAAGAATAATTAGGCTTATTATATTTAAATGATACACTCATATTTATTGGTTATTAGTTTAATATTTGCTATTTTAATCTCATATTAAATCCCGTCTCCCACTACCATAAAAACTTAATAACTAAATATACAGTAGAGATTTTTAACAAATTTATTAATTTTTTATAAAATAAATTTTATTATTCTCATTTTAATTGTTTTTCAAAATCACTCCTACTTAAACGGAATTAAACATAAACAATGCCGCCGCCGCCGTGTCAAGTGTGGTATAATTTATGTAAATGGCTTTTTTTTTTTAGAAAAACAGTTAAATGATTGATTGTATCATAAAAAAAATAACAATAACAAAACATGGAAAAAAAAATACTATGTAATTGTTAAATTGGCTGCGAACAATCCATCTCTATGCAATTGGTTGCACATACAAAAAACTACGGCATACACATATGGACAGAAGCAGATTTCCACAAAATGATCAACATGCAACATCGTTTTGTTAACAGTTAACTTTCAATAAGTGATCTAAAATTTTTGGTTTCAGTTATCCGTGAATTCTATTTTTAGCTAATGAATGAATGCGATTAAATTAATCATAAATTTCTCGCTTACTAATGCACTTAAGGTAAGCGAGAAAATTATAATGTTCATTGGCGAAACAAAATAAACAAAATGTAAGTTTTGAACAAATTAAAAAAAAAAAGTATTGGAAAAAATTTAAAAATAAATAATATTTTTATAAAAATCGAACCTTAAGCTCAAAGAAAAATTTTGTTATTAATAACAAAATTGAATTATTTAATTTAAATTGCATTTATTGAATGTTTACTGTAATTGGTCTTTTCGAGTGTGGATAAATGTTAGTTCATAAATTTGCATTATGATGTAAATCTCAGTTTATGTACATTAGAGTGGATCGAAATTCATGTTTTTTTTTTAAATCTACCAAAACAAACAGTTTGTGTAAAAATCATAGATAAAAGAAATCTGAGAACTATCTGTCTCGTATTTTCAAACACTTTGGGGATTAAGGGGATGAAAATCAGCCATTAAAACTTCAGAATATCGAATTAAAAATTGCATAACAATAATGTTTTCTATACAAGATGAAGTTTGGACTGTTTGGCACAGTGCTCCCAAGTTGTTTCAAAAAGTACGCAGAAAATCTAAAATCGAGTATCAATTACATTATTTGTGCATCCAATGAAAAATTTAATTGATCTAATAACAATTAAGAATTACTTAAAAAAAAAATAATTAACTTTTTATCAATAAAACTTTTAATTAAATATTTAATTTGAATTTTTCAACAAATTTGAAATAAAATTTTATTTATATCAATTAAACAATGTAATTGAAATTTCCAAAAAAATTAAAATAATTTTCTGATATGTATTAAAAGAATTCTTATTCAATTTTTCTTTCTTACATTTACATTCATGTTACTTTTATTCATACATTGTTATTTATTTAACCGTTCCCTATAAGTAAAAAGGCTATGATAATTTTATACTTTAAAAAAAGTATTCAAACATAGGAATAAAATTTTTCAATTAATTTTTAATTGATACAATTAAATATTTAATTGATTTTTATTAAAATATTTAATTTTAAAACAATTTAATCAATTAATCATTTCAAACAAATCTTTATTATTATCAAGCTTTTCCTTGGTTTGATTGACGTTTTTTTCGCAAAAAATAATGTTTAATGAGCACTCGAAATTAACATTTTCCATTTTTAGGAAAATCCACGAGGTTGTATGTTTTCAACAGCTCTTAAACGCAAAGTAAATGACGAAACTTGCTCAAAATTTGACAGTAGTCTATTAACAGGTGGTACTTGATTGGAGCAGTGTTGCATTTCATATAACTACGAGGGAAGTTCGAAAAGTCACAGACTTATTGATCCGCCCTCGTAACAGTTAACCCCAGAAAGATTTCTTCTGTTAAACCATTGGTTTTAGGAAGTTTTTTTTTAAGTTTTATTCAATTAAAAATTGAAAATCACTTTGTACATCATGTTAAAAATAAGATTTTTAAATTTCGGCCCCCTCTAACAACCATTGCCTTTTTGTTTGGTATCAAAAAGGTTAAATATACATACCAAGAAATTTTATTTTCATATTAACAAATTTATAATTTTCTTAATGTTTTTTTCAATGATTTTCAACGATTGCATTTGATTTGTTGCTGTGGGTTTTTTTTTAATTTCCATGATAGCTCGCCATCAGTTGCTCTATCAGAATGTGTGGGCGGCTAGTAATTTGTATTATTCATAGTTTGGTTATTATTACTATTATATCGTGTCAATTTGAGGCGTTTGGCCTCAGGTCAATTTTTGATTGTTTTTATATTATTATATTTTCATCACTTCAAAATTTTTCATTTCAATTTTATTAACACATGCACTCGAAAAAAAGTTTAAGTGATTTTTATATCATCAGAAAAAAGTATCAACAAATTTTAAGTAATTTTAAAAAATCTGTTAAAATTCAAATTCAATTTCTAACTATTTTTTGTTTGAAATGTTTGTAAATTGTTATTTTTCATATAAAAATTTTTTGAAAATAAAAATTGAAGTTAAAAAGTAAAAAAAAGTTTTTTGTATTTACAAATTCCGCTTATCAAAAAGTTTTTCTAAAAAGTTTCATTTGTATTTACAAAAATATTCTATGAAAGATGATTAAAACAAACAGAATTTTGTTATTTTTTCTGTGCATGCTTCAAGGATTTAATACGACATAAATTTTAATCGAATTTAAAAATCGGGCTTTTAATTGTTATCTAAAGTAAGGGAGTTTATTTTTGTTTTCATTAAAGTTTTATCCAATTTTGAATCATTTAAATTATTTAATATTTGAAATATTTTATTTTATTTTTAAATTAAGTATGATAAGAGTCAAAGTATTTAGATTAATATGTAAACATTTTAAATCTTGATTTAAGTCACCGAAAAAAAAACAACAAACTTAGTTTTATTTCAAAGTTGTTTCTATTTAATTTAATATTGTTTCTGCTTGATTTTAAATTTAAGTTTTCAAGTGTATAAAAATTGTTGCTATATCAACATTTCATGCAAACATTTTTCTACAAATAATAATTTTGACTTTGAAATATTATTAATTCTGTTTGGTGTTGTATGCATTAACTGACTTAAACTTTTGCTGTGACAGGTTAATTTGACAATATGTGCTTTGAAAACTTTATACATTTAGAATTATTTAAATATTTTGCAATAATTTATAAAACCTTGAATTTTCCATGGAATGTTGATTTTAGCAATTACATATTTGAATTGTGGATAATTTTTTATAATAATTCTAAAATAACAAATTTTCTCTGGAAATATATCACATTTAATCAAGATTTTTTTTTTTAATATATTTTTAATTTTGTTGTTATTAATTTTTCATTTTAGTTCAACTTTGTTGGTCGAATTTTGGGTCCTCGTGGTATGACTGCCAAACAGTTGGAACAAGAAACAGGTTGTAAAATAATGGTCAGAGGCAAAGGCTCTATGAGAGACAAAAAGAAGGTATGTATGATTTGTATTCATCAAATTTCTTTCAAATTTTTTTCTTAAAACAAATTATAAAGTCAATTTATTAATTAAACCAAGTGTCATGCTGTAATTACTTGGGTATTTTTATTGTATGTATATTATTTTTTTTTTTAGTTTTTCTACAATTTCTTAAAATTGCTACATTCAATTAATGGCGCATAAATAGAAAACTGAAAGCAAATTATATATATTTTCTTAGAATTTTTTCCTAGCATCTTATTGTATTTGATGTAGGACTTTGATTAGTTTTTCTAACAAAAAAAATTTATAAAAAAAAAAAATCATCAACATTGTTAGTAGACCTTAAAAATTTCATTAATTTTGCTATAAATTACTTCAAAGTCATATAAAATAAGAAAATCACTAATAATAAAAACAGCAACAGATTTACGGGTGCAGACACCACAGTTTGGGCATATAAATATTCAGAAAATTTTGCATATATAAATAAAAATAACTTAATTAATTTTGTGCTGCATTTGGCATATGCATCAAATTTTTATAAAAAAAATTCTAAAATATACTTCATAATAATTGTTAGCGTAACAACGCATGTAAACCAAAACAACAAGAGAGAACTACTTTTAGGGGTACATAAATGTATGGATATGCGGCATAGACAGTTAACTTCAAAAATAAAAACTGTTATGCAGCACAAAATAAGAATTTTTTCTTTTGTAAAAGCTTAATAAATTATGGCTGTATATTAACGAACGAAAATTTATAGTTACGAGGGCGGATTAATAAGTCCGTGACTTTTCGAACTTCCCTCGAAGTTATATGAAATGCAACACTGCTCCCTTCAAAATTTGACAGTAGTCTTTAACAGGTGGTACTTGATGGGAGCAGTGTTGCATTTCATATAACTACGAGAGAAGTTGGAAAAGTCACGGACTTATTGATCCGCTCTCGTATGTTCAAAATACATGAAACTATCGATGGTGAAAATAAAAAATAATTAACTGGATTAAAAAAATTTAATAGATTTAAAAAAAAAAATATTTTTAAATCCTTATCATTTTTCTCGAAACCGACTTTTTTTTTGCGTGTAGGTCAAACTAATATCATGTTAAAGTGTAAAATAACACCAAATCCTGTTACATTACGACCTTCCCAGCCACATTGAATTTTTTTTTTAAATTTTTTTCCTACGTGTTGTTACTCAGAAAAAAAAATCGAGTTTCAATTAAAAAATATTTATTTGATTAGTACTTACATATTAATTACTCGTAAAATACCCGTGTAAAAAAGAGCAAATCTGAACAGATTTAAGTAGATCTAATTAGATTTCGAAACAGATCTGCTCTGGACATTATTATGTGTCCATCGGATTTAAAAAAATATAAAAAATTAAAAAACACCTTTACTTTTACGTATATACATTTCTATTTTAATGGTTTAAATGGCTATGATCTTATATTATATCTGATATTAGATATGATCAGATCTGACACCAGATATGATTCCATATAAACAGATTTGCTCATATCTGGCTACCAAAATCACAAATTTTTTCAGAACCCTGGAGTTTTTCAGAACAGATTAAGCACCTTGTTTCTGTATTTGTCGCTTCGATAAAAAAAAAACATATAAAATGCAACCCTGTTCTGCTTTCTATAGGGTGAGTCACAGGTATTTAAATATATATTAATCTTAAGAAGATAATAAGGGGCGGCATTCATGTGTATCTCTATCTAATAAGAAATTTTACAAAATTAAATGTGTCCACAGCTTTAAAAGTTAAAGGCTCTAAAAAATTTTAAGTAACATAAATATGCAATAATTTTTATCATCTGTTAAGTCACCCTGTATAAAGTAGGGTAACCATGAATTTCACCATGCGAAAATTTCTCGCATCAGATACAGAAACAGGGCGCAGTTCTGTACATAAAATGTATCACACATCTTATTATATATGATCACATTTGGCAACAGATAAAATTAGATTCAAGCATATCTTATTAGATTAAGCCCCATTTTTCCGAGTTCCCGACGGAAATTCTGAAAACTATCTTATAAGTAAATTAGCCCGTGCTTTCAATTTAAGGTTTCTAGACAAAGTGGTTTGTGTATGCCGTAATGGAAGGGGGGGGGGGCTTGCCCTTTTACCCTTCCCTTAAAATTTCCCACAGTCGACGGCGATTTCGGCTGGCCGATGTTGTTTCAGTCAGTGAGTGTCTCTCTTTTCTTAAATTAAAAGATTTGGAGTTTCCCTGTTCATACACAGGGCGTGCTACAGAATATATACCTTTTAAAGAGTGCTATTCTTACAATGAATATAAGCTTGCGGACGTTTAATTTTGAAATAAGCACATTTGTGCCTATTCTGGATCCCATTCCGCAATAAAAAACTAATTCAAATATTTTTGTGTTATTTCAAGAGTAAATAGTTTTAATCTGATTTCAATGATATTTACAGTGATTATAAAAAATCTGTTTGAACGTTATCAAAATACAAGTGAATAAAATTGATCTAACTTATTTTAGATTAAAAAAAAAAAAAAAAAAAATGGTTCCAAAATCATCCACCCTCCAAAAATTTCAAAGTTTTATCACCTACTTGAGCAATCATATTACATTCTTTTTATTGTCCCATAAACCCCATAAAAACAAAATATTTCTAATGGAAATTTTTTCTATAGCAAAAATAAAACTATCAAGCGTATAATATTTTAGTACTGCTGACAGTCAGTTTCCCGTTTTAAATTGAAAAGACGAAATAAAAAATCATTAAAATATTTTAACATGAAATGTTCTTAATTCGCTGACTATTTATGAATCATATGACTTTTTTATGTCACACTATTTTACTTTGAAATTTTTAAGTTAAGCACAAGAAAAATCCATTCAAAATCATTTCAATTTAATAAATTTTGAACAGCACTATAAAAAAAATTTTACGCTCGAAATGTACAAATAATTAAGAAAGATGAATAAATGCATTTAAATAATTTGAATTATAAAATTGGAAAAGATTTGAATAAAATAAAAATTTTCCTAAAAAAAGAATCTAAAATACATTTGCATTTCGTTTGCCACATTTTCACCCACTCATATCATATCAAATATTTTTGGATTTTAGTTTGTCAAATGGATGACTGGTCATGATGACTACTGGGTCGGTCGCTCGTTTTGTCTTCTATGTTCTACTCGTAAATTAATGCAAAAATTTTTGCAACGAAACAAAATTAAAACTAATGGAAATACAAAGTTTTTTAAATTTTATATCTACACAAGTGTTTATTAATAATTTTTTTTTTTCAATTTCCATCTTTAACTATGATATTTTGTCTCATTTAATTTTAAAGAGAACATCAGGAATGATAAATTTAGTACTTTTTTATGGTACTTTTTTTTTCAAACTAAAAAAAAAGAACTATCTGTTTTTAGTACATTTAAATTAAATTGTAATTTACTATTTTTAGCCGATAAAATATTAATAAATCTGAAAATTTGAAATTTAACAGATATTTTTATGTAGATTTACAAATTTTTATCTAAAATATCGTTCATTTCAGCAGATTTTTTTTTTACATAGTTTGTGATCTTGATCTCCAAAAATTGTCCCTGAAATTCTATTAGCGGGATTTAATTATGAGTACTAAATGTAGTGCTCTTTGTACGTAAAATAGTACCCTTTTTAAGTGAATTTTAGTACCATTTTTTTATCATCTCTTTTGTGCATTACATTATTTAAAAAAAAAAAGATGCAATGAAAATATTTTTAGTTGGTAGTAAAATATTTAATTTTACATGCATTATCAAAAATCTTGTTGTTTTTTTGATGGTGAGCGATGTGTTGGATTGCGATTTGTTTTTTTTTTTTTTGCACGTAACATACAACAGAAGTCATAAGAAATTACATTTACAATTGACCATTAAATATTTAATATTTTTAAATGCATCATAAATTTTGCAAACAATTTAAAACTAATACCCTCATTATATTTGTTGAAATTTAAAGATTTTTTTTTTTAAATCAATTAAGTTTTATGAAATTTACTGAAAATTTAATAACTTGCGCTAATTATCAAGAAATCTTAAAATTATTTTAGATTTTATGCTTTTTTATAATAAACAATTCGAATAGAATTAAAAATCGGTTTTTAGATCTTTTGCCAAGGTTTCTGTGAAAATATCAGAATTTTAAGAGGAAAACAGTTTCACTGTGACAACCGAATTTCTTGCCAACTGAATGGTGTGGTTGTTGCAATCGAATTTTTTGCTTGTGGCAATCAAATGTATTTCCGGGTCAATTGCAACATAGTGTTCCAAGCGAAATTCTGTCGCCACAAACAAATATATCGGTGGCTGCAACGGAACCATTCGGTTGGCAATCTATTTTCTCTGTGGAAGAAACGTTTTTCGGAACTAAAAGCTTTTTTAAAGTAAAAAGCTATCAGAACGGAACGGCATTGGTCATTACCCTCAGACACATGCACCAATCCCATTTTTGTCTGCTGTTAAGAAAGCTTAAAAATTGGAAAAATTTAATTTTGTGTAATTTTCAATAATCTATCTTTGATAAACAATTTACTTCATATGTGGTAACATATAGGCGCATTTTTTTTGGAGTGCTTAAAACAATTTCCTATCTGTTCATTTATGATAACATATGACATATGTGATACACTTTGTGGACAGATCTGATCAGATTTAGTGCCAAATCTGTTCGTGTCTAAAAGGATCTGCAAAATATTGTAATATTGCAGATCTAAGCCATTTAATCTAATAATAATCTAAGCTTCCAAATAAAAATAAAGGTTTTCCCGTGTAAAAAATATTAGATGTGATCAAATCTGTTTAGATCTAATTAGATATGATTGAATCTAAAAAGATCTGGTATAAGATCTGATCATATATGTTAAGATATGGCATATATGATACATTTTATGGCCAGATCTGATCAGATCTAGATAAATAAATAAATATATGTCCAGAACAAATTGGATCTGATTTAATATGGCGCGCCAGATCCATTTACATTTGATCAGATTTAATTGGATCAGATTCAATTATCAGATTAACTTAGATTTGATACAATTAAATCTAATGAGATCTGTTCAGATCTGATATTTTTACACTGCCTTCTATTATGTTACACCTACAGCTTTTAACTTTCAAATGATAATAATTTTATTTTAAAAAATTCCCGACCTACTTGGAAACGCTGAAATCGGAATTCGTACACCACCCGCCGTATTCTCCAGACATCGCTCCCACCGACTATTACTTGTTCAGGTCCATGGCACATGGATGGACCAGCGATGGACAATACTTTAAATAATATATTTGTAACCGCTTTTGCAAAATAAATCCATAACTTTCGAAAAAAAGGGTCATTATTTAAGGAAGTATACAGCTATGGCTAGTAAATACACATATTTTATTTTTTATTAAATATCAGCGGATACGTATTTTTTTCTTTTTGATATTCATGATTTTAAAAAAATTTTCGCGAAGTCCTTTTTGGTACTTTTTGAAACAACTTCACAACCCTATGCAAAAACATAGGCATTATGTGTATCAAACTTTCTAGTTTGACGAATATATTTTTTATAGTTTTGTGGGCGTTGTGGTGCAATGTTTAGGTTGCGGGTTCGATTCCCTGCGACGGTAATATCAATTTAGAAAAAAAAAATAATAATAATATGTGTGATTTTTTTCCTCCTCATACATATCGCAATGTCCTCCTTTGGTGTTTTAACAGCACTTAACCCCACCGAAGTAAAATAACAAAATTGGGCTATTAACTAACAAGCTTCAACAATTTTCGCCAGCTCCCTATCAAATGGCGAGCAGCAACTGTTCAAATATGGCAATTACAGTGTTGCCATATTTGAAGTCTTTCATCTTTCACCAACTTTCATCTATCATTTATCCCCTTTCCCAAGAGAGCAACACATTACGAGTAATAAGTAGGAAAAATTTCCTGAGTTTTGCTTCTCTTAAAAAATAAAATAACATAAAAATGTACCCAGAAATGTCCAAGTTTTTTCCCCTTTTTTACCCCCCCTAGATGAACGAGGTGCAGAGAAAGTGAGACGGGTTGTTCTTAATTTTTTTCATTTTATTAAAATTTTTTCATTTTATTAATTTCCAAGTGTTTATATTGGAGTACTTTCCTTTACAAAAAAAAAAAAAAAAAAACTGCAAGTAACTTTATTTCAACTGTCATTTTCAGGAGATTCTCTTCAAACTTTTTTGGTGTGGGGCAAATGGCTGAAAGCAAGTGTAATCAAAAAACCTCTAATTTTATTAAAATTCTTTTAAACTTTTAAATATTTACTATTAAAAAGTTTATAAATATACAAAAACTTCTAAAAACTATTTTCTTTTATAATAAAACTACTGCGTACTACCAATAGTTGTTGTTTAATTTGTAAAGATTCTTAATTAAAATTAATGACAATTCCGACTATAGTGGCCATAAATATAAATTATGGTTTTTCTAAAGCTCCTCCTTCCTAGTTGACTCATTTAATGTTTATAATGTGGCAACAAAATATTAAAGAAAATTAACTTTAACGATTGTTTAGGGGAATTAAAAGAAAAACATTATCAGCATCAACAACCAACAAGAATCAACAAAAACATCATCGGGAATAAAAAGAAAAATAATAAATAAAAATTAAAATAAAATTTATACATCTGTGCTGTAGTGATGTGATGCAGACTGCACAAACACAGTAACATAAAAGTGTTTTTGGCAACATTTTAAAAAAATTAAAACAATTTTTAGTGAATTACATTTTTACGGCTTATGATTTATTTTTCTATTTTATGTTTCGCCAAAACAAAAATCACACACATAAAATTTTGACACTATTTTTTACACGACAACAGCTATAAAAATACACAACAAAAAAAAAAACTCACACACACAAGACATCTGATGATTTTGGAAGAGGGGGGGGGGGGGGGGGGGGGGTATGGTGCATAATTGTTGCAGTAGAATTAAGTATTATGTCAGTTGCGGACAGTTTCATACAGTAAAATTGGGGGCATATGTAGGTGTAGTGAGTGAATAAAAAAAAAAAACAAAGAAAACACCTCAATTTTGACAAGATTTTTTTTTTTTTTCAAAATGCTACAACAACTTGCTGGCACTTTTGTGTTTGAAATAATTAATTGTTGTTATTGTTGTTGTAGCTGTTCTTTTAATATTCAAATTATTGTCTATAGCCCCACTAACACTTTTACGCACACACACACACTCATTCACTTACTTGCATATTTATGGGTGCTTAAAAAAAATAACGGTCTTAGAAGACATTTAAAATTGTTAAACTTAAGAAAAAAAAAATAATAATAACAATTCAAATGTTAAAAGTGTTTGTACATCCGTTTTTGTCATTTCCTTTTTGGTGTGGCACGTTCAGCAAGACAAACATTAACATAAACTTGCTGACAAATACATGCAAGCACATTAGAGTGGGTTGATTACACTAGTTTACAAAATAATTAAATATTTCTGTGCGTTAACAAGAAATACACGCTGGTTTGTATGAAACTCGGGTATAAGACAGGGAATAACAATCTAAGTTTGACTATTTTTTATGTTCCATCTCCGATGTTTAGGGGATAAGAAATAGTATCAAAAATTGGTACTTTTTTGTTTGTATTTTTTTTATAATTATTTTAACATTTCTTCTAAAGGAAATGTGTAAAAAATTATTTAATGGAAATGGAGATTTCAAAGGATCATATATGATTATCTTATTTTTGCTTAAATTGTTGATATAGGGTGTTTTTTTACGAGGTGTACAACATTTATTTGAAATCAATTAAAAACATAAAGACTTACGAAATGATTTTTTAAATATAAGTCCGTGACTTTTTGAATGAAACACCGTTTAAAATATATGTCTTTCAACATAATCTCCTTTTAGCTAATACACTTAGTCCAACGTTTCTCCAATTTTTGTATTCCTTCCAAAAAATAGGATTTTTTCGATGTCCATAAAATAGGCATTTGTTTGATCAATAATTTCATCGTTTGAGCTATATCTCTTTCCACCGAGCCATTTCTTTAGGTTTGGAAATAGGAAATAGTCACTGGGTGCTAAATCCGGAGAATATGGCGGCTGAGGACCAATTCGTATCCCAATCATGGAATTTTGCCATTGAGACTACACACGTGTGCACCCGTGCATTATCTTCATGAAAAAGTACTTTTTTCTTGTCCATATGGGGTTGTTTTTTTTTAAATCCTCTTTAAATCGGTCCAATAAGTTAACATAATATTCGGTGTTTATTGTTTTTCTCGTGCATCCCAAAAAACTGTTGCCATCACCTTATTGGCTGACAAACTTACCTTGGCCTTCTTCGGAGGCGGTTCACCCGGAAAAACCCATTGCTGAGACTGCTGCTTGCTCTCCGGAGTGTTGTAATGTATCCATATTCCATCAACAGTAACAAAACGCTCCAGCAAAAACTCATTCGAATTGCGGTTAAACAACTCCAAATAATCCTTTGAAGTTGTCACACGATTACGTTTAAGAGCAAACGCGGCACCCATCTTGCAGACAGCTTTCTGAAATCCAACTGATCATTTAAAATCGAAACCACACCGCCACATGAAAAGCCTATCGCATCAACAATCTCACGCACTTTTACTCTTCGATCGGCCAACATCATATCGTGGATTTTTCGACATTTTCGGGTGTATTGACCTCAATTCGCCGTCCAGAACGTTCAGCGTCATTTGTACTTGTGCGACCACAACGAAAGTCAGTAAACCACTTTTTTACCATTGAAGTCGATAGTGCAGAGTATTTATCAAGCTTTTCCTTGGTTTGATTGACGGTTTTTTTTTCGCAAAAATAATGTTTAATGAGCTCTCGAAATTCACTTTTTTCCATTGTTAGAAAATGCCACGAGGTTGTATGTTTTGAACATCTGTTAAACGCAAATTAAATTATGGAATTTGCTCAAAATTTGAAAGTGGTACTTGATGGGAGCAGCGTTGCATTTCATATAACTACGAGGGAAGTTAAAAAAGTTACGGACTTATTGATCCACCCTCGTAGCTTATTATTTGGAATATATGGGCAATTCACAGCCGGTATTGTATTTTGTATGTTGTATTGAAATACACTATACAAATGTTTTGTTGTGAACAGTCAGTTGTATTTTCATGTTGTAAAAAGTCAAATAGTGAAATCAAAATATTTATAAATTTATAGAAACAAGAAGAAAAAATAAAAAAAAAAATGCAAAATGCAAAATTAAGGTGAAAGTGAAAAAACTGGCATTCACTTGAGACTGATATGTTATGATACACATCTAATAAACACAGCAAATGAAGTTGTAAAGTTGTATCAGATTTTTAAATGTAAATTACCAACAACAATTTTACACTATTGTAAAGAAATACACGATACAACATATACAACGATACAATACCCGTTGTGAATTGAACAATAGTAATTAAAAACACAAATTTTTAATTCGGCTAATTGTGACAGTCAAAAATTTATTTTGTTAATAAAAAACCTTTACCTGATGATTTTTCAGAAAACAAAAAAAAAAAATACTTTCATACAAAATTACTTGCATTTATTCGCATTGCAGACGCAGACAAAATTACGCATTTTAAACAACAACAAAATTTTCACTACTTTTGCTTATAAATTGGCCCACACAAGAGAGTAAATTTTTGTGATGAGAGTATTTAATTATTTAAATAATAATTGGAAAAAAGTTTTTTCGTAATTCTGTGTTATTTTTAATAAAAGTTCTAAAAAGTCACCCTTTACTTTATAGGGTGATGTATTCCCCCCAAACTGCTCTCACATATAATAATTTTATTGAACACGTATTTTTGATTTTTTAAATATTTGTGATTTCTCGGAATTTATCGAAATTTTATTCCTTATTTGCATACTGCCTGTGTATCAAATTCGAGGTTAAACTTTGATTTGAATTCTCTGACATATTCGAGTTTTATCCAAATCGACGTGTAAGCGTTGCCTTTGTAAATTCGACAAGTATTTTTTTTTTTATAATTAAGAAAATTCATGGATGAATTACAAAGATATGACCAATTGTGTACAATAAAATGTGTGTCACTTGGCGTATGAATCATATGTCTGTGCAAACTGAAACGTATTATTCATACGTTTTAAGTCATAGAAATTTCTCATATTCAGTCCACTCTAATACAAGAGTACGAGTATTTGTATGTAATAATTTCAACAATAACTACAACATTTAAATACATTTACATTTCATTAATAACAAATAGAATTGTAAATATACATGTGTACTGCTGCATTGATGGTTAGCTTTCGTTTTACTTAAGTGTTGTTATAGAAATTTTAAAGAAATCATTCTTGAACTCAATTTTTCCCCCCAAAAAAAACACCCTAATCCAATAGTTTTATTTTTTAAAATCAGCTGCTATATAGGATCCACCACTTTCAAGTTCTAAAATTTAACATCAGATATGAATTAAGTAAAAAAGTTTGAGCTAAAATTTAAATTGATGGCTGTTCAAAAAGTATCAAATACAATGGTAAAACCAAAAATTAGTTGGTTTAAAAATTAATTTTCCAAAATAAAATTTAAAAAAAAAAGGTAATTTGTAATTTTTGCCCATGCCGCGGGATTCGAACTCAGGCTGTCTGATTGGCAGGCGATAGATCTACCCTTTAAAGTAATGAGGCATATAATACTTGAAAGCCTCAATGCTCTACCAGCACATTAATTCTTGTACCGTTGGCAATTTCTGATTGGGCAGCACTGGCAAACACCATTTGCAAAAACTGTTATATCGGTCTTAGTCTGTACTTTGCCATTAATTTTTTTTATAAACCACCAAAATTAAAAAAGGACATTACTGGTAAAACGCTTCTTGGAAACGCTGGTAATACGTATCAAATAAGTGTTCTGACAGTAATTAATTTTTAATTGCTTTGGTACCTAGTGGTTTGCCAGTTCTGGCTGGGTGAAATGATTCAAGAGTACAGTTTAAACTAATTTACATATTTGTGTTTAATAAATTCTCATAGCGGAAATACATAATAAGCATGTTTTTTATCACCGGATTTATTTTTGGATTTATTTTCTTTCATTCAAAATTCAAGATTTGTTCTTTTAATTTGAAAAAAAATATATATTTTTTATCTAAATCCAATACTTAATCGCTAATATAATGTGAAAGAAACAAATTTAAATTTTACATGAATGCAACTGCTGGAATTAAATTAAACCAAATCCTAAACTGATTTATCAATTTTTTAAATTCTTTGTGGATTTAACTTAATTTAATTCCTGTGTGTGCACTTTCGAAAAATTTTATTTTTAGATTTAGATAAAATAAATTCAGAAATAAATCCGGTGATTAAAAAACATGCCTTTTTTATATTTAGTTAAGGAAACTCTTGAATTTGCGGTATTATTAAATTTAAGATTTCATTCTTTGTCGCTCTGCTGGGTTATGCGTGTTAATAACAGTTGTTTTTGTTAGTTGAAAACGCATTTATTGCAAACAAAATGTTAGTTTAAGTTAACATTTGTTGCTTTTGTTGGTTGTATTCAGTTGTCATGGATTTTTTTTACGAGGGCGGATCAATAAGTACGTGACTTTTCGAACTTTCCTCGTAGTTATTTGAAATGCAACACTGCTCCCATGAAATACCACCTGTTAATAGAATACTGTCAAATTTTGAGCAAGTTCCGTCATTTACTCTGCGTTTAACAGCTGTTCAAAACATACAATCTCGTGGATTTTTTTAAAAAAGGAAAAAAGTGAATTTCGAGTGCTCATTAAACATTATTTTTTGCGAAAAAAAACCGTCAATCAAACCAAGTAAAAGCTTGATAAATACTATGGGGACTCTGCACCATCGATTTCAATGGTAAAAAAGTGGTTTACTGACTTTCGTTGGGGTCACACAAGTGCAAAGTGGACGGCCAATTGAGGTCAATACACCCGAAAATGTCGAAAAAATACACGATATGATGTTGGCCGATCGAAGAGTTAAAATGCGTGAGATTGTTGATGCCATACACTCACCAAAAAAAGTCTGTAATGGCAACTGAAAATTTTGCTGTTATTACGGGAGCCCAGCGGTTTTTTTTTGCTAATCTTAGCAACACATGTCTGCTGACGTGTAGTACAATGAAATTAGTAGAAAAATTAGTAGCCGCTACTAAATTTTGGTATACTTTTTCTGAAGTGTAATTTAAAAACCGTTTGCTAAAATCAGCAAAAAAGTAACTAAATATATTAGTACAAAATTTTAAATTTATTTTTTTTTATCGAGCATCAATTATTTTTTTTTTTATTTATTTTTTCAAAAAATAATTTACACAAAATTAAAAACAAAATCAAAGGCTTAAAACTTGTTAAAACATAAACGAATTAATCATTTTATTTTTATTTGGTAATTTCTGTTTTGAAAAATATTTAAGTTATTTTTTTTTTTTTACTTTTAAAGTCAAATTTTAATTGTTTAATGCTGATTAGTAGAACTAAAAAAATTTTTTAGTGCTATTTTAAGTGGATGTCCTATTTTCAGACATGAGTCGGTATATTCACTTCCGATCCCATTTTTAATCTATGTAACATTTTAAGGCAATTTAAGTTTTTAAAATTAGTAAATTTTTTTTTGCTAATTTTAGCAAATCGGTTTTAAAAAATTTGTAAAATGATTTCTGATTTTAGCAACAAAAATTTGTAAATATTCTGTAAAAACTCTGTAATTTGTAAAATGTAAATAGCAAAAAGATTTGCTAAATAATATTTTTTTTTACTAAAAATCAGTACAAAAATAGTAAAGTGGGATTGAAAACCGTTTACAAATTTTTCTACTAACTTTTTTTTCTGTGTGTAGGCATTTCATATGGTCGAGTGGTTTCGATTTTGAATGATCAGTTGGAGTTACGAAAGCTGTCTGCAAGATGGGTGCCGCGTTTGCTCTCAATTGACTATATTGCACAGATGCACACGTGTGTAGTCTCAATGCAAAATTCCATGAATTGGGCTACGAATTGGTACCTTATCCGCACTATTCTCCGTATTTAGCCTCCAGTAACTATTTCCTATTTCCAAACCTAAAGAAATGGTTCGGTGGAAAGAGATTTAGCTCCAACGATGAAATTATTGATCAAACAAATACCTCGAAAATCCTATTTTTTGGAAGGGATACAAAAATTGGAGAAACGTTGAACTAAGTGTGTTGAGCTAAAAGAAGATTATTTTTTTTGCAAAAAAAAAAAAAACTGGTTAATTCAAAAAGTCACGGACTTATTGATTCGCCCTCGTACTTTAAGTTATTACTGCTTCCCCACTTTGTATAATTTCAAATACATAAAGATATCCAACGATTTATGCGGTCGCATTTTAGAGAGTAACCTGTTTATTAAAAAAAAAAAAAAAGAAATCAAGTAAAAGTTATTGGCAGTTCAACAAAAAATGTCACATATTTTTTGTAGTTATAAATCAAAACTTAAAATAAAAGGAAAAGTTTGTTTTAAAATAGTTTTTACAAAATTTTAATCGATTTTAATGAGTAATGTATTCACGTTCTATGCAGTAGAGGGGTTAAAATTATCAGAAATTGATAATTTTGTAGTGATTCCATCCCTTTCTTTAAAATTCTTTTATATATTATTAAGGAAAAAAATCTTTTAATTATATATTTTCTTACAAAAATTCACATTTAATTGTGAAAAAAATACTTTAACATAATTAATTATTTTATGGTTCAAAGAAAGTAAAGAAAAAAGGAACATACAAAATTTGTCTTTATGTGATAAATGTTTAATGACCTAAAAAGAGCATAATAGAATTTTCAAGGTTTCACAATTGAACTAATGTAATTTAAACGCATATGAAGAACAATTTTACGAAATATATTTCTAAATTTTTCCTTTATACCTTAAAATATTTATTCATTAACCCTTTTTACCTTTTTGTTTTCCTCCACTTTTTGCAAATTAACAGGAAGATGCTAACAGAGGTAAACCCAATTGGGAACATTTGTCAGATGAATTACATGTATTGATTACAGTAGAAGATACAGAAAATCGTGCCAAAATCAAATTGAGTCAAGCTGTTGCCGAAGTACAAAAATTATTAATACCGGTAAGTTTCAAATTTCCATTTTTTCTTTTTAACTGAAATCTGAACTGATGAAAATAAAAACGTTAACCAACACATTTTTGCTAAGTGAAATAACAATACGATTTTCTTTTTGTGATTTTTTTTCCTTTATACCTTTTAATATTTACTATGTATATTATTGCTAATAACTTGGAATAATTCTTGTGGAAAGAATATTGAGAAAAAAAGTCAGTATAATAGAAAAAAAACCAAGAAGCCGTATTTACTTTTTTTTTTTTTTTTTTTAATTGTGTTATACTTTTACTATTTCTAATATAAAAATAACTACACCATTTTTAATTGTATTTTTAAAATAATTTTTTATTTTTAAGTTCATAATCAAGGATTTTATATAAGGATTGTTTTTTTTATATATTTTGAAGGCCACTAAATACATTCAGAGAGGTTATGCTGTTACTGCGAGTTAGTTATGCTGTTAATGCAGTTAAAAATAACGACAATTTTTCAATTAATTTTAATGCAATTGCAGTGTAAATTTTTGTATGTAAATTTAATTTACTTTACCTACAATTTTCAGTTGGCTTTACCAAATTAGTTCTCTAAAGGTAATGAAATAAAACTTTCTAATTTCAAAATGGCGAACGCAATAAAATACAGGATGTTTTGAAAATTTAGCGAATGCACTTTTAACGATCTATTCGAGAGTTTTTGGAGATGTGAATTTTTCATTAGAGTCTTAAAATATAAAATGTCGGCTTTATTATTTTAAATTCCTTGGTTCTTGTCACTCGATATTTTTTTAAATTCAAAAAAAGCGGATCAAATAGGATGTCATTAAACATTTTTTGTTGGAAATATCTTTTAACTGTTACTCATGATCTCTAATTTAATAGTAGGTTTGTCAAGAAAAATTCACTCCGTAGAACCTTTCCTTATCTTCAATTCACTTGGAAAAAATTAAATCATTTGACGACCATACAGTTTTGTTCGAGCTATTCTTTTTTGTGATCGTTATTGTATTGCCATTAGAGAAATTTTAAAATTTCACAAGAAATTCAGAATATTTAATATAAATTTATAGAATTTATATTATTATAGTAAAAAGTCCTTATAATAGAAATATATCAGCATCTAAATTCTCTTCTAAAGGAAAAAATCAAAAAAGTTTCTCAAAATATTTTCTGGAGGCTTTTCTATATGAGAATGTTCTCAGAATAGAAAACTTATATTAAATTTTACCATGTTTTCTGTTAACGAAATATAGTGAAAGCTTCCGCGGACACTGACCATCGCGATGATTTTGTCCTGTTACGAGAGATGTACTCCAACAGGATAGTTTTTCCTTCATTAAGGTCCAAGAAGGGAACAAGAAATTACTCCGTCTGTTGAGCTGTCCGTGAGGATACATTTAAATCCCTAAAATGTAAAAAAAAATCTACAGAAAGAAGTCCTACAATTAGAGTATTGATTCAATTGGAAACCATCCAAAGAATAAAACCATTTTTTTTAAATGTCTTCAAAATCTGAGCCTTCTTATAATGAAACAATTCTTTCGAATTTGAACACTTTTGAAACAAAAATTAATTTGGATATAGAATGAAAAAATTTTCGGTACAAAACATGACCGTTCATGTTGTTCGAAACTTTTTAATATCTTTAGAACTCCATTGGAAATTTATTTAAAATACCTTAAATTGATGACCAATTCGTATATATTTCTTTAGGATAAACATAAAATAAACCCTAAAAACACTTCCTTTTCACACTTAAACGTGATTTTAAGCCGCTATAGTTACACATGGGTTTTTTTGCCTTCTCTATCACAGATACAGATTTTATTGAAATCGGTATATGAACATATATGCATAGTTCAATATTTAACATATTTTATATATTTCCATATATCTTCGGATTCGAAAATTGGGAGTCTATGGCCGTATATATATGAGCATCAGAGAACTGCAAAATCAACATTTTCTTGATTTAATCATACACAAAAATTCTTGTTCACATTTAATAATTCAACAAAATTCACTGTAGTATAAAATCAGCATCATGTTACTGAACGCGTAATTGGGATCAGTGTGAATCATCTGTCGATTAAGTTTTATGCAAATATAATCACTCAACAAAAAGTCAGCGTTGAACAAATCAGAAAAACAACAAACAACGCGTATGAGTGTAATCATAATCAAAACAAAATAAAAACACATTTCATAAATGTACATTAGGGTGGGACTTAAATCCGCTTTTTTAGAATTTTTCTTAGTAATACAATACTAAAAATATTCTTCTTTGTGAAATAAAAATATTTTTTTGGAAAAAAAAAATTTAGGTCGATATCTCAGGCTTGCCTAATACGGAAAAATTTAAATATTGTCTAATTTTTTTTCATCTATTTTGATTAGAAAATTAGGCAATATTTAACTTTAACCGGATTGGGAGAGCCTGAGATATCGACCTAAATTAAAAAAAAAAATTCCCAAAGAACAATATTTTTGGTATTACTAATAAAAATTCTAAAAAAACGGAGTTTAGACCCACCCTAATTTATGAAATGTGTTTCTACAAAACCACCCCCTTTTTATAGATAAGAAACTATTTTGTTTTAATTATGAACACACTCATACGCTTTATTTATTGCTTTTTCTGATTTATTCTACATCAAAATAATTATTGTTGACTCAAACGAACAGAATAAAATCAATGGTATAAAAACGACCGATGATTATAAATCAGTGACAACAATTTGCACGTCGTTTGATTGATTTAAAATCATCAACAAATATGTGTGTTGGAGTTTATTCAACGTTTGAACGCAAACACATATTTATTCTTGTGTTGATTGCGTATGAACGTTTTGCAATCAGCATTTGCAGTTCTCTGATGAGCATACATGAATTATATATGAAAATTTACAGCCATATACAATCAAATTTTCGATCGAAAGATATATAATCATGTATGAGTTAATTTACATGAACCTGTATGCTCATGTATTATCATATACAAGTCCATGTATGATCATGTATGTTCATATATTCATATTTGGATTTTATACAGGTTGTTAAAATTTTTTATTTTTGTTCCTTAAATAAAAAATTCTTTTTCAAAGAGTCCTTCTGGATAAGTAGGACCAGCTAGAGATTATTTAGTTGCTCCAACCCTGATCTATAAATTATCTTTAAACACATTTTCTCTTATCCTTTACCTGGACAATTAGAAGTGCTAAAACCCACACACTTTCCTGTGGTTCTCAGAAGGAATAAAAAATTAATCCCCCACATAAAATCTCTGCCCTTTTTTAATTAAAAAAAAAAACGATACAAATTGATATACAGTGAACATAAAATCTGCTGAATTAACAATACGATCATTTTGATTCTAGAAAATTTTAAATTTAATTCGCAATGTAATCTACTTTCAAAAGTACAGATAACAAGCTATATTTAAAGCATTATATAATTCTGTACGTCCAGGTTAATTGTGAAGATCGATATTCAATGCCGAAATGATCTATTTATATTTTAAAGGCTATAGCTCGCTAATTGTTTGCCTGATATGTGCTTCTAAGTACCATAACAAACATTTGGGCTTAAATTTGGAAAAGGTACTTACATACTGAGGACGGGGTTGCTGGATCGATCAATCGGTATAAAAATATTCGACAATATTTAAAAACATTCAAAATTTTTAACTCTATAATTTCCTTAACTTGATATTTTTCTTCTTTTTTTAAATTCAATTGAAAATGGTGTACTACAGCTAGCTATGTTTTTCTTTTCTTTTTTGTTTAATTATCTACTTCTAATTAAATTTTAATTAAATAACCCCTTTATTAATTGAACAATTTTATTTTCATTTTATTTTCTGATCAAAAAAACAATAAAAATATTAATGTATGGTTGTAATGTACATTAAAACAAAAACCCAAAAATAAAAACAAACATAAACAAAAAAAAAAAAATAAAATATCATACTAACAGCAAGCTGAAGGCGAAGATGAACTTAAAAAACGTCAACTTATGGAATTAGCAATAATTAATGGCACTTATAGAGATACAACTGCCGTGAAAAATGCGGCTCAAGGTATGTTGTGTATGTATTGAAACAAAAATCCAAAATAAAAAAAAAACAAAGCTAATTAATAATATTAAAAAATTAATATATAAAAAGGGAAATTTAAAAGAATTTTTCCTTTTTATTTTAATAAATTAACAACAAGTTAATAAACACAATTAATCGATTTAATTAATTTAATTAAAATAATACTGACATTTATGGAAAGATTTGTGTGTGTATGTGTGTTTAATAAATTCAATTTCCATTTTTACCATTATTTTACTCTTTAGTTTGTGATGAAGAATGGCGTCGTGTTGTGGCTGCTGCTTCAGCGGATAATCGTCTGTTGACACCGGCTGGTCTACCTGGTTTAGCTCAACAAATGCGCGCTCAACAACCTGCCCCCTTGGGCGCTCCCTTGATATTGTCACAGCGCATGACAGTGCCCACAACAGCAGCGAGTATATTATCGGGTACTGCGACACCTGCAAGCGCATTTGAAAATCCTGCTCATGGCATGATTTTTGCCCCCTATGCTGATTATAATTTGTATAATACCGCCCTAACTGGAAATCCTTTGCTGACGGAATACGCAGATCATAGCGGTGGGTTGTTTGCTAGATAAGCATTTTTTTTAATTTTTTCTCTCTTTCTCTCTCTCTCTAAATGTATTTTATTTTAGTTTAATACCAAAAGCCTTAATTCATTATTTTTTTTCTCTTATTTTCTTCTTCTGTTATAACCCAGAATATTAATAATTTTCACAGAAGAAACAAAAAAAAAAATCATATTTAAAATGCGAGCAATAATATTTATTTCTAATTCTAATTTGCATACATCACTAATGTTTAATTTTTGATAAAGAAAAAAGAGGAAACAAAAACCACAGTGTAATTTTTAAATTTTTTTTTTCAAAGAATATTTCTAATGATTTTTATTAAATCAGAAATAATTCAGTAAACTGTATATAAAGATATTAATGAAATCATGATGAAAATTTATATGGCGTTTTGTGGCTCGTTTACAGTAAAATACTATTTAAATATTGACTTTACTTTGAAAAATTCAAGCTCTTTAACACGAGTCTTAAGTAAAATTTTAGAGCCTTGGGTATAAATGTTATCAGTTCATAGTGAGTGTCACTGTAACATTGCCAACAAAAATAATTAAATTGCTGCAAACTTGTATTAATTTAAAGCAGTCGGATAAAATAATTGCTGTGTTTATGCGGCAAGCTAGCAACGTTGGCTTGTGTCATTTCCATACAAATTTGGCATAAGAAATATTAAGTGTTAACACTAAACGTGGAATTTATATGGGAATGACATAAACCAACGTTGCTAGCTTGCCGCATAAACACAGCTATCATATTTTTATGCTATATTTTAAAATTAAAAAAATTTATATTCTTATGAAAATACAGTTTCTCTAAAGTTTCAAATATTCTCAAAAGTCAAATATTTAAAAAACTCCACTGTGTTTAATTGTTTTTTTTTTTTAAGTAAAAAAAATAAATCATTAATTTTAAGAAATTATTTAAACATAGGTTATGGTTTTTTAAATTTATTTTTTCTTAATGTAACAATTTTAGTGGCAATATTTTTATTTATTTTTTTTTAATTTATTTATAATTTTTTTGATATATAAATTGATATTTTTTTAATAATGTTAAATTTACACAATTTAACACTAAATCAGAAAACCAACCAAAAAAGGGATATTGAGATTTATTTATTTATTTATTTATTTTTTTTTTATATAAATGGCTTACAAAGTATTTGTTTAAACTGCATTTTTTTTAAAAAGTTTAATTTAGTTGTTTTTTTATTGTTTATTAGATTTTATAATTTTTTTGTTATTTATTTTGTTTTTGTTTCAAAAAGGTAGTTTTTATTTATTTTTTTTTAACATTTTTATACAATATTTATAAAACACCTGTGACTAGTGCCATGGTATTTTTTTTAAGGTTTATGTTGTTTTTTTTTTAATAATTCAAACTGATTTTCATCTGCACATCACATTTTTAAATATTAATTTTGCTTTCTTTTTTTTTAATTTTAACAATTGCTTTATTTAATATTTAATTTTGCAAATTTTCTGCTTTTACTCTAAAACTAAAATTTTTTAATTTTTTTTGTCTAATTAATCTGTAGTTAAAACAGAGTTTAACTTTTTTTTTGAAAATTGTGTATTTGATTTGTTGATTTTTATTATTTTATTGTAAACATTTTTACAGTTGGTCGATATTTGCATGCTGGCTCCGTCTTTTAAATTTGTTAAAACATTTGTTTTTATCTCTTTTAAATCCACACAAAAAACAAAAAAAGAAAACTGTAGTTTTAAATCTTAGATATATTTTTTATTAAATATTACAAAAATCCAGCAATCAATATATTTTTTTTATTAAATTATTGCTCGACACTGAAAACAAAATATATATTTTATAAAATTAATTTTAAGGTTAGGATTTTTTAAATCTATACGAAAACAAAAAACGATTTTAGTAGCAATGAAACAGAAAAGAAATTTTGATAAACGTATTTTTATATTTTGTTTTTAAACAAATTAAAAAAAAAACATAAGTGATTTTTAATAATTTTTTGAATTTAATAACAATTTTTCTATATCTTTTATAAAACAATTTTTAAATATAAAAGCCTTATCTATAGAAAAAAATATTAATTTAATTTGAAATTTATATATATTTTTTTCTAATTCGAAATATCCAAATTTTTTTTTTTTAAATGATAAGGTTTTATTAAAATTGAAGTTTTGTATTTTTTTTTTTTTTTTTTGGGTAAGGCTGATAAGTTTATATACATTTTATTATTTAAAAATGTTTTTTTTTCTATTTTTTTAAATTAATTTTCGAATTTTATATTGGAAAATTTGTATTTTTAATGCTTATTTATTTTATTTTTATGCCTTTTTTTAAAAATGTCTTTTATTTGAAAATCAAAAAAATGAGTATAATCTAGTTGAAAACTTCTTAATTTCTATTAAATTCTTTACTTTGTAAATATTTGTAATATATTTTTTTAATGAGGATTTTTTAGAAATTTTGTTTAGAACAAAACACAAGAGTATTTGAAAAGCTTTCATAGATTTTATTATTAAAATATTAGTTAGGGGGAGGGTAATATTTAAGTGTATACCAGTTATTAGGGTTAAATTAACAAAACAATTACCTAAATTCGTTGGGAAAATTGAAATAGAACTTGCAGCTACTATTTTTTTTTTTGTAGTTAAAAACCTACAAAAAAATAAATTCGTAATTATAAATATTAAAATCAAGCAACTTTGAAATCGAACTAAGTTTGTTTTCTTTTTAATTTAAATATACATCTATTTATTTAAAAAATCTTAAATTTTATTTACTTATTAATTTATTTAAAAAAAAAAAATATTTTAAATAAAATCATATTTACTTAAATCTTAATCTAAAAGCTCGTAAAAAATGAAATATTAATTCAAATATGATTTGATTTAATTATTTTTACTTGAACTATATATTTAGATAGATAAACTTTAAATCAAGTTATTATATTACCAATTTTTATTTATCAAAAAATTTAAAATTTTGAACGTATAAACAACAATTATAAATTGTTTTCAGTTACAGCCGTGTTCATAATTGAAAAAACTTGTAAACAATTTCTATCCTGATTTAATTATTTTATTATGAATATGACTGTAAACATTTATCGGTAGTAGATTTCACATCACATTAGCATCACTTACCCAGTAGGAAATTTATAAATATTTAAGTTGGTAATATTTATATGTGAATTTTTATACCAACTGCCCCCGCTGCAGAAAGAAGTTATATCTGAATCAATTTTTAATTCAAAAAATCAAATTAATTTTTGTTGACTCTTTTAATAGAATCAAATGAATAGAATCAATTCTAATAAAAGATTTCAACCAATAATGGTCCACTTACATAATTTATTGTCCATATGATGTGAATAAAAAAGTGTTATATTTATTTTTAATTATTGGAAAATAAGGAAAGAAGGTGTGGTTGAATATTCACCCTTTTAGCATTTATTATAATTTAATATAATCTGGAAAGTTATTAGCGTTTTTTTAATTTGAAAAAATAAAAAAAAATATATATATTCGGATCTAGGTCTTAATTTTTTTGTATAATAGAAATCGAATAAACTTAAAATCGGCATTTTTTTTCGATTTTTTTATTTATAAAAAAATTTCAGATATTTTTCTATCTATTTAGAAAATATTAGCATTTACTCAGCTTTATTTTCAAGAGAAAATTCCTTGAATATTATCTATCTTGAATATTCAAAATATTAAGCATCATTTTTCACAGAAAACTATAATTTATGATCAATTAGAAACAACATTGCATTAAATATGTTTGTATTTATTTTAAAAATACCAAAACAAAATCTAAAATGTTTAAGTATTAATTTAAATACGAAAAAGTTTATTTTAACAAAATTTATATTTTACTTTTCATAGTTAATTTTAAAACGAATTTTTCGTAAAAAAAAAAACAAGATTGTTGGTTTATTACTTCAACCAATTCCCAACGAAGCCATACATCGGGTCACCCTATTAGGCATTTTCTTTCCATTGGGAAATAATGTTTCACGTTCAGTCAAATCCAGTTTTCAAAAAAATAATCAATCAGCACTAACCTTCAAATGTCATTGGACAATAACACAATATGTACTCGTATTTCCTACCAAATTTCAAGGTTTTCTGTCTTTTCATTTAGGCTCTCATATGCGGACGTACTGGCAGATTAGTTCGTGAAAGTGTTAAAAGGGTCAACCACAACATTTGCTATATTGTTGCTGTATTATATATAACAATTTTAAATATTTAAAACTGCAAAATACTCCTAATAGATTTAAAATTTTCCATTAGCAAAAATAACAATTTTTTATGTCAAAATTGTAAATTGTTATATAAAAAAACTTAATTTTAAAATTAAAAAAGTCAATTTTTTATATAAAAATTGTAAATTTTTGTATTATGAATGTTAATTTTTATATTAAACATCAATTTTTTATACAAAATTTAATTTTTTTTTGGATTATAATTTATTTTTTAATTATAATTATAAATTTTTTACTTTGATTTTAAAATTAATTTTCAAATCAAAATTAATTATTTTCACATTGTTTATTTTAATCAAAATGTTCAATTGTTTTAATGAATATATTTAATTTTTGAATTAAAATATAAAATTTGCAAATTTCAATTTTTAAAAAGAAATTTAAATTTAAAACTGAAATCAAATTTAAGATTAAATTTTTTTATTTGATTAATATAAAAAATATTTAATTTCAAAATGGCTAAAATTAAATGGAATATTCTGAAAAAGTGTAGCTGTGTTAATTACTGACAATATTTGTTTGTAGTAATTCTCATTAAGTTTATAAATGTTTTAATAAAAAACTGGACATTATCAAAAAAAAAAAAAAAAAAAAAAACAATGGTATAAGATATTAAAGATTAGCAGCCATATGCATAGACATTCTGTTGATTTTTATAACAGATTTATAAATCAAATTAACATGTTAAACAACAACAAATTTTCCTTATAAAACTGTTATAAGAATCTACTAAATTTTAAGGCATATGGCTGTAGATCTCAAACTTATTTAAATTTATAACTTTGCCTAAAAGGATAAATTTTCTACTGGGTGTTTCACTGCTATACAGTGCGTTAGAAAATTTTGGCTGCTTATTTTTTTAGCATGAAATGTTTTAATACTGAAAAATTATTTTATAATTTACAATCCAATATTTTATAAATTTTATAGAAAATATTTAAATTTCCTTAGAATATATTTAAGAGTTTTTTTTAATCGTTTTTCGTTAAGTTCCGTTTGAATTTTCCAATTTGTGCCATTTTGTTTTGCAATAATATAATTCAATAGTCATTTTTTTTTTCATATGAAACAAAGCAGGAAACAATAATAATAATATTTTAGTTTTTATTTTAATACTGTAATATTAGCATAGTTTATGTTTGTTTATGTTTTACTTTATTAATGTGTTGAATCTGAAAAGGTGCTAAATTATTTTTTAAGTTTTATAGGAAATTTAATTCATTAATTCTAGAAAATAAAAGTCTTTAAGGATTTATCTTATTTGCACAAAAATTTCAAACTTAAATATAAACTTTTTTTAAAGATTCTTTAAACTCTTCATAATTGAATTGCCTTCGAGACTATTTAAACATATTGCTTCTTTATTAAAATTTTCGAAAAAAATTTGACTTTTAACTCAGAGCTTTAAAATGAAATGTTTCAAATTGTGTTTTTGGTCCTTCGTAAATTTTATATAGATTTTAGCTCATGCAAAATTACATATTTGGTCATCGTTTGAATCTTTTTAGAAATTGTTTTGTTTTTTATTAAAGAGTCTTAAAAATTATAAATGGTCCTTCGAATCTTTAATTATTGTTTTATAGCCTCAAAAAGAAATGTATAAATTTTGTTAATGGTCTTTCTAAAATTTATCAAAATTTTATGTGGCCTCAACTGAGATGAAATCACAGTTGAGTTTAAAGAAGTCACAATCGAGTTTATAGTCTATCAAACGTCAAAAATTTGTTAATGATACTTCGAAACTTCAATAACATTTCATCTAGCCTCACAACAAAATGCTTAAAACCAACTTTTTTATTTATTGTGTATGGCTTTTTTCTGAGTCGAAAATATGTTAAAGAATTTTAAATGGTCCTTGGCAAATTCAATTTTATTTTATGTTGCCTCTCAGAGAAATAAGTATATTTTTTTCAATGGTCCTTCGAACAATTAACTACATTTTATGTGACCTTATATAAAGTGAATTAAATTCGTTTTCTTAGATTCAGACTTTGTTAATTTGTTTATGGGCCTTCATATCATCAATTACATTTTATATAGATTCAGAAGGAATGTAAAAATTTAAGTAATTGTCCTTTGAACAAAATTTTATGTAGAATCATATTCATATTTATAAGACTTTTAGTTTCTAGAATTTAATTTAAATAGTAGTATTTTTTTGAGATTTATTTGTGGTAGAAATTATTTTATTTATTTAGCTTAGTTTTTTTTTTTTTTTGTTCCATTGCATCAAGGGTTTACACAAATATTTATAGACCAATAATAGTTAAATAGTTGTTTTTATATATTAAATTTAGAAAAAAAATCAAGCTCATACAGTTTCCGTCCACAAATTAAACAATAATCAATTATTTTAAAACTAGTCAGCAATTGAAACTTAAACAAAAACCCATCAGCAAAATATTATTAAATATATTTTCTTTATAATTAAGATATTTTGTTTAATTTTTAATTTATATGTATGTATATAAAATATTTAGACAAATTCTGTCAATCAATTGTTTATGCTGTTAACTGCAGTAAAATGACAAAAATATATTATACCAACAGGGGGTTCTAGGAACATTATAAATATAAATGTTATATTGAAAATATAAAGGCTGGAATACATTAGAAATTGCTTGTAATTTTCGTTACTTTCTAATGTGAAAGTCTGCCTTCAGGTTTTGTATTATGTTATTTCGATAAAAAAAACCATAGTTTACCACATTTTTGTCAATAAATTTTCCGCTTACAAGGTACAGTTTCAAAGCGAGAAGGAGTCAAAGTCATAAATTCTTAAAATTTAAATAAATAATTACTCTAACTTACAAAAAAATACAATCATAATGTTAGTTACTACATGACAGTTTTTTGTGTAGTAATTAGTAGTTGTTGTTTTTAAGTGTAATTGCAGTTGTTTTTCTGTGGAAAATATTAAACAAGTTATTTAAAGAAATTTTTTTCATTATTATAATAAACAACTATCAAAACAATATTTTTGCAGTAAACAGTTCTTTTTTTTAGTTATTTAAAAATAGAATTAAAAGGTTTTTTTTTAAATTTTTTTTATTATTTTTTATATTTTTTTTATTATTTTTTTTAAACTCTTTTTTTATATTTATATTTTTTTTATATTTTTTTATATTTTTTTTTTTATTTTTATATATTTTTTTATTTTTATATTTTTTTTTTATTTTTTATCAGAACATATTTTTTAGAAAAGAAAAAAATTACCTGTACCAGTTGTTTTTGCCGATCTTGCTTATTGTTTAAAATTTTTTTGCAGCAAACAGTTGTTAGTTATTTTTTCTTTGAACATTTAATAAATGTGTTAAATATATTTATTGCATTTGTTAGTTGTTTTTATCAGTAAAAAAATAACCACGTTTTTAGATATTTTATTTTACCTTTGTCGCTTTCATAACTACATTTTCAGTAGATTCTACCGACAAACTTTATTGAGTGTGGAAAAATTAATTTATTTAAATAACATATATTGGAACAAAATGTATTACTGTTTTTTTATTTAGATTCTATTTTTTTTTTTTTTTTGCACTATTAGCAAGTACTCATACCACACACGCATTTCGGTGCTGACTCCTTTGTATTTTTTTACCTGCGAACACAGGAATTAATTGATTAAAATGTTGATAATTAGTAAATCACTAAAATATATAACTTTTTTCATAAAATATATTTTTTTTAACTTTACAAATTTTGAAGTAAAAATTTAAATTTTTCCACATTGTTTTTAGGCCGAAAATCATAAGCAATTCTGTTAAATTACAGATGTATTTTTAAGCTGCGCCGTTATCGTTATGTTAAGGTAACATTCTACTGTAATCTGAGAAAAGCTTAAATACTTTAAGGTTTTGAGCAGTATTAAAAAACATTTATCTAAAATTGGGAAAATATTGATTGTTTTATTTTTTTGTTTGTATAAATGTTTGATATTACTACAACTTAACGGAGGAGCTTAGAACAAAGTCTAAATCTTTTTTAAAATCCCTAAAAGTATGCTACATTTTTGTCAGAACGATTGTCAAAGTTATAGAATTATAGATTTAGATGTTTATTAATTAATTTAGATGTTTATTAATAATAAGGTATTAAATTCAAAAAAGATTTTAAAAATCACTTATGTTATTTAATAAATTTTCAATATATAAAAACCAATACGTTTCATTCCAAAGAATTTATGAAACAAGAAAAATTTTCACTCTCTTTCTACAAAAAAACAAAAAATATCACGATGGCTAAAAATATTATAGATATATTTATAAATATTTTATTTGTATTTAGTAGTTTAGTAAAAAAAGATTTATAAAAATTTTTATAATTTATTAATTATACCATATATTCTAATAGGAGCCATTAAACAACGACGTTTGGCGGCTAATCGTGAACATCCATATCAGAGAGCTGCTGTAGGGGTCCCAACTAAGCCAGGCTTTATTGAGATCCAGTAAATCTATTAACTGTAAATTTAAACAAAGTGAAATTTTTTTTTTTTTTTGCAAATAATTATTGTGTTTTATTTCTTTGAGCTAAAAAAAATATATAAAGTAATCTCGTTTTTTTAGGATAAATTTTAATTTAATTTTATTTTTCTTTAAAAAAAAATACATATTGTGTTATATTTTTGAAGTGTTGAATCAAAGCGAACAAATTTATTTTTTATTATTTATATTTAAAATAAAACTAGAAAAGAAAATAAACCATAGTTTAAAAAAACAAAAAAGCCTGTCTTTACAAGGGACCCCTTTCTGCTAAAAAAAAGAATTCTCTGATATATGACTTTATATGCCTTAAATATAATATTTTTCTAAAAAAAAAAGAAATTTACAGCTTAAAACAGGTTAGTTGTGTTTAATATTATTATATTTATTTATATATTTTATTATATAAAAAAAAAACAATTATGAAAAGCAACAAAAAATAAAAAACTTTTATATTTCTTCTTTCTCAATATAAAAAATATATATATTTGAAAAATTTTAAATTTTCCTTTTAAATAAATTGTTTCTAAGTTGACTTGTGCCTTTGCTGATAAATCCATATTTATCAAAAATTGTTAGTTAAAATAAAATATTTTTTAAAAATATCAAAAAAAAAAAATTATAAATTTTTTTTTTAAATTTTAGTTTTTAATTTTTTTTTTTTTAGTAATAAGTTAGTTTTACAACAAATTTTTATTATATTTAGAATGTGTGTAAATGTCTTGTTTTTTTATAATTAGTGAAAATCTTTATAAACATTTATAAAAAGTTATAAAAAAAAAATAAATACTTTCTTTTGTACACTTAGCTTTAAAATAAAAAAGAAAAATAAAGGTCAATGATTTTAAGAAGAGACAAAAAAAAAAAACAACAAAAAAATTAAATTGAGTGCATAATTATTTGTTTTCTACAAACACTAACCTTTAAACCCCAGAAAAAAATCATTGATATTACTAATTTCTTAAAAAAAAAAAAAATAAAATCAACGTTGGATATTCTACGATGGCCTAGTTATTCGTTCTAAAGAGGATTTGTTTAAAAAAAACGTTATTTCTTTACATTGCTGACCCCTTTTTTTATCGTTATCTACCTTTGAACCAGGGTCTCACCTTCTTCTAACCAGCCTTCAATAATGATGATTAAAATATGATTAACCAAACTCCTCAAATAAAATAAAACCATTATCATTCACTAATTTTTATAATAAATAATATTAGGCTAATATTAATACTTAATAATAATTTAATTAATTAATAATTAAACAAAATATATTAATATGGTTGTGGTTATTTTTTTATATAAGTCATTAAAACCAATTTAGTTTTTAAGTTGTATATGTAAAACATAATTTAAAAAAAAAAAATAAATAACTAAAAAAAACTTGCATTTGCATTGCTTAAACTGAAACAATGAATTCCATACATATTTTTACAAAACCATATTCTGCACTTAAATTTCACTATTCATAAACATCAAAATTAAAAACAAAACTACACATTTTTTTAATTTCACATACACTACAAAAATAAATTTATACACAATTTTAAATTCTCCTTAAATTTTTTGCTCTAAATTTCAAACTAACTTATCCTATCAAAATTTAGATCAAAATACTTTAAAATTTTACTTTAAATGATGAACTTTTTAATTAAATTACAAAAAAATATAATTTCACTTCAATTTAATATATTTCGAAATTTAAGAGAAACTTAGAATTATAATTGATAAAGTTTTCTCTATCAATCAAAACTCAGAAATGTAATGATTTCCTGGATTTTAACTAAATCCAAAAGCCTTTGTTAAATGTTCGAACCTTTTTTTTATTTATGTTCGAAGGACCATTAACAAATTTACATTTTCCCAAGATTTTTCTTTTTAAATTTAATATTTTTTTTATAAATTCCTTTTATATTTTCCTGTTATTTAAAATATTTATAGTTTTTTTTTTCAAATGATCACGATTCTTTTAAATTGACTTTCAATAAATCTTAAGGTTCGAAAGACCATGACATAATTTCAGTATTTTTTCTAATCCTTTAAATTAAAAATGTTCTTTTTTTTTGTTAAATTTAAATTTTTATAAATTTCTTATATATTTTAATAAAATTTTTAACAATCGCATAATCCTCACTGATTTGTCCCCGAATTTTGCCACAACACATTTTATTTTTTTAAACTTTAAACTATGAACTTTTAATTTTCAAAATATATTCTTATTTTAGATTGTACAATTATAAACTTTTTCAAGATATTCTGAAATTATACAATTTATAGAGCTTTCAATATCAATCGAAACTTTTGAATTTTTACAAAAAAAAAAAAAAAAAATTACTGAAAAACATTTCATTATTTTTATTAAAGTTTGTTGGGGATCACAAACAATTTCATTATTTTTTTAGGATTTCTATTTCAATTTAAATTTAATATTTTTTAATTTTTTTTTTTACACTACATTTTATTTTATGCTATTTGAAGTAAATATTTTCAAATGATCACCCAACTGTCAATTTAATTTAAGGCTCGAAGGACCATAAACAGAATTTTATAATATTTTTCCAATCGAAATTTTTGAACTATTGCGAAACCAGTTGTCTACTCAGCCTTAAAGTCTTGTTAAACTTTGGTAAAACTTGTCAAAAATAAGCTCGAGTTTACTCAGCCTTAAAGTCTTCTTAAACTTTGGTTAAACTTGTCAAAAATAAGCTCGAGTTTACAGAAACTTTTTAATATTTAAAATTCAAGTAAAATCTAATTTCGATTTTTATCAAATGAAATATAGAATAACCTTTATCCATAGATTTTTTTAAATTAAAAGTTTAAATTTTTTAAAATAAATTCACATCATTTTCTTTACATAGAAGAAGACTTTCCATATCAATTGTCCATTTCGAATTTTATATAAATGTTTTGATAAAAAGAGATTTGATTGATGTACGGTAAAAATCTTTAATGGAGGACCGTGACAATCGCACAAAACTTCTAATATATCTTCATTATTAGCAGATTTTATTTTATTAACATTAGTGATAATTGCTTCCACTCTCACGAGTACTGCTGAACAAAGTTATTAAATTCTCACTTTCTTTACTGATATCTAGCAATGAAAAAGAGAAATGACTTATTTTTACTGCTTTTCTTTAGGAAAATCTTCATAAAAAGTAATCAGAATATCCTCCAAATCTAATTGAAGTTTATAATTGAAAAAATCTGTAAAGATAAATCTGAATTTTTTTTTAATGTTATACTTAAATGTTGAATTGAAATAAATTTGGTAATAAAAATTCCCATGTACAAAAATTCAATCCCTTCTCATTTTTTTTTAATTTTGAATTTCTTCCCTTCAATAATACTGCACAAATGCAAATGTTTTTCACTTTTTTTTTATAATAATATTAATATTTTTTTTTATAAATAATCTAATGTTATTAATAATTAACTGTTTTCAGATCTTCTCTTTTTTTTAATTTTTGTGTATGTTCTCATAGCATTATAATTAAAATAATAATATTTATTAATTAATTTAATTTTATAAATCTATTTTATATAATAATTTTTTATAATTTTTTTTTTTTTTTGCTAAATGAAAAAAACTAACCAAAGGCCAAGTTAACTAAAAAAAAAAACAATTTTATATTAAACAAAAAAAAACAAATTATATTAAAATCTATTAATTTTTAATATTCATGTTTATGTAAATTACTTTTAAACTTAAAAAAGAACGTTGTCATTAAAAACTGAAAATAATTAACTTTCTTTACATTGCACCAAACAAAAAAATCTCTCTTAAAATAATAATTTAATAATATTAATTAATCTAATCGAAGAAATATGAATGTTTATTAATTACTCATATGTATGTATGTATGTTTTAGAAAATTAAGAACTTTTTTTTCAATTTCATTTATGTGTTTTTGTGTATGTGGTTGTATTTATTTTTAACAATTACATGTTGAAATTGGAATTGGATTAACTATACTTTTTTTTTGTGTGTGTAACAATAAATTTTACGGGGTTTTTTCAAATTTTTAAAAAATATTTCAGAGATAAAAAGTAAAAGAAATGGATTTAAATTGCTTTTTGTTTCATTAAAGAAATAAAAAACTAAGCGATTTTTTATTTTCTTTTTTATACCTTAAAACTTTTGTAGATGACGATCACACACAAATTGAATTTATTTTTTATTTTTAGCCGAAATAATAAATATTTTTTCTGCAAACCTTTTGTGACCAGGTCAAACCTGTGAAGTTGTAAAAAATACATATAGTGATTTATCATTTCAAAGATGCGTTTATGAAAAGTTGGCATCACTGAAGTACAATCGGTAAGACTACATTTCCACTGAACTTGTTTTGGAACAATATGGCGTTTTGTATACGTTTATTTTTCTAACCAAAACAACATATATTTTTTTTAACATAAACACGTATAGTGGAAACGTAGCATAATTTTGTAAATTTACATATCAGTAATAGAACACTACACAAAATAAATCATATTGAGAGTTCTTATAAAATAAAAAAAAATTAAATAAATGTTGCTAACACTTTCATTTGCAATATTTTAACCTTAAAAACAACGGAAAATACGCATTAAAATTATTAAAAATCATTTTAAAATCAGACTGGATGAAATGCTAAATCAAATTTTTATTAAATTAACTCTGCAGTGTAAATTGACACTACAAAAATATTCGAATTGTTATTATTGTTATGATAAACAAAAAAAAATCTCTTAAATTTCTCCATAAAATTGTGTCTATGATTATTTGTTTAATTTCATCAATTAAAAATTAAGTTTTTTTTGGTATTTCATAGGAATGTGAAATATCTTCGCGAACTTAGTTCACTAGAGCGTCGAAAAAACTAATTAATAAAAAAAAAATTTAGTATAATTAAAGGAAGTCACTCCTTGTTCTAAGTGCTGTATCGTACTATTAAAAGACAGATTTGTTAAAAATTCTATTTCACTACAACGACGATTTTCAGTCACGTTTACACGATACATCTTATCAATGCAAAAACACGAAAAATACATGCAAAACAATAACAACAAAAATAAATTGTTTTAACATTGATTTAATATCTCGTGTAGACAACAAGTTTGCAGACATAAGTATAGCACACTATATATATCGTGAACTAAAATGTAAAAGGGCGTAACAACTTAAAATATTTGTAAATAAATCAGTACTCCATAAAATTTAATTTGTATAGGGCAACCAACAACTCGAAAAATTAAAAACATTTCGTTAGTTGAAGGAATATTTTAAAATTACATTTTAACAACTCTGTTTTCAATTTGGCCAAGGCAGCCAAAACTTTAAAGATTTGATTCAAAAATAAATATTTTTAAAGATAATAAAAATTAGATTTTATTTAAATTTACGAATCAAAAATTAAGAAGATAAAAAAATTTGAATCATTTAAAATAGAATGCATTCATAAAATTTTAAGCTTTTCGAAAATTAACCTTTAAGAGTTCATTCTATAAGAATGATTTTGTAGAATGAAATTTTAAAAAAAATGTGAATTAAAAAATTAATTTTTTTAAAGCTTTGCCGTTTGCAATCACTTTTTATGACAAGCTTTAATTTTTAGAAATATTTAATAAAGTAACCACTTGCAATGAGTAATCGGCAAGGGTTTGATTTTAAAATAATTTAGAAAAAAAAAACTTAAAAAAATTTTTTAAAACTGTGGGTTCTAGACAAACTTGCTAAAAAAAAATAAACTCCAATTTTCTCCACTGTCCAGAGCGTCAAAGGAATTCCTTAATACTCTCTGTTATATGAGTTTATAATAATATTGGGACAGAATTCAATGACAAAATTTATTAAGAAAAATATTTTTATGATGATGTCTAACTGTAAAAAAACAATAAAAAAAAGTTAATTCTAGATTAATTCTGTGTTCGGGTGTCCATAATAAATTTTTTTACTTTTGAAGAAATATTAAATGCAAAAAAAATTAACAAAAAAAAAAAAAAAATCGCGTGAAATTTTTACATTTTTATTTGACAGAAAAAATTATTGCGAATAAATAATCCTTTTCGGGAGCAAAAATGCATTAACGCAAATCGGGCTTGAACTATATTTGATGTCAGTGTGAATACTCGAAAAAAAATAATTTTTATACAATTTTTACAGACAATTTTAAAAAACTACTTTTTATCATACTTGTACAGTATAAAAATTTTAGGGATAATGTGAACGGAGCTTTAGCAACATTTATACTATTTTAATTATTGCGGTTACATGCATACATACATATGTTTATTTAACTTTCTAACAATTGTAAATATTAATATTCATTAAATAACAATAATAATTACTAACACTAACCATTTTATATTTTTGTTCTTTTTTCTCTCTTTCTCTCTTCTACTGCCTCTTTATTTCAACATGCTAACACCACAAAACAAAATATATCCACTGGACCCGCCCAAGGTAGATGACTAAAACTAACAAGTGTTAAAATAATCTGTTTAAGCTGCAACGTTTTTCTAAATTCATAAAAATATGGTCACACTTAAGGAATTTAACAACAACAACCACAACAATATTCAAAAGTATAAAAAGGAAAGAAGAGTCTCATCATCAACATATAAAATCTACAAAAAAAAAAAAAATTGAATCTCAATGTATTAACAACAACAAACAAATCTCTTCTTGTTCAAATAATCAAACGATCAAAAATTATTCTACTACAATTCAATTTTTTTTAATTATTGCATATTATTTTTTTTATATTATAAATTAAGTTTAAAAGAAAATAATCAATTTAATTGTTTTTTACTTTTTTTTCATCTTGTGTGTAATATTTACTTAATATTTTTAAAACATATTAATTACGTTTAACAATTAATATATTTATTTTTTAATAAAATATATTTATTCCCTGTGATTACGTGAGATAAAGACGATTTGGGGAGTTTTTATAGAAAAGTCGCTGGGACCAGTACTTTTTAAAATATGTAGAAGGTCAAGTAAAGCTTATATTTTATCAAATAAATTTTTATTTTGAAAAATACCATTTGCCAACGTCTTACATAATCAGGGGGGATTATTTTTGTTAAATTATACCTAGTTTTTAGGTTAAAATTATTCTTTTTTTTTTGGAGTAACTAATAATATTTTTTTTTAATTAGTAGCAATTGGAGGAAATTAAAACATAAACTCAATTTATATTTTTTTTTTTAATAAAAAAAAAAGAAAATATTTAAGAAATGATATAAAAAGAAAAATAATTAAATTTTGTTTAACAAATCGCCATATTTAGTTGTTAATATTGAAAAATATATAAAACAAACAAAACATACATTAATATAAAAACTTTTTGTATATTAAAACAATTATAATAATAATAATAAAAAAATCATTAATATTTAAGTTAAAATAACAAAAAATAATAATTTTATATTATATTTTGCACTCATTTTTCATTAAAACACCATTTTTATTAAATGAAATTCAAACTTCCGCCGAAAAAAAGAATTTCTATTTTTTAATTAAATCCCAAAATTTGAAGAAAAAATCGCCAAAAAAAAAATAACACACAATTTGTTTCATTATGCATTTATTGAGAGGTACAAACAAAAACAAAAAATATATTAAAAAAATGAAATCAAAATCAAAAAAAAAAAAAAAAAAAGGAAAGGAAAATGAAATGTGTTATAAATATATAAAAAAATTAAGTATTATTTTCTTTGTTTTGAAATGGGGTAAATAATTTTTTTTATCGGTTTAAAAAAATTCTTTTTTTACATTAGTTTTCATTTATATTATTTAATTTTTATTTTTAAGCAACAATTTGTGCCTTTAATAATATAACAAAAAAATAAATGTTATAAAATTAATAAGAATTCTCAGACTTGGGGTCATCTCTTTGGAAAGCTTAATAAATTACAAACATAATTGTAAGAAAAATATTTTAAAATTTATTTTGAGATTTTTTTAAGACTACATAATTTTGTTCGAAAAATGTGTAAGCTGTTTGCAAAACAATTTTTTAAAAACGTTTATATAAAAACTAAATATATCTGTTTACACATAAAGTTGAAGTGTTTATATTACATTTACATTATACCTGAAATCTAGTTTAAACTTGGTTTTGCTGAAAATTTGGATTTAAATCAGATTTCCTGTACGATTTCTTTCTTAGTTTCATATGCATATTTTTTTACAAAAAAATACAATTTCATTATTGGATTTAAATCCAGATGTGTTTGACTAGTATTTTGCAAACAAAAGTAGGCAAATCTTGTAAAAAAATGCAAATAATAAATTTTAATTTAAAAAAATTAAATAATATGATAATATTTATCTTTTATTTTACTTTTTTCTTTTGTTAATAACTAATTTATTTTTAAAGCTTAAGGTTTGTTTTTTTTTATTAAAAGTATTATTTATTTTTCAATATTTCGCTACTTTATTGTGTAGCATCTTCAGGAAAAATAATTGTAATGTCAAACCTTAAGCTCAAAATATAAATTAGTTATTAAATAATATGATTGATGAAATCCAATAAGGGGACATTAAAATAATTAGTTTTTTTTTTCTTAATTTGATTTCTGACGAAAAAAATATTTGAGAACTACATTGGAATGGTGGCGCAAAAGAAAAAATTTAATTATGTTGCTTCTTAATAGTTATTCAAAATTAAAAACTATTTCCGTAGCAAAATTAACATTTTTTCGTTCTTTCGCAAGGAGATTAAAATGACAACAAATGGCAACCCTTTAAAGCAAATGATTAAATTTCACAAGCAATTAATATATAAACAATTTTTATGACCAAGTGACAAAATGTCTCATAAAATAAATTAAATTAATAAAATGCATTATCTCGGAAACTGTTCTACCGATCTCAGGGGGTGTTGAGTCAACTTGTGGGGAAGGGTATGTAGACATTTTATCAGTGCTGTCCCATTTTTACACATAAGTTATAAAAATACAAATATAAATCCAACTTTGATAAAAACAGGATCAACTTTTTGAACTCTTTCACGACCAAACTTTAACTGCTAGAAAATTTATATTTTTTTTTGCGGATGCAACGTCAAAATAGCTTTTTTCCATTCTTAACAAATAGGCATAGGCCTCAAAATTTGTTATAACATGTCTCACACAAATAAATTTCTCATGCAAATTGAGATAGTAATGAATAATTTATAGACACGATTTGAAATTAGGAGTTAAAAATTTCGTATAAAAAACTATTTAGAATTCAAAACGAATAATTATTAATTAAATTTCAATGCAAAAATGATACTCTAAACTGAACAAATAGCCAGTGGAAAAACATATGTCCCATTTTTTATGGGTGATGTGAAGAAACTTTCAAATATTTTTATGGTTCTAAAAACTTGAAGGATTGGTCCGTGCTTTACCAGAAAAAAAATCATTTGTAATTTGGAGTCACCCTGTGAGACCATATTAGACAAAATCAACAAATATAATAAAAATAAAATTTTGATATTTACCAACCAAAAACAAACCAGTAGTGCGATTCCGTAACTTTTTAAAATTTAATTGTTAATTGTCAAAATTCGATGATTAACAACAAAATTCTATAAAAATTATTCTGCAATTTTTTTTCTTTCGATACTTGTAGTTAGAAAAATCGTTAACTTAACTACAGAATTTTCGTTATCTCATAATGTTTTAAAGCAAATAAATTTCAAATTAATAACTGTTGTCGGTATCTCTTGTCAATAATTTAAAAAAATACAGAATAGCTTTTTCGGTAACTCAACCGACAATTATCGTTAGTTATCGAATTCGCTAAAATCGTTAAAAAAAAGTTAGAGAGAATTGCACAGCAGAGCTTGTTCTGATCTTAAAAATATAGGAATATTAAATAATATTTAATACAGCTTTTTCTAGGTTTTTTTTTGCAATTTTTTCCGCTAATATTAGCTTATTTTTGTTATTTAATTTAAAAATTAAGCTTTTATTAGCATTTTTTCCAATAATAATGCTTATTTAGCCTTTTTTCTTAACCTAAACGCACAGCAAGCTGATTTTCGGGCTTAAGTGTATGTTCTATTTTTTGAATATAAGTCTGTTGTTAAGAGTTTTTTTTCACTTTAGATTTCACTTTTTAACCTAACTGTACCAGCAATTACAGTTTCCCAGCAAAAACATGGTGTCAACTACCTTTCAGCCTATTTACGCGCTTAATTACTTTTGTTCGCAATGCTCAAAAAGTAATGGGTACTCATTATTTTATGGCTTTTAGTAAGCGAGAATACATTTTTCATAAAAAATGTTCGATGGCTTCCTTGTCATTAAACATATGAAATTTTACAGTTTTTTTTTATTTAAATAAATCCATTAAAATCTGATGGTTTCGGTAGAAAAGCAATTTCGATTTTATTTTTTACCACACGCAGAGAAAAAACATGGTTGGGGCAATCATTTTCGAAAAGCATCATATATTTTTGGGTTTATGATTGTGCCAACAATAGTCGTACTATAATATTATTATCATATTATGATAATAAAATAACCATCATTTTACCATAATATGGTCTATACAGTTATATTATGATTCAAAAATTACCATATTATAATTCTAAATAAACATATTATGATGTTGAATTTTAGTTTAAGTAAAAGTCCATAGAATATAAAACTGTTTTTTCTAAATATCTGTAGGAAAAATATTTTCGTACAAAAAAATCTTGAGTTCTACTGACTTTTACTTATAAAAAATATTTTAAGAACTTTTTACAAGAAATGATTTAATAAATATATATTTTTAAGAAATATATCTTATTGTTTTTATGAATTAAAAAAATAAAAATCTTTATCTAGAATCTTTTTGAAATGAATTGAAAAAACCGTTTAAAAAAATCTAAAGTAAAAAAAAAAAAATTAACTAAATCTTACTGGGTCAATTGATGAAATTTTTTAATGCCACATGAAATTTCTACCTTTCATCTGACATTTGTTCAGTTTAAGTAAACAATATATGATTATTTTTTAAGAAATTTTGTTGTAAAAACAAACTGACTGCCTTGATAAAATTTTGGTTTTTATGAAAAGAAAATATGATCTTAAATTTCAAAGTCATGTTTTATTTAATGTATAATTATTTATTGATTGTTGCCAGCACTTTATGGTTGAATAATTATAATATTTTTTCATAGTAAAAATTTTTTGTTACCACAGTATGTTTACAGCCCCTCATGTTATAAAATAGAAGGTGACAATCATAAAATAGTAAAATATTTACTATAATAATGATGGTAGCGACCATGTCGATGGTTAATAAGCTAATAACATGGTTGTGACAATCATACCTGATTGCAGCAAGCCAAAGTGATAATGTTGCAACCATGTTTTTTCTCTGCGTGCACAAAAATGTTTAACTATTTAGTATTTCTTCAATAAGAACTGTAGTTTCTCGAAATTTTACAATTTTAATCTTAGTATTTTAATAACAAAAATCCTAAGTATTACAGGGTATTGCTTTAGAAAAAACAATTTAGCATTAAAAAATATCTAGTTTAAAAAAAAAAATATATTCTAAAGATTTTCCATACATCAATGATTATTTTAAGAGTTCTTAAAGCGTATAGCTTCAAAACTTTTTTTGAGTGACTTTACTTAAAATTTTAAATTTTTTTGTCAAAATCTAACAAGTCACATATAAAATCAGTATCTCACTTTTTGCACTTAAATTAGTTTGGTCGTAAAGTGCGGCGAAATTAAAATCAATAGATTTTTCTCTTACCCCAAATCTACATGCAAATGAAGCAGTTATTTATACTACCAACTGTTTAAAGTAAACAGCTGACACGATACTACTAAGCTATAATGAAGGCTTTAAGCCAAAATTAATTGCGATATAAAGTGCGGCGAAATAAGTTATTGTTATGCATGGTTTTCACTATGTCATTTTTCATGTCAATTTGTCCAAATTGTTGGCAATTGTATGAAAACGGGTTGTCATATGGTGTCATCTGAGTTTGCAGTCAGTTATGCACACGAACTGCCGTCTAAAATGACAGACAAGTGAAAACGTAATATTTCAGTTTGTCAACAGATATGGCAGCATTTTTTTATCTAAAATAAAATTGACAACAAGTTGTAAATTTTTTTTTTGTTTGACAATCGCAAGGATGTATTGTTTTTTTCTTTTTTTTTTGCTGGAAAAATTAATTGCAATGGAAATTTTTTAAATAAAGAAAGAAATGGTAATGTAATAACACAAAACGCCGCACTAGCTATAGCCATTTGTTTCTTTTTTATAATTTTTAAATTTTTTCCACTTTTTATTGAACACAAATTAATATTTTCTAATCAGCTGTTCGCTCGCCTCATCATATTTGACCTTTGTAATAAAAACGGCGTGTCAGTCAACTGACACCAAAATTTGACATAAGTCTTTGACACGCTCTGCTTTATCGACTTATTGTCAGTTTTTAAGATGAAATGAATACACATATGACACAAAATGACGAGAACTTTTTTGAGTCAGTTTTTGTTGTCAGTTCATATGACATAATGAAAACCAGGCATTAGGTAGAAATATATTTTCAATTTTACTTTACTTCAAATCTACTTCCAAACTAAGTAGGCTACAATGTAAAGTAAACAGCTGAAACGATACTTAAGATACAACCAGACTAAAGGCTCAACTACAATTGGTTTAAGTGACTCAAGCTTTGTTTTGATATGAAGCAAAATTTTAGAAACACAAATTTTTAATTTGAAAATTTTTTGAATTTTTGTTTAATACCGATATATGGACTAATAGGTCTTAGGCCAATTAATAGGACTTGAGCCAATAGTGGTTGGGCCTTAATGGTGTCCTTAAAAATAATTAAGTTAATTTTTTTCTAATTTTAAAAACAAAATATGAGTTTAATTTAAAATGTTCTTAGGGCGGGTAACTTAAAAAAAAGTTTAAAAATTATCACAATTAAACCTTAATTATTGTTAATTTTATACAAATTTGACATTTATAACAGTTAATTAAGCTCTAAAGAAATACATTTTAAAATATTTTAAATTTTGTATTGTTTGTATTTTGTTAAGCATTCGAATTACCTCATATGATATTGTAAGTAAAAATAACTTTTGGGATATACTTTTAATTATGAATTGTAATTTCTGTTACAAAAGATAAAATTTTAGGTCCTTGAAATCAACTTTGTAATTATTGAGTTGTCTCATTAAGCGTCTCTCATGAAACAAATGCAAAACTGACGTCTAGATTTTTTGTTTTATTTAGATCTATATTGTTTTTATACTAATCTCCATATACTTCAATTATTACAAAGAATTCGAGGAACTTAAAAAACACATCTTCCTATTTTAATTTGTATACTTTGTTATCAAATTATTTCCCTTAAAAATATATTTCAAAGAATTATTTTAAACCACCACTATAAAGGCCCATTTGCACGCGAAAGAAAACTGCTAGAGATAGAACAAAAACACATACAAATAGCTTTTTAAATTCTTTTTTGCTTTATTTCTTAACAGTTTTTTTTCTCGCGTTTAACGTATTGTATATAATTTTTAGAATCAGAACTCCCAAAAGTTATTGAATGTGAAAAGTCTGTGAATGTGAAAAGTAAACAAAAACTCATTTAATAAATACAATAATATTCTAATTAATTTAACTTTATATTAAAAAAAATCATATTGTTTACTTAATTTTTCATTAAAATAAATAAAATTTACAGTCTTATTCATAATAATTTTTTTTTTTTTAAATATGTAAAAAATCAAGTCCGTTCGTTTACTTTATAATAATTTAATTAAAAAAGAATACATTAAAGATTTCTATGTTTTTTTTTAAATACATAAATGAAACTTTAATGAATATTTAAATGTCTTAAAATTAATAATACAAAATTTTTTTTCTGAATAAGTCCCTTAACTACTTTTAGTCTTAAACATAAAGAATTATTAATGACTACATAAAGAGTGCTACGTATTTTTTGTTTAACACAAAAATCTTTCTTTGGAAAAATTATAGCCTCAATATGTTAGCGTTAGTTTTTCATTATGAATACAGCCCTATGTGTATTTTTTTTTTATAATTTAAAATATTTTTACATAAAAACATAATCATACATAACATTACTTACTCATACTCATTATGTGCAATTATTAATTATATTTTTTACACTTTATTCCTCGTAATTCTTTCATGTTATTTTTGTAATTTCAAAGTTTTTCTTTTTGTTTACATTGAAATACTTTTTCATCTAATAACAATAATGTAAGTTTAAACAAAATGTTGTTGTTGGCATGTAGGACAGATTACAAAAGTACCATTCTAGCAACATAACAATTTTATAAAATAATTTCTTTTAATAATGAATGTATTTGTTTTTTTATTAAATGGATTTTATATAAATATATTATATAATACACAAATGAATAGAGAGAATAATAATTATTATAATACCATTTTAAAAGAGAATTATTGAAAAACTTCGTAATATTTATGTAACAAAACAAAAACAATAATAAAAAACAAGAGTTTCTTAAATAAATGTTTATAAAAAAATTTATAAGAAATTTGTTTTATTTAAAATATTTTGTAGAAACTTCTAAAAAAACAATGTAATCTTCAAGAAAAAAAAATCGATTTATCCAAAAAAAAACCAAAGGCCTTTAGGCCCAAGATGCACCAAAGTCGCTAAAGTGGGTGGAGGGTGTTGCCAACTAAAATTTTTATCTCACTCGTTAGTTTACATATAAATATATACATTGGGGAAAAAGTATGGGATACTACAAAGAGATTAGATCAACAAGAGAAACCAATTTGGTTTTAATGAGAAATGTGTTACTACTTTTTAATGCAAACTTACGAGTGAGATGACACTTTTAGTTGACAAGACCTCCACTGAAGCGACTTAAGTTTAACTGGAGAATAATGTTACTCGTTACTATTTTAGTTCTTTTTGTCGTTGTACTCTCTTTGGGACAACCTTAATTTTAAGTAGCATGAAGCAATTGCACATTTTTTTTTAATCGTATTTTTTAATCAAAATATCAAACTAAAAAAAAGAGTAATTTTTACCAATTTTTGTTATTTTTAAAATTTTTCTATTAGAAATTTGATAGTTGTTTTTGACTAAATTTTCAGTAATTTCAAATGTAAATCGAAAGAAAAAGATTTTTTACGAATTCGGAAGTTATATGAAAAATTGGACTATTTTGTTAGAAATGTTAGACAACAGTTGAAAGAAGTACTTTATAACACACTTGAAAAAGATTATGCTAAAGAATAAAATTAATTTTTAGTCATTTTAAGGGCACGTACTTTTCACTGCATGTAGTATATAATAAGCTTTCAATCTGGAATCGGATTAGTAGTCAGGATAGCAAAATAAACCAAAGCCGCTAAAGTGGGGATAGTTGCTAAAAACAAAAGAATCCAATTTGCTTTTAAAAGGGAAATTCGTTACTACCCGATACTTTTTTTTTTGCAAACTTTCTGACTTTCCTATTTTTTACTTAAAACAGGCTTGACAGATTTTGGGCTTCGTCCCTAGTTTTGGGGACTAAAATTTTAATTTGCCGACAGGGGATTTTTTTACCTTTTTTGGGATAACGAAAAAAGGATCTGGATCTGAAAAAATATAATTATCAATAATTGGCTCTGATCAGATCCTTTGTTTGGGTCAACAAGTTTACAAAATTTGAAATGCAATAGAAACAGAAAAATCTCATAAATTAAAACTCCAATTTGGAATGAACTTTTATCGATCTCTCTAAAGACAACATTATGTTGAGTGTGTTACCAGAGTTACCAAGCTGTTATTTTACTACGTTACTAATATTAGAATAATTAAAGGTGCTAAAATCCCAAAACAAACTGTGAAAAATAATTTGTTGTAGCCCAGCAAAACCACACATTACCAAATAATGGGTAAAGTAATGTATAGCCATAGGGGCCGATGGATTACTTTACACCTTACTTCACTGATGAATTTTATAGGCGATGAGCCTCAAAGTAATGTATATACCCATTACTTTAGAGGTGATAATGTAAGGGGTTACTTATATGGTTACGAGAATGGAAAAAGTAATGTGTCTAAAAATAGATTTCTTTAAAGAGGAATTTTTATTAAAAAAAAATAATTACTATTAAAATATTTGTAATTAAAAATAATGTGGTCAAATGGGAATCGAACCGAGGAAATCTGGTTGCCAGCCAAGAACGATACCCACTGAGCTATCGACGGATATAGTAGTTAATTGCTTTAAACTTAAATGAACTGTTGCGCTTCGTTTTTTCGCTAGTGTTATCAAAACAAACATACATTACCCTTTTGCTTACAAAAAAACACAAAGTAATGTATCTAAAAATATATTTTCAAAAATATTTCAATTATTACTTTATATTTATAAATCATATATTACGTAATCAATAATGAGTAACTTATTACTTTATGCTTGCAAATAGTGAACAAGGTAACGAGCTATCATTACAAGGTAACGCATGAGAATATCGCACCCATTCCCAAATTTTTGCTGGGAGATGGGTTTTTATCCTGATTTCATCATCGTATGAAACGAGGATTTTCGAATTTATAGAATGACTTTCTTGTTCTCGTCTTTAAAACATTTATGTAAGAAGTTCCTTGATCAACATTCTGAACATATGTAAGTTACCAGTAGGACAGGGAAGTTTATGTATTTATAATCATAATTTATGTAAAAATCGAAAAATATGCATTTATTAATGATTTTTTTCAGAGTTTTCAAAATTAGTTTTTTAAATTTTTGTATTTTTTGTTTTAAAAAGTAATTTAAAAATTACACTGTAAGTAAAAAGGGACACGAAAACCCTAAAACACGTAAACTTATAGCCAAATTTCGTAAATCCCCTGCTTTCACCTACACTTCACTTTCTAACGCCAACGCGAGTGAAAAGAAATCGAATTTTATAAATCACTACCTTATTGCGTTGGACTTCTACGTTATCACATAAAAAAATCAATACTTGTTAAAATGACCGTACTCTTCAAAACGGGGTTCGCAACTGAATTCTACGACCCAAAATTAAGTTTACGTATCCCAGGGTTTCCGTGTGTCATTTTGACTTACTTACTTACTGTGTTATCGATGGTAAACAAAATGTAATTTTTTGATTAATATATCTACGAAGGCTCTAATATTTTTTAATCCTTCTGGTGCCTCTTAAAGTATACCAAACTCGTAGTCTTTTTGTCTAAATATTTTATTAAAGCTACGAATTACACTAAGTCCTTATCCATTGTCTGCTTCCCAAAGTTTTTTAAATACATAATTTTTTTTTTATTTTGTTGTACTGTGTTATTATTCAGTATAAAAGAAATTTTAAATAAATTAAAAACATGTGAAAAATCTTTTCATTAAAATTTTATTATCAAAATATTCTGTGTAAAAAATAAACAAAAAATACTTTTATAGATAGTTTTAGCGTGGAATTCTTTAACAAGATCAAACAATGAAAATATTAATTAATATTATGTGCACAGAAAAAAAACAATGTAACATTTTACGAAAAAAAACTTTCATAGCTACTTCTCTCATAATGTATAAGCCAGCTTCTTAAAAAAAAAAATTGTATCTATATTTTTTTCGGAGATTCAAAATTTTTTTTTCATTTTACAAAACAAAATGTTGTCTTTTATTTATTTTTAGCCGTTCGAAATTTAATTTTGTAAACTTGTTAAATTATTTACTTGAAATAAATATAAAGTATTCGGGGGTGTTCTAAAAAATGAGTCCACATAAAATTATTCATTTTTCTACAACTATACACCCACCAAAAAAAGTCTGTAATGGCAACTGAAAATTTTACTGTTATTACGGAAAATTTTACTAATTTGAGACCAGCGGTATATTTTGCTAATCTTAGCAACACATGTCTGCTGACGTGTAGTACAATGAAATTTGTAGAAAAAAATTAGCTGCCGCTACTAAATTTTAGAAAACTTTTTGTAAAGTGGAATTTAAAATCTGTATGCTAAACTCAGCAAAAAAAATTACTAAATAATATTAGTAAAAAATTTCAAATTTATTTTTTTTATCGAGCATCATAATTTTTTTCAAAAAAAAACTTACACAAAATTAAAAAAATATTTAAGGTTTAAAAATTGTTAAAACATAAACGAATTTATCATTTTGTTTTAATTTGTTAATTTCCGTTTTAAAAATATTTTAGTCAATTTTCTTTTTTGTACTTTTAAGGTCAAATTTTAACTGTTTTTTGGACTGATTTTTAGAACTGAAAAAACTTTTTATTGCTATTTTAAGTGGATGTCCTATTTTTAGACATGAGTCGGTATCTTCACTTCCCGGTTTTGAAAAATTTGTGAAATGATTTCTGAAATAAGCAACAAAGATTTGTAAACATTCTGTTAAAATTCTGTAATTTGCAAATGTAAAAAGCAAAAAGATTTGCTAAATAATAATTTTTTTACCAAAAATTAGTATAATAATAGTAAAGTGTGATTGAAAACCGTTTACAAATTTTTCTACTAACTTTTTTTCTGGGTGTACATAATTTTATATGAAAACGAATCCACATTTAATAATAAACTTGTATGGATTTTTTTCAGTGTATATCTTAAATTACCAAAAAGACTGCAAGTAACATAAATTAGTTTTAAGCTGAAAGAGAAAGAAGCTTTCACCACTTTTTCACGTTTATACATCAAATACATAATTTAATGCTAAAAAAAAAATAAAACACGTAGGTTTACCACAAATGAAGCAACAGTTGATGCGTTTATTATAAAACTTTTAAAAATTAAATATAAATGTTTTGTATATTTTTTTTTAATGAGTTTGTGTTTGAATGAACGAACGAACTAACGAACGAACGGATGTATGTATGTGAAATATATAATATTACGTATACGTCTACTATAACCAACCATTTAATGTTTATCAATACATAACAGGGATGGAAAACATGCTACAATTGTACTTTTTTTGGTACATTTTTACCTTGGTTGGTACCGTGGTACTGCCGCGGCTCATTTAGTACAATTTTAAATTTTTTAAAATTTTCAATTTAAAACTTGATAAAACCACATAACAAAAAGTCGACTTTTTTAAAAGCAACTTTAAATTAGAAACCTGTTTTTATTTATTCAGCTCCTATAGTAAAAATAAAGTCAGTTTTAAGTTGAACCGGCTCTAAATTGGTGTCACATCAAATGTACCAAATGTTTTCATACACATTGTACTAAAATATTCGGAAGTGGCAACATTTAACAGCTGATTTTAAATTACCTTTCACAACAAAAAAAAAAATAATAAAAAAGTGTATTATTGTTAAAAAGCTATTAAATGCCTTAAATTTTTTAATAGCAAATCCTAAAATCCATAAAAAAGGTGTGACATAAAAATTAGGGTAAAATTTTACAAAGTTTTGTGGGAATTATACGACTACATAAAATTAACGATACGTTTTGTTTTACCCGGTCAATTTAAATTTTATTAAGTCTTTTTAGTGTCTAAGCAAATCTGACTCAATACGATAAAATTGTTAAAAAAAAAGCGGAAAAAATTTTGGTACCGTGAGGATCGAAAAAGTACAATTTGTTTGTCTGGTTGGTACAATAACGGAAAACATATTTTCCATCCCTGATACATAAGAGAAGACTTTATTTAATTAAAATTTCTTTTCTCTTTAACACACATATAAACACACACACACATGTGGGTATAAGTATCCACATACATTCATACATATGCATTTATAGCAAAACATAGTTGTATAACCACAGTAAAAATCTGTCATAAGAATCTTAATTGCTGTGTACATTTTATTATTATTTATTAAAACAAGTAAAGAAATTATAGTCGACCAAGTCCGACCATAAGATACCCTACACCACAGTATGATCAAGACCATATTTCGGGTAGTGAACTAAATTCTGGGCAGAAAAATAAATGATGCATTAAATAAAGTGAAAAATATGAATGATGCTGAAAAAGTAAATTTAAGCAAATATCGGGCAGATGAGTTTACTTGGGAACTATCTTCTAGAAGATATATAGAAAATGTGGTTAGAAGTCAATTATAATTTAAAAGTTAAAAAAAAAAGATAACCCTTACAGGCTTTTTACACTGAACAACATCTTTGTGAAACGCATGGAAGATGTTGAAAACGTGAAACATAGAGTATTCAAAAACCGAAAACCGGTCAACCGGTTTCTTGTTTTTTTTTAACCGATCGGTTTCGAATATTTTGTAAATTCGAAGAAAACCGAAAACCGGTCTTTTTTGTTCGGTTAACCGGTTTTTTTAATTACATCACCAACTGGGTTACTTGGCCTCTTTTATTATTTCCGAACACTTTTATAATCGTTTGGTTATGAAGATTTAGTTGTAAGTCTAATAGATTCCGATGAAGACTTAACTTTGGATATTCCAAATTCAAATAGTTTAATTTCTGATCTAAATAACACAATAAAAAAATCCTAAAAAAGAGACTGTACAAAATCATTCATCATTATATGATGATTTCATATATCTTGATAAATGCGACAAAAGAACTGAAAAGTTGGGAAATTTATATAATTGTTTCTTGATTATTTGTCCAACATCTACTATTAATGAAAGAGTATTTTCCACTTCTAGCTTTATCAAAAGCAAACAAAAAAACGTCTTAAAACGAAACATTTAATTTGCATATTATTTCTAAAATATTATTTTAGAAGTGAAAAATAGATTTTTTTTTACATATTTAAAATGTATTATTAAAAAAACTTAGTTAATGCCAAACGTTTTAAACGTTCAAATTACTAACGTACCTAATTTTACCAATTTACAAACTTAATGATCTCTATTCATTTGATATGAATATAGTTTTATAATTTATATTAAAAAATATTAAAACCAATAAATAAAATGTTGAAATGAAATACAATAAAAAAAATTATAAAATATTTATTTTTTTTTTTTTCAAAGTGTATTTTTTTATTTTTATTACTTTATATATTCAATTTCTTTATTTTTTGTTTGTAATTAAAACAATTAACAAATTATATAAGATTTTTATTCAAATTAAAAAAAAAACCGAAAAAACGGTTGACCGGTTTTTCTGCAAAAACCGAAACCGGTTTTTTTAAAATTCGATTTTTCGAAGAAAACCGAAACCGGTTTTTCCAAAAGGCCGGTTTTTTGAATACTCTAGTGAAACATGTATTTACATTGGCAACATCTTTCATCTGTTATTTATTCAGCTGTAAAAAAAAAATAAATAAAAGAAAAAGACGCATAATTTTTGTTAAAAAAAATGCATTTAGGAAAAGCATTAATCAGGGGAGTAGTTGTTGCTTTGCAACAACAAACTCGAATTTTAATGCAGTAAATTGAAATATTAAAGGCCATTCTGGAAGAAGATGATGATGAAGAAGAATTTTTGGTAGACATTTTTGGTATGAAATTCTTACATGTGCCGCTCATTTCCCTTTGTTGAATAATTTTTTTTTTTTGTTTATTTTCTGCAATATCAGTATGCTAGTGATGGCACAAAGAAAATCGATTTTTTTTGGAATTTTTTTAAGTGATGACACTTAAAATAATAAAAGATGTAAGATGGAACAAAATGAGAAAGGATCATTATTTGTAGATGTAGAAAGATGTAAAATTTTTGGCCTGTATAATTCGTATAGTAAGATGTTAACATCTTTGCAAATTGATGAAAGATGTAAGATGAAGCTCAGTGAAAAAAAGATATTAGCACAACAAAGATCAAATGTGATTACTCAGTATTTTGGGTATTGTCAACAAAATTTAGTTGTACTAACCAAATATTTCAGTTGTACCAACCAATTTTTATAGTAGCACCCTAATGTTGAGTTTGGAACTGACAAAAATGTTCTCTTTGTGTGTATTTTTACACCTTCATCTTTAAAGAAAAACTGTTTTGATAAAATAAATTAATTAAAATTATTTTAACTATTTCCGTTGTCAACAACTTTTACCTAAAGAGCATATTTAAACTAAAACAATTTATGATAAAAGGTTTAGTTTTTTACTAGTTATACATAAAACAAACTACAAGTCATACCTGGGAATTTTTCAATGCCATTTCATTGATATTGCAAAAAAAATTTGCATTAAGAATGAAATGAAAAAATTTTATTACCATTTGTTAATTAAATAATTTTACTAGGAAATGAAATTACACAGCCTAATTAAAATTACTTAAAATAAAGTATTTGTTAAAAAAAAATTTCCTGATAAATAAAAAAGAATAAGTGTTTAGTCAGGGAAGTAATAATATACAATATTTTTAAGGAATGGATGGAAAAGATCATTGTTTTAAATCAGAGCGATGTGAGAATGAAATGGAATAGAACAGGATATAAGTAAATTCGGAACAGTAAATACAATACATGAAATGTGTTAATTTGGATTATCATTGTAACGTGCCGTATGGGTAAAAGTAGTAATACTGGGTATGAGGATATACTCAGTATTACTTCTTTTTCCCACAGCCAATATTATACTTATTAAGTTGGGAAAATTATTTACATATATACACGAATCGTGTAATACTGCGACCCGAGAACGAAATACTACCTGATCTCTACCGATTCCTGCTTCCCTACACGAGAACCGTTGTTTATTCTCGATTGTAATTAATCGTATTATTCAGGTACGGGAACCACCGTTTATCCCCGTCGATTGCTAATCCATCCAACTAGCCGAGCCGAAACTCTCTCTAGAGTTCGGTAAATATTACCTTCGGGTAGTGCCGATCACATACGATCAAAACTCGCATTGTGTTCTATAGTAAATCTCACTATTCGAACACCAAAACGTAGTTTCCTCTGAATCCGTGTCGTATTGTCGACCATCGTTGTAAAAGGTTTGGTTATCGTGTACTATTTTATAAATACCTTAAAGGAAGCAGACCTTTGGCGAACCTGGACAGCTGAGCTATACCACAGCTGGAAAATAAACTGCATCACATCATACAAATTGGTAAAAATATAGTCATAAAAATTAATCCGATTGTATTACTTCCATACTCAAGCCTTCAAAATCCGATAATCAAGTCACCGAAAGAGCAACAAAATTTACGTTTTGTCTTATCTCGCAAAGTTTACGAAATTCTGGCCATTTTAAAATTTTGCTTGCCTATGGACCAGCATTAAATTCAGAACCAGTATTATAGTTACCACTTAGTAGGGACTTTTAAAATAAAATTAATTTCATTGCATTTAATGTCAATGCAATCTTCATTAGTCCCATGTATGATAAAAGTAGTATCAACAACAACTTTTAAATGTCTGCATAAAAACCACTGATTTTTTTATTGGCGCTAAAGGAGGAATATAAAAAATAACATAATAAAGAGTATAAGAACAAATAACAATAACAACAACAACAACAAATTGCACATAATTAAGTTTTAATTATTCGCTTTTCGTTTTATAGTATGTACAATATGTAAGTACAGTAGTTATAAAAAAACTACATGGAACGAAAATCATTGGCTTTGAGCCGCTGCCGTTACACCAATGTGTTTCGAAGAAAGATTTTTTTTTCTTTAATTTTTTTTTTTTTTTTTGCAAAAAAATCTTCATAAAATATATAATTTTTATGTAAATTTATGTATATACATTTATGTCTATCTCATGTTTTAATTATGTTTAGAATTTGTCAGGTTCGAGATTATAATTAAATGTGTCAATTTTGTGCTTTAAGGATCGAAGATGGTTGCCAGGATAAGGTAAGGGAAAAGCTCAATTGTACGGGTATCATTCATTTACTGTGCAAATGTAATTTCGTACATCCCTTTTCCTTTGAGTGGTTGATATATAAGCCTGTTGAAAACCATAAGCTGTGGTTCAGAATGAGGCCGACGATGATCTGTTCGCTCAGGACGAAAGTGTGGCACCCCCTCTAGCGTTGATTCTCACAATTTTTTTCCATCTTCTCCTACATTTATAAATTAGTGTTTTCGATTCCATAGTAACATTTAATAAGATCTCTAAACCGACAAATTCTAAATATTTTTAGTTTTTAAATTATAGCGCTTTCTAATATTATGTAAAATATACAAATTTATATCAGTTTCTGGTAATTAAACCTTTTAATTAAAAAAATATTTGTATCCAACATCGTTGATGTCTAAACTATAAACTAACCTTTCATTTGAATATATCAGTGACGTTCGCTCTCTCTTAAAACCCTAAAAATATTTTATATTTTTGTAAATTTTATACTTTATTTTTCATTTCTTGCCCAGGGTTCTATAATATTTTATTTCATCAGTTGCTCACTGTATTTATCTATGTTATATTTCATTATTTACGTACTTTTTCGCTATGTACTCGTATGTAGTACACGGTGTTCAAGACTGTAAGGAGAACCTTGCATCATAAACAAATTAAATATTAAACAAGCAAAGTAAATAAATACATACTCGTGTATATGCAAGCAATGTTTTGTGGTAGATTCTAAACGACTTAACAAGAAGAAGCACATACAGGGTGTTTTTTTCAGGCCAATGTTTTTTTTAAACCTTAAACGGTACAATAAAATTTTATTGGATCAAAGTTTGGTTTATAACAACTATGTGTGAAATACACCCAGGAAAAATTGAATAAAAGCAGCTCATTGTTTTTTGCTGTTACCAATAATGATATAATTATATGTGGTTTTATGTCAATAGTTTCAAAAAATATATTTTTTTCTTTTTGTTTTTTAATTTATTTTTATTTTCTCAATAATCCCAACAAACAATACGTACAGTTTTTGTACCGGTTTCGTCCCGTCATAAACGGAATCTAACTCCGTTTACGTACCATTTTCTTTATCCCTAAACGGACCAGAAAATAGATTTTAAGGAACATCGAAACTGATTTGAATTCGTTTAAAAACCGTCAATGCCGGACCGTTTACGGACCAGATATATCGGATGAAAAACGGAGTTGTCCGTTTAAAGTCCATCAATGACGGACTGTTTACGGACCGGATATATCGGATGAAAAACGGAGTTGTCCGTTAATAGTCCGTCAGTTACGGTCCGCATTCGTACCGTTTTTCAACAATAAACGGATTTGTGTAAAGGCATATTATTTGAATTGTAAATATCAAATTTTTATTTTTTTTTCTTTAAATGTATTAAAAAATATATTTAAATTAAAATAAAAAAACTTAATAAAGTAAATCCAACAAATACCATATTTATCTCCAGCACAATTGCCATCCATCAATGACTGCGATTGTGGCCCATTAAAAATCATGAAAAAAAATAAAACAAATATTTAATTTTGGTTTTAATTGTGGTACTTACGATATGATGAAGCAGACAATGCAAATTTTTTCACAAAATTATTTTAAGCTGTCGGGAAATATTTTTATATGCAAATCAACATAATTTTATACACATCATCGTAAAACTTGTTTTCAATTTCATAAATATTTACCTGAGGGATATTTAGGTATTCGTTTTTCATTACTAAGCAAATCCAAAAGCAACGGAAGAAAAACTAATGAAAAACATTGGTCCGTATTTGACGGTACAGAAACGGATACACCAAAACGGAGTTAAAACGTATTGTTTTTGAAAATTCAATTATACGGTCCGCTAATGTTCCGTTTACGTACAAGCTTTGACGGATACGTATTTTCGGACCGTAAACGTACAGTAGAAGCCGGATTCATGAATCCGTACGTATCGGAGAATCCGTAAAAATGTTTCTTGGGATACTTTTTACAAAACTTTTAAATTTCGGAACAACAAGAACTAGAAATTTTTGATGGGATATTATTTATAATTGGTTTATAATAATAGAATATCCTAATTTCAAATTTGTTATTTAAATTTTTTTAGCACGTACCATTCGCGAAATCGGTACTATGTTTTAAATAATTGTTTTCAAACAATTTTTATTATTACCAAATTATATTCCATATCGTTCATTGCATGACATAGCATTAAAAAATTCGAATTTTTTGCCCTCATTTTAATCGATTTTCTATAAATTATATATGTAAAGCACCAATGCATAATTTTCATCGATTTTATGCATTTCGCCACTTTATGGTAAAAATTTGACTCCTTTATGGCTTAATACTAGTCTATACTCTATTCTACTCCTCCTTCATACTTCTTTGAAAAAAGTATTTACATAGATTTTAAATAGTTCTTCAAGTTTGCCTTAGGTATTCTAAATAAATGGTTGTTATTAGCTGCGCTACATACAAAATCCTTTCTACGAAAGTAATATATATATGATTTTTATAAATAAACAGAGATCTTTTCTCTACTATAAAATTAAATTTTTTTTATTATTTTTATTTCATTGGAATCTGCATTTACGGCAAACATTGTTAAACAGGTTAAGAGTTTGTACTCCTGTGTAATGAGACACCACAGCGTTCATATGATTAATAAATATCAATTATACGACCTGTTGTACTGAAATACGAGTCATAATATATGATTGTGTGGAAAAATAATAAATTGTATTTTCTTAGAAAAGAAAACAGCATTAATGTTTAAAAAAAGAGAATACTTTAAGTAAGTGAAAAAAATGCTTTTAATATATTTTTTTCCTATTTTCATTGGGCCAAAAAAAAAAAATAAAATTGTAAAGAATGTTAGTATCAAAAATATGAAACTTAAACCAGCTTAGAAAATACTGTTAAAGCATGTCTAGTCTAAAAGGATAATGTTATTTAACCAACACAAAAGAATTACGACAAATGAAGGACACCAAATATTTAGTTATTGTATTAAATTTGTAGCATCATAAATATATATATACAGTACCGGCCAAAACTACACTCATTTCTTTGAGTATAGTTTAGAAATTAAACGCATATCGGTTGATGGATGACATCCTATTGTTATTAATAAAATACTTTGTTTTATTCACATTTCAAACATTTTAAATATATGGGTAAATAAAGAATATCAAAATCTCAGAGAATAAAGCGATAAAGCATACTAAACTGAAAACAAATTTTTTTCGCCACGGCTTCGGTGGCATACCTCTATCCGATGGTCCATATTTTCAATGACTTTGAGACATAATTGAGGTTCAATGTCGTTAATGTGTCGAATTATCTCATCATTTAGCTCTTGAATTTTTCTTGGCTTATTGACGTACACTTTTTCCTTTAAATATCCCCAAAGAGAGAAGTCCAACGGCGTCAAACCACATGATCGTGGCGGCCAAATAACATCGCCACGACGTGAGATAACATGACAATTGAATTTCTGGCGCAAATGAGCCATTGTTTCGTTGGCTGTGTGGCAAGTGGCACAATCCTGTTGAAACCACATATCGTCCAGGTCCATATCCTCAGTTTCTGACCACAAAAAATCCGTTATCATCTCGCGATAACGAACACCATTCAAGAGTTGAGGTTTACGGCTCATCTGCCTCACTAACGCAAACAACAGCATTGTTTTCCGCAGAACGATCTGGGCGAGCATGCACAGGCGTTTTCACGCTACCTGCAGTCCTCGTTTGCTGAAATTTGCCCACAATTATTCCGATTGTTGACACATTTGTTCGATTATGCTGACCAAAAATAAAATCACGAAGTTCATGAAATGCATTTTGATTTGAACGCCTATTTTCGTAAAAGGCTTCAACAGTCTTAACGCTCTGTTCAATTGTGTACCTCTCCATGGTTGAATTTGTCAAACACCGAAACAAAGAAATATCAAATTAACTTGGGCAAAAAACTTGACAATTAACATCGTGCATTGTGGTTGAATCACCATAATATATGATCATATATGAAAATATTAGATTATGTATGGAGGTATATGATCATGCACAGTCATATATGATCGTCTTCAAGTCCATGCATGATCATGTATGTTCATATATATTTTGACTTTCACATAGGTAATGCCCCAGCAAAAACATGGTAATGACATATCATTACTTTATACATTACTTTGTAATGAGTACTTCTAACATTTTGCTTTATTTTCAAAATAAAAATAATGTTTATCTATAATATGTTACTTATTTTATTATTTTCAATTAAATAATAATAAGTTACCTGTAATGGCTTACCTTTTCTATTATTTTAACATAAATAATAATGAGTCATTGTTAATTGTTTAAATAACTTTATTTATTAATGTGTATTATATAAATTTATTAATTAAAAGTGTTTAATAAAACAAATAATCATGTAAGTGAACAGGAAAAAGCCTACTAATTAGTTTAGAGTATTGTCGAATTAATTTATTTTAACTTCTTTGTGTTAAGACACATCTTATATAATTAATTTTGTAATTCAGATCACAAACATGACAAAAAAATTTAAACATTATCCTTTTTATGAAATTTTTCAAAATTATAAAGAGATTGAAACTTTTGGAGACCAAATTTGGAATCAGGAGAAAAAATCCATAAAAATCAAATCAAATAAAAATAACTTAAATTTCAATGCAAATAAAAAATTTTTTAAAACTGAGCAAAAACTTCCTCTTTTTGACCTTTGACAACCCATGGAACACATATGTATGTATGTATCAAATTGTACCAGTATCCTGTAATAAATGAAGTGAACCAATTCCAAATATCTCGATATTGCAAAAATAAAAGGAATGGACCATGTCCTACCAAAATATTGATACCCTGTGTTGTCCAATAGGATTCGAGAAAATGTGGTCCAAAAATTTTGCAAAAATATATATTTTTTATGAATCCTATTATCTCTGAGAGCATACTGACCCAAATAGTTAGTATTGTGTGCCACATTTAAGAAAATCGGTTCATAAATGGGCCAAATACGACAAAAACTAATAATGGGACATTTATCAACCATTGACCGTCAAAGGGTTAATTTCTGTATATTTCCTTTTAGAAGAAAACCGGATTAGAAATTGGGATTCACAACACAACACTGCATTGCATTACCTTGTCGCTTACTCAAAGTTAAATTATAATTGGTTACAGAAAAATAAATAATAATTGGTTATAAGTAACCAATTATTAATATGCATACGTGTAACCCATTATTCTTTATTTTTCGTAAGTTTGCACGTAAGCAGAACACCTTACCTTTTGAGACATCCCATAAAAAAAAGTTGGAATTATAATATCAAGGGTAATAGGTGAAAACCCTGGAGGTTAGGTTACTAGACTCATTATTTGGTAAGGCGTGTTTTTGCTAATCTTAGCAACACATGTCTGCTGACGTGTAGTACAATGAAAAAAGTAGAAAAATTAGTAGCCGGTACTAAATTTTAGTAAACTTTTTGTAAAGCGGAATTTAAAAACGGTTTGCCAAATCAGCAAAAAAAATTAATAAATATTGTGAATATTAGTACAAAATTTTAAATTTATTTTTTTATCGAGCATAAATTTTTTTATTTTATTTATTTTTTCTTTTATTTTAAGAAAATTTGTGAAATAGAAAAATAATGAAATATAATATTGAAAATTTATAATGAGTCGCTAAAATAAGATTGAATTAAATAAAAAGCATCGTTAAGTTAAATAAAATTGATTCGTCAAACACAACAAATAATTACTTAGATTCATTAACATCACACACAATATTATTTCGTTAAAAATACATATTAAATGAATCAAAAATACAATCAAATAGAGGACTACTAATTTTTCAATATATTCAGCCCATTTTGTTGTTTATTTTTCAATAATTGTAGTAGTACTAAAAACAATCGAAAGTCGTTTAAAATAACCATCAATTATTAACTGACAAAACGTTAGAAAAAAAAATTGATTTTTGTAGCTTGTTTTTAAATGGAATTTTTTTTTTTATTTGTATGTTATTACAAAACACAACACACACATATATTTAAATAATTTTTTTAATTTTTATTGAAATTTTTTTGTATTTAAAAAAAACTATTTTGATAAAAAAAAAGTAATTATATGAATTTCTATTTTTAGAAACAGAAAATATAAAATTTTACATTTAACAGAAGAAATCAACTCCTACTGAATGTCTGTAAATTTTTATAGTTTGTTTTTTGAATGATTGATTCAAATAGTTAAAAAATATATTTCTATGAATTTGAATTGATTTTTTATTTCAAAACAAACTCTACGTATTACTTTTTAAATAAACTACAGTCGGAAAGGAAAATATATTGTGAGTGTACAATATTAAATATTTAAACATCAATATAATATAGTTTTACTAAAATATGTATAAAAATCGACGAATGGGTTTTGTAAGTTGATATTCTTTCAGTATACAACTATTGGTAGCACGCTTTGATTTTATTAAAATTTCACTTTATTACCAGGCTTATATTCATAATTCATATTAAATACTTTTGTTGGAAAGTATTAATTTACAAAAAACTTTATATGTTTTACATTATTATTTAAAGTTCTAATATTTTAAAGGATTTTCATATTTCTGTAGACGTATAAATAATATATCGTATGTAAAATACAATAATGTTGCGTATATGTACACATTAGGGTGTCCCCATAAATTGCTCTCATGTGAATTGATTGAAGTAATATCACTTGATCGATGCTGATTACGAAAAAAAAGCAAACATTTTTTGTAAGTGATCTTTATTTCAGATTGTCCGCCATAATTTGTTTGTAGTAATTAAATTGTAATATTAAATCTGCTATATTGGAAATTTAATGTCAAATTCTTAAAAAAAGACGCTCGAATACTCCCAGAAAAATAATTTAAAACAAATCGATCACTGAAGTTCATTTTATCAACAGCTGGGAGTCTCTCATTTACAAAAAAAAAAATATCTCATATATTTAAATCTTCATCATTTATGATATTTTAGCTATTTTCCAGTGTTACACATATTTATGAAAATATAATTATTTTACAAAAGAAAAAGCAATTTTCCATAGAATTGCTTCATTTACAAAAACATACGTACGAGTATAACAAAAATCATTTATTGATATGACTACTACATATGTACGAGTAGTATTAACCGCTGAGGATATTGTTAGTGCTGTTGGAAGCAATCTTTGTTTTATTTTTTTGCCGCCCCACCAACAGAGCTTATTACAGGTTGGTTGAAAAGTTTCTGCGCTCGAAATGAAAGAGTACTGTTTTTGTTACGAAATATATTTTTTTATTCAATATAATCTCCTAGAAGCTCAATACACTTGTTCCAATGATCTTCCAATAATTTTATCCCATCTTTATAATGGTTTTCCGGAAGCTCTGCAAAATAACCGTCTATGGCTGCTATGGCCTCTTCATTCGACGAAAAATGCTTTCCACGAAGGAATGTTTTCAGATTTCTGAAGAGATAGTAGTCACTGGATCTGGTGAATACGGTGGATGTTCAAGCAATTCGTACTTTAATTCTTTGAATTTAGCCAACGTCAAAACACTTTTGTGAGCAGGTGCATTGTCTTGATGCAAAATGATTTTTTTCTTCTTTAAACCAGGTCTTTTCTCACGAATTTTTTCATCCAGCTGATCCAAAAGGCTGCAGTAATATTCAGAGTTGATTGTTTTACCTTTCTGAAGATAATCAATCAACAAAATTCCTTTTGCATCCCGAAAAACTGATGCCATAACCTTCTTTGCTGATCGTTGTGACTTCACCTGCTTTGGAGCTGAACAACCAGCTTCAGTCCACTGAAAACGTTCTTGTTTCAATTTAGGATCATGGTGGTAGATCCAAGTCTCATCCATAGTTATAAAACGACGCAATTAGTCGGGTTTATTCGGCTTAAAACGCTCCAAATAACGCTGAGAAATTTGTTTTCGATCCAGTTTTTGTTGAATTGTTAACGTGTGCGGCACTAACTTTCCAAACAGTTTTTTCATACGTAATTCTTCATGGAGTACTCGTTCGTCTGAGATCAGAGCTGTAAAAAGCTGCAATCAATTGACATTGAAATCAAAGTGATTTCAACCAAACTGATTTCATTCTTTGATTTCTAAATGATTTCAGATTTTAAAATGAAATCTTGTCAAAATTGCAATATTTTTTGATTGCAATCACTTTGAAATCATTTTTTTTAGAAATCATTGAATGCAATTAATTTAATTGCAATCAATTCGATTGCAATCAAATTTTTGTTGAAATCATGTGATTTCAACAAGTTCCCTTGAAATCATGTGATTTCAATAAATTCCCTTGAAATCATGTGATTTCAATAAATTCCCTTGAAATCATGTGATTTCAATAAATTCCCTTAAAATCACAACTATAGTAAAAGTCCAATGAAATAATTTACATTTGGAATCTAGCGGTTTCTAATAGAATCTGGTGGAAACCTCCAAATTTTTGGTGGAAACCACTAGATTTTAGTAAAAATCACTAAAGTTTTGGTGAAAACCAACAGATTCTATTGCAAACCTCCACTTATATTTGACCAGAAAAATAAAAGTCAAAAACAAAAAAAAAAATTAATTTTGTGAATTTATTAAAAAAAAGTCATGACAAACATAACATGAACAAAACAATATGAAAAATATTTCAGATTTCATTACTTTGAGCATTTTTTACATTAAAAAGCTCTCTATTGGCTTTTAGTAAAAGTAACTTTTCAAAGTTGCTATCTGAAAGCGATCCACGACGCGGAGAATTTAGCAAGGTTGCAAATGAAAATAACCTTTCTACTGCAGCTGATGATGGTAATGGTGCGTTGAATCTCATAAATGTGGATTTCAAAGTCGGATACCGATCAAGCATTTCAAACGATGTGTCCGTATCTGTAAGATACGAATGAAAGCTTGTATGAGTGGGATTCTGTTGTGTTTCCGATAAATTAACAGGATTATCTAAAAGAAAAAATATTATATTATTTTTTTAATAGATTATTTTGATATAATTGTATTATACCTTCAAGGCAAAAATCGAAGTATTTGCTGGATGCATTTAAATTCACTTCGGGCGATGGCAATGGAGTCTCATTGGGAAGAGCATTTTTGACTAAAGCAATTACTTCGTGGATTTTTACTTGAGTAAATGACGAATTTAAAGCTGTTAGCCATTGCAACTTGATATGTGGACAAAGGACGGAAGCTATGATAGCGTCATTGACTTCTTGTGTCAAATCAAAATAGTTTTGGAACCGAGCTTCCACTGCTTTTAAAACTAAACCAGACAAGAGCGATATATATTCGTTGTTGTGACTATTTGATATTTTAATGTATTGCACTCGAATTGTGGCCAAAGTTGGCAAAAGATATCCGTAGATCATTCCTTTGCTTCCCTGCAAAAAATCGATGGCTTCAGCTATTGGCTTTAATAACATCAAATAATCTTCAATGTAAATAAAATCGCTTTCTGAAAAACTTGGTTCCTTGAACATTCTGCACAACTCGTTGAGTTTACTCTTGCTCTTTATAACATCTTTCAGCGAGTCGTACATAGAGTTCCATCTTGTCGCCACGGGATATTTCAGTTGGCATCCTAATACTGTCCTTATATCTTCAGAAGTTTTTGGCTTATTCACTCTTCTCCAAAGATGTGAACATTTTTGCATTATCTGGACGTGAACGATTGAAACTTTAATCAAAGCTTCAGGATTTTTTATCAAAAGAATACTTACTGATTGGTGCTTTTCAAAATATTTTATGTTTTTTTTCAATATATTTAAAAGATCAGTTGTCGCCACCAGATTCAAGGTATGGGTTGCACAACGTATATGTCTTGGCAACCAAGAATTGAAAATATTGCTTGAAATTTCCGTAGGCTCTCCAAATAGATTTTCCTGATCATCATCGTCACCATCATTATCATCATCATCATTTATTTCTGCACCGATCTTTACACTATCAACTCCAAATTCTTTGAACGCTTTCACGAAGTTCGAACCATTGTCTGTAATTGTCGCCGTTACATTAGAGATACTTAGATCAAACTGCGCATGTATCTCTACCATCAAATCTCGGATACGGTCATGTGTATGTCGACCAGAAAAGCGTCTGCAAGCTAAAGCTACCGACTTTCTATTGAAATTTTCATTTTCATCTATCCAATGACATGTATAGCCTAGAAAGCTACGGTGCTTAGTTGACCACACGTCGGCTGTTGTGCATACAAATTTGTTTAATTTAATTTGTTCTTTAAGTTTATCAATCATTGAAGTATACATGTTGTCAATAGTTTTCACAGCTGTTGGTCTACTAATCAAGTTCAATTTTGGATTAGTAAACTTGGCAAACTCTTTAAAGGATTGAGATTCAACTATTGAGATTGGTAACATGTTATCTATTATAACGCTACACGTCACTTCATTAAAGCGTTCCTTTGAATTGTTTTTGGCGACGTGATTCTTTTTCTGTTGATTGTATGCATTATATTCTTCCGTATGGCGTTGTCTTAAATGTCGAATAAAATTGGACGTTATTTGCGTTGATCCTTGTAAATATACATTGCATATTCTGCACTTAGCCTGAATGCCACTTTGGTTACGGCTGTAAGCACCATCTATCTGCATAATTGTATGATATTAGAAATAAATTTCGAAAACAACCAAATTTTGATACACACCTTTTTTACAATTTTAAAAAACTTTGTAAACAAAATTGACGTTTCTGGTAAATTCGAATTATCAGAGTCTGCTTCATTTCTACAAGAAGCAGTTTCATTCAAAGAGCGCGAAGTCTTTAACTCAATCTTTCTTCTTTTACTTGTTGTTGGTTTTTCGTCTGAAAAATTTTCACATTCATAACTTGGATCTTTTTCATAATCATCAGACGAAAAATCATTAAAAATTTCTGACATTCTGATCACAATTTCTTTTTTTACTTTTTTTCAGTTTTAACAATGAACAGTTTAATATGAACTATTAATTTATTAGCAATTTGACACCAAACGTTTAATAATATAGAAAACACGTATTTAATGAACAAATCAATAGCACAAATGACGATTTATGCACTATGAAAATATGTCTGAACATTTCAGTAAACTTTGACTTCTAAGTAAATAATAAAAAAAAAACAACAACTGTATTTATAAAAAAAACAAAAGCAACAATTTATTTTGTTCCAGCCTACGTCGACTTCTAAGTAAATAATAAAAAAACAACAACTATTTAAAAAAAAAAAAACAACAAAAGCAACAAATTATTTTATTCCATCTTACTTCGACTTCTTAGAAAATAATAAAAAAAAATAACTGTATTTATAAAAAAAAAAACAACAAAAGCAACAAATTATTTGAATGCGTTGAAAAGAGAATTCTTTGCAATTTTGCAAAGTAGAGGATATTAGATAATAACAACTAAAACTTATCGGCTCCAAAATGACATGAAAAACGTAGGTTTGTTAGTCATTTCTTGCATTTTTTTTTTTCTACGGAAGAACTGATTGCAATTAGAAATAATGTTTACCAATTTTACAAAACTTTGCAAATAAAAATTGCCATTTTTCATTTGAAAAGAACGAAGATTTTGATTCTGATTTAACTTTGATTGCAATTACTGGATTTGATTGCAATCAAATCGATTGCAATCAAATTTGATTGCAATCAATTTATATATAAATTGATTTCAAAAAATTGATTCAATCGTTTTTATCATATTGATTTCAAATTGAAATCATGAAATCAATTTACGATTTTGAATGCAATCAAAAAATTAGCAATCATTAAAGCGAAATCACGTGATTGCAATTAAATCGATTGCAATCATTTACAGCTCTGTCTGAGATGCCTATGGCATTAGCAATTTCACGCTTAGTCAAACTTGAATCTTCACTAACCATATTATGTACCTGCTCAATGATTTCCGCTGTGGTTGCAGTTTTTGGTCGTCCTTCGCGTGGATCGTCTTCAAGGCTGGTACGACCACGTTTAAATTCAACATCCCAAAATTCAACGGTGCGTTTTGAAGGTGAGGACTCTTTTTATACACTTCTAATAATTGTTCATAAATTTCCTTTGCTTTTAAACCCTTCAAAACAAAGAATCTAATGACTGCACGATATTCAATTTTTTCCATATAAAAAAATCAAAGACACGTCAACTTCAAATGGCTTGTAAACAAAGAAAAAATTGACAGAATGACCAAGCACCCTTGAAACCAGGATGAACAAACTACAAATTTTTAGCCACCAATGATGCCATGATGCCAAATGATGCGACTACTTGCTAGAGGCTAACTTTTTCTGAAAATCGGCTAAGAATGTTGTGGTCTCGGCTAAGAATATTTGTAGTCGCATCATTTGGCATCATGGAATCATGGCATCATGGCATCATGGCATCATTGGTGGCTAAAAATTTTGTAGTTTGTTCATCCTGGTTTCAAGGGTCCTTGGAATGACTTGCAACTTTGCATGTGTTCTCAGGACAGTTATACCAGCCTGAGAAAAAAAAAGTCTTGAGCTAGCAGTGCCATCTCTTGGTGAGCGCAGGAACTTTTCAACCAACCTGTAAAAAGAAGTATGTAGAAGAAAACATCCGGAACTTGAATTAAATTTTCTTGTATGATAAAATAAAAAAATATGTAATAACAAAGTGTTTTCCCAAGTAGAACACTAACAGTGCATTTTAAATGTTGTATATGATAAAAAAAAATTCAATAAACATTGATTTTATTTAACAAAGAAGTCTTTACGTCCAAACAGGAAGAAGCTGAAGAAGAAGAAGAAAATATTACCTGCTGTGTGTATATTGAATAAAAAGAATAATATAAATGTTTACTTTGTTATGTTTTTAAGCCTTATACTTAAAGGGAATGTTATGCAAGCAAAAATCTTCGATTTTGAAAAAATTTTAAATATGTAATAGAAATTTAATATTTCTATAACTACTAGCTGGCCCGGCAAACGTTGCTTTGCCTTCAAATTTTATTTTTATTGCAAAGGTTTCATGCCAATTGGTCTATTATAATAAGAAAGGCCACCAGTGCCATTTTGGAAAAGGTGCGTGGCATTGCCTACTTCCACCAAAGATGTATAGTATCCAGCTGACACGGCAGACGTTGTCCTGCATAATATTTCAAGCGATTAGGATATTAACCAAAGTACTTAAAAAATGCACACCAAACCGACGTACCAAATTTTGTTCAAATACCGTTATCAGGAGCAGAAATAATAGATTTTTAATTTGTGGTTTGTATGGGAGGTACCATGCCCCTTTGTCCAATTGGACCGAATTGTAAATCTAAACCACCCGGGGCGCCACCCAAACGCATACAAAAAAATTTATGCAAATCGGTCCAGCCGTTTAGGAGGAGTTAAGTCTCAAAATACGTACAGTAGAATTATATATATAAAGATTAAAATTTCATATACAAATTTAATTTAAAACTTAAGTTTTTGAAGCAGAAATAGATATACCAATTCAGATTATAAATATATACTTGTACACCCAGAAAACAGTATCTGTTGTTGCCACCGAATTTGTTGCCAATCGAATTATGGCGGTTACGACAACTGTCTTCATATTAAATTAAATTTTTAGTTTTAAAAGTAATATTCAGTTAACAGTTTAATATTTATAATCCACAGAAATATTATTAGGTTCCACATTTATTTAAAAAAAATTTATTTTTAGATTTTTCCGGTATCGAACCTGGGCAATCAGATTCATAGTTCACACTCTTGCTTACTGCACCAAACTTAATTTAATTTTCTTTGATATATTTGCCATTTAAACATTCCCAGCAAAACTTTGGTAATGGGTGCGATATTCTCGTGCGTTACCTTGTAATGATAGCTCGTTACCTTTTTCATTATTTGCAAGCACAAAGTAATAAGTTACTGATTATTGATTACGTAATATATGATTTATAAATGTAAAGTAATAATTGCAATATTTTTGAAAATGTATTTTTAGATACATTACTTTGTGTTTTTTGTAAGCAAAAGGGTAATGTATGTTTGTTTTGATAACACTAGCGAAAAAAGGAAGCGGAACAATTTCTTTAAGTTTAAAGCAATCAAATACTATATGTATGCGTCGAGAGCTCACTGGGTAGAGTTCTTGGCTGGCAACCAGCATTTCCTGGTTCGATTCCCACCACATTATTTTTAATTACAAATATTTTATTAAAAATAATTTTTTTAAATAAAAATTCCTTTTTTTTTAAAAATCTATTTTTAGACACATTACTTTTTCCATTCTCGTAACCATATAAGTAACCCCTTACATTATCACCTCTAAAGTAATGGGTATATACATTACTTTGAGGCTCATCGCCTATAAAATTCATCAATGAAGTAAGGTGTAAAGTAATTCATCTTCCCCCATGGCTATACATTACTTTACCCATTATTTGGTAATGTGTGGTTTTGCTAGGTACCTCTCTACCTACTACACCACAAACACTTATGAGTTTTTATGGCTAATTTTGAATTTAAACAATTTGTAAGGAAAAGAAATGTTAGTATAAAATTTGTTTATCAATACCAATCATTAGTGACGTCAATTATTAATACAATCCACAAATCGGTTGCTTCTACTGAAACCCTAAATAAATGATTTATTTGATCAGGATAACCGTACTTGTAATTACCACTTTTGAATATCGAAATATTTTTTAATAAATTTGATAGATTGGTAGCAAATTTCTAATATATTCAGTAAATAAATGGTTGCTTCCACCGCGCACGCAAATACTAAACGAATTTTATTTTTAAAGATGATTAGAAATACCAATAATTGAAAAATACAATTGATTTTTAGTTTCTTTTTCCTTTTTGTAATTAATGGATTTTAGGTTATTCCAAAAAAAATTAAATCCTCATAAATAAATGTTAACGGTTTTGATCGAATAACAACCAATATTTTGTCTGGGTGTTCTTAAATTAAATATGACCCTTATTAAAGTAAATAAAATTGTATTGTAATTAAAATATGTTTTTTTCGCATTGAAATTAATATTTCAACATTTTACATGTAGTTTTCGCATTTTATAAATAAGTAGAAATATATTTAAATTAAAAGAAAACCACGTTTAATTTTATTTCAAAGCTTAATATTTTAAATTTAAGTTTCTTTATTCTTGATTTTAAAATTGTTCTTTAAAATATCATGGAATTTAAAAAATTTTCACTTGGTATACATTCCTTGTAAAAAAAAAATTGTATTGAAGTAGTTTTCACTTGATTTCACATCAATTTGTTTTTTTTTTTTACAATATTTATGAAAGATATGTTGGTTGTATCAAACATATGTATATCGCCCTTTTTATAAATACGTTATAAATTTCTATAAATTTTATATATTTTATTAAACTTTGGTGTGCTGTATTAAAATTTGTAAAGAAAAACAATTTTATATTTTTTATCAAAATAACTACACTCACAATATATTTTCCCTTACCGACTGTAGTTTATTTAAAAAGTAATACATAGAGTTTGTTTTTAAACGAAGAATCAATTAAAATTTATAGAAATATATTTTTTAACTACCCGGTTAAAAATAATCATATATGTTCATGTATGTTTATGTATGGTGATCATATATGATTCCATACATGAACATTAACGAAAATTGAGGTAATATGTAGATTTATGATCATGCATGAAGGTAAATAATGACATATTTGTATTCATACATTTGTATATGTTTCTGGTTTTCATATATTTTTGCCATTAAAAGAATTATTTTTAATTTTTTTAGTAAAAATGGTCAGGGTTTTTTATTAAATTTTTTTTTAAATAAAAAATTTATTTTAATTTACATACAAAAATCTATAATTATAATAAAAACATCACGGTTTTGCTTGACGTATTAAATAAACGAACAAATCAAATCTGGAGTTTCTAGTTATGTATTCTTCTTTAGAACTTTGGCTTTATCCAATCATTTCATTTACCGAGAAAGGGCGAATCCTGCCTTTTAACATAAACAAATGGAAGAATAACGGCCTAGACTTTGGCATCTTATCGGACATTTTTTAATATCATGAACTACGTTTTACCCCAAAAAGTACAGCGCCATTCATCTTAAAACAGGATTTTAAGATGAATGACATAAATTTATTGTAAAGAATCTTAACCGCAAACTTACCAAATCTCATCAAATTCTAAAATATCAAGCTCCATGTATCACATTATTTAAATATTTTCTTCAACAAATAAACAAATAAAATAAATCATACAAAAAATTTTGAACAATACAGAACAAATAAATATATATTTTTTGACACAATAAATTCTCATAAAAATTATACATATAAGAATATTAAAAACTTCAAAATAAATAAATATAAAAATTTTGACATTGTCAATTTGAAGTTTAAATCAAACAAATAAATTAAAAAAATAAATAAAAACTGAAATAACATATTATCATTAATGGAAAAGTATATGGCATACAATTACATTTATGAGTCCATATATTTTCAAAAATGGGTGTACTTTTAGCATGCATAGATAAATATATGCGTCCATAAATGTCACATACTTTCATATATAATTCATATACGTACATAAATTAAACAATATATGAGAATACATGATCATATATTTTTATTTTTACCTGGGTATTTAAATCAGTCATTCAAAAAAACAAACTATAAAAATTTACATACATTTAGTAGAAGTTAAATTTTCTGTTAAATGTAAAATTTTATGTTTTCTGTTTGTAAAAATAGAAATTCATATAATTCCATTTGTTTTCTTTTTTTATCAAAATAGTTTGTTTAAATACAATAAAAATTTCAAGAAATTATTCGAATATACGTACACACATAGAAAATAAAAATGTACACATCTGTTTTGTAAAATTACATACAAATAAAATAAAAATCAATTTGAGAAACAAACCACAAAAATCGTTTTTTTTTTCTTCATTTTGGCAGTTAAAAATTGATGGTTATTTTAAACGACTTTCGATTGCTTTTACTACTTTTGTCGTTTATTAAACAATGATTGAAAAATACACAAAAAAATGGGCTGAATATAATGAAACATCAGTAGTCCTCTTTTGTATTGTATTTTCGATTAATTTAATATGTATTTTAGATTATTTTTAACGAAATAATATTGTTATTGTATAAGCTTAATCCATTTTACTACTTTCAAGGCGTTTTAATTTAAGGGAGTGATATAAAATCGCAATAAAAAGCAAGTGATATCTTGAAGTTTTATCTTTTAAACAATTTTTGTTTACAGAGTTGTGTAGTGACTTGAAAAGAAAAAAAAACAATTTTTAACATAATATTTTTGTAGCACTTTTTATAGAGAGAAGAAAAGCAACACTCAGGATATTATTCCTACTATGTAATGTGTTGCTTTCTTTGGAAAGGGGTTAGACGAGAAATGAAAGATGGTGAAAGGGCTTAAAATATGGCAACACTGTAATTACGTAAAATGATAATTCTTAGAACAATTGAGAAATAAAAACTCAAACATATTATTTTTCAAAATTCCTGATGCTATGGATCGAATCCGCAACCTTCTGTGTAACAGTCCAATCTGCTAACCATTACACTACAGCGCACAATGCTGACCATTACACCACAATATGAAATGTTCTTTTTATTATATTTGAAAATAAAACCTGTGTTATGAAAATGATTTGATGATTTAATTAGGGACATGAAGGAAAATATTTTAATGAAAATAATTTGTTGGCCAATATATACTTTTTATGAAAAATTAACAGATCGGATAAAGATCTTTCGAAACTTCTAAAATCATTTGTATGCTGAAAATTAAAGCATTTTCTATTTTAGTGTAAATAAAGAGCTACATATTTTCTTATAACAGACGAAAAAATGTAGTGTTGCCATATTAAAATTTTAAAAAAATTGTCTTAATATACCAACAATTAAAAAGAATTCTTGAAAATCTTGAATAGTACACTGATCAAATTTTGTAAATTTAAATTATATAAAAATTGCATTTTAGCTACGTATACCACGCGTGATAAAAATACAATTCTTTTTAAGTGCATCTTTCTGCCAACATTTCGTCAAAAAATTTCCACATAATCGGTAAGTGGTGCAAAATGGGTATATTTATTTTAGATATGAACTTAAAAACCAGTAAAGTTTATTTAAAGATAATAAATCTGCATAAATTAACATTTTATTTGAGTACAATCGAGACGGTGGGTGTTCAAGCAATGATACTACAAATACACAGGATGTAGAGAGTTAAAGTCATTAAGCCAATGGAACGAGCCACCAAGCCACCGTGCCATTCATAAAAGTATCTTATACTACAAATTTTCAACATAGTTATTTTATTTATTCTAGTCGGTCCGAAATGTATTTATGATTTTTTTTGATTACGCCTTTTTTGGTATCGATAAAAGTCTTTTTAAAATAAATTGTCAGATAAAAACACTGTGTTGAAATGTTGTAGTATAAGGTACTCTGATGATTGGCTCGGTGATTTGATGTTGCCACGATGTCATCAACTATCTACACACGATGTCTTCAACTATCTATCATATTTGTAGTATTCTTGGTTAAAAAACATTTTACTAGATATTCAGAGATATTGAAAATTATAGTTTTTTTAGCCTGGCCAGGGATGGATCAAATCTGGTCTGTGTTAACCTTCAAAATCCGAGACCTTTTCGAATAACGAAAACGGAGCTTGGACAATGGGTCACCAACCAACATGCACAGGGAAATATGGAATGGGGATAATGTTGGTGCGATCACAAAGATCCTGCCAAATTATCACAGGCCACCCTACACTACTAAATTGGGATGGAGTGACTCTGTGGTGTGTGGGTCCTGCGGATATTGAGAATTATAGTATTTTTTAAGTTTTCTTCTTTTCGAGTTCAGATTTAGTAAGCAAATTTTAAATTGAATGCTTATACACAAACTTGAAAATCCATTCAATAGAACCTGAAGTATATGGCAATATCAATAATTTGATAATTGGTATATTCTTAATATTGTTCCAAAGGTTTACCTCCTGTGATAAATTCTTAGCACATTTTATCTAAAAAAATTTTTTAGTTAACAAAAGAAAATAATAACTTTTTAAAAATGATTTTAAGCAAGGAAAATCGATTCTGTACATCTAATTTTTTGTCTCTTTTTAAAAATTTTATAATGTACTCAATTAAAAAAAAAAAGGATAAGAAATGAAAAAAAAAATATCCTTGCACACCTACTGATATGATTATACTCAAATGATACAAATTTTAAAACTGCAATTTTTTAAAATGGGTCCATTAAAATATTTTCCATTTTTCCAACATTTGTGCTGCAAGATTAGGTTCTAAAAAACCTTAAAATTTTTTTGAAGTGTATACACAGAACAAAATTACAAAATTCTGTTTGTAATAATAAGAATAATAACTATAATAATAATTCCAATCTAAAGCTTAACATTAAGCAACTTTTCAGTTATTCTGGAATGCTTTATATTTGATTTGAAACTATTTTATTTTTAACATTGTAACATTGATTGCTTTGAGATTTTAGAATATTCTCACACTTAGAAAAAAAAAAGTTAGTAGAAAAATTTGTAAACGGTTTTCAATCGCACTCTACTATTTTTGTACTGATTTTTAGTAAAAAATTATTATTTACCAAATCTTTTTGCTATTTACATTTTATAAATTACAGAATTTTTACAGAATATTAACAAATTTTTGTTGCTAATTTTAGAAATCATTTTACAAATTTTTGAAAACCGATTTGCTAAAATTAGCAAAAAATAATACTAATTTTAAAAAAGTGGATATTGAAGGAAATGTTATTTCTAATTAAAACTTACAACTACAAACTTAAATTTCTTTAAAATATTACATAGATTAAAAAAAGCGATCGGAAGTGAATGTACCGACTCATGTCTAAACAAAAGGACATCCACTAAAAATAGCACTAAAAAGGTTTTTTAGTTCTAAAAATCAGTCCTAAAAACAATTAAAATTTAACCTTAAAAGTAAAAAAAAAATTGGCCAAAATATTTTTCAAAACAGAAATTACCAAATTAAAACAAAATGATTAATTCGTTTTTTAAAAAATATAATCAAAATTTTTGATGCTCGATAAGAAAAATAAATTCAAAGCTTTTTACTAATATTAATAATATTTAGTAATTTTTTTGCTGATTTTAGCAAACAGATTTTAAATTCCACTTTACAAAAAGTCTACTAAAATTTAGTAGCGGCTACTAATTTTTCTACTAATTTCATTGTACTACACGTCAGCAGAAATGTGTTGCTAAGCAAAAAATACCGCTGGGCTCAAATTAGCAGAATTTCCCGTAATAACAGCAAAATTTTCAGTTGCCATTACAGACTTTTTTTGGTGAGTGCATATGTGTGAAACCAATTGTAATTTTCCTTTTGTTTTTATTGACATGTTATATTGACAATTATGTTATAGTTGTTATTATTAACCTTTCAATACATGCATTTTTGATTGTTATGAAATTTAAACTATATGTGTGTGGCACATAAACTGAGTTTCTTTTAATTTTGTTGATAAGAAATGTAGGAAATTATGTTTTTCATTGAATTGGCTTAAATTTTTTATTTTATTATAAGCTTTAAGTTTTTAAAAATGTCAACAAGACCTAAAGGCAGGCTCAGTAATTCAGTTAAAATTACTTTTCTTTATATATTGTTTTTTTTTTTTTTTTTTTGTTGATTGATTGATTTAATAAAAAAAACTTTGGACAAAATTAATTTTATAGAAAATTTTTATTGAAACAACAATACAATTATTACATATATTGTTATATGTATTGTTATAAATTACACTGTGCTACACTCACCAAAAAAGTCTGTAATAGCAACTGAAAATTTTGCTGTTATTACGGGAAATTTTGCTAATTTGAGCCGAGCGGTTTTTTTTTTAATCTTAGCAACACATGTCTGCTGACGTGTAGTACAATGAAATTAGTAGAAAAATTAGTAGCCGCTACTAAATTTTGGTATATTTTTTGTAAAGTCGAAGTTAAAATCTGTTTGCTAAAATCAGCAAAAAAAATTACTAAATATTAGTAAAAAATTTTAAATTTATTTTTTTTATCGAGCATAAATTTTTTTTTATTTTATTAATTTTTTCCAAAAAACATTTTATACAAAATTAAAAACAAAATCAAAGGCTTAAAAATTGTTAAAACATAAACGAATTAATCATTTTGTTTTTATTCGGTAATTTCTGTTTTGAAAAATATTTTAGTTATTTTTTTTTACTTTTAATGTCAAACTTTAATTGGTTTTAGGGCTGATTTTTAGAACTAAAAAAACTTTTTAGTAAATATTCTGTAAAAACTCTGTAATTTGTAAAATGTAAATAGCAAAAAGTTTTGCAAAATAATAATTTTTTTTACTAAAAATCAGCACAAAACCTATAAAGTGGGATTGAAAACCGTTTATAAATTTTTTTACTAACTTTTTTTATGAGTGTACACAAAAAATTTGTAATTCTGCATATAGCGATTCTATTTTGTTGGAGTCCATATAGTTTTTCTCGATCACTTCGCTAAAGATGCAGTGAAATAACGGAATTCTTCAAGTTAATATAATTTGTTTCAACACTCCATATATTATCCTGCTGACTCTTTTTAAATTGAATCTCTATGTGGAATATAATATTTAATTAGAGAAATTAATACATATGGATGTGGAATATAATAGGGTGGCGGAACCACTTGTATTTGACAGACTGCCACATTTTCTTATTCCGGACTAGGAGCGGCAGAGCGATGAAGGCATTTTGGATGATACCAATGAAATTAATTTTTACACTGATAGCTGCAAACTGAACCGGAGAGCTGGTTTAGGTTTCTTTTGTGGAGATCTGAGAATGAAAATGTGCTTTCGGCTTCCGGACACCGTTTTTCAGGCGACTGATTATTTTGGGAATGCAGTCATCTTTACTGATAGTTAGGCTACGGTTAGAGCTCTGTCAGTGGAGTCTCTGAAATCGATGACAGTGTTGACAGGGACATCTGAGATTGATATGGGTACCCACCCACTGTGGAATAAAGAAGAAGGGCTGACGATGGATTAAACCTGGTGTCTTTTAACCTTCAAAATCCGAGACATTTTCGGATGACGAAGATGGAGCTTGAAAAATGGGCCACCAACATGTATAATGCGTTATGGAATGGCGATAATGGTGGTTCGATCACAAAGATGTGGGCAGTATATGGAGAATATTAAGGCTGAGGAAAAGAGAGCTGGCCAACATGATGGAAATGCTCTCAGGCCATTCTACAATATGATTACACCTTTTCAAATTGGGAAGTAATGCTTCGGTGGTCTGCAAGGAGGATGATGATACTCTGCATCATTTCATTTGATTTTGCCCAGTTTTTGCATTGGAACGGGGACGATACACCGTCATTGGAGTGCTTGCGGGTGGTTGATGGGATACATTTGCGTCTACCTTCTGGAAGACTGAAATGTTTGTTTACGTAGTTTTGGAGAGCGCACAACATGCCGATTCTCTGGCATACAAGGTGTATTTTACCCATTTTTAAGTGATCCTCCCTCCTTTCAACCTAACCTAAATACATATTACAAAAATAGTTGTCGTAACCGACAGAACTTGATTGCCCAAAAAAATCGTTGGGGGAGCCCAAAGACGTTTTTTTGGGTGTAGATATAGCGGTTTTTCTGTATAGTAGTTAAAAACTGCCTTTTAGTAGTATACGAACCATATTTGGCCCAGAGGGCTTGGTTCTTGAATATTTGAATTAATAAAAATAAAAAAAATAAAATGTACTTATTTAACACAACACTTTTTTGAAAACATTATGGCAATTCAAAGCTTTGATGCGATATAGAAGCAATCCAATCTCTTAAATTAGTATATTTTTTATTAAAGGTCAGATCAATGTTTAAGACTTTATTTAAAAATATGGCGTAGTTATTTAAGAGGGAAATATTTCAGACACTTGTGATATGTCACAAAACTTACCCATTGACACGTGTTTTAATAAATTTATTTTCCAATAATATTTTTAATGAAAATTGAGCTCATTAAGAAAAACAATTGCATTTGTACTTCAAAAAGGAGTCTTTGATCTGGACCAAATGCTCGATAAAGCTTGGATGTATGGTAAAGGACATATAAATATAAGAAACATGCGTTAAGAAACATAATTGAAAAATCTAATTTTTTGGTAAAAAAATAAGTTTAAAAGTTTGTTCTAAAATTTTTGTATTTAAGAATTTTTTTGATTATTTTTCTTTTTAATTTTAAAGGGAAATGATACCCGGCTGGGAGATCCCTTTCCAAGATTTTATTAATGTTATGATTTTTTTATTAATTATTATAGAGGACGATAACAGACAAAAAATGTCCAATTATGTCCACACCTGTTAATGTTTTATTGTACTTTAAAAATCCACAAGAGCCTAAAGTCTACTTGCGTATCACATAAAGTACTGTTTTTTTATTTTATATTTAAAATAAACACAGGAGATGTCCGCTTTAATATTCAATTGACTTTATTCCTTAACAGTTGAACATCGAATGAATTTTTAAGCTATGGTTATAAAACATAAAGCCTACGCAATGACAAAAATATGAAATTACTTTAATCTTTTCTCTCTTTTTAGAACAATGTTTAGAACAATAATTATTACAAACATAGTTGCATTTTTAAGAAGTATTTTTTAAATCGTTAATCATTGAACTTATTAATTGAAAAAATGCAACTCATATAAAATAATCAAAAAGGAAACAATAAATTTTGTAAAGATTGAAATTAAAATTAAATAATTAAATTAATGACAAAATAATCAATAAACATGACATAAAATAAGGCAAGTCAAGGCAAAATAAAATATCAAAAAGACAAAATAACAATATATAGAAATAAGTAATAATACGTGCGTTACAATTTAATTTTTTTTATCCAGTATGTATTAAAATACCTCTCTTTTGACACTCAATTTAATTTTTTTATTTTTTTTGAACCAACTTGATTAAAAGGCAAAAAAAAAAAAGAATAACTAAGGTCACTTTAATGACGCTAATGAGATAAGGGGGGCTTGGAATAATATTAGGGGTTATATATTATATCTCCTCCACAACATACCCTGATTTCATTCAATTCTGAGGGTCCATCCTGAGAGACTTCCCTTGTTAGTACTTTTAAGATTATAATTGTACCATATAAAGTACCACAGTACCAACTTTACCATCCTTGACCTTTAACATCTTACAACAAATAATGTATTTCTTTTTTTTTTCATTTCATAAAAAATATATATTTTCAAATTTCGCTACTGTTGCTTGTTTGCTTAAATGTGTGTAACATTTTAAATGTACACCTTTAAAATGCAGCATACATACACACATACACACACATTTCCATGACCTTTTTCAAATGTTACCTTTTTATGCTGTTCAAATTTCAATCGCTTTAATTAATACTTCTTTATTCAGCTTTTTACATACAACGTTATTATAAAATTTAAAGATCATTATAATTAAAATCGAGTAAGAGAATTATGTTTGGCAAGGCCGAATCTATTATACCCTTCAAAATGTTTATATAAAATTTATATATCTTCCGAACTGAAGAAAGTTTCCTCGGCAAAATATCAAATAAAATGACATGATTTAATCGAAGTTGGCAAATGTGAGCGACTCTAGGCCATAAAACATGTAAGTGTAAAAATTTTAAATACCGCCCAGCATAGAAACGTTATCATTATTTTATGGACTACTACCACCTCTTTAATTATAGTTCGATACCTACGTTTGAAGTTGGCCTTCGTAGAAAACTTTTTTGAAATTAATTTTAACGTGTTTTTGGACCAAATAGGGCTCAAAAATTTGATAATTCTAGTTATATTTTGGGAAATATATTAAAAAATAATATAGAGTAACTTTAATAAATTGGTGTATCTTACAACAATTTCGTAGTAGCGTCTGGTAAATAAAATATTTTATATTATGTTTTGTAATATTTTTTCACCAGAATAATATTTGATATTCATCTCAAAGAATTTTTTTTTAAAAAATTATTATTTATTTTTCATTACAAAACTAGCTTTTCACCTTAAAAATTTTGTTTCAACACAAAAATTTTTTTCACATCCAAACAATTTTTTCACCTCAAAATTTTTGTTTTCATATTCATGTTTTCACATCTAATTTATTTTATATTATTCGTAATTCGGATCTAATTAATTGAATTGCCTAATTGATTTTATTAGCATTTGATTGATATCAATTGGAAAGAAATTACTTTCATTTAAATCTTTTTAAATAATGAAAGCTGATGGCCCTGGCAGCCAGTGCTAGTAATTTTTATATAGTAGGCTTATATAATGTAAATAAGTCCCCGGGGCCGGATGGTATACCAGCACTGGTTCTGAAACAGTGCTCTTCGATGCTAGCTCGTCCATTGGCCAACCTCTTTAGCTCTTCCTACCGTGCGGGAGTCTTTCCCTCCTGCTGGAAGGTTGCCAATGTTCAACCAATCCCTAAAAAGGGTGCGGCTACTAACCCTGAAAATTACCGCCCTATCGCAATATGCTCAGCGCTCTCGAAGGTGATGGAAAGCATGGTCAATTATCATCTCATTAATTATCTAGAGTCCAACTCGCTTCTGAGTGATAGACAATATGGCTTTCGTAGTGGCCGTTCGACGGGGGACCTGTTAGCGCTCCTTTCGGAGCGTTGGAATCGATCCATTCACCAATTTGGCGAAAGTAAAGTGGTTGTACTGGATATTTCCAAAGCGTTCGGCCGTGTATGGCATGGCGCACTGTTGACAAAGCTTATTGCATTTGGTGTCGGTAATGACTTCTCTCGTTTTATTTCGAGCTTTCTCAGAGATCGCACTATTCGTGTTGTTATAGATGGGATCTCATCCAACGAGTTTCAGTTTAATTCAGGGGTACCACAAGGTTCTGTTCTTTCTCCCTCTCTTTTCCTTATCTTTATCAATGATCTTCTTGATCAAACTTCCAATCCTATCTACTCTTTCGCTGATGACAGCAACATTTGTCATTCATTTTCATTTGGCTGTAGACCAAGCCTTCTGGAGGTTGAGTACAGAAGGCAGCTAATGAATGACACACTCAATCGTGACCTCTCGACGGTCTCCGAGTGGGGTCTTACGAATAGGGTCGACTTCAATGCAGGTAAAACTCAATGTTGTATGTTGTCCCATAGGGCTGTGAGATCAACAATGTCATCAACAAACATGGGTGGTGTGATATCAAGGAATCGGATACTCTTGATGTTCTGGGCATGAAGATTCAGTGTGATGTCCGTTGGAATAAGCATGTATTCGAAGTGTCGAAAGAAGCATTCAAGTGTCTTGGTTTCCTCAAACGGTGTAAGAAATACTTTACTCCATCCGATCTCCTTACTATTTATACCACCTATATCCGACCGAAAATGGAATACAACTCCCATATATGGGCAGGAGCTTCAAAGTCTATTTTGGAGCTTTTGGACCGTGTGCAAAGGAGGGCGTCGGCGCTCATCAATGACATTGGGGTATCGAACTCTATTGATTCATTGGAGCATCGTCGGAATGTGGGTTGTGCGTCACTGTTTTATCGATATTACCATGGGAAGTGCTCCGTCGACATAAGGGAACTGATTCCCAGAGCCCGGGTTTATGTTCGAGATACTCGCTCATCTATCAGAGCACGTCCGTTTGTAGTCGATTGTCCCGTTGACCGCACATCGCATTACAGAGAAAATTCGCTTATCAGTCGTACAAGCCGTATGTGGAATAAACTCCCCGCAGAGGTCTTCCTTGTCACTTACAATTTAGAGAAGTTCAAGGCAAATATCCACAAACACTACTCCCGCTTTCCTCCCTCTTATAACATATTTTCCTAATTCTAACACAATGCACTGCATTAGTAGGGGACATCCCCTGAGTGTTAGTCTAACGTAAAAAAAAAAATATCATATTAAATAAATAAAAATATATAATGATAATTATTTTAATTGTTTGATTTTATTGATTAATGGTAATGTTTTTAAATTATTGTACATTGCAATCAATAATTAATTAAAAACAAATAATTGCAATTGATAGAGAAGCTTTTTAAAAATCGTTAAAATGGAAATCAGGAAAATGCTCGCTTGGACTCGTCATCATTTTATGGATCGGATTTTTTTAATTTACATTATCTTATAAATTGATAACAAATAATAAATAGTCACCCTGTGGCTGTTTTATAAAAATTTCATGGGACTCCTTCTGGACCTAACTAATCTATATTACAAAAAGGGTAGCTATCACCATTTTGTAAAATGGTAATTTTATAAAATGGCCGGTATCTCGAAAACTAAGCGAGATAGGCAAAACGGGAATGTTTTTTGTTCTACGAGGGGGGATCAATAAGTTCGTGACTTTTCGAACTTCCCTCGTTGTTATATGAAATGCAACACTGTTCCCATCAAGTACCACCTGTTAATAGACTGCTGTCAAATTTTGAGCATGTTCAGTCATTTACTTTGCGTTTAACAGCAGCATTTTTCGAGGTCCATAAAATTGACATTTGTTTGATAAATAATTTCATCGTTGAATCTAAATCTCTTTCCACCGAGCCATTTCTTTAGGTTTGGAAATAGTCACTGGGGGATAAATCCGGAGAATAAGGTAAATGAGGGGGCAATTCGTAGTCTACTTCATGGGGTTTTGCCATGGAAACTAAGCTGTCACACGATTCCGTTGGTGGTCGATTGTGAGCAAACGCGGCAGCCATCTTGCGGAAAGCTTTCTCATACCCAAGTGATCGTTCAAAATTGAAAGCACTGAGCCATGTGAGATGCCTATGTTTTCCCCAATCTATCGCACATTCAATCTCCGATCGGCCAACACCATATCGTTAATTTTTCAATTGTTCTGGGTGTAGAGACCTCAATTGGGCTTCCAGAACGTTCGGCATCTTCCGTGCTTGTAAGGTCACAACGAAAGTCAGTAAACCACTTTTTTACCATTGAAATCGATGGTGCATAGTATTTATCAAGCTTTTGCTTGGTTTGATTGACGGCTTTTTTTCCCAAAAAATAATGTTTAATGATCACTCTAAATTCACTTTTTTCCATTTTAAAAAAAATCCACGAGGTTGTATGTTTTGAACAGCTGTTAAACGCAAAGTAAATGACGGAACTTGCTCAAAATTTTACAGTAGTCTATTAACAGGTGGTATCTGATGGGAGCAGTGTTTCATTTCATTTAACTATGAGGGAAGTTCGAAAAATCGCAGACTTATTGATCCGCCAGGTTCGGGACAAATCCCGATGGATAAATTTTTATAAAACAGCCTAAGTAAAGCAAGTTAAACATCCCCTTTTTGTAACTAATGATTTTTTTAGCAATTGAAGCACCCAATGCAACAACCGTATAACTCCACTTTTTTGTGAAATAGCTTTTTTAATGCAGAAAAAACCAAAAAAAAAAATCTGCGTCGTTCGGTGCACAAAAAAAAAAAAAAGTGGAGTTATCTTGTTGTTGCACTGGGTGCTTCAATTGTTATTCGTTTTTGAGGCATTAGTACGATTTTATTGGCATTAGTAGAATAAATTTTTCATTACCATTAAATGCTAAGTACTCAGCTAATGCTAATTAAATTGCAATGCCAATGAAAAATCCCAAGTATAATTTGTAACAAAAACTGTGTGGAGGGCAGGGATAATAAAGTTGGTTTTATAGAACTTCTAGGTCAAACAAAAATTACTAGTTTTAATACTGTTTGGTACCCAGTTAAAATTTTCATTTATTTTTCCTGATTGAGGGTTGAAAAAAAAAACGATAAAACCAAATTTAATGTTTTTACTTGTAAATAATAATAATGTATATGATTTAAGTTGAATATGTTCATAAAATCATAAACATAACATAGATAAAATATGCTAATTAAATCGAAATTAATCCGATATTTTAAATTTTCCTAACATGCATCACTTTCAATACTAATAATGTATTAAATCATTTTCCTTAAGAAAAATCTAAAAACAAAATAAAATAAAACTTACTCGTGTGTAATAATGTATTTATTGTCTTTAAAAATAATAAGTATTTATTTTGGGTAATGATATTAATAATAGAGGTAGGTACGTGCTAGAGCCCCCCATTATTCGGTTTTACGGTCGACCGGTCTACCCGGTCAGGCCAGTTTTAAAACCGGTCGACCGGTCTTTACGGTCTAGACCGGGTAGACCGGTCTACCCGGTCTACCCGGGTTGTAGTACGTTTTTGATACTTTTTTCTTTTAATTGAAAAATAGAAAAATTGATACAAATTTTACAAAAATTTTATGTCAGAATTATGCAGATTATTTCTGCGTATTAATTTATTACAGCTACAGGATTTTCTTAATTTAAGAGCCTGATCGGAATATTTTTTGTTTCACAACTTAAAAAAATTTACAGCTCCAAGTCAGAATTACAGCTACTTTCTGAACCAACTCATAAAAACAGCGGACATGGGATCGAAACCGACCGTGTTGTTTCCATATAATATCATGAAAAATAAAGGACCTTTTCAATTCAAGAGCCGTAGTATTTCTCTATAAATGTATGTAAAGAGAAGGACTTTCTGAATTCAAGAGCCAGTATCGGAATATTTTTGTTCCAGAAAGTTAAAAAAAATTAACAGTTTCAAAACAGAATTACGTCTAGTTTATTTCTGCAAAGTTTTAGTCCATTGTAAGCCAATTCATATAAACGACGTGCATTGGATTAAAAAAGACTGTGGCATTCGCATTTTCAAATGTTTCGGAACATTTTTGCTCCACAACTTAAATAAATTTGTTCAATCTTAAGTCCAAATTATGTCTATATTGTTTCTACAAAATTTTAACCCATTGCAGGCAACGGGACCGGAAAAGATCGTTTCTCTTTCATATACAACATATAAATTATAAACTAAAGATACGTTATTATCAATTTTGAAAAAAAAAACGCTATCAATTTTTTAAATTTTAAAATCTATAGCCCGGTTAATCGGGTAGACTGGTCTAGACCGTAAAGACCGGGTAGACTGTAAAAACCAGTCGACTGGTTTAAAAGACCAGTCAAACCTGTCTGATCGGTCTACCCGGTCGACCGATTCTGACCGTAGCCTCTAGTACGTACGCATTTATTATGCTGTAATAATACGGAAATATGTAAATTCAATAAAAAATAAAATGAAATCGACACAAATTTTATATCCCAAGATAAACGTGATTATTTGTTCTGATTTTATTTGCGAAAAGTAAACAAGAAGCACGTGTTAAAACACATGTGCTTCTTATTTACAACACAACAGTACACTAACAAACAATTATGAAATGCGTAATAAATATATTATATTTGTCATTGGTTATAATTTAATATTTCATATTTGATTGAATTTTTAGCTTATAGAATATAAAATCTTTTTTTGCATCTTTTTAAAAAATGAAAATCAAGAGTGAACAAATTCAATTTTCATTACGAATCCAATTTTTGGATGTACATTTTGTATAGAGTTTCTAATCGTTTGGAAATGTGCTGTATATTTTATGTAACTATGGTGAAAAGTTCACAGCAGGCTAACAGAATTTTCAGGATATGTAGGATTTTTAAGATAATTTTATACACGATGACGACGAAACAAATTTAAATATTTTCTTTAGAATTCTGTATTTATAAATATCTTTGCGGACTAGTAAAGAATGTTTATTTTTAGTTGAAATTTTAAAAGGCGCTACTAATGGTGGGTATCATAATAAATGATTGCATTTAACTGAACTATTGAACAAAAGTAAATTAAAATTACATATAGAATAATAACTAATAGTTAACTTGGTCAAAACAAAAGGCAAAATTGATTCACATTATATTTGTATATAAATTATTTCGATAGAAGATAATTGAAGTTGTGAAGAATGTGAAGTTGTTGGTGGATTTTAGTAAAATTTTAAAAAATTAAAAAAATATTTTAGTAAAGTGTGTGTAACTAAATATTTTTTCTAAAGTGCTCATCTACAGGAAATCAAAAAGAAAAAATAATTTTGATTGTAAAATTTAACAAACACAAGGGAGTTCCATCCCAAAACTGTTAGTCACTGGTTAGATAATATGTCAATTGACCAAAATATTTTTATTGTTAAATTGCCTCTATATGAAAAACTTTTTTCTACAGGTTTTGACTCATAACATCAACTCTTAACGAGATATACCACGGTCGGCACAACGATTAAGTTTCATCAATCACGACCTACACCGGTAACACTCTTGTGTCTGTTAAATTTGTCAATTAATGTGAAGTGGGGCCATTAAAAAAATACTTGTCTTTTATTTTTTTCTACTCTATCAAAATTCCTTATTTTATTAAGATCGGAGGGAATCCATCCGGATTGTAGTCTCCATGTTGAGGTTGAATTTAGAGATTGAAACTTTATTTCCTAATCACAGTAATTGTTTTTCCAACTTTAAGTGACCCAAATCATGTTTTAAATTGTAAAAATTCATATTTTGTTTTTATTTTATAAGAAACACACAATCAAATTAATAGTCTTTTATATTCAATTTATATGAAAACAAATTTTACAAAAATTCATTATCGTGGAAAAATCATACTTTTTTATAGCATAAAAAAATTTCAATCGAACACTTATTTAATTAGTAAATTGGATGCGCACAATGGGGTATTCTGGCCATAAAAAGTAATAAATATAGAACTTCTTAACTACAAATCCGATCGATTGAAAAATTAAATACATATTGTAGAAAAGTAGTACACAGAAAAAGTTATTAGGCAGCTATGACCTTCATTTAGATTTTTCGAGCTCTATGGAGTTAAGATGTCATTCACTTAAGAACTGCCTGTCTGTTATCCCATATTGCTAAAATGTTCACATTATTAGTTTTAGATTATGTAAAGAGACGATGTTAACATTAGAAAAAAAGCATGAATATTCTACATATAGCGTACACAGAAAAAATTTTTTTAAATTTTGTTTGTAATATTAAACATATTTCATAGAATATTTTTGCAAATACAAATATTTTTTTTTTAAGGCATTAACAATTAAACTTTTAAATACAATAAACTTTTTGTAATTTAATGTAACTTAAATTTTTATTTTTAAAAAATTTATATACACAGAAAAAAGTATCACAAAATTTTAAGCAATTAAAAATATTTGTTAAAATTCAAATTCGATTGTAAATTGTTATTTTTTTATATAAAAATTCTTTGAAAATAAAAATTGAAGTTACAAAAAATAACAAAAAGTTTTTTGTATTTACAAATTTCATTGTTGGTGCCTTTTTTAAAAAAAATATTTTTTAATATTACAAATATAATTTTTTATTATTATTTTTTTTTTTTTTGTGTAGGTAAAATTTAACATTTTATACAAAGAAAATTGTAACAAAACGAATTTAAATTTTAACAAATATTATTAATTACATAAAATTTTGTGATATTTTTTCTCAGTAGTACGCCCCTAATAAATACTTATTCACTTACGTATGAGTAATAATAATAATAATACAATATAAAGTATACGCCACCTGTTGCAATAGCAAAATTGTTATTGTTCTAAGGCTTCTAATAACACACACAGTTCAGCACAAAAAAAATTACGGGGTTCTGACGATTGATTCTTGTTAAGGAGACAAAAAAAATATACGTGTGTCGGCGTTTTGATAGTTTTCATCGGAATTTCATTTTAGAGGCGGTTAAAGTTTCCCAGCTCTGACCTGTTCTTGCAGCATATCGGTATATAAAACTATGTTTTCTTTCCATCTGAAGTGTAGGGTATGATCAGCAACTTCTTTGATAATGGTATGGTAAATATTTTTGTAGAACATATAAACCCTCTAACTCCTCCTCATAACGGCATTTTTTGGCTTTATTCTAACAAATTGTAAAAACACCCCGAAAAAGGGAAATAGCGGGGATGAAATGTTCTACAAAAATGTTGGCCATAAAATTCTCAGAACACACCCAAATCCAAAACTTAACACAAACACCAAAAACCAATCGAATTCAAGACTGCTCATCAGATTTCTAGTCAGATTTGGGATGGCCAACACTTTTGTAGATCATTTCATTTTTGGGGTGTTTTTTACAATTTTTTAGAATAAAGCTGAAAATTTCCGTTATGAGGGGAAGTTAGAGGGTTTATATGTTCTACAAAAATATTTACCATACCATTATCTACAAAGTTGCTGAACATACCTGCAGATGGAAAGAAAACAAAGTTTTATATACCGATATGCTGCAAAAACAGGTCAGAGCTGGGAAACTTTAACCGCCTCTAAAATGAAACTCCGATGTGAACTATCAAAACGCCGACACACGTATATTTTTTTGTTGTTCTCCTTAACAAAAATCAATCGTCGGAACCCCGTAATTTTGGAAAAAGTTTGAAATTGTTTTACAGTGTAATCTATGGACCTTAGGGGGCTCTACAAAAAAAATAAAATTGAGCTATTGCCCATTCCCGCCCCTAGAAATGTTTAAAAAAATACTTCTTACCTAAGTACATTGGAATTAAAATACAAAATACAAAATACAAAAATGTCTTTGTAGTAGATAATTTCAATAAATTTTAAAATTTGTGATCGAATTTGTTGATCAAGTGGTCTGTGACTCATTAACTGGCTGGGGAAGTTTTAATAACTTTTAACCGTTTTTTATTGTCTTTTTAGAGAGACATTTACTGCATTTAATTCATTTTAATTCAAATTTAAAATATATAAAAACTTATGAGAAATTCAATATAAAGTCATATTTTTCCTTTTGTAATACATTTTTCAAAATTTAGTGCCGATGCGGCACCTCTTGCTGATGTTCGATTATCCTAATTTTTTGCAAGACATGGTTTTACAATTAAATGCATGGTTTTAGGGGCGGCAATGGTCAATCGCTTACATTTTTTTCGTCATACAAGTTGGGAGCACCCTGACGTTCCTACGTGGCTAAAAATAATTCTCATGGAAAGGTTAAAAACTTAAATTTCAATATTTCTTATTTCATATTTGTTTTTAAACCAATAATGTATGTTAAAACTTTGTGATAGCAAGTTTTTTACTTAATTTTTATTAGGGGTATAACCCTATTAAGGCAAAAATCTTTTATGGCACCTTGATATGGATGATACTGTAATGAGAAAAAAAAATATTTTGCAATAAAAGTGATTTATATGGAAATATCTGTGGCTAACTTTTAACTCTGGTCAAGTTTAAAATAAGTGATTGAAATTTATCGCAAAAATCTTCGTATTAGATTAAAGACTAAAAAAACAAATGCCACCATTCTAACCATTGACGACGTTTGGAATGGTCAAGAGACTTAGTTCTTGAGTCTATTGCACCTTGTAAGCGTATGAATGCAAGTCTTTATGCATAATGTTCATCAACGAGTCAATTGCACCTTGTAAGCTTGTCAATTTCAAGTCAATTGCACCTTGTAAGCGTGTAAATGCAAGTCTTTATGCATAATGTTCATCAACGACGAGCGTGAGAGGTGCAATTGTTGGGCACGACGACGAGTTGAGGTGGGCGGCTCTTCAGCCACACTATCGCGAACAGCAGCAACAGTTTCTGCAGTACGAGCATGCACTGGTGTTTTCACTTCTCCTACAGATCCGGTTCGCTCAAATTTTTGCACGATTTTTCCGATTGTACGCACATTTCAACGATTAAATTGACCGAAAAAATCACGAAGTGCACGATATGCATTTTGATTTGAAAGTCCATTTTCATAATAAGCCTGAATAACTTTAACGCGTTGCTTGATTGTGTATCGAGAAATGTCAAATGAAATGCATAAAAAAACTGGGCGTTTAGGAGTGGTTCACATTCAACATCGGCCCTTAAAATTTAACCACCCTTTATTTGAAAACTCTTCAATTGTGTTTAAATTGTTTACCAAACTTAGATTCAGCATAATAATATGTATTATTTAAATTCAATATAATTCATAAGAAATAATTCAGATTGATCAAAAAATATGTCTTTCAAACTTCTGCAAAATTTAATGCTGGATTTTTTTTTAATGAACGCGAAAAAAGTAATTTATTTTTTTTCCAAGGCCTGCAATTTTTGTTATTTTTGCAATAAATGCAAAAAGTTATAACCCTAATGTGCATGTTCAATTTAAAAGCACTTAAGAATTCAGTACGAATCAACCACAAATGTATGTACATTAAAGTATGTAACATATAATGTAGGGATGCAAAACCTTTTTAGTAGTCGTTTCAAATAAAATAAGATTACTCGTTACTAAGAAGCATACTCTAGCAAGTGAGAATTCTCATTGAGCTGAAATTTGGATATTTATTTTTTATCATCACAATCTCAGGTAAGAAATCACAATCAAGGTAAAAAATGTAGGAAAAATAAAATAAATTCATACATTTTTAAATACAACGTTGAATCCCATATTAGAAGTTTGAGTATTGTATGTATTTGAGTGACTACCTGTCAATATAATGTATTACTATTTTGACAGTTTTTTAAGGTATTTCGGCTTTTTACTGTCAAAATTATATATGATATAAAATTGATGGTTATACCACAGAAACATATCTATATCCCATGTTTTGAACACAAAGAGAGTACACCAACAAGATAAATCAAAATAGTAACGAGTTGTAATGTGTTGTAATGTGTTACTACTCCATACTTTTTTTTAATGTATATTATATTATATATAAAACTAACTAAAGTGAAATGACACTTTTAGTTTACAACAACCCCATTTTAATAATTTTGATTTATCTTGGCCCTAAGCGGTCTTTATTGAACACAGCGTTGCCACCTATTACCAAGATTTGATTAATAGCTGAAAGAGCGGTGATCCGAAAAATTCCAACAAAATTCAAAATAACACAAATATTAAATTTTAGCTAAATGAAAGAAAATTAAAAATTTTAAGGTTAAACTATATTCTTTAAATAAACGTTTATTATTCAGTTATTCGAATATTTTACAATTCTAATTTTTTAAAATCAATAAACAGTAACCACAGACTCTACTACAAAAGAAAAAAAAAGAAAAACACTGAACATGCAATCAACAGGATGTTTATGTTTAAGGTTAAATGAATGAAACAGAGATTTAAAATGACAACAAAATTTCTTGTTACTTTAATATTGCAAACTTTTGGTTGCATTAAATAGAAACATTTTTAAAGTTAAAAAATAAGTTTTAATTCACTTTGTGACAGAGTTGGCAATCGTTTCGTATTGTTAATGTTTTTGGATAAGAATATTTAAAAATTATTTCGTTAGATTTTTAGAGTTAGCTGTTTATTATGTCGTTAAGTTTTTTTGAGGTTGACGACATTTAAAGTAATTTTATAAGTGGTATTTATTATAGACTGTAATGGAAACTGAAAATTTTGCTGTTATAACGGGAAATTTTGCTAATTTGAGCCCAGCTAATCTTAGCAACACATGTTTGCTGACGGAATTTAAAATCTGTTTGCTAAAATCAGCAGAAAAATTACTAGATATTATTAATATTAGTAGAAAATTTAAAATTTATTTGTTTTTCAAGCATGAAAATATTTTTATTTTATTTATTTTTTTAAAAAATATTTTAGACAAAAATTAAAAAAAAAAAATCAAAGGCTTAAAAATCTTAAAAATTTTGTTTTAATTTGTTAACTTCTATTTTGAAAAATATTTTATTAAATTTTTTTTTTACTTTTAAGATCAAATTTTGTTTGTTTTTAGGACTGATTTTTAGAACTAAAAAAACTTTTTAGAGCTATTTTAAATCGATGTCGGTATATTCACATTTTAAGGCAATTTAAGTTTGTAGGTGTAAGTTTAGATTAAAAATAACATTTCCTTCAATATCCACTTTTTTAAAATTAGTATTTTTTTTTGCTAATTTTAGCAAATCAGTTTTCAAAAAATTTGTAAATGGTTTCTTAAATTAGCAACAAAAATTTGTAAATATTCTGTAAAAATGCTGTAATTTGTAATATGTAAATAGCAAAAAGATTTGGTAAATTATATTTTTTTTTTACCAAAAATCAGTACAAAAATAGTAAAGTGGGATTGAAAACTGTTTACAAATTGTTCTAAAAACTTTTTTTTCTGAGTGTATAACTTTTTTTGTGATATAAAATAATTTCTTGTAAATGTTTTTTTAATAGGTACAAAGTAACTTTTTCGAGGATTATAAAGTTGGTACTACAGTACTTTTTGTATCACAATTATGATCTCTTCATTCGATTTTAATCTCGTACAGCCTTTTAAAATTAACTTTTGCTGAGCAAGTATTTCGATAATTTCAGCAGAACAAATTTAATTTTTTTTGCCGAACGTAGGGGTGGCCTTTTTAAATTTTTCGTCGGTATACTTGAGATCAATGGCCTGTGGAGCAAAACATTGGTCTTCTCGAGACAAAAGCATCAATATATCATATTTTAAGATCCGACTGTAAATACCGAAAACATAAAGACGAATTTAAAATGGTGGCAACTACGTTTGGCAAAAAAATATTTTCAAAATTACCTTCCTAAATTACTTTGTCTTCCAAGGCGTACGGCGCACTTTTTTATATCCTTCACCATATATGGCGAGGGTATATATCAAATTTTCATTCTGTAAGTAATTTGTTGAAATACGAGGGCAAATCAATAAGTCCGTGACTTTTTAAATGAAACACAGTTTTTTTTTTTGCAAAAAAAAAATTATATTATTTTTCAACATAAGCTCAATATACTTAGTCCAACGTTTCTCCAATTTTTGTATCCCTTCCAAAAAAATTGGATTTTTAGAGGTCCATAAAAAAGGCATTTGTTAGATAAATAATTTCATAGTTGGAGCTAAATCTATTTCCACCGAACCATTTCTTTAGATTTGGAAATATGAAATAGTCACTGGAGGCTAAATACGGAGAATATGGCGGATGAGGTACCAATTCGTAGCCCAATTCATGGAATTTTGCATTGAGTGTATTATCTTGATGAAAAAGAACTTTTTCTTGGCCACTTGGGGTCGTTTTTTTAAGTCCTCGATAAATCGGTCCAATAAGTTGGTATAATATTCGTCGTTTATTGTTTTTCTCTTTTGAAGGTAAACGATGTGGATTATCCTGCGTGCATCCCAAAAAACTGTTGCCATCACCTTATTGGCCGACAAACTTACATTGGCCTTCTTCGGAGCCGGTTCACCCGGAAAAACCCATTGTTTGGACTGCTACTTGGTCTCCCGAGTGTTGTAATGAATCCATATTTCATCCACAATTACAAAACGCCGAAAAAACTCATTCGACTTGCGGTTAAACAACTCCAAACAATGTTTTGAAGTTGTCACACGATTACGTTTATGGTAAATTGAGAGCAAACGCGGCATTCATCGTGCAAACAGCTTTTTTAAATCTAACTGATTATTTAAAATCGAAACTACACTGCCATATGAAATGCCTATGGCATCAACAATCACACGCACTTTTACTCTTCAACATTTTCGGGTGTATTGACCTCAATTAAACTCAAAGTAAATGACGGAACTTGCTTAAAATTTGACAGAAGGCTATTAACAGGTGTACCTCCTGTTAATGGCAGTGTTGCATTTCATAAAACTACGACTCAAGTCAAAAAGTCACGGACATATTAATCAGCCCTCGTATAGGTTTAAGACCCTATATATATTCGTGATCTTTATGAAATTTAGAGCCGACCTAGCGATGTCCGTCTGTCTGTCGGTTGAAATAGCGATCACGGCGCGTAGACGTAAGGGGGTGATCAGTCTTACCTAGATTAATGTACATGCTCTCGAGCAGTTTGGTATTGAAAATGAGGAAAATCGGTCCAGCATTTAAAAAGTTATGAGTTATGGGTGTATTTGAGTACAATTTCATAGTAGCGACTGGCAAGTAAAACATTTTCTCTTGTTTTTCAATCACTCCCTTAGAATTGAATAATATTTTATAGTCACCACAAATATTTTGGCCTAAAAAATTTTTTTGACCATTAAAATTTTTTCACCAACAAAATTTTTTTTACCTCGAAAAAATTTTTTTACCTCAAAATTTTTTTCTGACAACAAAATTTACAAAAAAGTTTTTCACCTAAAAAAAAATTCTAAAGTTTACTCCATTATTTTAAATGGCATTGGTGGAGGGTATTCAAAGATTCGGCACAGCCGAATTTAAGCATTTTTTACTTGTTTTCCTTTAAGGTGATATAGTCTAGTATCCATATTCAGTTTAGGATATTTTTTGATTGCAATGCAATTTGAGTCCATCTCATTCGATTTTAATTTTAAACATCGTTTTTTTATAGATTTCCCTCTCTGGATTTCAAATCTTTTTATAAAACCATTTTATCCCATCACAAGATATAAATTCGACACTTCTATCTATATTAACTTAATAGCATATTGACTTACTATTGGCTTATTATTGACCATTGACGAGCAATATCCCAGCAAAAAAAGTAGCAAAAAAAAAGAGGAAAACAAGCAGTGATTTTCATTCCGGTGTTGTGAAAATTTGGATCGGAACTAATGATAGTGTCATAGGTTGGAAATTTTCTTTTATGATCCTTTTTCATTGCATCTAAAGCAGTTCTTAGGGTTTAGCAAAAAATTAGACCTTTTGATGTTACCAAATAAATTTTGAATTTGTAATTTAGATTTTAAAAGGACATCAGTAATCGGCCTTTAACTCATTTTCATAATCTCCCTTTATCTTCTACCTGTAAATTTAACTGACACATTTGTTGTAGTTTCCCATATAAAGTTTGAGTTTGACTGTTGGTTAAATTAAAACGGACGGGACATTCAGTAATCGTACCTTATTTATTAAATTACTTTATTCGAAATTCTTTTTTACTTTTTGTATCAATAGTTTGATAAGTGTTAAATTTCATTAAAAATTACATTTTTGGAAGTTGTGAAAAAGAACTGCCTTAGAAGAGAAAAATCAGAACTAAACGATACTTTGGAATTACACTCACCAAAAAAAAATTAGCAAAAAAAATTACTAAATACTATTAATATAAGTACAAAGTTTTAAATTTTTTTTTTTAGAGCATCAAAAATTTTAATTATATTTTTTAAAAGATGTTTTATACAAAATGAAAAAAACCAAAGGCTTAAAAAACTTAAAAATTCTTAAAACACAAACGAATTTATCATTTTGTTTTAATTTGGTAATTTCTGTTTTGCAAAATACAAATGTTACATATATTGAAAAAAGGGATCGGAAGTGAAGATACCGACTCATGTCTAAAAAGAGGACATCCACTTAAAATAGCACTAAAAAGGTTTTTTAGTTCTAAAAATCCGCCCTACAAACAATTAAAATTAAACCTTAAAAGTAAAAAAAAAAATTGACCAAAATATTTTTTAAAACAGAAATTACCAAATTAAAACAAAATGATTAATTCGTTTTTTAAAAAATATAATCAAAATTTTTGATGCTCAATAAGAAAAATAAATTCAAAGCTTTTTACTAATATTAAAAAAATTTAGTAATTTTTTTTTGCTAATTTTAACAAACAGATTTTAAATTCCACTTTACAAAAAGTCTACTAAAATTTAGTAGCGACTACTAATTTGTCTACTAATTTCATTGTACTACACGTCAGCAGACATGTGTTGCTAAGATTAGCAAAAAATACCGCTGGGCTCAAATTAGCAGAATTTCCCGTAATAACAGCAAAATTTTCAGTTGCCATTACAGACTTTTTTTGGTGAGTGTAACAAGTTATTGATAAAGTTATAAAATATATATTGTTAAGGTCAAGGAGTCTTTCATTGACAAGTATGAAGTTCCTTATGTTAATTTAGAGTACAAGACAAGTAAATAACATGTTTACATCAAATCCTACGAAAAAAAAGAAACAAAACATGTGCATTTGCCTGAATAAAGCATGCGCAAATTTTAGAGAACTTTAAAATACTCACATTATGTTAACATTATGTTAACATCATCAATTTTATCTTAAAAAGTTATAATCAAATAAAATCACTATGAATATAACATATTGATGTTAGTGACTTGTAAGATTTCAAAGCGTCCACAACCAACTCGAAAGCAAACGGAAACACAACAAAAAGAAAGAAAAAGAAAAGGAAAACATTTAAGCAAACAAAAGACCACTTGTTGTTTGACTTTAAAGAATGTTAGGGAAAAAAGCCAAACAAAGTGAATGCAAGTAGTTACGGTATTTTTCAATGAAATACGGTTTAAGTTACATGTTACCAGGAAACTATTTAATAAATAACGCTTTAAGGAATATAAATGGTTTACTCTCAACTTTAATTATTTAAGCAAATAAATTCAATGTAATTTTAGATTCTTAAAAGTGTTTACTTTGTAGTGTTTTAAAGCTTGAAATGTCAATTAAATATCTTAAAAAAATGTATTCGAAATTAAATATTAGGCGACCATATAATAAAAACATTATGTTTAATATAATCTTAATTTACCAAATTTATATCACACCAATGCCGTATGTTAACTCACAAATGGATAATTTAAATAATAATGAATCATTATACTACATGGACAGCATGACTATTCGAACAACAACAACAACACCAGCAGCCACAAATACCACAACTGGTAATGGCATCACCAAACATAATTCAAATTTAAATAATCCTGTCAACACATCAAACAGTATAAATAATGTTCAATGTGGTAATACACAAAAAATGGCAGATAACTGTTTTAGGGATTTACCGCCACATTTAATGGAATTTTTACAGACAACAAAAATTGCCATAAACGAACAGGATATAATATCAAAATGCAAGTAAGTTAATAACATCTACTGCGAGATATATTTTTTTGTTATCAGAGACATTAAAATGTATTTTCATTAACTGTACCTTCGCTTTTACCCATCACAGTTAAGTATTTAATGTAAATCTACGTTAAAGCGATTAAAGATAAAATAAATGCACAATCCCCACAAATACTGGGTTGCCACATATTACTTCCAAAATCTTAACTTCAAAAGTTTTTCAAAAATGTTTAAAAAAGATGAAATAAAAATTAGAAAAAATTCCTCAATATTGCGTAAAACATTTAACTTCAAAAACATATTGATTATTTAGGGTGGTTTCTAAATTTCTTTGATTTTTAAAAATATTTTCAAATATTTTTCAACACAATTTTAAACCCTTTAGTCTATTTGTATTTACTTTAGATTTATTTTAGCCACCTCACACAGGGCCTTAATTATAATTAAGGTGTTATATAGGCCCAAACAAATACATATTTCAAAAAAAAAATTTTTTTAGAAAACCTTTTAATTTATTAGAGTTAATTATATATTAAAGCCGCTATAATTTACGTCCAGGAGCTTGGCACAATACCTCTGGATTGAATCATCTATAATGAAAAATCCAAAATATTTCGTTCATATAATTCTTTATTTTCTTGTAATTGATCGAAGGAAATAAGCAAAATAATAATATTTGACAAAAAGACGGCTTTTAAAATAATCGATATTTGACCTTAAATTGTAGGCCTTAAATTGTGTATAAAATGGAAAAATTCATATGTGAGAAAAAGAAACCTTCAATTAATCACTAAAAAAATGTATTTAAAAAGTTTGTGTTAAAATTTGAGAGGGATCTGTTCAGCTGTCTCCGAGAAATCTTGATCAACGACTTTGAAAACACAATTTTTAGAAAAACTCGTTTAAAGTACAAATGTGGGTGTAAATCGAGAATATTTGCCGGATTGACAAGAAATCTTTTATACGTGTACATTATATACAGTCATTAAATGTTAAAAAATTAAAAATTTAATTTAAAAAAAAAACTGTATATATTAAGCACGTTTGACTTTAGTTCCCAAAAACTCCGCTAGGGAGGCTGATAAAATAATAAAAAAAAATATGTTAAATTCTTATTTGGTTGCAACATTTGCAATACACTTAAAATACCATGCGGGAAAAGGACTTATCCCAGCACATGTCACGTAACCGGTTCATTGTGATAGGTACCAGTCACGTGACCGTTTTTTTTATAAGAAAAGAACTGGTCACTTTAACATGGGCTTGTCCTAGGAGGAGGTCTATTGCCCTCTGTTACAGTACTGGTCTAAAAGAACACGTCACACAACTATCCCTAAAGAACATATCACCAACGTAAAAGAACATGTTATGACTTTTAAACCGGTCACGTGGTAAATACTTTAGGTCCTCTTTTTACCTATCTCGTGAAATTTATATTCGGAACCGGTACAGTTTTCCCCTATCACGGGACAGGTCCCTTTTTCCCGAAGGGATAGTTTGTAAGTAACGATAACAGAAAATACCATTTAAAAGAAATGATATGTACACCGAAAATTTGAACAAACAGGTTCCTTTTTTTTTGTACTTCAACGACGAAGAAGAGACCTTTCAAATTAAACACCGTAACCTTTGATGTTGAATTCTTTATTCTCCCAAAATGCTTATGTACAAAGGGTTTTATAGTTAAAAAAAAAAGAAACAAAAATCGAAATTAGAAACGTTAGAAATTCAGCAATAGAAATAGTTACAAATACAGTTAAGGGTTAGGAATATAAATACATGAATACGTGTTCAAGTTTTAGTAACCATAAATTGAACAAAAATATATTTAAATGAATGTATTGTTAAATTGGAAAAATTCATAAACGTATAACAATAAGATTTGAATATTTACAAATGAGTTCATTTGAGTTTGACTATGCGAAATATAATAATACTAATAAAATTTGATCTGTAGTTTTTTGGCCGAACATACTGCCCCCATTGAAAGATACTTTCAATCACTTTCATCACTAGGTAAAGGTGCAAGTTTATGAATAGACCTTCGAAAAATGCCTTTTTTTGTTTGCACATCCACGACTCTGACTTTGCTATCACGGCCGGGAATGACATTGATGACACGGGCGAGAATCCATTGCTGAGGAGGGATGTTGTCTTCGTGTACGATGACTAGTGAACCTTCTTTGAGATTTGTTGAAGACTTAAACCATTTAGCCTTTTGTTGCAAACTTAAAACATAATCACGAACCCAATGTTGCCAAAATTGTTGTTTTAAAAAGGTGACTAGTTGATAACGCTTCAGATAATTGACATCTTTGCAGTTGTCTAGCTTTTCATCTGGTAATGCCATTAACGATGAACCAATTAGCAAATGTGCAGGTGTCAAAGCTTCGCCATCATTTGGGTCATCAGATCGAGGAGCTAATGGTCGAGAATTCAAAATGGCTTCGATTTCAATGAGTACTGTTTGCAGTTCTTCGTACGTAACACCAGCCTTTGACATGTTTTTTATCAGAAGAGTTTTTGTTGACTTGACGGCCGACTCCCAAAGGCCACCAAAATGGGGAGAACGAGGAGGAATGAAGAAAAATTTGAAACCGGTTACTGAACTATATTGCATCATATTTTTAATGTTGGCTTCATCAAAAAACCGTTGTTTAAACTCTTTTAGTTTTGTGTTGGCACCAACAAAATTCGTAGCGTTATCACAATAGAGCGTTTGGGGTATTCCACGACGACCTATAAATCTTTTAAGACAAAGAAGAAAATTATTAGTAGATAGATCCGAAACAAGTTCAATGTGAATTGCTTTAGACGAAAAACAAACGAATATAGCTACGTATGTTTTATATGGTGGTTTTCCTCGAATACGATAAGATGTGTAAAATGGACCACAGAAGTCTACACCAGTGACAAAAAAGGGACGTTGAACTTTTAATCGATCGGCAGGAAGATCACCCATAATTTGTTGCAGAAGTTTTGGTTTATATTTGAAGCAGTGTACGCAATTACGCACCACTTTTCTTACGATGTCTCTAGCGTTGATTGCCCAAATTTGTTGCCGAAGAATACCGATGAGTGCCTTTGGGCCAGCATGTAGATGTTTACGATGAAGGTGTTCGACGAAAAGTTGAATGAAGCGATGGTTTGGTAAAATTGCAGGAAATTTAGTGTTGTACGGTAAATCTGAATTTGCTAGCCGACCACCAACTCTAACGACGATTAAAGTTGAATTGCAGCATCGTACTTGGTCGAGAAACGGTGACAATTTTTGAAGACTTGGCTTTAAAAACTCTTTCTTGTTGAGCAGATCAATTTCATCTTTGAATGAAGTTTGTTGAATAATATACACAATTCTCCAAAATGATGATTTCAGTTCTTCCGATGATATAACAGAATTACGATTTGATTTGTCGAGAAAGCGATGAATGTATGCAATGATATGAAGAATGCGTAGATACGAAGATTGACGATGAATGATTTCATGAATAATAGTTTCGACGACAATAGTTGTGGTGAAAACTGATTTTCTCATTTCAGTTTGAGGTAGATCAAGGATTTCGTTGTTAATTTTAGGCCACTCGCTCGCATCTTTCTTAATAAATTCTGGACCACTAAACCAAATAGTTGATGTTAATTCATTTGCTAGACAGCCTCTCGAAACCACATCTGCAGGATTTTGTTTAGAAGGCACGTGCCTCCAAGGTATATTATGAGTTAGATTTTGAATTTCCGAAACTCGATTTGCGACGAAACAAACGTAAGACGATGAGTGATTACTGAGCCAATTCAAAACGATCTTCGAATCAGACCAAAAAAATATACGATAAGTATAACGATTAAATTTGTGTTTAATTTTTTCCCAAGTTCGACTTAGCAATAAAGCAGCACAAAGCTCCAAACGAGGCAAAGATTGTTGCACAACTGGAGCCACTTTTGATTTTGAAATGAGCAAAGTTGACTTACATTCGTTATTTTGAAGCACTGAAACGTAAAAACAGCATCCATAAGCTAATTGGGAGGCGTCAGCAAACCCATGAATATCAAATTTTATTTCTGGAGAAACACCTACAAATCTTGGAACCTCAATTTTATTTATGTATGAAAAACTTTGTTCAATTTGTCGCCAACGACTCAATAAACGTTCATTTACGGGCATATCCCAATCCATTTGTTGTTTCCACATTTCTTGAATTAAAATTTTACAAGATATGATAATTGGACTTAGTAAACCGAGAACATCAAAGATTTTTGCAACAGCTGATAAAACTGTTCGTTTAGTGGGAACTTCCACCATTGGTAAATCGAAACGAAAGCAGAAAACATCTTCCTTTGGTTTCCAAGCCATTCCAAGAGTTTTAGTAATATTTTCATCATTTGTTTTTAACAGAATTTCATCAGTGGAGTGCGCTAATTCTGGAAAATTTGAATTCCACTTGCTCAATTCTAAGCCAGCCTTTCCTAAAATTTTAATTATTTCAGATTTTTTCGTGGAAAGTTCTAAAATGTCATCTGCCCCCGTGAGAAGATCATCAACATAAAGATCCTGTTTCAGAACTTCAGATCCGATAGGACACACCTCCTTGTAAAAATCAGCAATAAAAAATAAACTTCTAACGGCGAGAAATGGAGCGGATGAAGTACCATAAGTCACAGTGTTTAAATGGTATAAACTTATAGGATTGTTGACGTTGCTTCTCCATAAAATAAGCTGAAAGTTTTGGTCTTTTTTGTCCACCAAGAATTGACGATACATTTTACAGATATCGGCCGATAATGCAAATTTGTTAAGTCGAAAAGAAAAAATTGTTGTTATTAAATCCTGTTGTATAGTAGGACCGACCATTAACGTTTCATTGAGCGAAATGTTGGTAAATGTGCGGCAAGATGCATCGAAAACAACTCTGAGTTTTGTTGAAGAGCTTTGAGGACGAAGAATACAATGGTGTGGGATTATGTAATGCGGAGAGTTGAGTTTATCAAAAGAAGCAGGTGACATATGGCCAAGACTAATATATTCGTTCATGAAATCAATATACATTTTTCTTAAATTGTCATCTTTTAAGAGTCGCTTTTCAAGAAACAAAAAACGTCGACGGGCAGTGTCAAAGGAATTACCAAGTTTATTAATATTAGATTTGAATGGCAAACATACCTGAACCCTTCCAGATGAATTAAAAATAGTGTTTTTTACGAAATGCTGCTCACAAAGATCTTCTTCTTCCGTTCTTGGAGGTTTGGAATTTGCAAATTCTTCAGTTTCCCAAAAAGATTTTAACAGGTTATCTAAATCTTGAGGTTTTGTGATAACATTGCACGTTAGAGAACGATGTTGTTGATGAATATTTACCTTGCCCCCGACAATCCAACCGAGTGACGTATTTATTATACAAGGTAGATTATGTCCGAGAGATATTTTACCAGCTTGTAAAAGATCGAAGAAAATTTCAGAACTTATCAAAAGATCGATTCGCTGAGGTCTATAAAACTGTGGATCTGCCATCTGGAGGTCATTTGGAATGCTCCAATCGGCTGTTTCGATACGTTCTGCTGGATGTTGAGACGAAATTGATTTGGTCACGAAAAAATTAGAAGTCCATTCAAATTCAGTTGTTCGAGACTGTATAGTGGCAGAAACTACGAACTTGAGGTGAGAACGAATATCTTCAACTGCAGCGATTTCTTGCTCAGATCTTGTTTGCTTTAATCGAAGGCGACTTACAGCATCTTGAGTTATTAAATTTAGTTCTGAACAAGAGTCTAACAACGCACGAATAGGTTGATAATTACCATAATAATCTTTGATCAAAACGACGGCTGTAGGTAAGAGATTCATATGACTATTTCGAGTAAGAAACGATGAATGTGTAGTTAAATGAATGGCAGCAGAACTAGTTGATGGATTTAACGGTGACGGTTGTTGTGGTACAAAAGGTTTAGACGAAAACGAAGATTGAAGAAATGATGAAGTAGAAGGTTGTTGAAACGATGAATCCGATGACAAATGTTGATTTTTCGATGCACGATGAGATTGCGATTGATTAAAAGATGAATTGTTGTGATCAGATGTAGTTTTAGAATCATTTGGTAGCGATGAGTTGGAATTGTGTAAAGTTGTGTGGTGTGAAATACGACAAGTACGGCATCGAAAGTTTGAAGGACATTTTGACACCATATGTCCCTTTTGAAGGCAATTAATGCAAAGGCTTGAGCTTTTAACAAATTCAAAACGACGAGGTACAGGTAAAGCTAAGTATGTAGGGCAAGAACCGATAAAATGTTTATTATTTTTGCAATATTCACAAAAGGTAGTTGAAATTAAGAACGATGAATTTGGACGTCTGGCATTAGGCTTGGATTTCGAATTACGTTGTTGATAAGAGTCTCTTTCAGCAGTTCGACTTTCGAGAAATTGGCAGCGACGATTAAGAATGGAATAACAATCATTCCAGGAAGGCAGAGCCTTGAAATCTTGTTTTTCATCATAAACCCTTTTTGATTCAGAGTCTATTTTTGAAAGTACGATGTGAATTATCATTGCGTTCATAACATCAAGCTCTGATCCCAATGAAAGAAGAGAACCACGAAGACTGGCAACAGTATCAATAATTGAACGCAAAGACGTAGCATTAGGTTCGTTAATAGGAACAATAGAAAATAAAGAATTGACGTTTTCGATAAAAATTAAAGGTTTGTTGTCAAATCTTTCCTTTAAACGGTCCAAAGCCAATTTGTAGTTTGACTCAACCACTTGAAACGGCTCAATAACTGCCAATGCTTGACCGGATAAACAATTTAATAGATAATTAAATTTATCAATAATAGGAATATTTGAATCTTCATTTACCAAGGTATTAAATGAACTGATAAATCGTGAATATTCCGAATATTTTCCATCGAATTTCGGTAATTTTAGTTGTGGCAAACGATTGTGATGCGAAAATGGTGTATTTGTTACATTCAAAAAGCTTTGTTCAACGTCGCTGTGTCTACGCTTATTATTCATAAGACTAATTATAGCCGCCTTGGCAGTTATAAAAAGCTCTTCCAGATCCGATCGGTTTGTATCAGCTGGATCTTGTTTTTCAATTTGGGATTGAATGTAGCAAATTTGCTTGAAATATGATTCAAGAATCTGCAATCGGCATTCCAGTATGGTATAATCTGACGAAGCACCATCCTTTTCTATTTTTGCCTTCACTTGCGTAATATTCCGTTTCATTGTAGATCTTTGTACCCTCAATGAAGCGAGGTTTTCAGATTCCACTTTTTCGTTTGGCATCCTTTTTTTTTGATGTTTTAGGCAATGAATATTTTAATGTACAAATTTAATAAAGAAGTACTAAGGAAAAAAAAGTACCACGTGAATTCCCTTTTAGTGCCCAACACTGATGTTTTGTAGGCAATTAAGTGCGCTCGACGAATAATTAAAAGTCCAATTTTATAAAAAAAAGTACTAGGGAAATGAAGTACTACGTGAATTCCCTGTAATGCCCAACACTGATGGTTTGTGAACAAACCAAATGAGATCGATGAATGCGTGTGTGAGAGTGATGTGCAAATCAAAGAAAAATTAAGAGTAAAACACATACCAAGAACACATTCCAAATGTTAGGTCTGCTTGCTGCTGGTATGTTGTTGTGATGTTACCAAGCGATGCCGACGTTGATGTAGATAAAACGGCAGAGAGGTTTGGTGGCTAGCAATACAGTTGACGATGATAATGATGATTGACTATGATGACGATGAAGTTTGATGAAAGTTGGTACAGGTGGATGATTGTGTTGATTTGAAGGTCGTTATATTTATGATGAAGTTTTTCATGCCACTAATTTAATTCTTTAAATGTTTGATATTTTTTTTGTTTCAGAATTTAAATTTTATTTATATTAAATTTTCACAATGTTATTTAATTTAACTTTCAAATTTAATTTAACTAAATAGAATTTAATTAAAAACACTTTTAAACTATTTAATTATTTATAAGTGTCCTGTCACGGTCGCCAAAATTTATGTACACCGAAAATTTGAACAAACAGGTTCCTTTTTTTTTGTACTTCAACGACGAAGAAGAGACCTTTCAAATTAAACACCGTAACCTTTGATGTTGAATTCTTTATTCTCCCAAAATGCTTATGTACAAAGGGTTTTATAGTTAAAAAAAAAAGAAACAAAAATCGAAATTAGAAACGTTAGAAATTCAGCAATAGAAATAGTTAAGGGCTAACTATATTATACTTTTGGTAACTTAAGCTACTGTCAAAAATTAACGAAAAGTCTGTCAAATGCTTAATCAACTTATTGAAGACTTTTGGGTGGCTACAATGTACTTTTTAAACTTAAATACTTACTACACTTAGTTGCAAATATTTGTACTTTTGCAAAAACTGTTTTCTTCTTATATTTCTAAAATATATGTATCTTTTCGAAAAATATTATTTAATGTGTTCAATTTATAAATTTTTTACAATTAACAAGTAAATCTATATTAATTTTTAATAATTTAAAGAAACAAATGAAAACATAAATAAAAAAGTACTAAAAAATGCAACAGTGCTTGCATCTCAATCGAAAAACAAATACAAAACCCACCCCTTTTGTTATACATGCACGTTTGTTTTTTAACATTTTCAATTAAATTTTCTATAAAAATATTTTCCGCGTACATTGCAATTTGGTTTTTTTTCATAAACAGTTTTTCTAAAAACATATGATTCCTTAAGTAAAGTGCGGTCAGTTTCGCTGTTTGCTTAAGCAAATGACACTTGACGAAACTGAACGAAAAGTTTGTTAAGTACAATATAGTCATACACATTTGATTACATGTATTCGCACATTTGCTTAAGCTAGCAAAAGTCTAATATAGTTAGCTCTTTACAAATACAGTTAAGGGTTAGGAATATAAATACATGAATACGTGTTCAAGTTTTAGTAACCATAAATTGAACAAAAATATATTTAAATGAATGTATTGTTAAATTGGAAAAATTCATAAACGTATAACAATAAGATTTGAATATTTACAAATGAGTTCATTTGAGTTTGACTATGCGAAATATAATAATACTAATAAAATTTGATCTGTAGTTTTTTGGCCGAACATGATATATTATTTAAAAACCGGTCTACTTACTTTTCATTTAAATCAAATGGTTTTTGATATTTATTTTTAAATGTTGTTTAAATAACTGACACATCAGTAAAAAAAAACCAAATGATTAAATAGTTTAAAAATAAATATTAAAATTTTACCTACCTATTCCGTAAAAAATAACAGATTATTAATTTATTTGAAATTCTTCCGTTTTTTTGTAATTTGTTTTGTTTTTGAATCTACAAAATGTATACTCACACAGTATGTAGGCACATTTTGTGTGATTGGCCATATGTGTGTGTGTTTATGAAGTTCTTTTAACTGATCAAAAAAATAAAAATATTTTGTTTATATAATTCTTTATTTTCTTGTAATTGATCCAAGGAAAAACAAAAAAATAATAAAAAATCGATATTTAACCTTAAATTATGTATAAAATGGAATTTTTTAATAATTTATTTTTTTTTTTTGAAACAGACAGCAAACAAAATTAAAATTTGAAACAACTGTAACGGAGATAAATAAACCACATATTTCTGTTTTGTGGGTAAATTTTTGAAAAATTTCAAACTGATGAAAAAAATAAATGAAACTGAAAAAAAAATCGGTAAATGACAGTAAATCATTTTGAATAAATGTAAAAAAAAAAGTTATTTATATTAACTTTTCTTTGTTGTTTACTATTTGTAGTTGTAGAAACATACATTTATTTTTCAAAGAAATATCTATTTTAACTTTTTTATACATTTATTCGAAATAATTTACTACAATATCATTTACCGTTTTTTTTTTCAGTTTCATTAAATTTCTTTCATTTGTTTGAAATTTAATAAAAATTTACCTACAAAACGGAAATTTGTGGTTTATTTGCTTGTATACAAGAACTTCATAAACACAAATACATACGCATTCGCAAAGTGTCTATAGCCATGCATACATACATTTTGTAGATTAAAAAAAAAAATACAAAAACAGAAACAATTTCAAATAAATGATAAAATCATTTATTTTTTAAGGAATTGGTAGGTAAAATTTTAACATTTATTTTTTATGATTAATCAGTTTTTTCTTACGGATGTGCCAGTTTAAATGAAAATTAGGTAGACCAGTTTTTAAATGAAATATCATTTCTTTTAAATGGTATTTTCTGTTGTTTTAACTTATAAACTATTTTAAGTGTAGGCTTTTGTCTTAAATTTGATGATCTACTTTTTACTTCAAATTTAATAATAATAATATTGACGAAATATGAAAGATATAACAAATTCATAAAAACAAACTATGTTTCCATTAACCAAAGTTGACGACAGGTTGTTAGTATTATAAGTAGTTATTCTAACAGTATGTTCCTTTATTTTCAACTGGAGTGAAAACTTTTTTTTATTAAACTACAAACAATAAACTGCATTATATTCTGATTGTGGCATTGACCATTAATTAACCATTTTTTTTATAAACAGTTGGTCTTGTTACGTATGACTTAAAAAATATACAAAAGCCATGACTACAACTTGATTTAAACAATTCAATGTGTAGCTCGAATAAGGACCTAAAGTCCAATTTTTCGAAAACGCATTTTGATTAAGCTCAAACCATATTTTAGCTTTAAATACATACTTTTACTAAATTTTTCCTTTCTATAATTTCGGTCTTGAATTTTTTTATGAGTGTATTGCATTTTCTTGGTTCGCGATTTGACATATTACCTAAAGTTCATGAGTTAACAAAACATCCTTAAATTGCTAATACTTTATATCTGATAGCAAAAAAAATGGTATTTAAATGGAATAATTTATTAAAGTAATTAATTTTTTAACGGCTTAATTTCGAATATTCTCGGTTAGATTTCTACAAGAACCTAGTAAAAACAGTTATTCAACAAATTACCATCCTATTAACTCGCTTAATTACCTTTGCTCACGATGTCCCAAAAGTAATGAGTAAACATTATCTTCTCACTTATAAAAAACACAAAATAATAGGTGGTCATTACCCTCTCGCTTACAAACAGCCGAAAAATAATGAGTAACCTTTACTTTTTGGACATCGCGAACAAACATAATTAAGCGAGTTAATAGCCTGGTAATTAGTTGATACCATTGTTTTTGCTGGGAAACTATTAAGGAATTATTAAATTGATTTTAATTGCCTTATTCGATAGAGACATTCAAATCTATAGCTTCTCAGAAAATTATCCAAACAAATCACAAAGCTTCTCTGTACATGTATAAAGTAGTTAAAGTACCCATTAAGAAGTTATAAACATTCATAACAAATCATATTACATAAATTGCCACTTAACAAATATATTTTGAATATTTTGAATTAAGCACTGATGTAAATTCTATAAGATAAAGCACTTTGCACAATATAATTTATAAGTTCAAAAGGATATTTAGCATTACAAAAGCATTATTATATTACTGGACTTGAGTGGAAAATAAATGGCATTTGAAAAATATATTTATTTTTTTATTGTTGGCAAACAAATGGCAACAATAACAATAACAGTAAGGATATGCTAAAATAAAATTTTTCTAAGTTTAGATTTTCTTATAGACAAGAAAGGAATAACAGGTTAAAAAATTCAGTATATTGTCATCCTTTTTTTTAGCATTTTAGTTTAAATTTAATTTTCTAAAATATTTTTTTTCTATATATTTACTCAATTTGTAGATGTAGTGTTATTTTTCTTATATAATTTAAAGATTTTAACAAAAAGTTAGTAAAAATAAGAGTCGCAATTATTTCAAACATGATCAAGCCAGTGCAAAACGAAATTTAAAATTAAGCGCATTTTGTTTAAAACTGTGAGTTCAAAAACGCCAGATAACCATGACATTTAATTAAAAAATTCTCTTATTTGAATTCAGAGAATATCGGTTACACTAATAGAGAAAATTTATTTATTTATTTTATTTATTAATCATATAATTACAAATTATATGTTCATACCCTAACCGATCACTAGGAACAAAGGCCTTCGGCTCGTTGTAGCGAAAACAGACCATAGCCTCTGGTGGGAATTGAACCCACGATCCCCGCACGCTACCAACTAGCCTACCGGGGCAATTCGATCAAAATCATTAATATTTATTTGTAAGTATTTAGTTTTATTTGGAATAACCAAAAATTCATTAATAAAGCAAAAATGTTGTATTAGGAATTAAAAAAAGGGAAACCAAAAATCAATCCTATTATTCAATTATTGGTATTTCCAATTATCTTTAAAAATAAAATTCGTTTAGAATTTGTGTGCGGTGAAAGCAACGAATTTATTTAGTGAATATATTAGAAATTAGCTACAATCTATGAAATTTATTAAAAAAATGTCGATATTCAAAATTGGTAACTACAAGTACGGTTATTCTGATCAAATATATCATTTAATTAGGGTTTCAGTAGAAGCAACCGAATTGTGGATTGTATTGATAATATATGTCACTAAGTGACGGCCCAGAATAACAACGTGACAATTAAAACGCGTCAAGCATTGCAGTTGTGAAATAGAATTTATTTTATTTTTAAAACTTTTTTTCTTATTCTTTTGTTTTTTGTCCTTAATTCTCTTATAAGAGTTCCCGCATTTTAAAAGTTTTTTGTAAAGAATAGTAAATTATAGAAAATAAAAATTGAAAAATTCCACAGAGCCAGCAGGATATTTTTCAATTTTTATTCTTAATAATTTACTAATAAAATTCGTATTAATACTAATTTACTAATAAAACAATTTATAAAAAAAAAATAATGATATGATAATTTGATCTAAAATCCTACTAATACAATTCATTAACAAAATAAATAAAATTTTGTGGTACGTAATAATATTTATGTGGAATATAAATATTAAATTTTACAAAGAGTGGTGCAGAACAAGTCATGGAATAGAATAGGATCTTCTGATCGGTCAAATCAATCCTATTTCGCCGGTTACGGACTACATACTTTCAGAATATAATCTTTCAGATCTGTCCCATTTTCAAGAGTCTTGAGAAAGCTGCTCGAACTTCAACTGACCCGTTTTTCCGCACAGCAAATACTCTCTGCAGCCCGTTTTTATTTTTTCAAAATTCCAAAACTCACGATTTTATTCAGGATTTTTATTAAAAAAAAAAATAAAAACAAAAAATAAAGTATGTCTGACTTTGTACAGCTACAGTATTTAGAGTTCTTGTCGGATTCTAATAGTTCAAAAAACATTTAAATGTCGCATTCGTCTCCATTTGTATTTAATTTTTTGTTTAGGAAATCCCCTGTATATGCAAAAACCTTTTTTAGTTTGATTAAGGCCCATTATTATATCTTGCCGATAGCTAAAGTTAGGATGTTAACGGACAGATTATTGGTTTTTTGTTATTATTAGTATACTTTAACCTAAAAGTGACCGATAAGCTAAAGGTAAGTTCATCTTACCTTTAACTTTTAACGTAAGGTTTAAGCATTTGAAGTTGCCACATTTTCTGCTCTGCAGTGTAGTTGCCGTGTAGTTTTTTGCTGTTTGGTTTTTTTCTGTGTTCGGCGTCGACAATGTAAATTTTATATAACAAACATTTTGATCTTTTACACAATTCGAAGAAATTTTGTTTTTCGTTTGTAGTTTTGTTTGTTGTAAGTAAATAAATAAACAAATAAATAAATAAAAGTACGTCGTTGCCACTACGTATATAAAAGAACCATTTTAATTTGTCAAAAGTAATCGGTTTTTGCTCTAGTAATGCCATATTTTTAAAAAACTTAATTTATATTATAAGGAAGTTGTAATAACCAAAAAAAGTTAAAGGTCACTTTATTCCTCACTTTAGCTAAAGTTACCTTTAACTAACACGCACCTTAAAGGCAAGTCTTTCAATTTATTTGAAAAATTTAACATTTTTGATACGACTTAATCTCATCGCTTTTTTGGACCGCGTCTTTAAAATTATTTCCAATAAATAATTTTTCAAAAAAATGTACCAAATTTTATAATAAAACAAACACGCTATGAAATATAATCTATATATATATAAAAAATTGTTGCAAGTGTGTTATGACTTTATAACTCACGAACAGTCAAACCGAACTTTATTACATTTTTAGGGCTTGTTCGTATGGATTGTTTTAACTAAAGCATGCACGAAATCGGTCGATGCGTTCGTGAGTTATGACTTTTAATGTCAACATGTGATTTTGTCCATATAAAGAAACAACAACAAATACGTAGGCGCCCATGAATGTGTGCGGTATGTTTACTGTGAGCTGACTTCATACAAACAGTAAATACACGTTCTAGCGCATACACGTATAAACTTTGACAGCTGTCATTTAGTGATAATTTTAAGGTTCTTTTTAATCGAATTCGCGAATCGAGAAATTAATGAACCAATGAATTTGATTTAATGTTAATATTCATGCGAAGCGATAAACACCGGGATCCGCTAGTTGCATATACATTTTTTTCAGACTACGGTAGTAGACATCCACACGAATTGTTTAAACCCAAATTTTGTATATAAATCGATTTTCGTCGTATATAACAATACTGTTAAACCGCACTTTGCTTATTACTATTCGACCTGATTTCAGTAAAATTTGATCCTGTATCTGAATCTGTGTTCCAAAAATGCTTACAACCTTCCACTATAAGGGAAAACTCCCAGATAAACAATTTATTATGAAATTTTTGAGAAGCTGTCAAAATAGACATCAACATGCCAGATTATACTCGTATTAAAGCTGATATTATAGCCTGTGGTTTGGTCTTCAACAGAAAATGTTTGGTTTTTTAAGTTTTCTTTTCCTAAATTACATAAGAATGAATAGCTAAAAATATTTTTTAAATGGTGTAACTTAGTAAAAATTGTTAGTAGTTAGTATTAATATAATTAAAATCGCGAGTTTTTTAAATTTTTAAGAAAATAAAATGGATTTGTCGAAATGGCTTCTTAGAGAGTACACACATATTTTATTTTTATTGATTTTTTTTATAAATGAAATCGTGAGTTTTTGGAATTGTAATAAAATTTGTTCAAATTTCTTTAAGAACATTCGTATGCTAAATTTGAGGAACATTTCTTTTGAAATTTCCTCAAATGACTTATTTTTAATGCTAATGCTATTTAATGGAATTGAAAGTATTTATTCTAAAATACTTTACAAAGTAAAAGAAGATTTAAGAAATAAACTTTTCATACAACTGGGGGAATAAAAAAAATAAATTTAATACTTGAATTTTTTTTAAATTATTTAATTGTATAAAATACTTATGTCTGGTAGGTATTTAGATTTTAAGCTTTTGCTGATGACAATACCTTAAGTAAAATATTAAAATTACTTTTACATTTCGTAGAAGATTTGTGTAAAGAATTGTTATAAAATAACTGTTGTTTAAGAACAAAACAAGGTTTGAAACAATATTAAATTGTTTTTATATATTTTATATAAGCTGAAGAGCAAAGTAATGCGGTTTAAGCATGTTAAGAGTAATTAAAATGTATATAAATTCACAATAATAAAGCAAAAACATTTCGACATTCAAAATTGCAAATAAAAATATATATTTAATGTAAAATATAATTGTATTTTATTACAAAACATTATTTTCCATTGTGTGTATTCATTACAAATTATAATTAATCTATCGTTAAATATGCTTGTAATTAACTTTATTCATTTGTGATTTACGTAGGTTTTTCCAAAGGCCTACACTACGTATGATTGTTGCATATATTTCTATTAATATTACGTATACGTCACGTGGTATTGAAATGCAATAATTTTTTATTTCATTTTCATTTTTGTTTTAAATTTTACATTTACATACAATAATATCGTACCAAGAATTAATGGATACAATAATGTGAGTAAGGAATTTCATGAAATTAAAAACGAAAAAAATTATACGTTAATAACATAAAAAAAATGCACTAACAATACACTTAAAAAAATCCCGGGTGAAAAAGTTTAGATATAATCATATTAGGTAAGACTACACTCACCAAAAAAAGTCTGTAATGGCAACTGAAAATTTTGCTGTTATTACGGGAAATTCTGCTAATTTGAGCCCAGCGGTATTTTTTGCTAATCTTAGCAACACATGTCTGCTGACGTGTAGTACAATGAAATTAGTAGAAAAATTAGTACCCGCTACTAAATTTTAGTAGACTTTTAGTAAAGTGGAATTTAATATCTGTTTGCTAAAATCAGCAAAAAAAAATACTAAATATTATTAATATTAGTACAACGTTTTAAATTTTTAACGAATTTATTATTTTGTTTTAATTTGGTAGTTTCTGTTTTGAAAAATATTTAATTCAATTTTTTTTTTTTTACTTTTAAGGTTAAATTTTAATTGTTTTTAGGGCTGATTTTTAGAACTAAAAAAACTTTTTAGTGCTATTTTAAGTGGATGTCCTCTTTTTAGACATGAGTCGGTATCTTCACTTCCGATCCCTTTTTTAAACCTATGTAACATTTTAGGGCAATTTAAGTTTGTATGTATAAGTTTTAATTATTAGAAATAACATTTCCTTCAATATCCACTTTTTTAAAATTATTAATTTTTTTGCTAATTTTAGCAAATCGGTTTTCAAAAATTTGTAAAATGATTTCTGAAATTAGCAACAAAAATTTGTAAATATTCTGTAAAAACTCTGTAATTTGTAAAATGTAAATAGCAAAATGATTTGCTAAATAATAATGATTTTACTAAAAATCAGTACAAAAATAATAAAGTGGGATTGAAAACCGTTTACAAATTTTTCTACTAACTTTTTTTCTGAGTGTAATAATATATTATTATATATATTTACATTATTTTTTTTTTAAATTACTCTATATTGTGCAATATATAACCATCTTAATAAAATAAGATATGGTATACAGTAGTGGTAAAAACATTGGGAACTGAAATCACATTTTTCCTAATTCTTTATTTTTTTAACAAATATTTCCAACATACGTTATTTTATATTTATTTTTTTTTTTATTTAATTCAGTTATTGCATATTATTTAAAAAAACAAAAAAAAATATTCATAAATTTACAACAGTAAAAAAATTAATTTTATCAATATTAGTCTAAATACAAGTGTTGAAAACATTTGCAACTCTTTAAGAGATTATTATACAAATCTAAAAATTGATTTCCATATTCAGTATTTTGTAGCATAGCCGTTATTTTTTTTTTTATTGCCTCCGAACATCTTTTAGGCATTGAGGATATGAGCTTTTTAATATAATCTTCGGGAATTTCATTCCACTGCTTTTCCAACTCGGCGAAAAATTCATTAACATTACGGAATATTTTATTACCAATATTCCGTTTTGTAATCATCCACATGTCTCAATCGGGTTGAGATCGGGAGATTGTGGTGGCCACGACATGACTCTAATATTATGTTTTTCCAAACATACTTTTACAACCCCTGCCGTATGTTTAGGGTCGTTATCGTGCTGGAATGTCAATGAAAGTGGCGTTTCGCATTTAGCATATGGAAGCATAACTGAGCTAAAAAAGGTCTCTATATATTGCGGCCGTCACTGCATTAATAATTCGGTGAATTGGGCCAATCCCATTTCCGAAAAAACACCCCCACACCATAATGTTTCCACCTCCGTGCTTCACTATGGCGGTTGTATATCTGAGATTAAACTTTTCGCCTCGTGGTCGTCGAATGTAGGCTCTTCCGTCTGAATCCCGGAGGTTGATTTGGAATTCATTGGACCATTTCTGTTGAGTCCAATTTAAATGGGTGCGGGCAAAGTTAAGCTGAGCTTTTCTATTTTTCCGACACAAAGGGTTTTTTTGTGCATCTTAAACTTCTAAGACCATATTCTCGGGTGGAAAGACTGGCATCTATGGAATGTTCAGTTTTAACTTCTCTAGGAACTGCTTTGCGATTTTTCGTGAAAAAATTCTTAATTTTTCTTTCTTCTCTTACAGCAGTAGTACGGGGTGTTCTTCCTTTGTGAGTTGTATGGATGTTACCACTATTAACAATGCGACAAATTGTTGATTTTGGAACGAAATATTTTAATATTTTTTAAAGTCATTTAAAACTTTGACCTTGAAATCAGAATTGTAAATTTTTCCTGCCATTTTTCACAAAAATAATTCTTACGATGTTAATGCTTCCAATATTTTTTTAAAACTCTTATAGCAAAATAATTATGATGAGTTTTTTGAATGAAATGGAAAGATCTAAATCACGAATTAAGAAAAGAAATGCAATTACCGTTGTTTTCAGCATTTGTAAGTGTTAATAGTATAGTTAAGAGTAAGAATAATGAGAATTGGAAATGTTTTGAACAGCTGCATTTTGAATACATCTCTTAAAATTAATGTTTTGTTGTTTTAAATACTTTAATATAATTTATTTTTTTTTATTTTTAACAAAAACAATGTATGGTGACATGAACAAAAAATAAATTTTAGTAACGAAATGTGATTTGGAGAAAATTAATCAATGAAAAGTTAAAATGCGATCTCAGTTCCAAATATTTTGACGACTACTGTATATTATATCATATAAAACTATATAATACACTGTATATAATTTCATATGGATCTAATCTGATACAATTCGATCTAACATTTTTCAGATAAATTTAGTTCTATGTTAATCCATAAATATATTGGTGGATCTAATTTGATTTCCCATCTTTCGGATCTTATTTTGATCTTTTTACATCCCCCAATATATTGCTGGATCTAATTAAATCTGCCATCTTTATATATATAATTCTCCTGTACGTGTGTTAGTGACTGAACTCCTCCTTAACGGCTGGGCCGATTTCGATGAAATTTGTTGTGTCTGTTTTATTTGATCCCTGAATGGTTTAGATTCACAATTGACCTATATGGGTACAATGGGCGTGGCACCTCCCATACGAAGTAAAAATGTATTTTTGTATATCTGGAGTACTGTTACAGTGGGAGTCTTCAAACTTTGTGTGAGCTTTTTTTATAATAATACTCATAATCTCCCAAAAAAATGAGTGCCATCCAAGCAATGGGCGTGGCACCTCCCATACGAAGAAAACATTCATTATTGCATATCTGGGGTACTATTAAAGTGGGAGTCTTCAAACTTTGTGTGAGCTTCTTTGATAATAATATTCATAATCTTCCAAAAAATATGGGGGATCCAAGCAATGGGCGTGGCACCTCCCATACGAAGTACAAATTTATTATTGCATATCTGGGGTACTATTATTGTGAGAATATTCAAACTTTGTGCGAGCTACCTAGATAATAATGTAATCCTATTCCTAGGCAGAACAACGTTTGCCGGGTCAGCTAGTTTTTTGTATAAATTATTTTCTAGATATTAAAGAATATCAAATCGGATATGATTGTATAATGCACCGGATTAAATTTTTTTACTCGGAATATATAAAATAAGAATAAATAGAAGTTAGTTATTTTTCCATTAGGAATAGAATTCAGGGTTTTGTCTTGGAATTTTAATGATGTTTACTTTTCAAAACAACAAAATATGAAAATAAATAATTTATTTTAAATGAAACAAAAACACTGTGGAGGGCAGGCATGATAAAGTGTGAACTATAGTACTTTATGGGCTGCAATTAAAAATTTACAAGGTATTTTGGTGATTAAAAAATTAACGATGTAAATCTGAGTATATCGTTTTTTAAAACCATAATAAAGCTTTTAAATATGTAGGTTTAAAAGCTGCTTTCACACACTACATCAACAAGCTATATATGCCGCCAAACTGCTGCTGCATAGAAAAATTCCTTTATATCGATCTCATCCTATAATAAGTTTTATATTTTATTTCAAGATTTATTGGATTTGATATTATAAATATTTGCAATCATCTACTTTTTAGATCAAAAAAGTAATTTTTTAATTTAGTATTAAAATATTTATTGTTTATACTTTGGTAAAACATCAATTTAAGATGCAAGTCGATATAATTTTATACTAAAAATATGTATTTTAGTATTCAACTTTCAAATTCCATACATATTTTAAATCGAATACGAAAAAAATTATTTTAGGATTCATTATTTTTTATTTTTATTTATTCCGCAGTTAGTCAAAGATTACTATCGAGCAGCTTGATTCTACTACATTCACACTTTAAACAATAAAAGATATTAAACTAAAAATATCTTTGGAAATAGTACGGTCCTACTAAATCATGAGTTTTTTTACGCCTTAGTCGTCTACGATGAAAAATTCGTACCAAAATTCGAGCTTCAGGGTTCACGTGGTCGGTCAATCGTTTTAGATGATTTTTGGCATTTTGTTGTATCACAACATTAATAGTTGGTACTTTTAAATCGTGTTGTAGATCTTGATTCCTTATAAACCATTGTACGTTTAAAACAGAGGTGCCCAAAAGTTCCTTATGGAAAAGTAAACACCAATACATTTAAAGAATAACTAATCTTAATTCAATATTTTTTATTGTAAAAACCAATACATCAAAAAAAAAAAGAAAAAAATATTTCATATCATACGATAAACAAAATCTACATTAATGATCGCTGTCGTCAATGTTTATCAGCAAAGCATACGAAAGTGTTGTTGCTTTGCACTTACGTGTATACAGTGAAGAACGACAAAAAACTAATAAGACAAAGTTGTTTGTGTGTTTCGCATTGCTAGTGCTGAGTGCTCTATGTGCGTATTAAAACACACAGCATACAAATACAAATGAGCACCAAGCGCATAGGGCTTGGGCACCCTTGGTTTAAAATATTACGAAGTTCTTTATTTTCAGTATGAATATACAAAGCTTAAACTCAAAGTTTTGGGTTTTTTTTTTCAATAACTTATATACGCATTATTACCTTATGTAGGCTTAATATAGCACTTAAATATTAATATTTTTATTTTGATAGAAACATTTATTCCATTTAACATAAATATCACGGTTTTTCTATCCCTGTGCTATAATGATTTTATAATTTTTGTACATGAGCATAAAAAAATATTTATAAACAAGAAACTATAAAGACCATTACAAAAAAAAAGAAAATCTCCCTAAACATATTATATTACATAGAATAAAAAAAGCAAAAAAAAAGTTAGAAATTCACACTACTGGTAAAACAACAAGTAAAAAAGGGCTAAATTCGGCTGTGCTGAATTATTTACAGAGGTATGCTCTGTTAGCGACTTTAACATTGTTCATTTTTACGTTCACTTAGTTATCATAGTATGTAAGACAATAAATGTAATCGAACAATAAGAAGACTTAATAACATTTTTACTTACTTAACAGAAAAAAAAAAAATAGATACAGAAAAATTGTACAAATTTGTATGGAAAATTTAGAGGTACCTTCACATTTTCACTCATAACTTTTGAACCGCTTGACCGATTTTGCTCATTTTAAATACCAAACTGCTCGGGAGGATGTTCAATAATCTGGGTAAAAATAGGCACCCCCGCTTGCGTCTTCGCGTCGTGATCGCCATTTCAACAGACAGACAGACGGACAGACAGACGGACATCGCTAAATCGACTTAAAATTGCATAAGGATCACGAATATATATACTTTATGGGGTCTTAAACCTATATTTCGACATATTACAAACGGAATGACAAACTGATATATACCCTCACCATGTATGGTGGAGGGTATAAAAATAGTAGGGGATATCGGCTCAAATACTTGCTCTAGTTTTGGGAACTTGATACCATAAAGAAACTACTCTATATTTTCAGAGTTGTATTTCGAATAGATAAAAGATAGAAAAATGTGACTTGGAGAAAACTATTAGCCTTAAAATTTAACTCTATCTGCTACGAGAAAATATCATAAGAGAAAAATTATAAACAAAAGAATTTATCAGGTTCATAATTAAATGTTACTATAGAATTGCAAATACTAGTTTATAAATGAAAGAGAAGCGCTGCACTCCATGCATACTTTCGACCTGAGCGACCAGGTTATCGTCAGCCGCCTTATGATGGAAAAAATTATGAGATCAGCGCCAGATGGAATATACACTTTCGATCTGACCTACCACGTCATCATAGGCCCCACTTTTAGGACAATGCGAAATTACTTTTTTACAGTTATTAAATTATTACCCATACAAATGTGCACAATTTATCAATATCTCGGATCCATAAATATTTTCTATATACAAACTTGTGAATTTTTTTTTTATAAAATTGTACACAAAGAAAACAGATTCGTGGTGACAACCGAATTAATAGCCAATCGTGTGGTTCGGTTATGGTAACCGAATTTATGGTTGTGACAACTGAAAACCAATTGAGACATGAGTAATTTGACTGTGACAACAGTATTTCGGTTGCTTCAACAACAACCAAAAAATTCGGTTGCTGCAATTGAACCATTCGATTGGTAACAAATTCGGTTGTCAGCACGAATCTGTTTTCTGGGTGTATACTTTTCGATCAGCATCCTGAGATTTTTGGAATTTGGGAATTTTTGGCACCGAATTTTTAGTCAATCGATTGGTTCGGTTGTAGTAACTGAATATTTCGGTTGTGACAACAGAAAACCAATTGAGGCATGAGTAATTCGAATGTGACATTAGTATTTCGGTTGCCTCAATAACAATGCGATAGTCACAGTCGAAAAATTTGGTTGCTGCAACTGAACCATTCAATTGGCAACAAATTCGGTTGTCAGCACGAATCTGTTTTGTGTGTGTAGTATCTACACCCACAATAAACGCAGAAAAAACAGATTCATTGTGTTAACCAAATTTTTTGACAACCGAATTGTTTAGTTGCCGCAATCAAAATATTTGGTTGTCACAGCTAAATGAATTTGCAACTTGCGACGATACAGGGATAAGCTATGAAGCAAGCAATCGAACTCCACAAACTATTTAAGTTCAAAGAAGGTGGCCATAAAGGCCATCTGAGGATCCTTAACGAGGCCAGTTCCATAAAGAACATGACACTATGTGGTGATCAAACAAGTCCAGTGATTGAACTAGGAAGAGAATACAAAGTTCCCTCATGGTTGAAGGAAGATGCACAGAAGTGGTATACTGATGGATCTAAAACTTTTAGCGGAGTTGGAGCCGGTGTATACGGTCCTAGGTGCAGAATTCAGATACCTCTTTGGCAAAGATTCAACTATATTTACTGCAGAATTATATGCCATCTATAGAGCAACGACCGAACTTCTGGAAAGGAATCTTGTGAGAACAAGGATAAACTTAATGTCGGACTGCCAGCCTGTAATAAAGACCCTGAAAAACCCCATCTACCACCATAGATCAATGCTAGGGTGCCATAAAGCGACCAATAATAAGGTAACACTTATTTGGGTACCCGGTCACAGTGGGCATGAAGGCAATGAAAAGCTGGTGAACAAGCGACAGTGGGTACGGTACTACCATTTATAGGCCCGTGTCCTCGATTTGGTTTCACGAAAAAGGACATCACAAATATGATATCGGATCTCATCAACACGAAATCCATTGAATATTGGAAAAAACTGAAACATTCAAAGAAATTCTTATTATACAATGAAAAGATGAGCAGAGGAGTCCTTCAGATGAACAGACCAAATCTAAGACTCCTATGCGGAGCACTCACAGGACACTATCCATGTAATTACATCCTAAACAAAATGGGACATGATCGAGATACGACATGCAGATATTTTATGGAAGATGAGGAGATCATGGAGCATGTAATGACTAAATGTCCTGCCTTTGCATACCTACGACTTATCACATTTGGCAGACCTGATATCATGGAGGAACAATACAACAAGCTGAAAGTGAAGAATATTGTACTTCTACTCAAGGCTGCACTGGAGAACAACTAAGGAAAACACTAGAGGGTGCACAATATATCTACTTGGTCGCGGTGCCGGAGATACAGACTACTCAACCCAACTACATCGTAAATCGAAAATGAATTCATGAGTCAATATAAAAATGATGTTTCAACCGAAATTCTGTTTAATTAACTGAATTTATGTCGCCACAAACAAATATATGTATAACCACAACCGAACCATGTGGTTGGCAAAAAATTCGGTTATCACAATGAATCTGTTTTCTCTGCGTAGATATGTAGCAGAATGTTAATATTTGAAATTTGAAACAAAATAAAAACTGTAAATACAAAAATCTCTGTTAACACATAAACAAAAAAAAAGTTGAAACTTGAATAATGCGTATATTTTCAGTTTTTAATTACAACATAAATAAACTTTTTTTTTAATATTTAAATTTTAAAGTTTGGATTTTTATGTAAGAAATTGTTGTTAAAAAAAACAAAATTTATTATTATTTAAAATTTTATTTTAATTAATTAAACACAAAAGTATTAACTTCAATTTTATCAATAAACCTGACCGAAGCCATAAACCACAATCTGTCTCAGCAAACCATCAAAAATCATTTTAGCACTAAAAGAAGACAGAGTATGTGATATTGTTGTGAAAGCAGTTTCTTTTTGCGATGATGCAATATTGTTAGATGCAATAAATTTCAAGAAAAATACACACAGACTCTGTCTTATTTTAATGCATATTTTTTTTTTTTTTTTGAAAGGGAAGAGAAAAAAGAAGCCTTAAAAATATCCTTCTCCTTCTGCAGTGCTGCTATTGTTTATTTTTCTTTTGTCGCTGGGTTAATATCGTTCTATCACTAATTAATTCTTTGCTTTACTTTAATTTAATTTCAGCGTTTTTCGACGCGGCATGAAGTGTTTTGATGATTATACATCACGCTGTATAACCCAAAATAACATTAACATTTTGAATAATAATGTGGAGGGAGCTAGAAAATTTTTCACCAAATTTTGTGAAGATAAAACATTTCAAAATGGTAAGTTATAAATCTAATAAAGAAATAAAATAGGCAATCAAAAAGTACATCTATGTATTGATTGAGTGGGAGTCCTATTTCATGGTTATTTGAAGAGGGTGGTTAAACAGAAATAACATTTCATAAATATATTTTAATAATGTTTATTGATAGTTGTGAACAGCTCTTTTGAAATATATTTTTATATTTCTTATGACATGGATGAAGGGACATAAAAATAGATTTCTTTTATTGCAATGTATTATTTTTCAACTTAATAATAAACATGTTACAAGAGTTAAAACCGGGTCGGCATGCCGACTATATAAAGGGTGTCCCAAGAAGAACGCAATTTTTAAATCTGGCAACATTCGAAGTGTCATTGTTTGACATTTGAACAATTGTTATTGTTTGCTAGTAGAAGGTATGAGGTTAGTAAAAATGGAGCGCTACACGAATGAACAACGCATTCTCATTGCGAAATTGTTTTACCAAAATGGTGAAAGTTTTGCGGCTACAGTTCGCAAATTGCGATCAATTTGGGGTCACAATAATGCTCCAAAGGAGTCAACTGTAAAGAGATTAATGGATAAATTTTCCGAAACTGGGTCTGTTAGTGATGTAAAGACAACAATGCGCCATCGACCGGTCGATCGACCGAAAATGTCGCAGCTGTACGTGATGATGTCGCTCAAACTCCATCCACCTCGATTCGACACCGAGCTCAGCAAATTGGTGTCTCCAAATCCACTTTGCAGCGAATTTTGACGAAAGATTTGCATCTTCATGCTTACAAAGTTCAATTGACTCAGGAACTGAAGCCAGCTGACCATGGACAGCGAAGGGAGTTCGTTAATTGGGTATTGGAGAGACAACATGAAAATGCTGATTTTGCCGATAAAATCATCTTCAGTGACGAGGCCCATTTTCATCTTGATGGCTTCGTCAATAGGCAGAATTGTCGCATTTGGGGTGAGGAAAATCCTCGAGTGATTCACGAGAAGCAAATGCATCCTCAACGTGTCACTGTGTGGTGTGGTTTTTGGGCTGGAGGAATCATTGGACCTTTTTTTATGAAAATGAGGCAGGTCAAGCGCAAACAGTCAATGGTGTTCGGTATCGTGAAATGATAACCAGTTTTTTCTTGCCTAGAATTGAAGAAATTAATGTGGAGGGCATGTGGTTCCAACAAGACATGTCATACAGCCAGAGAAACAATTCAATTGCTGTATCAGTCATTTCCCGGTCGTGTTATTTCGCGTTTTTGAGATCAGAATTGGCCGCCTAGATCGTGCGATTTAACACCATTCGATTTTTTTCTTTGGGGTTTTTTTAAAGTCGATGGTTTACGCGAAAAATCCGACGACGACTCAAGCCTTAAAAGAGGAAATTGGACGCTGCATTAATGAAATACCGCAGCATTCATGCAAAACGGTCATTGAAAATTTCATTAAAAGATCGCGTGCATGCCAGCAAAGCCGCGGCGGCCATCTGCACGATATATTGTTCCATACATAACCTCATTCTGTCTACTTTACGATATAATAAAGTTTCACGATTTTTTTTTAAATATCTGTGTTTTATTTAAAATTTAAAAATTGCGTTCTTCTTGGGACACCTTTTATTAGCCTACACAGCAATATAATGGAGGTTCTATATAGTCATTTATAATTAAATATTTATACAGTTTTATGCGAAAAAATATGCCCATTAAATGCCAGCAAAAAACGATACAGTAAAGCATTAAAATTAATGATTTTACTTCTTTTTTAAAAGAACTTTAGCGATGTTAGCTTTTAATAATCGTGGGAGGGGAGTCCTTAAAAATCTGTCCTTAAAATTTGCAGCTCCTTTTAAACAAGTGCAATGGAAACTCTTTTTCATCAATTGAAAGTAAAAAGAAATATTTACAATTATTTAATCACTATTTTTATTTTTTAAAATTTGTGTATTGCCGCCACCGGGTATCAATCTTACGATCTTAAGATTGCTAGTCTAGCCCCTCAGAACCTCATAGCGTAATGTTGAATGGTTTAAAAACCTTTATTCTATACAAAAAATTTACATACACAGAAAGAAAAAATTATAATTTAATCAATTATGATGTCAGTTTTGAACTAACATCATATTATTTAAAAAGTTTTTAAATTAATTATGAATCTTATTAAAGTAATTATGATTCTAGTTAATATAAACATTTTCTATTTAACATTTAACATTTTAGATTTTGTTTTCATATTTTAAAAATAAGTAGAAACATATTTAAATTAACAATTAAAAAAAGCCTTAAATAAATTTTACCGCTGTTTCTATTTAATTTAAAATATTTTCTGCTTGATTTTAAAATATTTTTTTCTGTGTGTAAAATATAATCACAAAAAAATGTTTAATCAAATGATTTAAATCTAACGATGCGGACAACTTCATAAAAATTAATTTTATTTCTGAATTTTTATCCCAAGATCGACATTAAAAATTTTTAAATTTTGTATTTAAAATTTGTCAGGTTCGAGATCATAATTAAATTAATGTTTCTATGAAATAAAAAACACTAACTATTAATAAGGAAGTTGTAAAAAATTGTTGTTATGGGTGGTTGAGAATGTTTAGTTTATGACTATTACCTGGTCGATCGCGTCAAAAGGTGTGGAAGTCCCTCTATCACTGATTCTCGCAATTCATCCGTTTTCTCTTACATTTATTGAAAATTATTGTTTTCTATTTCATAAAAATATTTAGTTATGATCTCGAACCTGACAAATTCTAAATAAAATTGAAAACTTACAGATCAACATAATACGCACCAGAGAACTGCAAATGCTGATTGCAAAACGTTCATACCCAATCAACACAAGAATATATATGTGTTTGAGTTCAAACGTTGAATATACTTCAATACACATATTTGTTGATGATTTTAAATCAATCAAACGACGTGCAAATTGTTGTCACTGATTTATAATCATCGGTCGTTTTTATACCATTGATTTTATTCTGTTCGTTTGAGTCAACAATAATTATTTTGATGTAGAATAAATCAGAAAAAGTAATAAATAAAGCGTATGTGTGTATTCATAATTAAAACAAAATAGTTTATTATCTATAAAAAGGGGGTGGTTTTGTAGAAACACATTTCATAAATTTGGGGTGTGTCTAAAATCCGTTTTTTTAGAATTTTTATTAGTAATACCAAAAATATTTTTCTCTGTGATTTTTTTTTTTTTTTTAATTTAGGTTGATATCTCATGCTCTCCTAATCTGGTTAAAGTTAAATATTGCCTAATTTTCCAATCAAAATAGATGAAAAAAAATTAGACAATATTAAAATTTTTCCGTATTAAGCAAGCCTGAGATATCGACCTAAATTTTTTTCCAAAAAAATATTTTTATTTCACAAAGAAGAATATTTTTAGTATTGTATTACTAATGAAAATTCTAAAAAAGCGGATTTAAGTCCCACCCTAATGTACATTTATGAAATGTGTTTTTATTTTGTTTTGATTATGATTACACTCATACGCGTTGTTTGTTGTTTTTTCTGATTTATTCAACGCTGACTTTTTGTTGAGTGATTACATTTGCATAAAACTTAGTTCAACAGATAATTCACACTGATCCCAATTACGCGTTCAGTAACATGATGCTGATTTTATTCTACAGTGAATTTTGTTGAATTATTAAATGTGAACAAGAATTTTTGTGTATGATTAAATCAAGAAAAAAGTTGAATTTGCAGTTCTCTGATACGCACCAGATTTTTTAAATATTTTATTAAATATTGTTTGCGGAATTTTTCTTTAAGAAAAGACATACAAATTTTAAACGGGATAATTCACCAAAAGCGTGATGATTGTTCAGGTTCATACTCTTAATACTAGTATATGTTTTTAAAATTGTACATATTTTCAAATAAATATGAGGGCGGATCAATAAGTCCCCATCAAGTACCACCTGTCATTTACTAGCCGTTTAACAGCTGTTCAAAACATACCCCCTCGTGGATTTTTTAAAAGTGGAAAAAAGTAAATTTGAGTGCTCATTAAACATTATTTTTAATACACCCGAAAAGTCGAAAAAATTCACGATATGGTGTTGGCCGATCGAAGAGTAAAAGTGCGTGAGATTGTTGACGCATCCGCGTTTGCTCTCAATTGATCATAAACGTAATCGTGTGACAACTTCAAAGGCTTGGCAAAAATCTATGGCCTTCTTCCCCCAGTGACTATGTCCTATTTCCAATCCTAAAGAAGTGGCTCGCTGGAAAGAGATTTAGCTCCAGCGATGAAATTATTGGTCAAACAAATGCCTATTTTATGGACCTCGAAAGATCCTACTTTTTGGAAGGGATACAACAATTGGAAAAACGTTGGACTAAGGCGCATTATTATAAAGTTAGGAGGTTAACGGACAGATTATTAGTTTTTCGTTATTATAAGTATACTACTATAACCTAAAAGTGACCGATAAGCTAAAGGTAAGTTCATCTCACCTTTAACTTTTAACGTAAGGTTTATGCATTTGAAGTTGCCATATTTTCTGCTCTGCAATGTAGTTGCCGTGTAGTTTTTTTACCTTATCTTTGTAGTTTGGGTTATTTCTGTGTTTAGTGTCGACATTGTAAATTTTTTACAATACACATTTTTATTTTTTACACAATTCGACAAAATTTTATTTTTGTTTGTTTTTTTTTTTTTTTTGTTTGTTGTAAGTAAATAAATAAATAAAAGTACGTCGTTGCCACTACGTATTTTTATGAACCATTTTAATTTGGCAAAAGTAATCGGTTTTTGCTGTGGTAATGCCATATTTTCAACAAATTTTATTTTATGAGGAAGTTGTAATAACCAAAAATAATTAAAGATCACTTTATTGCTCATTTAGCTAAGGTTACTTAAACTAACAGGCACCTTGAAGGCAAGTTATAATAATGGGCCTAAGTGTATTGAGCTAAAAGGAGATTATGTTGAAAAATAATTTTTTTTTTTTTTTTTTTTGCAAAAAAACTGTGTTTTATTAAAAAAGTCACCTACTTATTGACCCGCCCTCATAGTATAATTTTCTAAAAAGAAAATAAATTTTGTGGATGTACACATTTTTTACTTTGAGAAAATCCAAAGTCGGTATCGCGGTGCAAAAGCTGCGCCGCCGATCGTAGGCTTTATTATTATTTTTTTTTTTTGATAGTTTTAAATTTTAAGATTATTGTATTTAGTATTTAGTTTTTCGACGTTTCCTTATTCGGTATAATTACGGTTAAAATTTACCTTAACTTTTCAAAAATATTGATTTTAAAAACTGAATGAATTTTAACGCACGAACCAATTATATTTTTTTTCTCAACACCAGCAGATATTCCACTCTTATGAAGCATTTTTTTCAAAAAAATCGAAAATAAATACATACAAAAAAACAGCGAAATAAGTGTTGTTGTTTATGTACCCTCTTAAATGATCACTTTTGATAGATCACTACTACAAGTCAGCAGACATGTGTAAAGATTACCAAAAAATACCGCTGGGCTCAAATTAGCAAAATTTCTCATAATAATAGTAAAAATTTCAGTTGCCATTATAAATTTTGTATAATATATTTATATATAGCGCATTAATAATAATAAAGTTTTATTACATTAATCTAATGTCTTATTGGAAGTGTTTATTTTTTTTGTTTTTGTTTAATATACAAAAATATATTTTCAACGTATGTTAATTTTATTTAAAAACGAATTTTATACACGTTTTGTGTTCATTTTTTTTTTATCTATATTAATTTTCTGTAATTTTTTTGTTAAAAAAAATTTAGTACCTTAAGGGTAAAAAACGTACCTTTGAATATTTTTTTTTGATATTGAAAAAAAATCCAATTTTCCATCCCTGATCAACTACACTTCATTACATGCAAAGCTCTTCTTTAATAAAGCTTAATTTAATAGAATGTAGTAAAAGAAAAAGACAACTAAACACAAACAACAACACTTTTACGCTATTTATTGTTTTTTTTTAATTTTTATTTCTTACTTAAAAAAATACTTTTCACACAATTATTTTGCAATATTAAATGAAATATGTAAACACTTAAACAATTAGCGTATTATTTTTGCAATTCTCTAATTTAATAACAATTTTAACACTTTTTGGATTTATTATTTGCACTTTAAAACGAATGACACGATAAAGCGACTGAATTAAGAACTAAAGCAAAACTAAATATTGAGCCCTAAAAGGTAGAGTTGCCAGATCGCAATATTTGGTGGATAAGAATGTGGGTAAGGATAAAAAAAAAGAAAATACAAACAGCAACACCATTTTCACATTATTTAATGGTTTTTTTTTATTAATTCTTACTGTTATTAACCCATTTTGTACAGGAGTTGCGTTTTCGCAACACCTTTTACAGCCCAATAATTTTAGATATGAAAGAAAGCAATATTTTTATGCATATAATTAAAAAAAATATAAAAATTATTGTTCCAGTTTTGCCGTATAATAATTAAAAAAAAATCAAAGCTATGACGAATTTTGCTAAATATTTTCAGGAATTTATAAATAAATTTTCCCAAAAACGTATAATATAAAAACAACAAAATTTATTGTTGTTTTGTTGTTAATTTATTGACTAATTTATACATTTTATTGAGCATAATTGGCCATAACTCTTAAATCATTTTAAGATTTTTCTAATTGTTTTATTCATAAATATCTGTATATATGTAAATTGGTGTTATTTATACCAAAATAAAAATATAATATTATTTGAATAATTTTCTAATGTTACTCTCAAACCCCGTTTTTTTAAACGAAATATGTATAACGATGATCATAATTTGACATATCTTATATGTTAATTTTTACGTCTAAAGATAAGAATGCTATCGTGCGGTTAAGCGATGTAAAATGCTGTAGCTGTGACATACCGGGTGAGGAGAAGAAGGTAGGTATGTCAGTCGATTGGCCTGCTTATTTTAAATTAAAATAAAATTATTATTTATTTAAAAGTTTTAATTATTTCAAAAAAATTTTCATACAAACTGTTTTTAAGGTTCAATGAGCCATATTATTCAATATTTATTCTAAACATTTAATTAGTAAAATTTACAAAAAAAAATGTTTGTTATTATTTGAATATTATTCATGATTTTTGATATCTTAATAATATTTATACGACATATACATAATGTAAATTCATTTGTAAATATATAATTTATAAAAGGTTTGTCTTTCAAAAGGTTGTGGAATAAAATAATTAAGTTAAGCAATCATGACTGAATTTACATTTCTAATTAATTACATCTTCCACATATTTTCTATTTCAAATGGTATTTTTGCTAACAATAGGTAATTTTAATATATTCATTTAAGTTAATTGGTTCTGAACACCATAAACTTTTTAATCCAATTTTCAGTATACTCACTGACTCACTAAAACAACATCGCCCATGCCAAACAAAAAATAAAATTGATTACACTCACCAAAAAAGTCTGTAATGGCAACTGAAAATTTTGCTGTTATTTTGCTAATTTGAGCCCAGCGGCATTTTTGCTAATCTTAGCAACACATGTCTGCTGACGTGTAGTACAATAAAATTAGTAGAAAAATTCAGTAGCCGCTACTAAATTTTAGTATACTTTTTGTAAAGTGGAATTTAAAATCTGTTTGCTAAAATCAGCAAAAAAGAAATACTAATATTTAGAACAAAATTTTAAATTTATTTTTTTATCGAGCATCAAAATTTTTTTTATTTTATTTATTTTTTTCAAAAAATATTTTATAAAAAATTTAAAAAAAAATCCAAGGCTTAAAATCTTAAAGATTGTTAAAACATAAACGAATTAATCATTTTGTTTGAAATTTGCTAATTTCCATTTTGAAAAATATTTTCGTAAATTTTTTCACTTTTACGGTCAAATTTTAATTGTTTTAGGGATGATTTTTAGAACAAAAAAAACTTTTTAGTACTATTTTAAGTGTATGTCCTATTTCAGACATGAGTCGGTATATTCACTTCCGATCTCTTTTTGTAATCTATGTAACATTTTAAGGCAATTTAAATTTGTAGGTTTAAGTTTTAATTAGAAATAAAATTTCCTTCAATATCCATAAAACATTTTGAAAACATTTTGTAATTTAGAAACATAAAAGTAAATTTGGGAACATAAATTCTAAACATTTGCAATAGGTTCGTTCTCTTCCGTAGACATCTGTCAAGACGGAATTTTTGGATATACCTAAGGGTAGGGGCAAAAAGGGGAACACGGCAAAAATCGGAAATATGCTCTAGTATACCTAAAATGTACTTTTTGGATTTTTTTTCAGGAAACTAGTAAAATAGGGGCTTATAAGCGCTTTTATTCCGCCCCCCGACCCCATAGAGGTCTTCTTAAATTGCTACGTCTCGAAAAACGAAATTTAAAAAAATGGTTCATCCGACCACGCACTATTTTAATGATAAGGTACTTTTTGAAATTTTCGTGGGGGCTTAGGACTCTTTGAAATTTTCGCCAAGAACGTGGTAAAAACTAGGGTACAAATGGGAAAAAGGTTCCACCATAGTGGCCAGCCCTAACTGCCTTGGATAATAACCTGAAATTTAAATCATGTGTTCTCTGCATAATTGATTTAGTCACCAATTAAGTAATTTTATTAATTTTAAGAAATCGAAAGCCTCCCCTGCTAGAAATCAGAAATTTATAATACTGTGATTTTCAAAAAGAACGTGAAAGGGAAAGTGTCCCCTTCAACTTTAAATTGTGCATGTAGACAGACATCTACTAAAATGGGAATTTTGAAAATTTTTCTGTATAGAGACAAATAGGGGGCAAAACCTCCCCATTATTGCCCTGCCCAAAAAAACCTTCGGCAAAAAATCAGACATTTAAAATTTGTGTTCCCAGGGGTATGGGATTATTTATTTAGAAGATACTTTTAGGCCGAGTTTTTAGGATGTAGATTATATGTAAACTCATTTAATCACAGTTTGTAACTTTAAAACTGATTTTGAAATTTGTTTAAATTTATTTTATTTCAATGTAGGCCAAAATTTTATGTAACGAAAAGTTGTTTCTACAAATTTATGTTAATTTACATGGAAATGGCAGTCAAAATTCGATTTCGGTTTAACAAAACTAAGTTTAACTCACATCCCAAAAAACTGGGTCTTAGAAGTATCCAAATATAGCGTAATAAAGGGCGAAAAATCCAAGAGAAGACAAAAAAGTAAAATTCAATGTATTTTAAGCAAAAAAAAAATATTGGCAAAAAGTAAAAACTTGGGAAAAAAACACATTTAAAAAAAAAAGTAGAAAAAATATTTTTTTATTACAAGAAAGCACTTTAAGACAAACAAAATGTAAAAAAGCAATTTAATGCTCAAAAATCTTAAGAGAAGGCAACTTTAAAGCTAAAAACTGGAAAATCCTACAAAGCAGAAAGAAGTAAATATGAGTAAACAGCAAAACAAGCAAATTTGTCTTCTCTGATAATGACATTTGCAAAACCATTTAAAATAGAAATCTAAAACTTGAAATTGAAATTGAAACATATCATGCAAAAAGGTTAAACAAATTTATTTAAATAGAAAAATCTTTAGAAAAATAAATCTACCTGCAACGAAGTATCGAGATTTTGAGCTAATTTTAACATTAAGTATGAATACTAATTAATGTATTTATTCATCCCCAGAACAAAAGAAAACAACACAATATTAAGTTACTCGAATACAACAAATTTCAATGCAAACAAGAATAATTCAGACTGATACAAGAGTACGAGTACAAATTAAGTCACAAAAACAGTTCATTCTTAAACTTAATTTCTTACTATCCCAACATACCAAATGACTTGAGAAAAATATTATTATAAGCCTTAAGCTTGAAAAAGACTTGAGAATATATTGAAAAAGGCTTTCGTAACAATTGTAGAAAAATCAAAACGGAACCCTCGTGAAAATATTATGAGTATTTGATTACTATAAGCTTATTCTTGCAATTGTAGAATAAGCTTACAAAAATAATATATTATTAATAGTTGAAAAAGAGAAATCATAATTATTTTCTTTAATTTAATTTATTTTTCATTTTAATTTTAAAAATAAATAATAATAACTCAATTTAAATATAAAAAATAATAATTAAATTTAAATATAAATAAATTATAATTAATTTTAACCATAAATAAAAATAATTAAATTTAATATGCAATTGCAAGTTCACTATATAAAATTTATAACTAAATGTACACGCAAAACACGTTTGACAAATTTAAAGAAAAAGTAATGGCACTTGTTGTATGTATTATAAGCGTAGAACAAAGACAACAAGACTAGAATGTATTGAAAAATATTGTTCATAAGCATACTTGATATAAAGTTATATAATATAATTATCTTTTCTCTAGCATTGTTAAATACTGCTTGTGAATTCACATTTTATAAATATTATAATAAGCGAAATTAAGAAAAACTTAAAACACACTATTATTATAAGCTTATTCTCAAGTTGTATTGCTGTTTGATTGCTATATGGTATATTGGGATGTTACATTACTGATACAGCATTTAATTTTGGAAAAGTGTCACATACATGTATGTGTAACATACACATGTACACTTACGATTTTTATTTAATAACCAACAAACTATGACTTGGCATGTAAATGAATAGAGAAAATATCCCATCATTTAACTAAAAGGATTTAAAATATAATATACAAACAAAAAAGTATCACAAATAATTAAAAAATTCAAATTCAAATATTGATTTTTAACAATTTTTTATTTAACAGTTGTAAATTATTATTATTCATATAAAAATGCTTTAAAAATAAAAAAGGAAGTTACAAAAAAACACAACAAAAAGTTGTTTATATTTACAAAATCCATCCAATTAAAAAGTTTTTTTTTATTTATATTTTCATTATTTTATTTATTTATTTTTTTTATTTTATTTATATTTTCTTTTAAAGATGTTTAAACATACAAATAGCATTTTCTAAATTTTTTTGTTTAGTATGAGAGTTGTTTTAAAATCAAAAACAATACATGTTTAAATATTTCCATCTTAAATTTCTATTACAATGTTTGCTGGGTTATACTGCATGCGTTCATGTGTGGGTGTATTTAAATTCTGTAAGTCTGCTCAAACTAAATTTACACCAAAACTTATTTTATAAAATGTGACATTAACTCCGGATATTATGCTGAAGAGTGAACTTTAACTTAACTATAAAACAAACAAAAAAGAAGTCAAAATATTGCACACAAAATAACAACAAATTGTGGCTTAAATAATAGTTAACTCAAAAAACTTCTGTATAAAATCCAACATATATTTGAATATGTATTTTCAAAAACTTTTTTATCAATCATTTGCTGTGTTTGTGCGGCAAGGTGTTGAAAGAAACATTCAATATAAACTGATAGCATCCATGTAAAAGTGGTTGAGATCAATAATTCTACACGTGAAATAATGTCAAATTGATATGGGATTTTATAACATATTTTACCGCACAAACACAAAACCAACTCACTAACTACTACATTAGGTTGTTCAGAAAATGCGTATTATTGAGCTATAAGGAAAATACAGAACATTTTTTCAATTTAAAATTTTGTCTTGAACTTTAAGACGAAATAGGACATTAGAATTTGGTAATACTGAGCAAATTATGGAAGTAATATTTATTAAATTTCCATAGAGAAATTTTGGTCTACCACTGCATCATTTAATTTGAAACAAGACATTTCTTGTTTGTTTTGCTTTGAAATTTTTAATTTTTATTTAAACACTTTTGGACTATGTATTCAATACGGAGCAAAATGAAACGAATTCATTTTTTTGTAAACAAAACAAATTATTACGAAAAATTACTAAATTTTGGTAAATATGTTTGGTACTTTTCTTAAATTTATCAAAGGAGTTTGAGAAAGTTGAAAAATCACTTCTTTGAGATATTAATAACTTTATTTTATTAAATTTGTACAATCCAGATTTATTTTTTTTGGACTGACAAGGAAGACATAAAATTAGAAAATATAAGCGACAGGTATTTTTTTTTTTAGCAGCCCATAAAATTATCACTTTTTTTAGATTAATTCTTATAAATTCACTAAAAACAAAGTGCATATTAAACGAAAGGTTATTTGAAGACGCATCCTCTAATTGACTTCGTTGGAGTCCACTAATTCCCAAACTACACATTTGCTTTAAAAAAAACTTATGTTATTTATTGTTTTAAATAATTTTTTAAATGTAATCGTGATTTTGATTGGGTATAAATTGAAGAAACTTTTGGACACATAAGATTAGATTATAAGGGTTGTGTACCATAACAAAGTACGCTACCACTCGGATAACCATAGGATCCATTGTGATACCCTTTGGAAAAATTAATAAAGAAAAGATAGGTTAAGATAAAGAGTTGAAAGCCACTGGCCTAAAAAGCAGAGAGCAAGTATAGCTGACCTGGAGACCGCTACCTAGAAGAGCCAGCTTATCCGCCTGAAAAAATGCAATAGATTGCATAGATCATATCTAGCTACATCACCCACACGCAGAGAAAAAACATGGTTACAACATGATCACTGCTACTATATTAAGCTTGCTGCAATCGGGTATGGTTGTCACAACCACGTTATTGGCTTTTTTAACCATCAACATGGTCGCTACCATCATTATTATAGTAAATATTTTACTATTTTATGATTGACACCTTCTTTTTTATAACATGATTGGCTGTAACCATACTGTGGTAACAAAAATTCTGATTATGAAAAAAACATAATTATTCAATGCTGGCAACAGTCAATAAATAATTATGCATAAAATATAACATGATTCTGACATTTACGGTCATAATATTGTCTTGTTTTCATAAAAACCAAAATTTAATCAGTTCAGTCAGTTTGTTTTTACCTCAAACTGGACGAATGTGGGTAGAGAATACCTTTCATGTGGCATTAAACATTTTATCAATTGACCCTTTAGGATCCAGATAATTTTTTTTTAGCTTTAGAAGATTTTTTAAGGGCTTTCTTATACATATGTATAATATTATTTACACTAATCAATTCATTGTCAAAAAGATTCCATATAAAGATTTTATATTTTTTAATTCGTTTCAATAAAAACGATAAAATATATTTCTTAAAAAAATATATTTATTGATTCATTTCTTGTAAAAAGTTCTAATAATATTAATAAATTTTTTTTTTAAGAAAAAGTCTGTAGAACCCAAAATTGTTTTTGTACGAAAAGGTTTCTTACACAAAATCCTTGATATTTAGAAACATCATAATATGTTTATTTAGAATCATAATATGGTAATTTTTGAATCATAATATAACTGTAGGTACCATATTATGGTAAAATTATGGTTATTTTATTATCATAATATGATAACCATATTATAGTACGACTATGGTTGGCACAATCATAAACCCAAAAATGTATGATGCTCTTCGAATATGATTGTGCCAACCATGTTTTTTCTCTGCGTGCAGTTGATCGTGGAATCTTTTTCCCAGCCATCTTAGTCTCAGACCCTAAAACCTAGGACAATTGCACAAAATGTGCTATATAGTCTCTAGCTCCTCAATATCCCCGCACACGCTACGAAAGTCCTGTATGCCTCTTTCCCATCTACCAATGAAGGCTCCAAAAGACCAGTGACTAGTTATTACCACTACTAAAGGCCTGAGACTTCTATCCAATCCAACTTTGGCCATATAGGCCTGGAAACCCTGCAATCCGTCCTACAGCTCCAGGATTAATAAGAAGATTCACGGAATCTTTCAGAGATCCACAAAACGGAGGCTTATCCCCACAATCCATATACATGAGGTCCAGACCCGAACCCTGTCTGGTCAGTCCATCCGCTATATCATTACCCTGTATGTTACAGTGCCCAGGTACCCAACACAATCTGATTATGTAGAATTCCTTTACCGCTCCTAGAGTCCCTTTACAGCAGTGCTGTTCATTTGATGGGACAATTGTCCCCTGCTCAACTTACATGTATTCTTACGCTCTTGCTTTTAGTCGTCACTGAAACAGCGACGAGTGAACATGTGTAGCGGATGTATGCTGATTTTTTTTTTTGCACTGAAAAAAATTAATATTTGCACTGGAAAAAATTAATATTAATGTACGAAAAATATACAAGATATATAAAAATCTTTAATAGACTTATAAAAAAACCCAATTTTTTTTTAAATAAAAGTTGAAATCTTTTGAAAAATTCGAGTCCGATCGTTCATTCATTTATTACGATCAAATGTATTTGTTTTTCCTTCCGAAAATTGCATTTTTTAACAGAATAACATAAGAAATCCAACATATTAAAGATATTTTATTAATATGTAAATATAATTAAATCTTCAATATTGATTAATAAAATCTTCAACTTTTTGTTTTTATACAATAATGTATATATGTATTTCTTTTTTTCCTTTCAAAAATTTGATTTTTGTTTAATTTTTATTTCTTTAAAAAAGTTTTACACAAAACAGTAACAGTTTCATATTTTCAATAAAAAATAAATTCATGTAGATACTAGCACTGCTATTAACCCATTGAACATTTCTTACAGTGCAATTCTCATTTTCTCACAAACACAACTACATTTTTATTTTTGAACAGCACTGCTTTACAGTCCATCACTACATCCAGAAAACAGATTCGTGCTGACAATCGAATTTGCTGCCAATCATTTGCAGCAACCGAATTTTTCTGTTGTGGCTACCTGTTTTCTCTGTGTATGCTTGAATGTACTGAATGACACTTCAAAACTCTAACTGCTGCCTGACTATCCACATAAATTGTCAATACACATACCTCTATCCACTAAATAAACTCTGGCCCCAGTGCCAGATTTCATCTTGGACCCGTCCGTAAAAACTAAACACCCTTTAAATAGCTGTCCAGACCCAATTCAATTTGGACACATTGCTACTCAAACTGCCTGAACGAAAAAAATGTAAATTCCCATAAATTGAATTTCTCAAAGCGGTATAAAAATTACTTCTTTTTTTTTTTTTTTCATTTTCGATAGCAAATTTTATACAGATTTCATACAATACCAAAATCACACTGTGGAAATTCTTTTAATATTTTTCCCATTATATGCTCAGCATTACGTCAGAATTTCGTTTAAAAAATTCGGAGAAAATTTTATTCAGGCAGCGAACTTTAAGTATTTTTTTTTTTTTGTTATTTATCCCACAATAAGCCCCTTATTATGCATCGTTTGAAGAAGAATTTCCATTTTCGGGACACCTTAACTTACATGCATATTTTAAGTATTACGATAAGTAAATTGTGTATTTCATGTATTTGCATTTTCTTACTTTTCTCTTCTTTCTAGATTATTTAAGTCATAAGGAATGTTTTTCATACATACAAGAAGATTGGATGCATTGTACGAAAAGTTTTCAAAATATTTTAGCAGATGGATTACACTCTGACAAAAATGTTACTGAAAAGTTTTTAGAATTTTGTTGGTAAGTTAATAATGCGGAAAAGTATCAGACACTTGTCGATTGTGTAGTAGAGTGGAACGAAATTTGGTAAATTGTCGATTTTGATGTTGCGGAAAAATATTCGATTTTTCAAAACTCGAAAACTTCGATAGCTTGTCAGCGGCGGAACACATTAAGGGTTTTTAAAAATTTATTATTACTCCAATTAAAATATTTTTCCACAACTTTTTCGCAATGGTACAACTTCAGAATCGAAAAATTTTTATCATTGGTCCACCCTACTAGGACACATATACGAGTACATAACATATCATATCATACACATGATGTTAAAATAATTTTAGTTATTGCAGGCATGTAAATGAAAATAACAAATACTTTTGTATATCGATTCTTAAAAAATTTGCATATATAACATATTTATAATTAAAACAAATGTGTTTTGTTGTTATTTCATTGCAGTGCACGTTATGCTTACGAGACTTGCATCTATAATAGTGCTCGATACAAATGCTACAAAAACTCGGCAACATTTGCACGTGCCACAGCTCAAATGCTATCGGATGAAAAACATTTTAGTAATTGTCGTCAATTTGAGGTATCAACGTGCAGTAGCCCCCCACCTGTTAAATTACAAACCCTTTACTCTCATTGGACCTTTTGGCTGGGCACATCACTATTACTGCTGATGCAGATGTTGTTGTCATTGCCGCAAAGATGGAGGTTGTGGTGATTCAATTTGTTGCTAGACTTAATTGCATCAAGAGAAAGCATGAAAGTATAAATAAAAATCAATGTTACTTAAGTAATAAATGAATTTTCTCTAATGAATGTTGTCTTTGAGTAGTCTACTCAATTTTCATTTGTAAAGCAAAGTTAATGGCATTTTTCGTGAAAAAAAAAAGAATTCGTTCAAACTTTAATGACGTCAAATGGTAATTTTAATTCTAAAGCATAGTAAATTATTTTGATTTAACATGAAAAAACTTACGATAATGAGATTCACGTGAAATCGTTATACAATTTGTATGCACACAAATTTCTTACAAAGTAAAAAAAAAATCCTGTTTCGCAATTAAATAATGATTTGAAACATTTACAGTTTGAGTGAAATATTCAAATTCACGGAAAAAGCAATTTGCTTTAAATTTATATTTTTTATTTTATGGTTTGTGATCGCCCCTTCAGGAGTAGAAAAAATTGCATGGCATCATTTTATTGCCAATTTTATATCAGTAAATTATTGGCCATGAAATTATTTTTCTTGGAACATTTTCAGATAAAAAATCTCTGCACTGCGACCCATTTCTTATATATTAAAATTTTAGTGATTTATTAAAATATTTTTAAAACAATTACAGACAATATTGTACCGAAATAAAAGTTTGCTTTACGTACCCATCAAAACTGTTCAAAAATTTTTAGAGCAACAGCTTCAATTTCCTAAAATTCAACTAAATTGATCCAAAAAAATCCGAAAATTTAACAAAAAAAATGAAAAATCACTACAATTTGAAAGCCATTCAATTTTGTTATTTAATTTGGCAAATTCGGATCGAGAATACTGATATTAATTAAAAGTAATATTATAATTTATTGCAAAAATCAAATTGAAAAAAACTCATTTTAAAATCAACACATTTGGTGCGGGAGCTTTTCAACGGCCGCCAAATAGTAATATCATATTTATTTATAGGTGTGTTCGATGTACGTTACCGCGGGTGGCCGCGAGAACCCAATCTTACCAAAAAGCGTTTCTTGTAACAAAAATTGGGTAAATGAGAGCGTTCATGAGAAAGTAATAATGTTTCTCTTTTTACCAGAACTTACCCGTACTTTTTGTTTGGGTTAAATGGTAAAACTGTCAAATCGTTACCTGCTGCTAATAAATCAGCTGTTTTGCATTTGTGAATAAAATTAAATAAAAAATTTACTATAAAGAACTTTTTATTCTTAATAATGAAAAATACATATAAAAATGTAAATAGTTATTTGCCATTTCAAATATACAGGGTGTCCGCTGGGAGGGTATTAAAACGTTCAAAAAAGCATCACTTGGCAGCACTGATTCACGTCAAACGTTTTTTTATGCAAACAATTGACAGAGCTGGCGCAAATTTTTGCAACTATGGCATCATTAAAGTGTCTGATGCAATAGTGCAAAATTAGTCTTCCTTTTCTATTAATTCTATTTTTATTATAAGTTAACAAAAAGTTGTCAATGTTATTGCGGTGAACATAATTATATCTTTTGCAAAACGTTCTAAAAAGCAAACTGTGCAATTGTTGAGCAGTAGCAAAGCATCTGCAACAGATGATCACGCATCAGCAACAAAAATTGGCATAACTGCCGCAGTGATGCACAAATTTTCTGCATTTACGAACGTACCCTGTATTACTTTGATTTGCCGCCATTTTGGTAAACATTAGTCTTGACAGTTCATATTTGGCAGTCGTGGCAAATTTATTATGGAAAAATATTCGGTAAACCAACGTGTTTTAATTGTTAAAACTCGCTCGCCCATGACAACCCCGATTTTCATGAAGAAATCATAATGAGTGACACATTTGAATGGATATGTAAATAAACAGAATAGTCGGTTCTGGGCTATGGAAAACCCTCAAATTATTCATCAGTCACCTTTGCATCCATTTAAAGTGACAGTCTGGTGTGCATTTTGGTCAGGAGGAATCATTGGAACTTACTTCTTTGAAAATGAAAACAGCGTAATGGTAACTGAGAAGGGGGAGCGATTTCGTGATATGATTGAAAACTTTTTAACGCCACAAATGCATGCTTTGGGCTTGATTAACATGTGGTATCAACAAGATGGTGCCACATCGAATACAGCCGGGATTACAATGGAATTACTGCGAGTCCTCTTTCCACAACAAGTTATTTTAAGAAATGGTAATGTTGATTGGCCTCCAATGACTGCTCCGGACTTCTTTTTGTGGGGATATCTGAAAACAAGGTTTATGCAAACAAACCAGAAACGCTTGAGCAACTCAAACAAAATATTCGTGATGAAATTAATGAAATACCGCGTGAAATGTGTGAGAATGTAATAAAAACTGTGCTCAAAAGGGCTCGCATTTGTGAGGCTAACAGAGGCGGACATTTATCTGATATTGTATTCCATACATAATTGCCGACATTAAATAAAACATTTATCAATATAACATCCATTGTCTTTCATTTAATCAAAAATTATAAACAAACAAAATAGTATACCTTCCCGGCGGACACCCTGTATTTATTAATTAAGGTGTTTTTTATATGAATAAATTTGACGTTTATTTTTCGATATGAAATGTGGTTTTGTGCGTTCGCAGTATTTTGGACATTTTTATTATTTTGTGAGAGAATTTTTTGCCTACTCTCATTTTACCAGACTTTACCCAAAATTACCTCGTACAGACTTTATATATTTCCAATTTCTAGACTGCTTTCTAATTTTTTTATTTGCAAAAAAAATATGCAAAAAGTTGTATTACAAAGTACATATCCATGTTTTTTTTTTTAATTTTTTCTCACAAACTTTTTAAGGAAATTAATCAAATATCCAGTAAAATTTTACCAAAAGCTTCAAAATAATATTATTTGTTCTAAACTACTTTCCTTACATTACTTCAGGCAAATTTGGGTCACCCTAATTTAAAAGTTATGTATAGTAAAAGTAAATAATGAATACACTTTTAATAAAGCGACATAAATTGCAAATTAATAATGTATGTATACATATGTTGCTACTAATAATTAAGTTCATATTTGTTTGTATGTATAATAAAAAATAATAATAAAACTCAAAAAAAAAGAAGAAAAACCATGATATAAACCATGTGATGTGTGTGTGAGGTGTTTTTTTATTAAGTTTCCTACCTAAGTATGTTCTTATAAAACTGTATGTATAAAAATTAAATACACTTAATTCAATTTGCTTTATTTTTTTATTGCATTTTTATTTTTCTGAAAAATTTAATAAAAAAAAAGCCTATCAGCATATATGTATGAAGCTTTAAATATCAAGAAGTTCAAAACTGTCTGTTTTGGGTCAATTAAGGATCGATAATAAAATGTTAGGCGTGTAAGTAGTATATTGCTCATGTTTATGTAGCAACTGAAAGCAAGACTGTAAGTGGTACAAAAAATTATGTACCGACAAACCCTTGCAATTAAAATTTAATTACTGGCAGCACTCATATTTGGGACGCCTTACCAGTATTGGTTTTTCAAAAAACCCAACATACCAAATGACTTGAGAAAAATATTATTATAAGCTTACAAACACAAGCCTTAAGCTTGAACAAGACTTGAGAATATATTGAAAAAGGCTATCGTAACAATTGTAGAAAAATCAAAACGGAACCATCGTGAAAATATTATGTGTGTATGATTGATAAAAGCTTATTTTTGCAATTGTAGAATAATAAGCTTACAAAAATAATATATTATTAATAGTTGAAAAAGAGAAATCATAATTATTTTCTTTTCTTTAATTTAATTAATTTTTTATATTAATTTTAAAAATAAATAATAATAACTCATTTTAAGTATAAAAAATAATAATTCATTTTAAATAAAAATAATAATAATTAATTTTTACAATAAATAAAAATAATTAAATTTAATATGCAATTGCGCGTTCACTATATAAAATTTACAACTAAATGTACACGCAAAACACGTTTGACAAATTTAAAGATAAAGTAATGGCACTTGTTGTATGCATTATAAGCGTAGAACAAAGACAACAAGACTAGAATGTATTGAAAAATATTTCTATTTCAATCGTCATATTGCGTTGTTGTTGGATAAGCATGCTTCAGAAAAAGTTATGTATAATAATAATTTTCTCCAGAATTGTTAAATACTGCTTGTGAATTCAAATTTTATAAATATTATAATAAGCTAAATTAAGAAAAGCTTAAAACAAACTATTAATATAAGCTTATTCTCAAGTTGTATTGCAGTTTGATTGCTATATGGTATATTGGGAATGCACTGGCAAAGAATTATAAATTACCACTATGCCAGCCTTTGCAAAGAAGTATTTTTCAGAAATTGTTTTTTATATTTTTAATAACTTTTTTATAAAATAATTTTGTTTTTTGTGGAAAAGCTCTTTTTAGACCAACTTTTTTAATGCCAGTGATTTCATTTAGAACAAACAACGGTTAGCCAGCAGTTATTATTAATTTGCGTTTTAAAGTAAATATCCATTTTTCTGTTTCAAAAGTAAGGTTAATTAAAACACACATAAAGTTATGATTTTGAAAACTCTATCATCTCATTTTAATGCTTGGACCTTGTCATTACGTACGAAATATAATGTCATTTAAATGACCGTCTTTAGATTGATTGCAGCAGTCGATCCTTTTGAAGAAGTGGTAGACATTTCGGGCGGTATCTCGGTGATAACTTGACGAATATTGGTTTACAAATGCTACAACGTTAGGTTAGATTATCTGCGCAGATATGGTCTTTGACGTAGCTCCACAAAAAAAGTCTAACGGTGTCAAATCGTATGATCTTGGTGGCCAATTAACGTCACGAAAACGTGAAATAACGCATTCCGGAAAGTTCCCATGCCGTGTTGTGTGACTCGTGCCAGTGTCTTGTTGAAACCACATATCAAATTAATAGGCCCAATTGCTGAGATGGCCATGGAATTGACAGTCTCTTCAAATTTATTTTTAATCTTGCACAGTAGGTCGATTATGACGACCATAATCACAACGTAATGCTCAAAAAAGCGGCCACATAAGTTTTAACTATTGTTAAGCGTTCTTCGGTTGTTAAACGATCCATATTTGTTAATGGCAAACCTTTCACTAAATAAATGACTGGGTTCGAGTCCCGGCATTACATATTAGCTTTTTTTAAATTGGAAAATCTATCTTTAGACCACTTAATTTTTGGTTTTGTCATTGTTTTACCAACGTTAAAAATATTGTTTACCCATGTAAAAATCGAAATATATATGAAAATACCTGATCATACATGGGCGTAGGTGGTCATATACGTCCATGAATGGTTCAGTATATGACCATACATGATTTCTTACATTACCATTAGAGTGGCCTAAAAAACCATCAAAGTTTGAATTTGCAATCTCCACAATGTTAAAAAAACAATTCAGTTACTTTAAAGAAGTTCGCGATTTTTTTTAAAGTTTATACATAAAAATACAAATTTTAATAAAAAGATAAAAGTTTTCTGAAAAGATGTAAGTAAAAAGTCAACTTGCTAACGCCTTATATGAGTAAATTTCTTTAATCTGATAATCTAAAAACGTTGTCATCGAAAAATCCAACTTCTTGTACTTTTGCAATCTACTTACCAAGGGCTTTCATTAGTCATGATATTGTTGTTAATTTTTGAAAGGATAATAGTTATCCTTATAATTGAATTTAAAGTTTGAATTTTTTTAGCTTTTCGCTATTATTTAGCGTATTAAAATTAAATTGTTCACAAAAATCAGGTCTCACATAAGAAGACATTCCGTGGATATATGTATATAATCATTCAAAAAAGAATTTTGCGCAGAGGTAAATATAAGAAAATTTCTTGATGAAAATCGAACCTTATTTGAATGAAATTTTCGCGAAATTCACGACTTCAAATTTAGTTTTAATTTTATATTCGCAATGTATACCTAAAAAATAATAGATTTGATAAGTCGCGATCCCAATAATTATATTTAATTTTTCTCAATTTTTAATTTATTTAAAATAATAGAACAAGAACAACTTTGAAACTTCAATGGCGATGTGCTACCGCTAAATAAAACTTTTTTTAAATAATTTCTTTTGGCGATCATATTTTTTCCTTAATGGCAGATTTGTAGGGTTGAAGAGATCTTGATCATGTAGAATCATATACGGCCATATACCCTCAAATTAAGGATCCGGAGATATATGGTCATATATGAGATCATGTATGGTCGTATACATGTACATATATAATCATATAAAACCCCATTTATATTCATATATATTTCCAATTTTACATGGCTACCAGTTCTTTTTCGGCACTTGCCTAATGATGGTATAATTTTGGAATTCGGGGAAAGCACTTTTTGCCATTACTTGTTAAAGTGCCTTGCCAGCGCTTTCCAATTTGTATTTTTCTGACCGGGTATTTACGTCGCAACTTTATTCTTAGTTTGCAAATAAAAATCAGAAAAATTATTTGTTTTTTCAATACGTAAAAATTGTTATTACTAGAGTATCGTTTGTAATTTCGAATGTGTATTTTACTTAGGATAAAGCAATTACACATTTGTTTTGTAATTTATTAAAATACCAATAAAAAATAACTATAAAAAACAATTGTTTTTACCGATAGTTGTCAGTTGTTTTAAAATTTCTGTAAAAATCTTTGTCAGTTGTTGCTACGAAATTTTTAGTTATTTTTACTGAATTTGTTGGTTGATTTTTAACAGTTAAAAATAATAAAAGTACAATATAGTTGTCAGTCGTTTCAAAATTTCCGTAGTATTAATTGACATTTCAACGACATTTTTGCTTATTTTTACTGGACTTTTTTATTGTTTTTTAACAGTTAAAAAATAACAAAAGTTTTAGTTATTTTACATCTACAATAAGTACTTATATAGGCTTTTTAACTGCAAACGAAAGCTTACAGGCCAATAAATAAATTACAATATTCCACTCACTTAAGATCATTTTCAGTAGATGCTACCGACAAACTTTTTATAGTGTAAAAAAAATAAATACAAATACAAATTCCAATTCATTAGAAAATAAAGTCTATTTTCCATTCAACAAGAATAATAAAAAAATGTAGTAATTTTTTTCCTATTCATTCAAATGACAAAACTGTTTCATGATATTTTGCCATGGTATTAATATACACAGAAAAAAACTAAAATCTAGTTTCAATTAAAAATTTGTAATTACAAATAAAAATTTAATTGAGTTTTGATAAATTAAACATTTAATCATATCATAAACAAATTTAATAAAATTTGCAAAATTTCCAATTAAAGTTTAAACGTTTCAATTAATAATTTAATTGAAATTCAAACCATATTATTCTTGCAAATTTAAACAACAAGTGTGGCACTCTTACTAAAATAAAATAATATATGACGCTTTTAATATTGTTAACAAAAATTTATTTATATACCTTGCATTTATTTTAGAAAATTTTAGGATTTGAGACACACTTTTGCATTTTTTAAATCAGTAAAAAATTTTAAGGAAATTAATTTGGAATCAAACAAAAGTTTAAATTTTATTTCCAATAATTGTTTCTGTGTATTAAGTATTAAAAAAAATGTTTAAAGTTTTTTCTTATGCACAATGAGCTTATTATTATAATGAATGATTTTAAGCGTTTAATATATGATTTACAAAATACAATGGTTTATGTTTAATCATAATATTCTGCTTCAGATCATTGAACAAAAGGCAATGGAATTTAAAGTTGTATGGAAAAAATATTACTAATTGTTCTACATAATACAATGAAAGCCAAAGAAGTGTTTGAATGAAATTTAATGAATGTTGCTTAAATTAAATATAGATGTTCCCAGCAAAAATTTGGTAATAACATATGATTACCGTATAGATTACCAAGGGCTTTTTTTTTTTGCTTAACTGGTACAACATTACCACTTTCAGTTATTAATTATACAGAGTATCAAAAAAGTTTCAGCCTAAATGTTTCCAAAGAGGACCATTTCTCTTTCTAGAGAACAAAAAAAAATGAAATTCGAGCTAACTTTGCAAACCCTTAGGAAGTTTTGTTTTTCTAAGAAGAGTATACTCTCATTTTGCATTGTAAACATTGAGGCTGACCCGCGATGACCCACAAAAATTTCTTGCTTAATTAGCTGATGAAAGCTGGGGATCAAATCTCAACACGTCTACAATTTTATTGAAAAAATATTAATACATAATTTTAATGAAATTTTATTTTTAGATTCAATACTTTCTGATTTTTTTGTAAGTTAGAGGGTAATGCTGGGTTTGGTACATATTTACATGCTACAGTGATGATGCTATTAAAGCTCATTATTTTAATTCTAAACTACTACCACCACACCACCGAATGCAGAACAAAAAGCTGCCATTAAAACAGAATAAAGAACAATGATTTGAAATAATTTCATAGAATTGGTTTGTTAAACGATTAAAGGCTTTAACTATTTTAAATTCATTGAATACTCCAAAAAAAGGTTATTATAATAGGTTCAAAACTCCATCAATTTAAGAACTGGTTCTACAAGAGGAACTTCCGCTAAGACGTTAACCCTCTAATGTTGTTGGTAAAACTCTGGGTAACTGGTCTATGTACCAGTCACCCTGAGTTGTACCTGAAGGAATCGATCAGGTACGCCTTTTCTTCCTAAAGTAACTTTAAATCTCCTGACTTTAATGGTATATAATATCCTCTTTATTGCGTCGATATCATGTTCCAGTATTTTTGGACAGCATGACTCATGGATATGATCCGTCATCCTGGTGCAATTTCAAGGTGGTTTCCATTCCCAAACCTGGCAAATGGTTTAAGATCGATCAGTTTATCATTTTTTCTTCCAAAAAGTCTCAAGAGAAAATCACTCGGTCAGTTATATTGCTCTGAAGACCTCAACAACATGCGTATTGAAGTAATAGATCCACATAATCCGCACTTCTTGAACAGAATAGGATATAGATCAAAAAGAATAAACGTTGGGTTTTTTGCTGATATTGAGGGGGCTTTTGACAATGCTACTTTTAATAAGGTTTTCGGCTAAGCTACATGGAGTGCACCTAGTTCCTTTTAAATGAATTTACTTTTCATTATCTAAAACAAGGGTGCCCAAGCCCTATGCGCTTGGTGCTCATTTGTTTTTGTAAAAGCACTTAGCTATAGGCTGTGAAGTGAAAGTAAATTATCATTAAACTTTAACCCTTAATGAAAAAATGGATATAGTGCACTCAGCACTAGCAATACAAAATACACAAACAACTTTGTCTTATTACTTTATTTTTTGTCGTTATTCAATGTATACACGCAAGTGCAAAGCAACAAACTTTCGTATGCTTTGCTGGTAAACATTGACGACAGCGATCATCAATGTAGATTTTGTTTTTGTTTAACGTATGATGTGAAATATTTTTTTCCTTCTGTATTGGTTTTTACAATAAAAAATATTGAATCAAAATTTGTTATTCTTTAAATGTATTGGTGTTTGCTCTTCCATAAAGAACTTTTGGGCACCCCTGATCTAAAATATCTGTTGAAAGCTTAAAGTCAATACGAGACACACAGTTCACAGTTGAAATCCGTACAAGATTCCCTTAAAGGGGATGTACTCTCTCAATTGCTGTATTTCGTGGTCGACTCACTTTTAGTGTATAGTTAATCCTTGAGTGTGCACATCGAGCCTTATGCGGATGATGTTTGCGCTTTGGTGCTAGGGAGGTCACAAAGGGGTGACTTTAGATAGTTAACTGATTCGAACAAGGTGTATTGAATTAAATGTGTTAAAGAAGTTGTTTATTTTCTGACAGTGGCAACGAGCTTTTGGGAAGACTTGGGGTATGAAACCCGCACGATGTACCTGGTATTTATTCGACACATCGTGACATACACATCTCTAGTAAGGTGAAGTAGAACACTGATAAAAACATTCTGACTAATTTGAACATATTACAAAACTGCTACTCTGAGTATTAAGGATGCTATGAGTATCACATCTAGCGACGCTCTTTATATACAGGGCTAGGCTATAAAGTCAATATGCCAGCTTCAGAAGAATGGAACCAGGCATATGTATTACAACAAAGGGCATGGTCTTATCATTAAGAACCTTTTAGAAATTTGTCCTTTGGATAACATGATGCTCTATATCGAATTCAGTAGAATTCATTCAGATTAGGGAGGACTTGATGATTATTCTGATACTATTTACACGCATTTCAAAAGGATACTGGAGATACTGTTATCTGAACAATGTGAACAGATACTCATATGGCATGGGCAAAATGACAACAGTTTTTCAGACTGAGGTACATATTTGCTATTTTGTATAAGCGACTGGAGTCAGGCGGCACTTAAAACACTTGAATCTCCGACCATTTTATCCAAGATTGTTCAAGGTCTACTTTCATATGTGTACTCCGGGCAATAAAACGGCCGACTTTTGGGAAATATTGTACTGGTTTTGACACCTATAAATCCAGAATCGAAGCTTGGTATCAGCATTTCATAGACAGTATGTCAGATCGGCTAATATATCGAAATTGTTTACATTGAAAGGTGGTCAAGCGATGCTACCTCTGTGGGGGTATGCAATATTTTGTAAGCATACCAGATAGAAATATGGTAATTTACCTTCTCAGTTTGATTAGGGCTGACGGCCGTAGACTTACTGGCCTGATTATGGGACAAAACGCATATGCTGTGTGTGACATGTTTAGAGGACATGTTTGATCTGCCATTGTTCAGCTTTCTTTATCTTGTTTATAGATTCTGTTCATAAACTACACCTGCCTGTATTTCTCAGATTCATAGGGAAGATTGCAAAATTGTAAGCAGGGACGCCATTATTTTTCCCTTCTAATTTCTCTTTATTTTCTTTATGTTACGATGGACAATTTATAGTCTGAGCGTCAAGTGCTTTCAACGAACCCTCTTATGTACGATACCGCTTTACCCTCAACCCTCAAATCAGCCTGATTTTTTCGCAATGAAATTTGATAGAGATATTATTCATTTTCACCTTAAATATCGTTTCAGCTTATATACGAAATAACTAATTTATTCATGTTACGCTATACAATAAACAAAAGTGGGTTTAACTGTGTTAAATTATTGGCCAAAAGAAACCTCCTGTTGGTGGTGTGTATAATGATGTGTACATAAATAATTTGCTGAAAGTTAATACAAGTAACAAAGTAAACAATCTGACGGCATAGAAGGCTGAATGGTTGTTTAATAAAATCAGTTGAATATTTATTTAAAAAAATATATATGAAATATAAACAAAGAGGATATTGTGGTATGTAATACGAGTAATAAAGTACGAAATAATCATCCATATCATCCGCAAATATATTATGAAATTTACATCAAAATATTAACCTTACAATGCGTAAAATTTTGTTTTTAATTATAACGATTTATCGGTTTACTTAGGCAATGAGGGGAGAAAGTTAAATTTCATCAAAACGTTTATCATGTTAAGGCTATGACATTTAAAAGTATACCTGCCATATCCTGCAAGTCCTTGCAACAAAATCATAATTTATTTTATTATTAGAATGTCCTAATTTAAAGGTAAGTACGAAACGTTTTAAGTTACGAAGGCGAATCAATAAGTCCGTGACTTTTTGAATGAAATACAGTTTTTGTTTGCAAAAAAAAAATATTTTTCAACATAATCTACTTTTAGCTCAATACACTTAGTCCAACGTTTCTCCAATTTTTATATCCCTTCCAAAAAATAGGATTTTTCGAGGTCCATAAAATAGGCATTTGTTTGATCAAAAATTAAACGTTGGAGCTAAATCTTTTTCTTTGGGTTTGGAAATAGGAAAAGTCACTGGAGGCTACATACGGAGAATATTGTGGATGAGGTACCAATTCGTAGCCCAATACATGGAATTTTGCCATTGAGACTTCATACGTGTGCACCCGGCACCCATCTTGCAGACAGCTTTCTTAAATCCAACTGATCATTTAAAATCGAAACCATATGAAATGCAAATGACATCAACAATCTCACTCTTTGATCGGCCAACACCATATCGTGGATTTATTCGATATTTTCGGGTGTATTGACCTTAATTAGCCGTCCAAAACGTTCAGCATCATTTGTAATTGTGCGACCACAGCAAAAGACAGTAAACCACTTTTTGACCATTGAAATCGATGGTGCAGAGTCCCCGTAGTATTTATCAAGCTTTTCCTTGGTTTGATTGACGGTTTTTTTGTTCGCAAAAAATTATGTTTAATAAGCACTCGAAATTCACTTTTTTCCATTTCTACAAAAATCCACGAGGTTGTATGTTTTGAACAGTTGTTAAACGCAAAGTAAATGACGGAACTTGCTCAAAATTTGACAGTAGTCTATTAACAGCTGGTACTTGATGGGAGCAGTGTTGCATTTTATATAACTACGAGGGAAGTTCGAAAAGTCACGGACTTATTGCTCCGCCCTCGTAGATTTGATATTATTTTAGATTTTTTTTATTATTTTAATTCTTTTAAAAATGCCTTTCAATAATTTTACGAAATATCAACTAAAATTTTAATGATATAAATTAAAAATTAAATTAATTTTTCTTTAAATATTTAATTAAAAATAATTGAATCAATTACACATTTATTTTTTTTAATCAAATTTTTAATTGATATTCGTTAAACAAAAATTTTGTCAGGGGCGATAGTTTTTGCAGCAGCCTCAGACATTAGAGGGTTAACACTCATCTTCTTAAATTTATATTGAATTTATTGGTAAAATAAATAACAAGTTGAGAGGTTTTCGATGCTATTAATTTTCGTTTTACGACATTAATTGAATGTGTATACAGATGTTGAGAAAAACGTTTTAATGATTTGTAAAATAAACTAAGATTTTGGTTCTATGAAAATCAAAGAGGGTGTCATACATGCCACAAACAAAAAAATTGTTTGTTGCAGGGAGACAGTTTGTCGATAAAGCAGGTGTTTTAATTTTTTTTGTTGCGTTGTTAGATTAGAACAATTTCTGACTAACACATTTTTATATCGTTTATAATTCTTGCGAAATTCAAAAAAGAAATTTGACACATCTGGTGGCGCCATATTGTTCATATTTTTTTTTATTTTTTTGCTTTTTTTAATCTCAATTGTAATTAGTATTGTGTCAAACTTTAATTTAAGAAAAATACAACAATAAATGATATAATGATACAACAGCTGTGTTTATGCGGCAAGCTATCAAAGTTGGCTTATATCATTCCCATATAAATTTAACATAAGCAAATTTGTATTTGAATGACACAAGGCAACGCTGATAGCTTGCCGCATAAGCACAGCCAATATTTGTACTTATGTTTAGTCTGCTATGTTTAAGTGCGCTAACAAAGATAAAACTCAATAGGAAATCGTCATTATATAGTTAAGTAAAAATACGATTATACAACAATACAATACTTAATACATACAATACTTTATACATCTTGTGAACTTATTTTATGAGTTGGTTGTTGATACAAAAAAATTATAAAAAAGTTTTCGCATTCTAAGTAGCTTTAGCAAGGACATAAACCATTCGAGCATACTTGGGATTTTTTATTGACAATAAATTTTTATTAGCATTACAAAATGGCGCAATTTAATGGTATTAAAATTTTCTAGCATTGGCCTATTTGTATTATTGAAGTATATTAATATAAACAAGTAAAAAAGGCTTAAATTCGGCTGTGCCGAATCTTTGAATACCCTCCACCAATGTTTTCTATTGTTTTTGATACATAGAATGTAAAAAACTTTTAAAGTAAAATTATGGAGGTGAAAAACTTTTTTGGATGCGGAAACGAATTTTTTACGTGAAAAAAATTTTGAGGTGAAGAAATTTTTTTAGGTAAAACAATTTTTTGTGGTGAAAAAAAATTTTAGTGGTGAAAAAAAAATTTTGAGGTGTACAAAATATTATTAATTTCTAAGTGATTGGTGAAAAAATATGATAAAATATATTATATATGTACCAGTCGCTACTATGAAATTGTACTAAAATACACCAATTTGTATGGAAAATTTAGAGGTATCTTCACATTTTCACCCATAACTTTTTAACCGCTGGACCTATTTTGCTCATTTTCAATACCAAACTGCTCGGCAGGATGTACATTAATCTGGGTAAAAATTGGCACCCCCGCTTGCGTCTTTGCGTCGTGATCGATATTTCAACAGACAGACAAACGGACATCGCTAAATCGACTGAAAATTGCATAAGGATCACGAATAAATATACTTCATGGGGTCTTAGACCTATATTTCGACATGTTACAAACGGAACGACAAATTGATATATACCCTCACCATATATGGTGAAGGGTATAAAAATGCGTCACCCTGTGGCTGTTTTTTAACAATGAATCACACGAAATACCAGCCGGACCTGGCCTATTTGTATTAATATATATATACTATTCCAATAGTACACTCAGAATATTATGTAGTTTACTGTTTGTAGTTTAATAAAAAAGTTTTCTGTTCCATTTAAAAATAAAGGAACATACATTTATTTTTCAAAAAAATATCTATTTTAATTTATTTAATTTTTTTCATTTGTTTGAAATTTAATAAAAATTTACCCACAAAACGGAAATTTGTGGTTTATTTGTCTCCGTAACTTAAATTTTCTTTGCTGTCTGTTTCAAAAAAAAAAATATTCCAAAAATTTCAATTTCAAGAACTTCATAAACACACATATATACACAAACACATTCACACAAAAAGTGTCTATAGCTATGCATACATACATTGTAGACTACAAAAAAAGAAATACAAAAAGGGAAACAATTTCAAATAAATGATAAAATCATTTATTTTAACTGAGTGTATCATTTGTTTCTTATGGATGTGTCAGTTGTTTAATCAACATTTAAAAATAAATAACAAAAAGCATTTAATTTAAATGAAATGAAAAGTGTAATTCTCTCAGAGAGCAACACTTTTAGAGATACAGGTCATTTTACAATATGGTATGTATCTCAAAAACTAACCGAAATGGCGTAAAGCTTCGTAGAGAATACTCCCTTATTAGTAACAAATATTATAGCTCTTGCAGAATACTTATGTCTGTCTTTCTAGCAGATTTAAAGACGTTTGAAATACAAACGTTTTACGGTACACTAGTTTCCCCAAATTTAAAATTCTTCTCTAAATTTATTAGTTAGTACAAAAGCTACTGTATTGAAAAAAACGCCCAATCCGACAAGTTGCCACCGCAAGTTTTTGTCTTCTGCCACTTCTGCCATTATTTTGTATCTGATCTAAAAGTTTCATGCAAAAAAAGCTTTTGTTTATAAATAACAATACAAAGTGACATTATAATTTATAATAGCAACCATATCTACAATATCCCATATGGTCTAGTGGCTAGGATATCTGGCTTTCACCCAGAAGGCCCGGGTTCGATTCCCGGTATGGGAAGATAATATTTTTTTTTATTTATTTATACAAATAATTAATTTTTTTATTATATAATTTACAAACACAGCCAATATTGATTTATCAACTAAGTCACAATTGTTTATATAGAACCAATGAAATAAAAATTAAATGAATTTTGGAGTAGTTTTCCGCACTTGTAAATTATTATGACACCATTCCAAAGCATATTCATAACCGACAAAAGTTGCAGCATTAAATGGAATAGCACGTACTACCAGCATCCAACTGCCACGGAAAAGTCGACGCCAGCCATAACGCTAAAATGAAATTTGAAGTTTATATTAATCAAAAACAACTTTTAATCATATAAAGATGCGTGTGAAAGAGAAAAAAAATTATTCATTTCTTTACACAGAAATTTTTAGAAAAATTATACTTAATTTATCCTTATAAGCTAAAATTTAAATACTTTAACTAATTCAGGGTATAAAGAAATCGCGATATAACGTACGATCAAATTGTTTGCATTGACTAACGAATATTTCCGAAAATTTATATTCGATTAAATAAACCGTATGGAAAAAAGTTTGAAAAATACAAAAAATCCAAATAAGAAAATAATTAGAAATATTTTTGTTGATGAAACTTCACGTTTACACGCCATTTTTACATTTTTAGCAAACTCCGAAATTTTATAAATGTTAAATGTGCAGTAAAATTATTGCAAGAATTTGCAACCATAAGCGCCGGTCACTTACTTTAGTTATTTTCCTCCAAATTTTATATTCATACACTCAAAATGATACATTTGTAATTCTGCAGAATTTCGGACTGTTTTTTGTTATTTTCATATATTTTATTTCAGACAAAATAGACAATTCTTGGCTTCGAATAAAATTTGTTGAAATTAAAAGAATTTTGTGAGTTTGAATTGGCCAAAATACTGAAATTTTAACACAACTTAGAACGAGAAAATTTAAAAAAAATAAAAAATGTAACTTTTTATCCGACTTATTAGCCCTTACATATTAGATTGGGTAGCTAAATAAAACATGTGTACCTCAGATTTCACTTTCCCACAACTTATCCAAATCTTATTAAGATCAGCAGATTCGCCCCAGAAGACCTCCCTTGTAAGCCAAAAATTAGGAATATTTAAACTAAATTACAAACTTATTATTTTGAATCCATTGAGTAAATCACTATATTCTAGTTATTTTAGGATAAGTTACCAGGCCTAAATATTTCTACACTCAGAAAAAAAAGTTATTAGAAAAATTTGTAAGCGGTTTTCAATCCCACTTTACTATTTTTGTACAGAATATTTACAAATATTTGTTGCTAATTTCAGAAATCATTTTAGAAATTTTTGAGAACCGATTTGCTAAAATTAGCAAAAAAAAATTACTAATTTTAAAAAAGTGGATACTGAAGGAAATGTTATTTCTAATTAAAACTTACACCTACAAACTTAAATTGCCTTTAAATGTTACATGTCTGAAAATAGGACATCCACTTAAAATAAAACTAAAATAATTTTTTAGTTCTAAAAATCAGCCATAAAAACAAATAAAATTTGACCCTAAAAGTAAAAAAAAAAATTAAATAAAATATTTTTCAAAACAAAAATTACCAAATAAAAGCAAAATGATTAATAATAATAAAAACAAAATGATTAATCATTTTTAATATTTTTAAGCCTTTTCTTTTGTTTTTAATTTTGTATAAAATATTTTTGAAAAAAAAAAAATAAATAAAATAAAAAAATTTGATGCTCGATTAAAAAAAATAGTATATTTAAAATTTTGTACTAATATTAATAATATTTAGTAATTTTTTTTTTTTTTTTGCTGATTTTAGCAAACAGATTTTAAATTCCACAATGTTTACTAAAATACCGCTGAGCTCAAATTAGCAAAATATCCCGTTATAACAGCAAAATTTTCAGTTGCCATTACAGACTTTTTTGGTGAGTGTACTCATAACAGATAAACCACAATTGGGTCGACTGCCAGCTAACGACTACAAACGACACAACGATTAATTGCAATTCAGCGACAAACGACCAACCTACGAAATTTTAAAAGACAACCCTAATTCACGTAAAAATATGGCAATTTAATAAATAACACTACTCGACATTATTTTGGCACAGTCTTCAACTTTTGTACAGAACGTAAATTTACCTTTGTTTGGGTATAATCACGGCGTGAAATCTCTAAAGGCGTTTTAGAGGCCGCATAAGGATCTCGAAAACTGCCTTTTTTATAATAGTCCAAAAAATTGGACGAATTCAAACTATGTATATTTATACAAAATATACAATTTTCGAGATCCATACAGGGTTCGTAAAATCCACTTGATTATTTCCGGACATAATTATACTCAAATAAAAGGTAATTTTATATGGAATACAAATTCCAAAAAAATATAATATTTAAAACAGTACTTATTCACAATATTGACTTGCAAAGTACTTTTTCGGAATCAGAAAATCGATTCGATGAAACTTGTTTGACCTCAGATTCGGGTTTATGAGACCAAAATACTTTAAAACAGGTTTAAGTAGAAGGCTGTGCAAAAAAGAATGTTTTAGTTGAGTAGTAGCGTGTCGGTCGTCACAAAAATAAAATCAATTCTATTATGACGACAAATCAACATTTTATTGCTCATACCAAAATATATGAAAAATAATTCGGCCCAATTGTGATTAATGCCCAACTCTTACACAATTATCTCTACCTATCTCACTCTCTCCTCTAAATTTGGTCATTTTGAATAGTAATTACCTCGAAATTTCTTGTTAAACAATGCCAGATATTACGATATTTACTACTTTCTTCAGCCTGCATGATTGTTTTCACCACATCGAATGGTATGACACAAACCCATGACAAAACGCCAGCCCATGCACCAGCCAAAGTAGTAACAACGAAATCCACTTTTGTTTCATCATCTTGACGTAATTTACGACGACTTTGTACAAATTCTGATTGATCCAAATAAGCGGTGGTACGACGATAAACTAACATGTAAATACCATAAGGAAAAACATCACTGAAACAAAAAAAAATAAAACTATTTGAAATGAACTTTAAACCTTTTTGTTTTTTAAACAATAAATATAAATTATTACCGACACATCATTGGCAACAATCCTCTGTAGAGACCATGTACACCATCTTTTTTTAAAATTTCTGTAAATGTTGAAAATGTTGTTCGACGTTTACCCAATATGTATTCATTATAATCTAAAGAAATCCAACAAAATAAAAGTATCCAAATCAAATCTGTAAATTATCTTGCTAAAATCTTATAACTTCACTTACAATGCTGAGTCTGTAATCGTACTTTAACTAATTCTATGGGACATGATATAAATGATTGTACAAATCCTGCTATAGAGCCAGCTATAAACATATTATTATCCTCCAATTGTTCCCTCTGATAATCACTGTGGCACACATTTCTCAACTGTCTTAAATGATTACCATAGACTCCAAATAGTACAGAGTTAATGGCACCAGTTGTGACAAAAGGAAAAAACATTCCCCGAAAAAATCCATTGATCTGTAATAAATTTGTATTATTTACTATAACAACTTTAAAGTGTTTCCATTAAATATCAACTTACGCCATTATTACGTTTATAAATTTGTGCCACTGCTGTCGGTACTGAGGTATTTGAGGCTTGTTGCCATGTTTTAATTGTATCTAAAGGATGTGCTATTAATACTCCACATGCTCCTAAAAAATTCAAATATTTTCAATTAAAAAATAGTAAATATAAAGTTCTATTTATTTGTAATTTAATGTTATTTTATAGTTTAATTAAATGACATGCTATTAAAGGGGTATTACGGTAAAAAAACATACAGTGAGGAGTAAAAGTGTGTACCCAAAAAAAATTTTTTTTTTTTAAAAATCTACTGAAAATGTCAGTTAGAACTAAGGAATATGCATTAAAAAGCAATAAAGCTAATTTTACCTTTAAAAAAACTAAATTTGTAGTTATTTTTAGCTGTTAAAAACAACTAACAGAATGACGAAAAAATAAGTCATCATTTTTTACTAGAGAGTTAACAAATTGGCAAAAATTCATAAAAACTACTATTTTTATAGGTAAATTTTTTGTTTCAATTACAAAAACATAATGTGTAAATACGTTTTCCTGTATTGGAAATGCAATAAAATTTTCTGATTTTTATTTGAAACTAAGCTTAATATAAAATTTAAACTAAACAAGAATTTTAAAAAACTCAACGATTTTGTTATTTTGTAAATAACCAAGAAAAAGTAATTGTTTACTGCAATGGTAGTTGTTTTTTATATTACTGGTAGTTGTTTTTTATATTAAAAATAACTGCTTTAAATAAATGCTATGAAAATATTGCTTTTCTCAAATTGTTTTCTTAAATAACAGTGATAATAGTTGTTTTGTACTTTTCCATACAAAAATATCTGTAATTACATTTTAAAACAACAAATAATAATCAACTATCGTATAGAAACTGACAAAAAATTTTGAGTGTACAAATTAATTTTTCGCCTTTGGACTTTTTTGGCATTTCTTCAAAGAAGCACCAAAATTACCCATGGACACTTGTTTTTGAGTCGTATTTCATACAGAAAAGTGGTGTAACCGATTGGTAGGTTTAAAAATTTTAGTGAATATCTTGGCAATGTATCCTTCATTTTTGGCTGATCATGAAGGGCGAATGGTCCTTCCAACTTTTCGACCTAACCTATCCTTCATTAATTTTTGTCAAATATGAAGAATTTTTTATTTACCTTTAAATAGCGAAAAAAATTTTCACCACGAAAAAAAATTTGTTTCATCAAAAAAAAAAAAATTTTTTTTTTTCATAAAAAAATTTTGTTTTCATAAAAAAAATTTTTTTCATAAAAAAAATTTCACATCAAAAATTTTTTCACCTCAAAATTTTTTTTCACATCAAAAAATTTTTTCACCTCAAAATTTTTTTAACATCAAAAAATTTTTTTCATCCATAATTTTACTTGTACATTTTTTAGGCCATTGGTGGAGGGTATTCAAAGATTCGGCACAGCCGAATTTAAGCTTTTTACTCGTTCTTTTTAAATTTTTATTTTCAAAGAATTTACAAACATTTCAAACAAAAAATTGTTAAAAACCGTATTTGAATTTAAACAAATATTTACTTAAAATTGTGTGATATTTTCTTCTTTGTAATTCATCAATATTCTACAAAAATCTGACTAATCGGAACATGAAATTTCCCGATACATCCAAATCAAAAAAGAGCTAAAATTTTTTCCATTTTCACTTAAAAAAATTACAGGGCATGTTCTGAAATTAGTGAGAATTCAAATCCCCGTGAATTTGATATTTATGGCATCTATTTCACTGTATTTCAAAGTTTTATTATATTCGATTTTAACTTTACTTCATTATATGACCACTGTACAATCATAATTCACTTAAATTTTTAACGAAACTATAGGAAATTGAGAAAAAAAATAATGAAATTTTCACTTTCACCTAAAAGTGAAATCAAGAAGCATAGTTCGACCTACATGATTACAAAGCTTGTTTAAAAAATGTCCAGCGGATCTATGACGTGCCCAAAATGGATTAAATTATTTATAATGTATCTTCCATTGATATTAGCTTCTTTGGAAACTTTTATAAAATATTTTTTAATTTTCATTTAGACTGCTCGATTTAGAAAGTAACAAAACTTTTTTATAATGAAATAAATAAAATCGAGTAAGCGAACACTTTTGATCTTCACTGTTTATTTAGTATACATATAATGTGCAGTGTCTGGCCTTAAACAAATTTTTTAAACATAAGACTTTTTTAAATTTTTGGCGGATATAAACTTGCTTAATACTTGTGGCAAACGACATACGACCTTAACAATATCGAAATAATATATGCTTACACTAGTTTACAGCCATGAATAATAAAAATTTTAAGTTAAAAAAAAATTAAGGGCTTAAGTAAAAACAAAATATTTTTTAATAAAATTCTGAATATTTTTCTTGAGTCGACTTAAGCTGTTTTGTGCAAAGTTTATAGATATTTATATTTACATATTTTCAAGGAAAACCAGTTGCATTTCCATACATACATAGATTTCAAAGCTATAACCAATTTTGTGCAACAAATTGTATGATAAATAATCATTAATTGTCACCAAAACGCAAATCTCTGATTTCCCTCCTTACTACAACAACATATAAGTAATGAGAACTTTTTCTATAAATATTTTTTGTAACATATTTATCAATAACTTTGAAATTTATTAATAGATTTTTATTTAAATATACCTTGTTTCCTTCTCAAAACTTGGGCTCTAAACAAAGAGAGTTCAGTTTATTATACAAACTTTTTAATTAAATATTTTCTTTTTTGCATATTATTTTTATATTTTAGTCAAATTCAATGAAATTAACTGTTTACAAGTTACTTCCGGTAATAAAAAAAAAAAGAAATTCCTTTAAGCCACTGTGCATATTTAAAAGATTTTTCTAATTAAAACTAATGAACAAAATATCCAAATAAATATTATACGTACAAACATAAACATATGATTATAACAACAACACGCGAATACACTGCCTCAGCCACTTGTTTTAGCATCTGCCAAGAAAACTATTGAAAAAAAATTATCAACGTGCAATTGCAAACTAATTACGTACATAAATACAGATATTTATATTCATTAGACATTTAAACCGTTATAGAGAAAAAGAAAAAGAGTAAAATGAATTTAAAAATATAGTACTAAAGATCACGGGCGCCAAACATGAACTTGACCAACTGTTACAATAATGGAAAGGTTAGGAAAATTACAGATCATATGGAATTTTCAATAAATATTCATAAACAAACAGCTAAAAAGTTCGTTCAATATACAAATATTTACTACATTTGAAGTTAATTAATGTTTATTACATCATCATAAATTTGTGTGCTTTATTTTGTTAGTTGTTTAGAATATTTAGGAATTTTTGTTTTTGTATAATAATTTTTCACTTGCCACCAAAACAACCAGCTAAAAAATCACAAAATATTTCTTTCATATTTATTAGATATTTATACTTTTTATAGATATTTCAAGTTGCCACACATTTTTTATTTAAATAATTTTTAATTATTTGTGATTTTTTTTTTCACTTAATGTTTAAGAACCCCTTAAGAGGTTTCTGCACTCACACTGTATAAATTACATACTAAACTAAAAGTTTTCGTTATTTACCAATATTTTAAAATGTCAAATTGAAAAGCTTTTTATTTTGATAAAAAAAAAGCTTATGTAAAACGCTTTTTTTTTTCTTTGAATATAGCAATATAAACAAATGTCCTTACTTAGAAGAGAGAGGTGAAAAGAGAGTTGGAAAAAGTGTGTTTATGAATCAGTGATGGAAAAGTTGATACAATTGTACTTTTTCTGATATTATTGGATTTAAGAAAATACCGTGATACTCCCGAGACACATTTGATACTCTCACACTTTTCCCAAATAAAACTTTGATATTTACTTATTTCATCATTTCCCCTTAATACTTAATATCATAAAGGTGCGGTCACATTAGGCAAATATTTGACGAAAACCGTCAAATATTTGTTTGCCGTAGTCTGACCAAAAAATATTTTTGAGGGGCAAACAACAAAACAGCTGATTTTGGGAAAATAAAATTATTTGCCATCAAACAAAAATGTGCCTAATGTGAACATAGTGTGAACACAAAAGGGCAAATATTTTCCTCATTTTTGGGCAAACAATTATTTGATCTTACAAAATGTTTGTAAGAGCAAACAATGTCAAATAACAGCCGTTTCAACAGTTTTGTCAAATATTAATACTTAAATCATTAAAATCTGAGAAAAATCGTCTAAATATCTAAAATCTTAAAACTGAAATGATTTTATTTGTTTGAAACTTGTATATTTAATAGTGTTTCCAATTCGGTTAATAAATTACCCGATTCATCGATTATTTGGCTCTATTTTGGTTAATGTCAAAACAAATAATTTGAACTTAAAAAGAAGATAGTGTTGTCAAAAATATTTAAGAATTCGCTTATTCGCATCATTAGATGAAGATCAAAATGGATGAAGATCAAAATGGAATTTGCGTTTTAATAACTACAATATTCTTGGAAATTTTTCGACTTAATTGCTTTTTGTGCAAAAATCAAACTTGGATATTTTAAAAATAGAAACACGCAGATTTTCATACCTTTTTTTACTAAAAAACATCTTTAACTCTAAAGCCCAAAACAAATAGTGAAATTGCCAGTAAACAGTGGGAGTGCTGTCAAACTTAGTTCGTGAATTTCGCAAAACCTGTATAATATTTTTAAGAACTTCATATTGAATTTTGTTTGAAAGCTGCTTTTGTTTATTAAGAAAATTTTCTATATTCAATTTTACCCAGCGGATATAGACTGGCTACACTGAATTTATCAGTTTTAGTCTTTAGGGTTTATTTCCACTGATCATGTCTGACAATATTTTCTGCCAAAAAATACCAAGATTCTATGGCAATATTTCTTCGGAATACTTTAAACTTAACTATGTATTTTACAAAAAGCAGCTCTGTGTTTTTATTAATAAAATAAAAACATTTATATTGCATTAATCGATTAATTGCATATTTTCCGATTAATCTACCCGGATAACCGATTAATCAATTTTCTTCATTTTTCGAATAAAGCCCTAACCGGTTAACCGGCAGTGTCGAATAATTGGAAACACTAATATTTATAAAAGTTTTAGAGGGGTTTAATTAAATTTTTTGAAATCTATTTGAACTTAAAAAAAATATTTTGATTTAAAATCTAAAAAATAAGGGTTCTAAAGAACAAAGTGAGATGAATTTTAAAATTTTTGTAAATTTTTTTATTAAAGTTAATTTTATTAAATCACTTTCATTCAAGTTCGGTTAACTTAATTTTTGACAGACCAATTTTCCGAATTTTAAAAATCTGTTTTTTTGCAAGTAACATCGTATGCTTTTGAGACAATCAACAAAATCAAATAGGAAATTTCTCATAAAATTAAAAAATATTATGACCAACTTAATTAGAAGCAAACTAAACAAAATTTAAACATTTTTGAAACATATGTTAAAAATCATATGCAATTGTATGTACACTATAATAGAAACAAAGAAAAAATCGTTTTATGTATATTACCCAGTTACTTAAAAATGTTTGCTAAGAAAACTTCAGCGTTTGTAAAGATTTTTTTCTGTGTACAAGAATTTTCGAAAGATAATATTACATGATAGCTGTTTTTATGAGTCGGTTTGTGTCATTCGCATACTAATTTGACTTAAGTAATGCTAAGCGTTGGCTTATGCCAAATTTATATGGTAGTGACTTATGCCAACTTCAATAGCTTGCGGCATAAGCACATCTAATGTAGGATTCAGCAGTTAATTTATATTTCAAAATATATCGTTAAAAGTAAAATATTTGCGCTTTTGCCGTTAAAAATAACATCTAGATGTCAACACTTAAATAAAACAAACAAATAATCATATGTTTCGTCACTTTGTTTACAAAATAAAATATTAAATAAAAACTTCGGCTGAAGTTTACATTTTCAGCCACCCTCTAATAAGATATATAACCCCTTGGGAATTAAAAAAGAAAATTTAGTTCATATATGTATGTTGTTAAGGTGGCAGGAGCTCCTAGGACGCGCTAGGTCCAAAAAACCGAAACACACCCAAAAGATAAAGGAAATTTTCTCACGATTCCAAATATGGATTTTGTTCCACAATCCAGCAAATAGAATTCGCGTTAGGTCCATTTTAATTAAATTTTAGATGGTAGAAAAGGAAAAGTGAAGTTTTCGCTTTGAAGTAAACTGAAATTTATTGTTCATATTAAACGGAATGGCATTTAGTAAAAAAAATGAAAAGTTTTGACAAATAATTGCGGGATTAAAAAAAAAAAAATCGTCTGCGGCGCTACGTGCCGCAATGTACCTAAAATTTAAATTTCGTGAAAAAATCGCGCGGTTTTTAAAAAAATTTTCGACTGCGGTGCTATCTTCCACATTGTACCAAGAAGTTCATTTTTTTTTGTAAAATGGGCGGTTTTCAGTTTCTGCTATCACCACCCTAAGGTAATCTCTGGGTAACGCCAACGATAGCAACTACTAAACACTAGTATTTTTTAACATCTAAAAACCTAACGCTAATTCTGTTTCACGGATTCTGAAGAAAATTTCCTTTAATTCAAGTTATCACACTTACCATTTTTGGTGTGTTTCGGTTTTTTGGACATATCGGGACTGGGGACCCTAGTCCCGATATGTCCCCCTTAACACCAAAAAAATAATTTTTTCATTCCAGAGGGGGTCATATCTTTTTTCCGTAATTCTATTTCCCGGATCTTAAACGAAATGCATGTTGGGAATCGTGAGAAAATTTTCTTTAATAAAAGCCGTCACTGTTACGATTTTTGGTGTGTTTTGTTGTTTTTTGAACCTAGCGGGTCACAGAGGCCCGACACACTTAACCCCATAGAGATTTTTTTTTAATTCCCGAGGGGGTGAGATTTTTATATTTTTTTGAGGGTGTCCGAAAAAGTAAACTTTTGCCAAAACTTCTTTTTAACGTTTTCCTCCTCTTCCATAAGTACCGATACTGCTTCAAAGCACAACCCAAAAAATTTTGTATCGTCTTTTAGCAGATTTTAAGTTTTTATAGTTTTTAATTTTTGAGAAAATAAATCTATGTTTTATTATAGTTTGATCAAACAATTTTTATTGTCAAATATTTGTTCAAGTGTGACCATAGGGCAAACATTTTTTCCTCATTTTTGTTTTCCACTATTTGAAAGTTGTTTGATCAAACAAAAAGAGGCAAATAAATGTGTGTAGTGTGACCACAAAATAATCTCTATAATGCTTTGACAAAATTTTGGGCAAATATGTTCAAACATTTTTGCGGAAAATATTTACCCAATGTGACCGTAGCTTAAGAATGCAAAAAAATAAGTTTAAAGAATCAAACTTTATGCACTGATATAGAAATACTCTTTATTACAACAAATACATAATTCTGCATTAATGAAAAAGCTTTTTTGGGAAACTTTAAAATATTTTTCAAAAATTTTAATGAATTTTTCGGCAACTTTCAAAAATTTGTTATACATTTTTGAAGCATGTCTAAAACAATTTTAAAATATTTTTGAATAATTTTATATAATTTTTGAACAATTTTAAAATTATTTTTGATAATTTTAAAACATTTTTAGACAATTGTAAAATTATTTTGGAAAATTCTGATTTAAAGCTGGATATGAAGTAGTGTTAAATAAAATACAACCGGCAAAAAATTGAAAAAATGCATTCAACAAAACATTGAAATTTTTGACTTAATAATCAGAAAACAATATTTGCAATAAATGCGACATACTATAACTTTAGAAGCTTTGGAAGTAATGATGAGTGATTTTTTCAATATCCAAATCACTTGATTTGAAATATGAACATATGAATTCTTTTAAGAGTTTCTTAAAATAACACCAAAAAATCATAAAAGAATGATAACTGAAGTTTAGAAAACAATAAAAGGAGTTATAGCCTCAAAATAAATACGATTTTTGTTTGCTCGGTATATACAATTAGATTAAACGAAATGTGATTAGATTAAATTTTTTTTTTTGCTTGGGTAACTAAAGTTTATATTAATTCGATCTCCAATTTAATGTGTTACTCTTTTTTGTTAAAATTAAAAAATGATTTTAACGTATGTTAATTTTGTGTAAAAATGAATTTATATTTGTGTTCATTTTAATTTTTATGTATATTAATTTATGAATTTTTTTTTTAAATAAAAAAAAATAGTACTATAAAGGTCGAAAAAGTACTATTTTTTTTTATACCGAAAAAAATACATTTTCCATCCCTGTTATAAATGCTAATTTAGCTATTTTTCAAAAAAAACAAGTGATTTTTTTTAACGATTACATTTTAAGCGGCCAAATAAAATTTTATACAGAATGCAAAGGTTCGGAATCTGAGAGAAAACAGGGCAAAATTGAGCAAATTTCCCTGATTTCTGCAAAAATTTGAGTAAATTTCCCTGTTTTTAAACCTTTTTTCAAATCCAATTGGGAAATCTGCTGAAAACTAATTGGATTTGCAATGAAAATCAATTGGAATCGCAAAAAAAACAATTTGAAAATATGCCGAACCTTTGTAATTTGCGCATATAAAACCAAGAGAACGTTTTTTACTACGTGAGCGAGTGTGCAGATTGAGCGGTAATTGTCAGAGTTACTAACCGCTTCTTTTTTCAGAAATGTCTGAACATTGGCAACCTTCCCACACGATGGAAATAAAGGGTGTCCCAAGAAGAACGCAATTTTTAAATTTTAAATAAAACACAGATATTTAAAAAAAAATCGTGAAACTTTATTATGTCGTAAAGTAGACAGAATGAGGTTATGTATGGAACAATATATCGTGCAGATGGCCGCCGCGGCTTTGCTGGCATGCACGCGATCTTTTAATGAAATTTTCAATGACCATTTTGCATGAATGCTGCGGTATTTCATTAATGCAGCGTCCAATTTCTTCTTTTAAGGCTTGAGTCGTCGTCGGCTTATTAGCGTAAACCATCGACTTCAAAAAACCCCTAAGAAAAAAATCTAATGGTGTTAAATCGCACGATCTAGGCGGCCAATTCTGATCTCCAAAACGCGAAATAACACGACCGGGAAATGACTGATGCAGCAATTGAATTGTTTCTCTGGCTGTATGACATGTGGCGCCGTCTTGTTGGAACCACATGCCCTCCACATTCATTTCTTCAATTCTAGGCAAGAAAAAACTGGTTATCATTTCACGATACCGAACACCATTGACTGTTTGCGCTTGACTTGCCTCATTTTCATAAAAAAAAGGTCCAATGATTCCTCCAGCCCAAAAACCACACCACACAGTGACACGTTGAGGATGCATTTGCTTCTTGTGAATCACTCGAGGATTTTCCTCACCCCAAATGCGACAATTCTGCCTATTGACGAAGCCATCAAGATGAAAATGGGCCTCGTCACTGAAGATGATTTTATCGGCAAAATCAGAATTTTCATGTTGTCTCTCCAATACCCAATTAACGAACTCCCTTCGCTGTCCATGGTCAGCTGGCTTCAGTTCCTGAGTCAATTGAACTTTGTATGCATGAAGATGCAAATCTTTCGTCAAAATTCGCTGCAAAGTGGATTTGGAGACACCAATTTGCTGAGCTCGGTGTCGAATTGAGGTGGATGGAGTTTGAGCGACATCATCACGTACAGCTGCGACATTTTCGGTCGATCGACCTGGTCGATGGCGCGTTGTTGTCTTTACATCACTAACAGACCCAGTTTCGGCAAATTTATCCATTAATCTCTTTACAGTTGACTCTTTTGGAGCATTATTGTGACCCCAAATTGATCGCAATTTGCGAACTGTAGCCGCAAAACTTTCACCATTTTGGTAAAACAATTTCACAATGAGTATGCGTTGTTCATTTGTGTAGCGCTCCATTTTTACTAACCTCGTACCTTCTACTAGCAAACAATAACAATTGTTCAAATGTCAAACAATGACACTTCGAATGTTGCCAGATTTAAAAATTGCGTTCTTCTTGGGACACCCTTTATATATAAATAGGGTGGCCTATGGAAGCGATAGCGTCGAAGGGCCCGCTGACTTGCTTACGTTGAGATTCCCAAAAAACCTTTTACGGCACGAACTCGTAAGAATATCTTTGGCAAAGTATAAGACACTCTCTCGCGCAGTGGTTGATTGCTTTCTGGCAAGAACGAATTTCTTGCAAATAATTCAGACAGAAGGTTGGCTTCAACATCCGGTTCAGTGAATAATTGGGGGAATTCCCCTTTCTCTTACTCTTTAAACAAATTGCCCTAAGAAGCATAAAGACCCTTGTCTCGAAAACACAGTTCGTAAAGAATCTTCTCGCGGCTAAACACCCTGGCATATTTAGATCTCAAATGTTTCCGTAATGGTGTTTTGTCTCTACGCCAATTACTAAACACTTCCTCTCTGGATCTGCATGCATCATTGCATTCTTGGTTAAACAAACACCCATTTCTTGGTCCAAGTAAAATTACGCTTTCTATAATTTTCGTCGTCCAAAAAAACAAAGTTTTCAACTTAATTGCTGCTAAAAATCGTTGAGGTCTACCTAACGAGCATTTATTTGCATAAATAAAAACTAATTGTACTGTCCGTGAAACGGTACAAAATTGAATTAATGATACTTGTTAGGGTGTGAAGTAAGGAAAAGGTCAATGGTATTTTGAAGCTGCCCTTCATAGCACGGAATGTGTGTTGGCAAGATGATTGTGGGCGTCGAAAAGCTCAACGTAAGTTGTTTCTCTCGAATGGCGTTCATAAATCTGATGCCAGCTGTTTCATTAAAATGCTGACATTGACTGACATATTCCTTCATATTTAGGAAACCTTTCTTAAATATAATGAAGAATTAAAAAAAAATATTAATTTAGAACTGTGAAGTTCTTCTTTATAGTAAAAAGAAGTTTCTTTATAATTTTGAAGAAATTTCATCAAAATTTATAAAGAAGTTTTATGAAAAAGTGGCATCAATATGATGAAGTTTATTTTAATTTAAAAAAACAGTTTACTATGCTTTAAGCCCAAATTGTTTTTCATCTATTTTTTTCTTTTTTTTTTAATAAAGTGAAAAATTTTAAAATGATAAATTTAAATTAAAACACTTTAAATATTTTTTTAATTATTTTTATTATTGATTTAAGTTTTTCTTTATTAATATTTTTTTTTCTCATAATAATATTAATTTTGCTTGCAGCAAAATTTCCGTACTTATATTTTTTGTTAAATTTATTTTTTGCTTGTTTTCTACATTTATGTTTTATTATGTATATTTTTTTTTTTATTTTAATGCATTTTTATCATTTTTATTATTATTTTTAATCCAAGTGATGAACATGTAATAATTTTTTTTTTTTTTGTATGCAAATATTTTTAGATTTTCTTTTTGTATGTATCAAGGATGCATAATATTTTATTTTTGTTTTATGTGAAGAAGAATACACCATATGAATTTTACTTATAATCAATATTATTTTTTTTTTGTATTTTTTTTTAGTTTTTAATTTTTTTATTCTAAATACTATAACTTTTTAGTTATTATTTTTTGTTATTATGAATTATTTAAACTTTTTTATTTATTTTTATTTTTTTTTTTTGTTAATACATAAAACACCTTTTTACATATAAAATAATTATTATACAGTTTAATTGAAATTATAAAGAAAGCATGACAGTTTTTTTTTTTTTTTTTGTAAAGTTTCTGAAGTGATCTTTCTATTATTATTGTATTTAGGGTACTACTCGTAACAAAAAGTTTCTGTAGTTTTACAAAAATTGCTTTTTATTTTCGCCCAGCTTGAAATCGAATCATTTTAAATTTATATTTTTAGTTAAAAATTAAAATAATCTTTTAGTTACTAGTTTTGAACCAAAAAATTTAAAACTTTTAAGCTAAAAATTAAAAGCAATTTCTATTAAGTTACAGACGTATTGTTTTGAGTGTACTCTAGCTTGTGTATGGGGATTAGTGTAGTGAATTAGAATAGTTTTATATTTTATTTTTAAATAAACAATTTTTTTATTATTAAGTTTAAAAGACATACGTTTTTTTTAAATAATGACAGTATCCCGGCCGGCCGAAGGACTAGTGAAGAAAAATTACAAGTTATTAAATCAATGATTTGCCTTTTAGCTAAAAACACTATTAAGTCAAATTATATAACAAATTGTAAAATTTTTTAAAAAGAAAAATTTTAAAATTCAAATTGTAAAAACTTAATATAATTTTTTGGAAAAATATATAAATTTTAACATTAAATCAAACTCAAATTATGACCTTTATTGTAAAGGTTTCACATGTGGTTTTACAATTAATAATTTATTGAGCTGTTTTTCAAAATTCAGAAATAAATTTAACAGTTATGTGTTTCATTTAAAATTCCAGACCGCCAAAAAAAATTTTGTCATAGGATCTAAAGAAATACTTTATTCTTAATTTATACTTAAAATAATTTGTGTGTAAGGCAAAGTAGCCAAACATATTTTGAATAACACCCAAACCAAGATATGAAATTACCCCCAATTAAATAAAACACAAAAAGTTAAATGAGTTCCAAGAGAAAAAAAAATGAAGCAATACCCAAAAGAAATGCAATAGTCTCCAAAACAGAAAATGAAACAACCTTTAAAGTTTGAAATTTATTTAACAACGAATTGACTCTAAATGGATGCAATGAAATAATCTAAATGTTTTTAAAAAAAATGAAATAAGTCCCAAAAAGTTTTATTCGTGCATGTTCTGAAGTTAATGACTAATTTAAAACGCAAATTTTTTCAAATGCACCTAATTGCAAAAACGGTGCTCTGGAATTCGTGCGATTTGAGTGTTTATGTTCGAAAAATATTTTAGTGGGCTAAACAAAAAACAACTTTGTTCTTACGAAATTCCATTCTATTTAATGGAAACAATAAATTTTTTTTTTTTTTATTTTTGAGGTGTAACCGGAAAAGTAAACTTTTGTCAAAAAAAAAAAATTACATATTTTAAGTGGTTTTTTAAAAAACCCGTTTTTTTAGTGATAATAAATTTTAAAATGGTAAAAATACGCTTGAAATTAATCCAATTGTATGACCCAAGTGTTGTTTTCTTCAGACAACATCAGTCTATTAACAAAAAATAAAACATACTAATTGAATTCGCCTGCTAATCATCTGGTGAATTTAATTAGTAAAAAAACGAGTGAAAGTGAATTCAAGATAAATATTTAAATTCGTTTTATTGTTTGCGTTATAGGATTCCAGAGCATACACGATTATTTTCTGTCAATAAAAAAAAATGGTAAAAAATTTTAATATTTCAGTAATTAAAATTACTTTATTTGGATTTCTTTTAGTTAATTTTGGGTACGTTCGAAAATGCAGAAGATTTGTGCATCACTGCGGCAGTTATGCCAATTTGTGTTGCTAATGCGTGATCATCTGTTGCATATGATTTGCTATGGCTTAACAACTGCACAGTTTTAGAATGTTTTGCAAAAGATAAAAAACATGTTCACCACAATAACATTCAACAAATATTATTGAAAATCTTGATTGTAAAATTACAACTTTTTGTTAACTTATAATAAAGAAAAGAATTAAAAGAAATATAAAATTAAAAATCAATTAAAACGAAGAAGATTGATTTAGCACTATAGCATCAGAAATTTTAATGATGCCATAGTTGCAAAGATTTGCATAAAACGCTTGAAGTAATTCAGTGCTGCCAAGTGATGCTTTTTTGAACGTTTTACTTTTATTATGATGCAGTGATGCGCAACTAATGCATTTACGAACGAAAATAACACGCAAGATTTTTTTAACGGAATAAAATAACCACCAAAAAAATTCAAATTAAAATAATCTCTAAATTATTTTAATTTTGAAGTTTATTCCATTGGGGGTTGTTTCATAATGAAATAATCTCCAAATTTTAAAATGCAAAAATTCATAAAGCAAATGAAATAACACCCAAACATTACATATTTTTTTTTTTTTTTTTGAGTTATTTCTTTATTTCTTAAGGCATTTTAATGCCTTTTATGTTTGTATTTTGTATGGAGATTTTAAAGATGTCCTTACATTTTTACTCGCAGCTTTAAAGCCCCTGCTCAGTAAGGAAAATTTGCTACAGTTCTTAACGAATTTTAACATTTAAAATTTTTTAAATTATCTTGGTAAATTTCAGATCGATTTCTCGCGGCTAATTTTAAATGTATTAACAATTTTTAATAATTCGGTAAAGCCAGCTGCTTAGGAGAATAACAAACAATATTAAAAACTACTATTCTATATATTCACATTTTCATTCTGGACAAATAAATTATTTAAAAATGCAACCCTGGTTACATGTCTGGCATTACAATACAACACTGTTACAAAGCAATAATAAAAAAGTTTAAAAAAAAATATTTAAAAATTATGAATTATTGTGCGACAGTTAGTGAACATTGAAAGAATTCAAATGGAAAATTATAAAAACCAGATTTGCCATAAATATACTAAATTAAATGTCCCATAAAATAAATACATTCACAATATAATTAAAATTCATTCACAATAATTACAATTTTTTTTTTTTTGGAACACATTTACTTATTTTTTATACATATTTAAATTAAATAAAAATTTCTAATTTGCAAACATTATAACTACAATTTAAATTACTTGAGACGCTGAAACTTAAAAACTGTTAAAATTTAGTTCTGAATGTATAATTTTACAAAAAAAAATGTGAGATTTGTAAATTCACATACAAATCGTTTGTGGGGACGAGTAGTAAGTGTAAATGTTAGGTGAGTGACTGAATGAGCGAGTGAGTGGTGTGCATGATTTTAAATTATTTTTATTTCGATTAGTTTTATTTTATTGTTAACAATTTTACAAAATATAAATTACTCCAAAAATGTATGTATATAAAACGCATATTTTTTTTTTTTTTACTTTGCACACAATATTATAATTTATACATTTTATTTTGTTAATTATAATTTATTATTTAAAGAGGCATTTATTTTTTGTTTAATGAAATTTTAAAATTAATATATCCCATTTTTTGTTTTACTACTTTACTTTCAAGGTGTTTTAATTATGTGGCATGTAAACTATTTATTATTTGTAATATTTGTTTCATAAGTCAGCAATTTGATCAATTTCATTATTGTTTTTAAATGCAAAAAAAAAACAAAAAAAAATTTTAATTACATTTTACACTATTTGTACAAAAAGTACAAAAAATTATAGATAATGAAAGAAAAGTTTTATATAACTATTTTAAAATTTACTTGGGTGAATTGATGGGCATTCTTTGTGGACTTTTGACAAAACGGAACGGTAATTGGATAATTTTTAGGTTATGTTGATTTTAAATATTGCATAAAATATTGTGGGTAAATTCAGTGACAAATATTTATGTTGCAAATGTATTGTATGGTGTGTGGCAAAGCGATTAAAATACAAAACAAACTTAAAACGAAACAAGTTATAAAGTCCGATATAATGTTTTCTTAAGTCTTCCGGTTCTTCAAAGTGATTTTCCCATAGAAATAACCTTACATTCTGAGGACATTTTCCAGCAGAAAATCCCTCAAATTCTGAGGAGATTTCCTCACATTCTGAGGATTTTTTCTATAGAAAAAACCTCATGATTTTTTCATATAGAAAACCCCTTGGAATCACAGAACTGTTTACTAAAGAAAAACCTTATATTATCATTTTTATTTTAGACAAACCTTCAAATTGAATTTTTATGAAAGAAAAACTTTCAATTGGACTTTTTCCAATAAAAAAAAATCTCAAATTCTGAGGACTTTTTTGTATAAAAAATTCTCAAGATCTGTGCACTTTTTCCCTTCAAATACCAAAATAAGAAAAATCTGTGTTTTTTGAAAGAGAAAAATCTATGATATTTTGAGAATTTTTATATCGAAAAATTTCACATAACTTCAAGATTTTTTTTCTTTATAAAATCTGAAAATTTTCTATAGGAAAAATTCATAAAATCTAAGCCTAAAAGTCATAAGAATCTAAGCGTTCACAGAGTCTAAGATTTTTCTACCGAAAAAACGTTTTCAGAATCGAAGCGATAGGTACGTTCGTAAATGCAGAAAATTTGTGCATCACTACTCAACAACTGCACGAATTGTTTTTTAGAACATTTTGTAAAAGATAAAATTATGTTCACCATACTGACGACTTTTGTTAAAATTACATCTTTATGTTAATTTATAATAAAAAAAAGAATTAATAGGAAAAATAAATAGAAAGACTTGAATATTAAAAATCAATTAAAAGAAAACTGATTTCGCACTATTACATCAGAAACTTTAATGATGCCATAGTTGCAAAAATTTGCGGGGCAGCACTGTCAATTGTTTGCGTAAATCAGTGCTGCCAAGTTTTGCTTTTTTAACGTTTTACTTTTACTATGCTGCAGTGATGCGCAACTACTGCATTTACAAACGTAACCGATTTCTACAAAAAAAAGTCCTCAGAATCTGATCTTAGATATTAAGGACTTTTTTAATATAGAAGAACTTATGCGATTTTTTATATAGGAAAAACCTATTGTAGATTCAGATACTAAGGACTTTTTTCGATAGATATATATCTGAGATTTTTGGGACTTTTTATAGATTCTAAGGGTTTTCCAATAGAAATAACTCACATTCATGGGAAATTAAAATGCTTCGATTATGGGGACAAAAAAAATATCTCAGGTTCTAAGGTATTTTTTTTTTTAACTGAAACCCTATTTCAATTTTAGCTTATAGAAAATATCGAATGTACATTAACACGTATCGCAGCTTAGTTAATGTTTTTTTTAGCATTTAAAAATGGTTCCATTTTTTTCCATTGGATTTTATCATCTTCGGTTAAATTAGGTGTATTCGTCGTAGCACACATGTGAATATTTATCGCTGGTTTAAAATAGGATGCAAGAAGAAACCGAGTGAATTCAAAAATCCGAACCAAAAGCTTTTAAACGCAGCTGCCAAACCTTCAATAGAAAAATAAAAACATTAGGTTCAGAAAGTTACACTTAAATGCATATGATTTACCTTTTTTTAAATAATTTTCACTGACTCACGAGGGTTTCATTGACAATCATGAATCGTACTGTTCTCTCGTACACACACCGTAAAAAAAATAATTCATTTTGGTTTGACTGAAATTTAATATAACCCTAAAACAATTTTGGAAATATTATTACATAAATTCGATTGATCAATAAAAGCAGAAATCTCCATTACTTCGGGATTTCGACGTAATTTCGTAATTTTTCTTTTATTATTTATCCCCATATACCAACCCTAAAGTGTAAATCACTTGCCATCAATGGCAACTCCTCACTACATGATAGCAAAGACCAGAACTTTTTATCATGGCGGCGATATCATATTCTAGTAATTGCCATCTTAATGCAGCTTTCCACACTACTTTAAAAAAGTACTTCTATCACTTGCCAATAAATGTGACAACACATACGTTGATGCGGCAACAACTCAGCAAAATAAGATCGGTACATTAATGAAATAAATTTTGTTAAAATGTAATTAAATAAAGTATCTTTATGTAATTGTTTAGATAAATAGATGTTATAAAAATTTCAACTATTGTATTGATTTGCAACATAAAAAGGATTCGATTTATTTAAAAGGAAATGAATCAACGGGTTTTAAAAAGTAAAAGCCTAACAAAATTAACACATTTAAAAATTATAAATAATATAAATCTAATTTTTCCCCTTAAAAATATTTATTATAACGTTGAAGAGAATTAACATTTATTTTAATTTCCAAAATATACCCATTAAAAGGATTGTTTACCCATCTCACCTCAAACCAGTCTAAACAAGAAGGCAGCATTGCGTAACTAATTTTCATATTTCGTAAAAATTACCCAATACAAAATATTTTTTTTATAAAAATTCAGTTCATACAAATTAACATTCTGAAGAAACTGTTATGTAAATAAGAAAATTTTGAAATTTTATAACACAAATTTTCACACATATTAATGCGATGGTGAAGGTATTATATCGCTCATTCTGTAAACATGTATGTGTTTGATATAAGTGTTTTTGTCAAAAGTCCACAAATAGATAAATACTTTGGAGGGAAGTCTCAGACGTAATTGAGAAGAATAAAGGGGATATATAATAATAAAAATCTAAATCAATATGTTTAATTTTCTATAATTTTTCACATCTTTTTTATATAAAAAGTAAAAATTGTAGTAAAATTAATTCGCATTTAAACCAACAATTTGTTTTGTGTTTTTTTTTATAATTTTTATTATTATATTTTATAATTTACTTTTAAACCTGCTTCTAAAATGTATTAACAATTATTTGTTGTTGTTGTTTTACCCAAAAGAGAAAGGGGATTTTTATAATTTTGTTGAGAGTATGTTGCCTAATTTTTGTTTTTATTTTTTTTCATACGTAGTGTATTCTTTTTTTTTTGATGATAAATTAGTATTAATAGTAGTAGTTGTAGTAGATTTGTTTCATTACTCATGATTTTTCTTTTATTTGTTTGTTTAAGGATTAGTTTTGAAAATTAAAAAAAAAAAAAATAAAAAATAATTAATTATAACAGAAATTATTTTTTAAAAAAATTAATCCCAAAAAAAAATAAAAATTATTTCATAATATTAAATTAATTATATTATGTATTAAAATAAATGATTTATTACAAGAGATTGTATATTTATATTTTGTAAATAAAAACTTAATTAAAATAATAATAAATGTTAAAACAAATTGAAAGTAGTTAATATATTTTATTTAAAGTTTGTAACGAAATTGAAAACAAACACTTTAAAAGGAAAACACAGTGGATTGTTGTTTTTGTTTTTTTTTTTTTTTACAAATAAACCATATTTATTAATAATAACCGGTGATTTTTTTTTTATATATTATTTATTTTGTTTTTGTTTTCATTCATATTTTTCTTACATTCATTTAGGTTTCTTTGTTTTTATTAATTATAAATTAAATCTTATATAACAACTGTTTTTTGTAGTTTTTTTTTTATTTAAGTGGAAAATTTTTTTCAATTTTTTGCTATTTTTTCGATTTTAAGTGGCAACGACGTGTGTTGCCTTTTCATAATTCTTTAATTTTGCGGGGAGGGGGGAGGGGGGGGTTGTTTGTTTTTTGTATTGTTAATGATTTTGTGTAAAAGTGCTATTATATAATAGGTTTGTTTGTTGTTGGTTTTATTGATATAATTTATATATTTTTTTGTTTTACTAAAGTCTAGACCATGTCTACTATAAATCATAAATTCACATTTATATTAAATTGAATTTTGAATTTTTCATATTATATACTGCACTTATACAACAATTTTAGAATTTCTTGTTTAAAAATTTGGGTTTTCTTCAAATTATTATTTGAAATCAATATTTGTTTTTAGTTGTTTATAAAATATTTTTATTATGTAGCAAAAAAGCCTATAACATTCTATATTTAGGTCTGCTGTTAGACTCCAGACTCCCAAGTTTTTTTTTTGTTTGTTTTAAATGTGTTTTAGCTTTTTCTACAAATAAATTCTGGGGGTTTTTTTCCTTCATTTTGTAATATATATATATGTATATATAATTTTTTTATTTTTTTTTTTATTTGTTTTCTAAAAATTATTCATTTTCTTTTTTAATGTAAATGAGTTTATTTGTAGATTTTTTTTTTTGTTTGTTTTATATTTTTTTGTTTAATTAATAATTAAATAGGCATAAGTTAAAACATATTAGAGTTGCTTTTTAATGCATTTCATTAAATATAATATTTCCATTAACGTTTTCTTCTTCTTCTTCTTCTACTACTTCTTCTTCTTCTTCATCTTTATGATCTAATTCTTCAATTTATTTTTCCTCGTCTATATAGCTCGTTTCTTAAATGTAATAAGATTTAGTTTTTTTGTTTTCATTTTTTAATTTCTCGTTATTAGGCGGTCTACGCTCTAGATGTTGATTTGATTTGTAATTTTAATTATTTAATTTTTCTTGAATAATATGTTGCAAACATTAATTGGTTTTAATTTGAATACGGTTTGTTTTATTTGAATTTCCTGATCTTTTTTGTTGTCTGCCTTAAGATTTGTTGTTGTGGTGTTTTTTGTGGTTGTTGTTGTTGGTGGTGGTGGTGGTGTAGTTGCTGTAAATTAATTTTCCACCTTTTCAGCTTTTATTTTGGCAAATGGATTAGCGCTACCGACATTCGCTGTAGCTGCTGTTGGCGCATTTACTGATTTATTATCGCCACCAGCACCAGCCGTTGTGTTACTATTCGATTGTTGCGAATTTGTGTTTTGTTGTTGACTATTATTGGCGTTTGTATTACCGCCCGACGTTGAGGCACCACTAGCGTTTGTTGAAATATTTAAATTGCCTCCTGAGATGCTCTTTGTACGATTGAGCTCTAACTCATGTAATTTCTTCCAGAGTTCTTCGCGATCTCGTTCGCGCTTCTTTTCTCTGTAAAAACGAAAATACAATTAAAATTAGTACTCAATTAAATTATAAAGTTTTTACGAATTCAGATCAAAATTTTAAAGTGAACCATTCTAAATTTTTTCTGACCAGCAAAATTCTGATATTTATTTTATTTATTCGAGCTGATTTTATCAATCAGCTCTAATGCAAAAAAGTTTCTGAACTCAAAACAGGGTTGATTTCAGAATTGAGGGAAAATGTTTCAATGCTAAAAATTAATTTGGTTTCATAAATTTGTTTATCACGTCAAGTTTCGCTGCAAATTTAGGTTTGAATGCAAGAAATGACGATTACGGTCAAATGCCAGATAAAATTGCAGAAAAAATTAACGTTTTTCTGAATTTCCCATTTCTGCTGTTTAATTTTTTTAATTCAACAAAATTTATCAAGAACGAAAATTATAGAGAACGAAAAAAAAGAGTTATTCCAACCTGAAAGCGAACTTTTTTCAAATTCTATTTTACACGACTCTATTATAATCATACATGTAAAAATCAGAACAACTTTCAGCATATAAGATTCTTAAGAGTTTTTGTCAAAAGTCCACAGGAATGATTTTGGAAAAATTTACAAAAAAAAAAAGAAAATTTTCGAAACTTTTCTTTTGCAATGAAATTTTATAAAATTATCCTTCATCAAGTAAGAGATTTCCAAAATGTATGTAAACTGATTAAGGAATCTGACATGCTAGACAATGTCTAAGATTTTTCAGCGACAAAAAGAAATTTATTAGACCTTATTGGGTCTAATAAATAGTAAAAGCTTTTCTAAAAATATATGTATAAGTAAAACCTTTCCTTAAAATTCTTTCCATTTTTATAAATTAAAAAGACCCCCCCTTTAGAAAATTTTGTTAATCGCACTTACTTTTGCCTTTCCGCTTTATAGCTAGAGGTAAGTTCATCAAATAATTTTGAATTCATTTCCATAAAAGTCTTCAATACATTGTAGACTAAAGCCACAATTGTCTGGTTCCAGTGTTCTTTGCTAATGCGATACAATGCCGGAAACATTATGGGCATTATAACAGCATTATTTTCTTCAATTAAGGACATAGCATATTCATTGTTCCACAGATACAGAGCGCGTTCAGCAACCTTGAGGGTGGGGGAAAAAAGGCACACAAATAAAATAATTTAAATAAAATTGTTTCCTCCCATCCATGGAGACTCACTCATCTATTCACCCTTACCTGGAAATGTGGACTCGATACACATTTGGCGATTTGGCGAAATAGAGGTTCTTGGATTTTGACAAATTGTGGAGGATCGATTACATCGAGTATTTCCTCAATTTCACCCAAAAACATAACTTCCTTCTGTGAACAAGTCTTTGGCCAGAATTTCAAAAGGCCCCGTACAACAGGTTCCGTTAGAAATGGATCTTTTTCGAGAAATTGTACAATACAATAGGCCAACTGGGCGTGGTACAGTGACAGACATTTGACTTTGTGCAAAGGAAGCAATACCTTAACTAAAAACTGTTTGTGTTCGGCTTTAAGTGGTAGAGCGAAACCATTTATAATGCTGGAAAAGAAATTAAATTACAAAATTAATACATTGCAACATAGCGCCATAAATAGAATTGCAATTTGCAATTTAATTACCTTCCAAGTATTTCCAGCAACTCGCCAACACCATTAAAATGCTCCGTTTCATAAATAAAACGCAAAAATATATTATTAATTTGCTTTCTTATAAATGCTCGTAAACCTAAAAATTTTCCATAAATACGATGCAAAACTGTTTTTAAGAAGTCACGTTCACGTGGATCCTCAGAATCGAACAGTTCCAAAAGCTACAACCAAATAAATTGTTATTATTTTATCAGGTGACAAAACAAAAAACTAAACAGTTTCAATATCTTACCTGTAAAACAAACTTTTGATCAATAACACGTTTACCTATAGTCGCTTGAAAATCTTGCGATTCTAAAAATCTTAAAAACACCTCATACACTAACTGTAGGTGCGGCCAAGAGGCCTCTAAAGTTGGATCATCCTCTTCGGGATCAAAATCTGGATTCTCACTAGGCGGCAATGTACGAAACAAATTGCATGAAATCTATATAGAAGAAGAAGAAATAAACGAAAAGAAAATAAATAAATAGCAGAGAAATAATAATTTGTTTGATTGATTTCATTTCATTTCCACTTACCATACGTATAATTTCAGGATACACAGCTTCTGTAAGTACGCCTCGACCATGTGTTATGTAGGTGGATAAATCATTTAGGGCGGCACGTTTGATTTCTTTGCCCTTTAAATCAGTCACAGGATCCATAAAATCAAATGATACGCAACACTGACGCAATTTGCGAATAAATAATTCTTCTTGCTCCAAACTTGAACAATCGGCTAAATGAAAAAAAAAAATAAAAATAAAGAGTAGAATTAAAAATATATTTAAATATTTACCACTGGCTTTTTCTAAAATTGTAATTTTATATGAAAGTTTAGATTTTATTTAGCCAGTTCGCACCGACCGGATTTGGATTGGCTATGCCTTTGAATTTCGGTTAATTCGATTTTTTATAAAAAAAATAACTTCTCAAATGATTTATTGTAAAAGTTTTGTATAAAAGTTTTAAATGTTTCGATAAGAAATGTGTGTTTTGTGTTTTGAACGGGGGCGGATCAATAAGACCGTGACTTTTCGAAGTACAACCTGTTAATAGACTACTGTCAAACTTGCGTTTAACAGCAGAAATTTTCGAGGTCCATAAAATAGGCATTTGTTTGGTCAATAATTGGAGCTAAATCTCTTTCCACCGGGCCATTTCTTTAGGTTTGTAAATAGAAAATTCGTAGTCTACTTAATGGGTTTTCGCCATGGAAACTAAGCTGTCACACGATTCCGTTGGTGGTCGATTGTGAGCAAACGCGGCAGCCATCTTGCGAAAAGCTTTCTCATACCCAAGTGATCGTTCAAAATTGGAACTGAAATTTGGTATATAAATTAGGCCTCCGGCGTAGACATTCGCTAAGACGGGTTGTGAAAAAAAGGTTTAGCTAAAAACCTGAAATTTAAAATGTGGGTAGTATATAGAGGCATTCCTCAAGGTTCTATACTTGGGCCCTTGCTATTTCTATTGTATATAAATGTCATTTTTCAGAATTTATCTTTTTTGACGTGTTATACGTATGCTGATGATATTCAACTTTTAGCAACTTCGGAGTTTTCTAATTTACATCGGTTTGAGAATCGTGTTAATAGTGATATTGGTCGTATAGTGGAATGGTCTAAGGCAAATTTTCTAGAACTTAACCCATTAAAGTGTAAAATCATGATTTTTTCGAAATATTCTGATATAAATTTAAATATTTTGCTAGATAATGAGCCTTTGGAAATTGTCTCACAATATAAATCATTGGGTCTTATGTTGGACAATAGTCTTTCTTTTGATCAACATGTAAATTTGGTCATATCAAGAGTCTGTTGGACACTGCGTAGACTTTATAATGCCGCTTGTTACTTGCCGTTCGCTGTACGATATCGTGTCGCACTATCGTTGTGTCTTCCACATTTTCTTAATTGTATTAAGGTTTACTCATGTACATCTGCTAGAAATATTGATCGGTTGGAAAAATGCTTCAATAGATTTATTCGTTACATATATGGACTTCGTTTTAGAGATCATGTTGCTGAATATCGAAGACAGGTATTGGGATGTGAATTTAGTCAATATATAGACTTAAGGCAAATTTATTTTTTCTATAAAGCTGTAAAATATAGTAATCCGCCATACTTGTTAGACAAGTTCCATTTTAGTGCTTCTACTAGAACGCATAGTTTAATTTTCCCCAGACATTTCTCACTCATTATGAGACGGTCATTTTGTGTTAATACCACTAGATTGTGGAATTCTACGATACCTTAACAGGATCGTAAATTTTCACACTCTTTATCGACTTTTAAAGCCATTTTCTTGTCGAGTTTGTAGATTTGCTATTGCAGGCTGGTATCATTCAATTGTTTCTTTTTGCGATATTAGGGATTGGTTTGTGCAAATATCAGGGACTTCCTACATGTGCTTTTTATAATAATTATGATTTTAAGTTATTTTATGAATTGTTGTAATTGTAATGTAGTACTGCCAACTTTGGCCCCATGGGCTTGCGGCATTTTATTATAAATAAATAAATAAAGTATTTGTCAATCACGGATAAGGTATATTTTGGAATTTTAGCCAGGGACGTGGTAAAAATAGGTGTTCAAGGGACGAAAGTTCTTCCTCTTAACGGCCTAGCCAAACCGCTGGAGATGAGATTTTTTGAAAATCCAACGGGGAGGGGCAAAAAATAAGGAATTCTCCGCCTTGACGGCGGTCAAAACTAATTGATTAACCGAATTGGCAACACTAATAATTGCAAAATAATTATCATTTACAAGAGGAAAAACATAACAAAAGTAAAAAAAGCGATTTGAAATTTAAAGTACAAAACATTTTAATATAAAAAATTGTAATTTATTTAACTGCTATAAATATTTATCCTAAATTTTTGAAAAACCGAATAATTTTATTTATTTTGAAAACAAAAAAACATTCACAAAATGTATTTCTCAAGCGTTGTCAAAATTGTTGTTGTACCATCGGCAATTACTGACTGGGCGAACACTATTCCGATTTTGAAAGAACAAAACTTCAAATTTTTTTTTATTAATATTCAGTACTTTCGCTCCTATCTATCAACATTTAAGTATTTAAAGCAAATCAACGCTAATCCGCCCGCTAAGAAGATACAATAAGAGTGAAAATGTATAAACGTAAATATTTCAACGTTGATAATTATCCACGTTAAAGCTAACGTGCATACAGTACCACATTTCGGTAAACGGATATAGTTAGCGGCAAAAAATACAGCTATTGTAAATATAAATATAATTTTTGATTTTTTTTTTTTTAATATTTTAATACATTACCTTTCAGAGGCGGCAATTGTTGCAACTCCACATCCTGTGAATTTCTATAACGTGAGGAACCTTGACTCTTTTTGCTTTTCTTTTTCAGTGAACGTTTGGCGAATGGATCGATTCGATCAACAAATGTTCCCGATGACATTTTTTATGGTTATTTGTGCTGATCGACGTAGTGTTTTGTTTTTGCTGTTGAAAACCTACTTACTGTTGCTGTTGATTTAGTTTACAATATGATAATTATTTGTATTTCGTACAAGTTATTTAATTTTTGTTTTTTTTCTTTTTTTTTATTTATTTATTATTTGACGATATCTGGAATTAGAAAATAACAACAGCAACAACAAAAAAGAGAAAAAGAAAAAGAATATATACAGTCAAAGGTACCATAATAATAATAATAATAATAATAATTATTCAAAACACACAATATATTATATTTTTATATGCATTTGAAATGTCAATTAGCTAAAGGTACAAACGTAACGTGTGCTGTGTACATACCTTGTTTTGTTGTTATTATAAAATCGAATAATGATGAATAGTAGTGGTTGTTGCTGTTGTTGTTGTTGCTGTAGTAGTAGTGCATTTAATGGAGGGATTGTAATTTATTACATATGTTTAAATTATATTATAATATTCTTCTTTTTTTATTTAATTTTTTGTTAATTATTTATTTTATTTTTCGTTTAATACTCTCGCTAAGCTTCCATGATTCTGTTTTACATTGATTTTGATGTTGACGACAACGACGTTGATGATAATGATGATGATGATAATGATGGCACGTTATTTATTCTCTCCCTTTTAAATACAATTTAGCACTTTAGCACCAAAACTTCTTTATATGATTGTAATTTTACTTTGGTAGTGACAAATATTTTATATTTTTTTATTTAATTTTATCCTTGTATCACATCAATATTGAAGTTGTTATATTGTCTAAGCCAAATTCTGTAATTAGTTAAATAATATTTATTTTTATTAATTGTAAATATTCAACACACAAACACTTAAACGATTAAAAATTAAATTTAAAAGGCACTCTTTCATATGCAGAAAATATGAATCAATTAAATAAATGAATGAATGAAATGAATTGGCTTACATTCTAAAATCAAAAAAAAAATATATAAGAAGAAAAAACATGTTTACAACCTACACACAAGACAAGCAAATTTATTAATAAATACATGGCGTGGACACGATGTATTAACTGATTTCATTTAATATGTTATATATTGCAACTTTAATATTTATTTAACTGACTTCAAACATTCTATTCAAATGTAAATTGCATTTCATTATAAAAATCTGCTTAATATTATTGCGTTATGGTTAAAGATTTAGATTAAAAAAAAAATAATATGAAAATATACACAGCCGAAGGTCTTGAATCAATACTTTCTGGGGTTTTCTTTTTTTAAAAAAGCCCCCATGATCATAGAAGAATTACGAAGAAGATTATTTTTTTCCGACATGGCTCATAATAAAAATATTTTAAAATCAAGAAATTTTGTCACTTACGACTTTTACGTTCACTACTCCAATTTACTAATTTACTTATTTTTGGAAACCTTGATCCCAACAAACCAAAAAACGATTGAATAGCAAAATCGCTATTACCTTAAATATTCAAAAACGATATCATGTTTTAGGAAAATTATCTGTAAACTTTACACAACATTACTTGAGTCGAATTAAGAAGTTATTGAACTTCTCCACAAAACGTACATTCTGGTAAAATGTCCCAGGTCAGATCTGAGACATGTTAGTTTTCCCTTTCCAAGTCTACACCATGTAAAAGAGACAACCCCGTTTTCATATAAGGGGAACGGGACTAAAAAAAATGTGTGCAAATTATTTGTTATCCTTTACTAAAAATTAACAAAAAATTTATTCCACCATTCAAAGTAGTGATTTTTTTTACCATAGACCAGCACTTAGGGGATGCCCCTTATAATGCAGTCTATTGTGTTGGAATTAGCAAAATAGCTTATGGGAAGGAGGAAAGAGGGTGTAAGAAGTATTTGTGAACATTTGATTTGAATTTATCTACATTGTAAGTAACAGAGAAATCTTCTGAGTGGAGCTTATTCCACTTAAGACTTGAACGACCAACAAATCGATCACAAACGAATGCCTTCTACTATTTATTCGATTATTTCGAATATAAAACCTAGATCAGTTCACTTATCTCGGTAGAACAATTCCCATTGTAATGTCGATAGAACAATGACATACAACACACATTCTGTCGATGCTTCAATGAGTCAATAGCGCTGAATACACTACAGTCATTAATGGGTTCCGACGCCCTGCTTGTACACGGCCCAAAGCTCTAATAGCCTTTTTCCACTGAGCTATATCTTTCATCAATTTGCAAAGATGTTAACATCTTCCCATAAGAATTATACAGGCCAAAAAATCTACATATTTCTACATCTACAAAAGATGATCCTTTCTCATTTTGTTCCATCTAACATCTTTCGTTATTTTAAGTGTCGTCACTAAAAAAAAAATACAAACAAATCGATTTCCTTTGTGCCATCACTAGCAAACTGACATTGCAGGAAATAAAAAAAAAATATTCAACAAAGGAAAATGAGCGGCATTCTTACGAATTTCATTCTTATGTCTACCAAAAATTCTTCTTCATCATTATCTTCCAGAATGACCTTTAATATTTCAATGTACTGCATTAAAATTCGGTTTTGTTCTTGCAAAGCAACAACTACTCCAATGATTAATGCTTTCTCTAAATCCATTTTTTATTTTTAACAAAACAAATATGCGTCTTTTTTTTATTTTTTTGACAGCTGAATAAATGACAGATGAAAGATGTTGCCAATGTAAACACATATTTCACGTTTTGAACATCTTCCACGCGTTTCACAAAGATGTTGTTCAGTGTAAAAAGCCTATAAAATAAACTTTGAAGCACCTGCCCATATATATGAGTTGTATTCCATCTTCGGTCTTATATAAGTGGTGTAAATAGTAAGAAGATAGGATGGAGTGAAATACCTAAACACCTGAATGCTACTTTCGACACTTCAAATACGTGATTTTTCAAACAGACATCACAATGAATTTTTATCTCCTGAGTATTCAATTCCTCGATACTGATACCGCCCAAATTTACTGATGACATTGTCGACCCCACCGATCTATTGGTCAACACACAACATTGGATCTTATTAGCATTGACATCAACGCTATTAAATACACCCCACTCGGAGATTGCCGAAAGTACACAATTGCCCTCAATCCCAAATCTTGTTGTCATCTGCGAAAAAGTATATAGGGTTAAAAATTTTATAAAGTAGATCATTAATAAAGATGAAAAAAAAGAGATGGAGAAAAAACTTGCGGTACCCCTGAATTAGGCTGATACATATTGGATGAAATTCCATTTATGTAAAAAATTGTAATTTTTGTACAAAAAAAATTAAGGGTATTTATGTCATTAAGTCTTGTAGAATAGCGAAAGTATAGTTTTCCTCAAACACAATAACAAACAGATGGAAATAGTTTTCCACAAACTTGACAATTTCTCACTACCCACAATCAAGTGTACAAATTTGGTCTTGGAAAAGTGTAACTTTAAATGCGGTTGCCACCATTGAACAAATTAAAAAAGGCATAACAAAATATATAGAAAAAATGCAAAATGTACTAAAAGTACTCAAAATATCAGCTCTCCATAATCATTCAACTTGGCAGCACTTTATAAAACATGTTTTGTTGATTTTTTTTTTTAGGTTAATAAGTATTTTAGTTTTCTTCGATCTTCTCTATTCATGTAATATTCCTTATCGAGCTAAAGATCCTTTATTTATAAAAAATTTAATTATAAATATTTATTTATCCCAATATTTCGTCACCACATTGGGTGACTTATTAACAAAATATTATTTTTGATTTACCGCCTTTTTTAAAAAAATTGTTATATATAAATTTTTCAGTTTATAATTTTAATTTATTAATTATAAAAAAAAGACAATTTCCCCTGAAGAAGTCACCCAATGTGGTGACGAAATATTGGGATAAATAAATATTTATAATTAAATTTTTTATAAATAAAGGATCTTTAGCTCGATAAGGAATATTACATTAGGTTAATAAGTTTATTTATTGCTTTATTTCGCGGGATCGCGAAATAGATCAATTATATTATTTGCCCTGCTCTACCTTAACTTACAAACACATAATCCATTTGTTAGCTTTTGTAGTTTTTAATATTTTATAAAATTAAAAAACACAAAAAATTTCAACTATTTTTATGACAAATATTTTTGTTTACATTTAACAGAGAAAATCAAAAAATGTCCAAGACTAGGCAGCATTTTTATAACCTCTTAATTTTTAAGTAGCTATATTTATAACTACTCAGCAAGTCTATATCTACTTAAATTTGTATGAAGTATTTATATAAAATTCGAAAAAACAAGCCTAAAATTGAATTTTCTTTTATAAATAAGAAAAATTATAAATAAAAAAAAGAAATAAATACAAATTAAACTTAATTTATTAACTAGTGGTTTTTTAATTGAATAATATTTTAAGTTATTGAAAATTTTGCTTCAGTTTATTTTTAAAAAGGAGCGCTCACGTCGCGAATAATGCAATTAAACAATTTTGTATTTTTGCAAGGGTAAATTTTATGATTTAAATACGCTACACGGAATATTTCACAAACTTTTTTTAACATTTAATTATCTATTAAACTTATTTATTATATTAGTAAACCAAATAAAAAACTTACTAATGTAATTATCTTTTTCTTAAACGACACACAATGCAACTGATAATAATTACAAGTGACATTGAACAACAATTAAAAGTCATAAAAATCAAAAACATAGCAAAATAAATTTAAATTTTAACAATATCTAAAATGTTTAAGGGATTTACAATAGAAACTGGGTAAAATAATATTGATGTATACCATTTAAAAATTAAATTTTTACAAAAAAATTACCCAGCAACACTATGGTAATATGTTGTTGCTACCTGATAATACTTCTAACCCCTTAAATTACTTAGGAATCTGACACCTTACTCTTGAGGTAGCAAATTCAGAAAATTTCTTATCTTTAAGTTAAGTGTCGTGTATTTTTAAAATTAAAACTTATATAAAAAATCATTTATAAAATTTATAATATGTAAATTGTAATTTAATACTGTTAAAGGTAAAAGTTTATCTAGTTTTATTTCTTCTTACAAAACTCATTACCGGCCGGGTAATAGAAAGTTTTGCTGGGTATTTTAACGTCAATCCAAAGGATATGTCGCAGTATGAATTTATACATGTTTGTGATTTATTGCAAAAATGAAACACATGTGTAATTTCTCAACATTACAATGAGGTATTTATTTTTATTTTTGTGATTTTTTACAATATTAAATAATAACATTGAAACGTTTATTTTATCATAGGTTTGCTAAGAAATACAGCGAAAAATTATAACATAAAGAAAAAAATAATAAAACTTTAATGCAAATTAATCACCTGCTATTTGAAAAAAAATTATTTAAACAAAAATTAACTCTTTACTACAAAAATACTGTTTCGGTAGCTGTTTATTACAATATTTAAATAACTGTTACGAAATACAGTAATTTTCGTTGCTGTTTTCAAAATAACAAAGAAAATCCCTACACCATTTAATATATGTATGGATTTTAGAAATTCTCAGATTGATACATCTAAAATCTTTTGTTTAACAAATTCGTCAAGAAATTTCTATGAAGATACTTTTTAAATTATAAATTTTCGTACTTAATTTTAGAGGAATTCGATTGTTTTATAAAACACATACTGGAAATAAATTTTACAAAACCTTTCATTTTATAAAAAATGTGTTGCGAAAACTATTATCCAGATTTTCCGGAATACCCCCTATTGAAGATTTTATTTTTGTCCCTGGAAACCATTTTAGTGGTCTTCATATTTCGTTTTACTAGAGTCCAATATCTCTACACAGGAATGAGCTGAGAATACAATTCGACAACAGTTTTGCTACAGTAGCATGATGTCGAATGCTACAATTTTTCAAAATCGTCTTTTTTCTTGAGTTTGACAATAATCTTAATGGTGCAATGCCTACAATAGATTATGTTCAACCTTAATTGGCTAACCTGTAAGGTCTTTATCTTCCGTGTCAAAATCACTGCTTCTGAACGCCACAAACCACTACTCGCACGTTGAAATTGATGGAACATATTTGGGATAAGCTTCGGCAAGCAATCGATGTGCTTCAGCTGTACTTTTTCCAAATTGAAAAAATAAAGCAAAACTCCTGCTGCTTTGGTTGGCATAAAAAACCTTTGTTGTTAACAGAGCAAAAATAAAACTTTGCGGAGCAAAAAAACTTCAAAATGCCATGCCAGTTTTTAAAGACACAAACCATGTGTAAAAGATACGCCATCTATTGTGGGATCTAGGGGAGTCGGGTTTGCGCAGCCACCGAAAAGGTGATTAACATCAAGTGGTCACGTTAGATGGTAATTTGGGTGGGGTGCTCCTCCGCCGAATAGTTAACCACTGACCGACCAATCGTTTTGCAGGTTTCCTACAAGGTTTCGTTGTCGATACTACAAGAACCGCCGGCTAGCAACTTGAGATGCTTTGGTTGCTTAAGTGTCGCAATTTTGTACACCATCGACCGCTAAATTCAGTTCCAGCCTAACTTTCTTCGTCCAAGTGGTGAAGACAGTCGCCGAAGACTTTACAGGGGCAGACGCAAATTTCTTCCAAAGAAGAAATTTGTATGATACCCCCTGTTTTTATAAGGCGAACAGAATAACTCCGCCAGCGAAATAATGTGTATTTTGTTATAACAAATATAAAATTTATACAATTCCTACAGAGGAATTGTATAAATTAATAATTTATTGGACTATCAAATTTTTGACCCGTTGCCAGTATTGTGATGTCGTCCACGTTAAATATTAATTCCACCCCTTCCGGTCAACGCCTCAACCGTCTTTTCGGCTGGTGACAATAGGAAAATTTACCTTCAGGATGTTCCGTGGTCTACGTTTTTCACCGACTTAAAGAGGAAATATTTTAAGGACTCTCCGACACGTACGGAATCATGAATTCAGCTTTTGCGGCACGTTAACGGACGCTTATACATATACGAAACATTAACGGACCATATAATCGGATTTTCAAAAGCAATACGTTTTAACTCCTTTTTGGTATATCCTTTTCCGTGCCGTTAAATACGGACTTCACATATTTTTATTTGTTATCAAAATAAAAATACTTAAATTATTTGTAAAAAAAATACAAAGCTCAACCCTTGTGTTAACAGGAATTTGTATTGCGGCATAAAAATTATTCGCAATGAGCTTGAACACACGAGAATAATTATGCTGGTCTTTTGGTGGAGTAAAGTTTCAACCAACTTCTACCCCGCATTAGCAGCACAAAAGCAATGCATGCACATTTTTGAAAAACCCTAAATGTTAAATGCATACAAAAAACCCTAACAAACACAAAGCTATTGCAAACGTATACATTTTATGCCATTTGAATCATTCTCGTGTGTTTTGAAAAGAAGAAAAATTGTGCGGCTTAAATATTAGTCTGGTGTGTTCTAGCTCAATAGCGTGAGTCCGTTTTAAACCACCTTTATACATAGGACCTTACGTAACATAATAAAATGGTAAATATTTTTGAATTTGATGTGCTTTTAACAATTAATGACGGACCATTTACGCTTCGTTTACGGTTAATTTTTTATACAACACAACGGTCCGTCATTGACGGACTATCAAGGGATTCGAATCATTTTCGATGTTTTTTAAAATTCGTTTCCTGGTCGGTATGCGGATCCAGAAAACGGTACGTAAACAGAGTTGGATTCCGTTTATGACGGACCGAAAACGGTACGTTTTGTTTGTTGGGTAATAATTATATCGTACCATACACGGAAAAAATTTACAAAATTCTGTTTGCATTATTAAACATCTTTCTCAGACCATTTTTGTAAATACAAATAAATTTTTTTTAAAAATGAACCAACAATAGAATTTGTAGATTTAATCAAGTTTTTGTTATTTTTTGTGACTTCGCTTTTTATTTTAAAAGAATATTTATAAATAATATAATAAACATTTCAAGCAAAAACTTGTTAGAAATCGATATAAATTTAAACAAATATTTTTAATTACTTAAAATTGTGTGATACTTCATTCTGTGTAATTACAAAATTATCACTTTTGTGCACTTGCTTTACATAGATGGAAAATTGTTTTTATATATATATATTTTTTTAAGATAAAACAATGTTATTAACTCTGTTTTGTTCGTATTTAATTAAGAGAAGATAACAAATTATTTTAATATGATATGGCGGAATAAAATATTTAAATTATTATTAACATTTGTTTTTTTTTTTTACAACTATTTCTCAGATACTTTTAGATAGTGTGTGAAAAGAATAAGAAGTAGAACCAAAAACTCATTTTATTGCTGCTCTCTTTACTATTCATGTTTTCTTTTGTAAAATATACTTTTTTAATATTCTACATACTTCTCTCGTGGATTTGTGAATCGCAAAAAGAAATAAATAGAAAAAACTCGTATTCTCATTTAATGAAAGCGAATACACAGATAATGTTGATAAAAAAAAACAAGTGTAGTAAATATAGATGAAGAGGAAATATAAATTAAATAAAAATTTTACAAGACTAACGAGAACTACAGCTGTGTTTATGTGCAAGCCATCAACGTTGGTTTGTGCCATTTCCATACACATTTGGCATAAGTAACTTTAATCGTTAACACTAAACGTTGGGTTATTTGTATGGCAATGACATAAGCCAACTTTGATAGCTTGCCGCATAAACACGGCTTATGTAGAAAAACAGTACTGCCCGATAGATTGAAATATATTTACTTTTCATAACTTTATTTTAGGGATGGAAAGCTATTTATACGATTGTTAGTGTTATTGGATAACGGTATTTCAAATTTCTTTAAAGGGGCTTTTAGACGATCAAACATAATGTACAACATGGTCAGCATTTGATCATGTAATGCGTTGTTTGATGGCCATTGCAAAAACGAATACACGAAATTTGTTTAGGAAAACTGTAATTTGCACTAAAATTTTGTAAATTTATCTACTAATTGTAAATTGATCTACTCAAATTTAACTAACATTTTATAGATTTAACAGATTTATTTTTGTTATTTTTATGTTACTAATATTTTCCAATTACGATTCTAAATTTTAACGAAAACATCACTAACCGTTTATGGTATTAAGGCTAGGTTATTGTAATAAATAAAGATATTATATTAAATTATTAATCTTTAATTATTAATTTGGAAAATTTCCATTTTCGAGTTAAATATATGTCCCTTCGGCATACCCTGCCGGTATCTTGTTAGTCCTTTGACAAAAATTAAAATATATTATTTAAGAATAGACTTTAATTCAGTGTTTTATTGCCAACGACTTCCAGTAAGGTGTATTATTTTTGTAAATTTTCTAAAACCCTGAACAACCATGGTTACCAACGTCGGACACAATATCAATATTTAAGGTGCGCGGAAAAATTAATTCCTTTTTTGAATGATTCCCCAAAATTTAATTTAATTTTTTAATTCAAGGAATGAATTCATTATTAGGAGAACAAAATTAGAAATTAATTCATGCGAATGAATTTAAAAATTAAAATTAATGAAGTCATTCAATAATAAATTCATTCAAATCTGGGTTTGGTCCAGGAATTCAGTACTTATGGAAATTATGAATTCCTTCGTAATAAATCGAATAAAATTTATTAAAAAAATGACTTAAAATATTAACAATGCACAAAACAGCCCCGCGCGGTTAAGATTTCTCATTAACATATTACAAGAATTTTAATTTGTAACTTATTTCAAATTAAATAGTGATTTGTGTGGCAAAATGTGCACCTACAAGAAGTTTTGAAGTGACCTATTTTTATAGTGTAGAAAATCTAGCACGAAAGGTATTCTAACGGGGCACACACCGTATTTGCTGGAATTTGGATGTAATATAGGATTCGAAAATAAACATGTGCTGCCCAATGTGATGTCTAGGGTTTAAAAAGGTTAGTTGGAATCTTTTTTTTATTTTTGTTTGACACCCAATTTTCCTATGGTTAATATTGGGAAATTTTAATTAAACAAAAAACTACCTATATTTAATATAAATGTATTTGAACTACCATTGACAATCTGACAATTTAATAAGTAACAAATAATAAGCATTCTAATATCCAATTTCTTGTTTGCCTAATTTGATTAAAACTAAATCAATAAATATACCTTGGACTTATCTAAAAAATGTTATAAAAAAATCGTTAACTTGTGGTAAATAAAAACTTACAAATATGGCATCAATGTTTACGAATAATAAAATAAAGAGGCTACGTGAGAAAAAAGCTCTGTAACACGAGATTGTCGATTAACTGTTTACACCACTAAAAAAAAACCGGGTGAATATGATAGATGACCAATTATCGAACGTACCAACTACATAACGAAAATAGGCCAAAATGACAAATAGACTGGCAGACAGATACAGACAGACAAATAAATATCTAGCGAAACGTTTTGTACCAAAAAAAGAATATGTATAGAAAATTAGAAGACAAGTGAATATTTATTGTAATGTTAACAAGTCAGAACACAAAATTCTTAAGTGAACACAAGTAGGCAATATTTTTCCGAAGCGAATGCGATAGGAAAACGAAAAGAACCAAACCCAATTGGGTAAATATTTACCGATATGAAAAATAAATTAGAGGAAAATGAAAATTGATTATTTTATTAAGCAGAAAGAAAAGAAATCAAAACTAAACTAAAGAATGTATTTTAATTGGTTTGAGGTGCTTTTACAAATATTATAACATTTTAAGTGGGTCCTCTACTGACAATGTTACATTGATTTGACAACCAACAACCTTATCCAGCAGTTAGTTTGACCATGTTAGCTAGCTAGCTGGCTGACTATGACATTGTCATTAGAGAATATATAAACATTTCATTAAACGGATGACAATAAGAAAGAGGTGGTGGAGGTGTATGTGAAGAACTAACATTAGCAGTAGACAGAGTTTACGTATCGGAGGCAAAATCACAAAAATAAGTAATCACTTTTATGCAGTCGAATAGTTTAGTTGTTCGTTCATTCCATTGGTGATTAGGTAATTTTTTTTTTTTATTTATTTCGTATTTTTTCTTTAATATTTTTATTATTATTAAATTCACACATACACTAGTTCACATGAATCGTCACTCATATCTACTGCTAATTTTACTATTCTTCTTATTCCCATTCTTCTTTCATACATATTTTTATTCGTAGCCATCAGTGTTGCTAATTTAATTGAGTTTTGCAAAAATTTAAAAATAACCCCCATTGGTCAATCCGTAAGAGTTTGTACATGTACCCAAAATTTTTGTATATTTTCTATATATCTCAAAATTTTGATGCCCATAATGCCCATATCGTGGACATAGGCAACCCTTTATTTAAAATATTTGAAATAAAGACAGCCGATAACGTATATCGAAAAAAGGTTAGACTCGCCTCGATTGTATGACATTATTATAAGAAAACACAAACCAACAACAAAACCAAATACAATTGTTTGAAAATGTATGTTTAAAATAAAAAATAATTGTATAACAAAATTATTTGTATATGTTCGGATATGTTTTATATACCGGTAGTGCCTATATAAAAAAGATATTTTTTGGTATTGAATACTCAATATGTAAATGTTCTTAATTAATACTTTCAGAGCTGTATTTTTCTGTATAAAATCGTAATATTGTTATGAAAAACCTTATGAAAATACAAACCCTGTGTTTCCTTTGAAATTACAATTCTGTTGTGTGAATATAAAAAATATTGAATGATCGAGTATTCAAAAGAATCGTCATTTTACAGCTCTATTTAGTACCCAATTTAGAATTTCTATGATATGAAAATAAAATTAAAAAAAACAAAAAAAACATGTAATTTTTAATTTTCTTTTGAATTCCTAAATATTGTTGCGGAAATCCTATTCATCAATTTCCATTTACTCGTAGAAACAGAAATTCCCATATGCCAGCCCTAAACTGTAGATCAATTTTCAGTAATGGCAACTCTTTACTATCAAATAGCAGAGCAGAACATTATATTATGTTAACATGTAACTACACTATCATATGCTGGATGTTCTAGTTAGCAAAGTCTAACTTATATAAATACATATGCTAACAGTAAGTGTTACTGTAATTTAACAGAGTTTGTGTAAGTTTGTGTAAATGAAGAGTTGCTATAGAAATTTTTAACTGTGTTTATTATTTGCAATATAAAAGAACACAATTAATCTAACTTAAATAAATCAGCGATTTTAAAATATAAAATCGTAACAATATGGAATTGGGCCGACGTAATAACATACGAGTATCTTATTTTTTTCTCTATAAAATATCAAAAACTCATTGCAATTGTCGGGAACCTATAAAGGTTGCTTTCTTGTAAGCTAACGAGACAAAGAATACTTGAAAGCTAAAAACGTATATAAATGATAGATGCTGGCTAACCGCGGACTGCCCTAAGATGACGTAATGCTAATACGATGAATATTTAAAAATATTAAAAAATTACCCTGAAATTTTCAGAATATTAAGGCGACATATTAAGCTGAAAAAACAATTTTTCCAAAATCTCTTATGTTCTTCAACCGTAAAAATTAAACTTTACATATTGATGTATAACATACATATATAAAGGGTGGTTAAATTTTAAGGGCCGATGTTGAATGTGAACCACACCATGAAAAGATACACAATAAAGTGCTTCAGTCTTGAAAATGGGCGTTCAAATCAAAATGCATTTCGTGATTTTTTTTGGCTAACATAATTGACCAAATGTGTCCACAATCGAGAGAATTGTGGGCAAATTTCAGCAAACCGGGTCTGTGGAAACACCTGTGCATGCTCGCCCAGTTCGTTCTGCGGAAAACATTGCTGTTGTTCGCGATAGTGTGTCATGAGGTCGGCCAAGCATTTACCGTGCCCAGTAATTGAGGATATGACCCTGGACGATATGTGGTTTCAACAGGACGGTGCCACTTGCCACACAGCTAACGAAGCAATGACTCTTATGCAACAAATTCAGCTGCCGTGTTATCTCACGTAGTGTCGATGTCAATTGGCCGCTGAGATCACGTGATTTAACACCGTTGGACTTCTTTCTTTGGGGTTATTTGAAAGAAAAGGTGTACGTCGATAAGCCAGCAACAATTCAACAGCAATGAATTATACCATATTATCATAATAAAAAGAAATGACAATAATTTCCGTTTTATTCAAGCCCTTAAAATTTAACCACCCTTTATAGCCCCTTTGTATTTCTAAAGGTTTCTGAAAAAAATACTAAATAGAATTTGTGAAAGTCAAAAAATGTTATTTTGCTTTACTCACTTCCTCTCCTTGGAAGCCGATGAGTTCCCTCCAATCTTAATTGATATGTAATAGAGAAGAAACATATAAGATACCAAAAATCAACACAATTGGCAAATAGTTAAAAATTCTTAATTTTAAGTGTACATTCTTATCAAATTTGCACTTAAATAAATTTTTTTTACGCCCAATGCTATTTTAATCCGTAGTTAACAATAATTCTAAGAAGTTAACTGTGTTATTCAACGACAAAATTGTAAATAATTATAGAATTTTGACAAATTAAATACCGTTAAAAGTTTAGAAAATATTTCTACACTTATTTTTGTTCCATGATATTTTGATCAAAATTCATATGGAATTTGAGAAGAAACTTCACAGCAGAGTTTAACGGCTGGGATTTCCCAACGGTCAAACAATTAAAAGAATCAATAACTCAGCGAATTGGTGATTTAAAAATAGCAAATAGCAGAATTCATTTTAATCTTTCCCATGTTAAACTTATGAAAATGTATACATTAAAGTTTTTATACAAAATTTTTATGCATTATTGAAGATTTGCTATCTTATCCCAGAAAAGAGTATCAGTTGTGACCACGACCTTCTATATAAATATTTTAATTCGCGAAAACCAATATTTAGCTGTCATACATATTATATTCCACATAAATATGACGTTCCAAAAAAAAAATGATTTTATTTTACAGACTACAACGACTAAATTTGGATGGTACAACCTTAATATTGTTTTCCACAAAGAAATAGATAAAACAACTGAATTTTAGTTGCAGCACCCAAAATAATAAGAAAAAAATTTTGAGTACGATTGTAGGTAACTGAATTTATTGATTGTAGCAATCAAACTACTAAAAAACTTAAAACGTTTGGCACTTTATTTATTCTCAAAAGCATTTTCAGCATTATTGATCGAACGAAATCGTTCAAAAACTGTTTCTTTTTTCAAAAAGTTACTTCGAAAATACTAAGAATAAAATTTTGATTAGTAATATAGAAATTTAAAAAGTAAGTAATGGCTTTGTGAATACAAACTTAAATATATTTTAATAGTATTTTTTTAGTCCACTTTTTATATTTAGCTTGATTTTAATGTACTTATGGGGTTATTCTGAAACTATGCGAAAATTTTTCACGTTTAAATGTATAACTCTAATATATTTAGCACAGGTTGGGTCACTAATATCAATATTATATTTAGGAAAATTTTTGAATATACATTAAGGATGATTAAACAATATGTTACTCTCCCTATCCTTAATATGGTACAGTTGCAAATTTCGATGTGACAAATTTGTGTATAGTAACGGAATAACCCCAGTATTTAAACTTATTTTTATAAAGTTCTGCTGTAAAAATTTATCTAAACTTAACACTTGCGATTTTCTATTTTTTTCTACTGTATTTTGCGTTTTTTACACAATGAGTGTATGACAACACTTGCAAGGTATGTATATATTTTATATTTTTTTTTTTAATAAAATAATTTACGTGATTTATGTATAATTTTTTTTTTTTAACATTTTTAATAAAAAAAATTTTCACTTTCATACTTTGAAGGCTCATTGTTGTTTTTGTTGTTATTGCTGCTGCTGCTGAGGGTGATTTGTGGTGGCAGCGGTATGTGGTCGTGGTTGATGGACCCTTAATTTCTATTCACATACATTCTTCTCATACGTAGTAGTCACAATAGTTTTTAGTTAAGAAATAATGAATAAAACCAAGACGATTCATTTTGGTCATCATCACTTTTAAGTAGCATTTTTCATTACAATTTTTTTTTTTTCTTTTTTTTTATTGTATTTTTTTATTCATTAAACATTTTTACTAGCACCAGAACCGATGTACGTATAAAATCGATAAATCTAAAAATAATAACTTGAAAACGCATACAATTTACTGTAAATTTACGGAGATCACGGCCGATTTTCACTTTTAATTTTTTCACAATTAAAATATTTTTCTTTTCTTGTACTCAATTTTTAAACGACTTTTGTTTAATTCAGTTAAACGTTGACGATTTCTATAATTTTCTATAGAGTAGTTATCAGATTAATTTGTTCATTTTAAGAACAACATACACATTTTATCGAATGAAGTAGAAAATATTTCTGATTTTCTTTTTTTTTCTTAATTTTATATATATTTTTCACAATATTTGTTCCTGTTGAAAATTTTTTTTTTTTATTTTTGCCTCTATATATCACCTCAAGACGAGAAGGCAAACGATTTTATTATGTTTTTACTTCTCTGACACATACGACGACGACGACGTACTGCGTCTGAGCTACTAAAATCTACTCACTAAAAAGACACAAAAAATGAAATCGTTTTCTTACCAGGAATCACAAAGTTGGTACTATATAATATTTTGTGGTACAATAGTGCAATATAAGGTACTATTTCGCATATAAGAAAAAAATATTAAATAAAAAACATTTTTTCCACAGATTTTTACTTAAATGAAAATGGCCGTAAAGTATTCTAAAAATATTAAGTTTAAGATCCATATTGCCTCCATCGGGGTGGTAATAGAGATTCCAACTTAATTCAAGTTTCAGTTTAAAATTCAAATAGTATCCGTAAATACATAGGTCAATAACGCTACTATGTTATACATCGTCAGCTAAAAATTTTTAAACCCGCTTTTATTGATGATAATGATTCATTTGGCTAAACCGCATGACTACACAAAAATAGCGATTTTATAAACAAAATTCGAATCTGAAACCTTTCTAATCTTTCGAGTTTTTAAGTTGCCCTATCAAAATTTAATTCAAATACATCTCTTCACAAAATTTGATTGTTATGTAATGAAGACTGAAAAAATTATTAACGAATTTGTTAAATTGTCTATTAGCGTTTTTTACTTCTCCCCTAAAAACAACAAAAATGTTAATTACGCCCCTTTTTATTTAAGGAGACGATATGTAGATTAAAATTTTGTGTTAATTATGCATAATAATTGCAGATTATATAAATAGACAACAAACGAATCGTAAAATTCAATGAAAGTAGATAAAAAAATATTAAAATAAATAATATAATAATAAATAATAAACCATATTTTTTTGTTTGCTACTATGGGCTACAAAAAAGTACTATTTTTAAGCTGGTTGATACTAAGTTGAAAATCACATTTATCATCATTGTTTTTTACTTTATCTATTCGTTTGTTTCGTTTCATAATGTTCTCTCTTTCCCCAATTGGGGGCTTCGTTCATTCACACAGCAGCAGCTGGGCCAACAATCGTCTGGCACTCGTTTTTTCTGTTTTTGCTTTTATTGTACATTTCTTTGGTGTAGTTTGGTAGAAACACCAGTAAAACCAAACATTAGTCAAACAAGTCGGTTAGTCGTAGTTTAATCACACAAAAACAGTGTTACCACCAGTAAATCTAAATTGTGGAGAAAAATTATCCAAATTTACTTAATTCTTCCCCGCAATAAAAAATTTGTTAAGGTTTTATTTTAATTGCAAGCAATTGTGAAAAATTTTATTATTTTTTAGTATAACATATAATTTTTGGATAATTTTAGATTAGCAGAATTTTTAGAAAATGTATGTTTTATCTTTTTCTTCAAAACTGTTTTGGAATTATTAGGGCAATGAAGTTCATGTATTGCAAATATTGTTTTATATACATTAAATTGACCTTTGAAGATTTCCCTAATTCCATTTTTTTTTAACGAATTAATATTTTGAAAATGAATTTCCCAGTAAAACTTAAGGAATTAAGTGAATTACTTTTTCATTTGATTTATATTGAAGGAATTCATTCATTCATTAAATTTATAATTCCTTCATAAAATTTAAGAATTAAGAAATCAATCCTTAGGTAATTAAGTTAAAAATTTATTCCTTGAGGAATTAAACAAAAAAGTTGTTTAATTTTATTTATAATTCATTTTTGATATTTTCAGCGTTTTCAATTTTATCAATCCAATTTGAGAAGTTTTGTATATTAAAAAGTAGTTTAAACAAAATTAGAAAATATAGCGTTTATCATTGCCGGAAAGTTAGTAAAAAAAAATAAATAAATTGTGCAAAAGCAGTTTTATTGAATTATCAAAAATATACTTGATAATATTTATTTTTAGCAAAAAATGTAAAAATATTCACCCATTGAGAATATATTCATTTATTACAAAATTTGAATTGACAAATCGATATCATTTGGTTGATACTCAAAAAAATTTAGTTCAAATCCTTTTATTTATTTATTTATTTATAATTCAACTATAATACAAAAGCCATAACGGCCAATAAACTGTATTACATAGCAATAATCCTGAGCAAAATCTTAAAAATAAAAATATCATTAATAACTATTAAAAATATACATAATTATTAAAAATACATAATTAACAAAAATATTTAATGAAAGCGTTCTAGAGAAGTTCAAAAATATACAAATCTTCATTAACCTCTCATCTTTTTTCTTTATTTTTATTTAAAAAGAAAATTGACGGAAAACCGGATAAAATATTTTTTTTTCCGATATTATGCCAACGTTTGTCTTTTTTTTTTTTTTTTTTGAACAAACGTTATGCCAATGTTGGCATATTATTAATATTATTTTACTAAATCTAAACCACCAAATTTTTGGTTTATTTGTTGTTTACTTGCAAATGCTTTTACCACTGGAACAACCAAAAAATTACGGGTAAACTCTCACCACCTTTTTGAGCAACTGGTCCAAACCTATAATTAATTTATTATTTTAAGTTTTGGGCAGCATTTTTGCCCGCACTTGTACCATCTGTTAAAGAGCTTTGCAGTGCGTTTGTATTTTTCTAGCTTTCATTTACGCCTTCAGTATTTTTAAAACCTTTTATTGAAATCGGTAAAAAAAAAGAACCTGTTAGATGTGGTTGGGAACCTGTTAGATGTGGTTGGGAACCTGTTCTAAAAAACTTGCATGGAATCTATTTTTCCGCCAAAGTGTTTAACCCATTTACGGCAAGTCTTCAAATTGGTATGAGAAATTATTATTTTATATAAAAAAAAATTTAAAAATTCGATTATGGAAATCAGGATAGAAAACGTATTTTCGGTTTCAATGAATAGAACAACTAAATTAATAAATTTTATTAATGAGCAAATATTAGTGATGGCAACCTTGCCATTCTTCACTGTCTCCCAAATTATAATGGGGATATAAAGAGAGAATAAATATATTTTTTAGAAATTACGTACGAATGAATAAATGAAAGAAATTAGAAAATGAAATGGAAAAACATACAAAAAGAGAGTAACGAAGTTCGAATTTTAAAAGCTAATAAGAAAAACGTTAATAAAATAAATTAACCTGACATGTTGTGTTGCAGCTATTGCTTTATGCTGTTACTTCGTTTATTGTAAAATCTACACACATTTATTTTTTTTTTAAACCAACACCACAGACCAACACTAAAGTTAACAGCTTGGAACAGCAGCAGTAACAACAACAACAGCTACATCGGCAACAGCTGTAAATAAGTGGTAAGTGTATTAATACACATTATTGTTATTAATAATATTCCATGGATGTAATAATAATTTGCTTGCGCCTACAATTAGTTTAAATGCAATCTCTACACAACAACAAACGCAGCAAACAACTTCATTTCAGGTTGGTCAGGGTGTGTAGTGTATGTGTTTTATCAGGTTGATGGATACATGAATTTTTATTTAACTTTATACACATCTTGATTAATTTATATGATTCAATTGTTGTGTAAACTATACAAACAAAGGGATTAATTGACACCCTTACGCAAATAAAACTTTAAATGGAAATAAATGTAGATCTTTAAAATCTATTTTATTATATTAATATCTTATTTATTAAGCTAAAGATATTTTTTTTATAAAAAAACTTATTTTATTCTCAATATTTCGCTAACAATTTGTTAGCATCATGGGGAAAACAAAAAAATTTTTGTTTTCCTAAATCGATATACTTTTCATTACTTTTTTCTAACATAACGTTGTATATAATCATATAAAACTTTATCTTATATCAGAGCATTTATTTTACTATATTTACTACAATTACTCCAAAAAAATCTATCACTAATATACAGCGGTCAAAAAAAGTATTCGACAAACTGCTTGTTTTTCATAATCATGAAAAATATGTTAAAAAAATTCTACAAAATGAAAAAAATAAAAATGCAGATTATTAGCTTAAAGTATTATCTCTTTATTTATGAAACAAAAAATACAACAAAAAACAATATTCTGGAAAAAAAAATACAAAAACAAAAACATGTAATATTTCAACGCAAAAAAAGTATTCGACAACGTTGCTCTGGTTGTAATTAACGGGAAAATATTGATTAAAAATAAATAATTAATATTTAGTTGCTCTTCCTTTTTGTTTTATAACGGCTTTTAAACGATTTGGCATTGATTTAACAAGATCTAAAATGTAATTTTGGTCAATTTTATGCCACTCTTCTAGAAGGATTGCTTTAAGCTGGTTTTTGTTCCTGAAATTTCTTTTCCTTATATTTTGCTCTAAGCAGGCCCATAGGTGTTCGATGGGGTTTAAGTCTGGGGACTGTGCAGGTGGTTTAATCACGTTTGGACAGTTATAGAACATCCACAACCTTGTATTTAGGGCCATATGTTTTGGATCATTATCCTGATAATAATGAAAATCACTTGAAACACCCAAAATTTCGGCACTTGGCTTAAGATTTTCCTTGAGTAGGTTTATGTAGTACTGATGGTCCATTATTCCATCAATGAAAACTAAATTACCCACGCCTGAAGCCCCCATACATCCCCAGACCATAACACCGCCACCACCGTGCTTTACAGTAGGCACCATATTTCGCTCCTCCAACTCGGAATTAGGCTTTCTATACACCAGAACCTTACCATCACATCCAAATAGGTTGAATTTAGACTCATCAGCAAAAATAGTCTTCATCCAAAACTCCATAGGCTTATTCACATGCGCTTTTGCGAAGTCAACTCGAGCTTTTCTGTTCTTTTTTGAGATATGCGGCTTTTTCCTAGCTGATCTTGCGTAATAATCGTTACTGTGTATAACATTACGCACGGTCTGAGGTGTAACATTGATATTAAGATCATGTTCTAGCTGTTTTGTTAAAACTGTAGCGTTGATCTTAGGATTTTTTTTTATTTCACGCAAGATCCATTTCGTTTACTTCATTAAGTTTTTTTGGACGCCCACTTCTTTGTACATTTTCAATACTTTATTTTTTTTGTATTTATTTATGATGTAGTGAATAGTTGTTCTAGGTCTTCCAACCATTTCTGCTATTTCTTGTTCAGTTATTCCCTTTTTAAAATGTGTAATTATTATTTCTTTAACATCTAAAGAAATCTCTGCACCCTTTTGACCCATGTTAACAATTAATTCAATAAATGAAATTAAGGCATTAAAAAATATTAGTAATAATGAAAGACATCAATATAAATTTCAAAGAAACGGTGCTTTTCCCGTTAATCACAACCAGAGCAACGTTGTCGAATACTTTTGCGTTGAAATATTACATGTTTTTGTATTTTTTTTTTCCAGAATATTGTTTTTGTTGTATTTTTTGTTTCATAAATAAAGAGATAATACTTTAAGCTAATAATCTGCATTTTTATATTTTTCATTTTGTAGAATTTTTTTAACATATTTTTCATGATTATGAAAAACAAGCAGTTTGTCGAATACTTTTTTTGACCGCTGTATATTTCTTGGGATGTATACAATTTAAATCCAATTTTCATAGAATAAATAAATCTTATTTCTTTTGGATGTCCATTTTTCTTTTTAATAATTAAGATTTGTTTAAGTTAAAATTAATTATTTTCCGTAAATTCAAGATATAGATACCTACCAGAGCTTTAGATATCTATTAGTTTTAATTCGTATCTAAGCACTGGGCGTTATGTTAATAATTTTAGTTTTTATTTTATTTTTAAAAAAATAAATGTTTATATTTACTATTAAGGAATTGCCAATGGTACTTAAATGGATTAAAATTAAAATGTACTAGTTTCAAAATAAGATTTTTATTGTTTAAATATGATCCAATTAGATTTTTCGTTTCAAATTATATCAGATTAGATACCATGGGATCAACTTTTGTATGCCATTTTTAAGTAATATTTAATTATTATATTGACAACTTTTTCTTCGGGTACTTATGTGTTATATTTGCGCCATATAAAAATATATGTTTTTTACACGACAATGAATTCCAGGTGAAAATTTAGTACAACTTGGTTTTATTTATTTTGTTTATTTATTTATTTATAGTAACATTAAAGTCGCCTTAGGTCAATACATATAATACAGTGTTGAATAATATATAATTTTACAATTTTAAGTCATAAAATTAGCTATTTACCTAAGAATTTAATTTAATAATGCTTTTTTGCTTTTCTCTGGCCACCCAGCCATAATAATTAGGAAAATGATATGGTCCATGTTAATGATAAGGTATAAAAAGAGTGTATAATAATTTTGAAAACTCATAATTAAATATAATTGAAAGTTACAAATATTTTCTATGTAGTCTCGCAAACAAACCTATGAAAACATTTTCTTCCTGAAGAAATTATTTGAATGCCTAAAATTTTTTAGATGCGCTGGCTAATAATTCCATAGTCAATCAACTGTCATTAGAAACGTACGCTCAAAGATTATCGTAAAATAGCCCGGAATATCGATTTATTAAAATTTCTTTTTTATATATATGTAAAATTTTTTATATTTATTACTACGACCTGAATGACGTTTGAAATTTTTTTTTGAACTTTGCAAATGCAAAACTCATTTTTTTCGATTTTATCATTCTCCATGAATGGATAACACAGAGCTGTATAGACACAATTCAGTGTTGATCAGATTATTTTCGATATGTTTTGAAATTGAACGTTGTTTGAGATGCATAAAAATATATGGGAAAACATGTACCAAAACAAATTTTGACCAAAACATGAAATTTCGCTAAAAACACGTATATGTAAATGCAGTATTATTGTCATAACCTTTCTTATAAAAAAAATTAAGCATTAATATAAATTATAATTTAAGGCCGTTATAGTTCAAGTAAAATTTTATCTTTGAAAAGGTAATTTATTGCGCTTTAATCTAAAAATAATAATTCACATTTTCTCCGAAAATTTGCGGTTTTTTACATTAAATTTGTTAACACATTTAGGTAACCATATTTTTGTCCATAACTTTAATTAAATCTCTATCATTTTCGCTAAGGAGGATATTTTGCGAGTATAGGATTTTTGCAGCTTATTATCATAAGCTACTTGATAAGTTAAAACGGTTTCTAACAATAATAGACATTTTTAAAGTGACGTTAATGAAAACATCATTAATAAAAAACAATTTATTCTGTACTTATGCATTTATGCGAAAATTGAATAGAAATATATTTTCGAAATCATGAATAAATATACTTTTTATTACATTTGGCTAAACTTAGCGAGATATTATTTTATACAATTATAAATGATTATATAAAAACAATTATTATTCTGGGTTTTTAGTTTTTTTCAGTATTTTATTTTTAAAGCAGTTATTTATGTAGTTTTTTTCAGAACATCGATGGTCATTAATTGATAATTAATTTTTGATAGTTTTACTATAATTTAAGATAAGCACGCCAAAGAATTTCTTTATTATAGAAAAATCGTTTTGACATTCTTTCCTCAAGTTGTAAAAAATTTTCAGTTACGAAATTTATTAATATTATGAAAAGGGGACATGTAAAATTTCATTTTCATTTATTCAAATTAGCCCAGCCCAATTGGGCCATATTGGTATTGAGAAAGTAAAATTTTTTAAATCCGTAGGTTCCATAGTTCATTACATGTAAGATATTCTAATTAAAAAGGAACATTTAAATATTGATAAAAGAAAGATAATCTGAGAAATAGTTAGCCAAAAAACATGGGGAGCCACTGGTCTGTCTTATCCGATTACAGTTTTTTTAACATAGTTTCTTACTTGCTATAATTATCTTAGATCTGCAATCTATTATAAGTAGGAAAAGTAGTAAAGATAGGAAACTTTTTTGTATGCAAATAAATACCATAAAATTAAAGAAAATTCGTTACGTTATTTTTTAGTTAAAATAAACAACTAGCCATTCAGCCAACCATCAGAAGACACAAGACGTAGGCGTTTGATATGAAAAATGTAAAAAACAAAAATTACTGTGTCTACTTTATAATGATATAAAATTTGTACTTATAATGTTGTCTTACTTCACTTAAAATATAAACCACACGGTTCTTTTGCATTTTGTGTAATTACTGGTAATATTTTTCTGTTGTTGTATTTGTTTTTTTTTTTCTTCATTCTTAATGTGTTTTCATTTTTTCTTTATTAAATTTTTCAAAAAAAAAAAATAAACTTTCAAGGCCTTCAAAAAGTAATAAAAATAATACAAGAGTTAGTTTGGTAGTTAGTTAAGACAAACATACATACATTCATTCAATCATGTTTAATAATTTATTTCATGCAATTAAATTCTAAAATAATTATTCGTTCATTTTGTCCATCCAAATGAAACCAAAAAGTCATCCATCCATCCAAACAAAGCAAGCAACCAACCAACCAATTTATCCAAACAATAAAAACTGCATCTACATATGTACTCCTTTATACTTGCACTTTTATTTAAAAGTATTATTTTGTTGTTTGTTTGTTTGATTCATTATGTTAATCGGTCAATGTTCTTACAACCAAAATGTATAAAAGAATTTTAATGATCAAAAATAGATGAAGACGACGACGACTAAGGAAAATATAATAAGATTCATTGCTCACCTTGTCACATTCTCATTATATTATAAATTAGTAATTGATGTTGTGACGTTATTAATAAAATATACATGTACATAAATATAGAAGAAAAAAAAACTTACCAAAATCATTAGAAGGAGGGCAAATCCTAAAAGGAATAGATTTATGATGATATTGTTTTTAATTTATAGTTCAACTATTTATGTTTTTTAATTATATTAAAATTTGCAGCTGCTTGAACGATCGTAATTTTATTTAAAGATTTTTTTGTGTTTTTCTGGTGATCCCTAAATTTTTTTCTTTTTAACAAAAACAAATAACAATAAATCGATATATATTTTTTTAAATAAAACAATGCAATTATTTTTATAAAAATTCTTTCAAAATAATTTTCTTTATATCACATTTCATTTAAATAAAAATGAGACATCAGGAAAATCGATTTTTTATATATTTTCTTCTCCTTAGTTCACATCTAGTGTTGGGACGAGGGGTAAAGAAAATAAATTTTTTTGTGAATAAGATTTTTCACGAATAGAATTGACACCTTAGGTCAGCCGAATAGATAATTCTTGTTTTTTTTTTCTACAAAATCGTTTTGGCAAATTGTTTTAACAAAAATCCATTTAAATTATGTTTTTATATATTCAATATATTATGTTTTTTATAAATTAGATATTACTTGGCGACTTATTTTTTACCAGCCTTTAATGCTGAAATATATTCGCATTTTTTCACTACACTTTTTCTCGTATCGTTTTTTTTCTTCTGGGGAGGCACACACACAGAATTTTCAATTGATTTTTTATTGTAGAAACTTGGTTATTCTATAAAGAATACCTTTCGCAAAATGTTGCTCACACTTTTGTTAAAACTTTTTCACAAATTTTAACAATTTTCCATACAATTTAAACGATTAAAATTCTTTTTATTTTCTGCGTTTTATGAAATAATGGCGAATTAAAGAGCTTCAGAATAGCCAGAGTTACCTGCAACTTGCAAGATAGGTCACCATTTTTTTCCTACCCAAGATTCAGTGATGATTTTTTCGGCCCCACAGCAGTGTTGCATTTGACACTTTATCGTATTCCACAAGTCTGGCAACGTTACATTTTCGAAAATCAATATAAACACAACAGTGATGCCAATTTTTTTTAAAAAAGAACAAAACAGACAAGACATACAATCAATGTTAAAGGTCTATACAACATGTCTAATATTTCCCAGTATTTTGGATATGTCCTTAAAACTGGAATTTTCTGTTCTTTTCTTAATAATTTCATAAAATTAATACAAATAAAGAAATATCCGCCATTGTAATTACATATAACTATCAATCATTAGGACTAACTTGGATTTGGATTGTATACTGAAATTAATAAATAAATTATAGTACATGGGGATGGTCGGTCTTAAAATAAGAAAAATCATAGAGGAAGAATAGTATAGAGGATGCAACGCCGGCAGCGGGCAAATAAAAATTTATAAAGAATACAAAGGTTTGGAAACTGAGAGAAAACAGGGGAAAATTGAACAAATTTCCCTGATTTCTGCAAAAATTTGAGTAATTTTCCCTGTTTTTAAACCTTTTTTTTTAATCCAATTGGGAAACCTGCTATAAACTAATTGGATTTGCAAAGAAAATCAATTAGAATCGCAAAAACCCAATTTGAAAAGATGCCAAACCTTTGTAATTTTCCCATACAAAACCAAGAGAATGTTTTTTACTGCGTGAGCGACATCGACATGGTGTGGAAAAATACATGCAAAACCATAACTACAAGAATAAATTGTTGTTGTTTTGCATGTTTTTTTTTTTTTTTGTTTTGCATTGGTTTTAACTCTCGTGTAGATTTCCCAGTTAGTTTTAGAAAAGTTTTCAAAATTAGGGAAATTTGCTCAGATTTGTGCAAAAAGAGCTTTAAAATCAGAAATTTGCTTAATATTATTTATTTTTCTCGCAGTTACCGAAAGTTTGTAATCTGTACGAAATTTTGTATGGCCCCTGTCTACGATGAAATCTCTAAAGTATTCTTACGTGACGGATCTGCTGATTGGATTTAAGTTTATGCTCAGTCTGAGAGTAAAATTAATTTTTGTTCCTAATTTCCCTGTATTTAATTTGATTTTTTTTGGCGGTAAACTCTGTATTTTAATTTAATTTTAAGGACGACACTCTAACATACACTCAAATAATTTTTTCCTTAATTAAGGGCAAAATTAGTTTGCACGTAATGATTCGTAACGAATCAGATGATTTGTTTTTGGCTATTAGCCATACGTAACATGACGTATCTCAATGAGGCATCACCTTACGTATGGCTAAATAAGGCTTTATGAGTATGTGGCTTAAAGACTGGATCAGCTATATGTTAACGTATCTCTGTATAGCAAATTTATAGAGTTAAATGAGTATAAGAAAATGATGTGTTCAAGCACTTTTGATTTTCCTTGCTGTCAATATTAATCCAATACAAAATAAATCTTCACTGATTTATTCTATATTGTTGAACTCTTTGCATACATTATTAATTCATAGGAAAATTCATAAATTTTTCATCAATACGAAATTAAACAAGTGTTATACGAACTTTATCACTTAATTCTAGCTTTAAGCTAGAATTAGCCATACGTAGCGTAACGTGACGGATCAACTGAATTTGTGTTTTTCTCTCAAACCCTGCCAGATTGTTAACATTATAACAGCAAAAATATAGGTTGCATTTTCTAACACCTGAAAAATATTCGTGTTGAATAAATAAGAAACTGCAGAACTCACCCCAAATAAGTGGTAAACTTAATTAGTGTTTGTTTTTCCTCCAAACATTTTTTGTGAATCATTTACAGCACAATTTATTTATATTTTAATTTTTATAAAAAGTGCTGAAGCATAGAAACCATATACGAAATTTTATGTCAAAGTGAAATATAGTTTGTAAACATAGTAATAGACTTTTGTGTGTATTTACGACAAATTGTTTAAAGGAAAAACAAAGAAGAGAAATAGCAAAAAGTCAGCAACAAAAAAAGAACACCTCCCTAACTTTTTTCCTTCTTTTTGCTTATTTATATTTTATTATTCATACAGATATTAAAAAATTATTTGCTAGTGAATTGTAGTGCATAAATATATAAGAATATGTCGTCGTTGTCAGCATCAGCTGAAAATGTATCAACAGCCGGAGGAGCAGGAAGTGGCGGATCAATTGCTGGAGGAATAGGCGAATCAAATACTCAGGATGGTGGAGGTTCTAGTATGTGCTTAGAGCTGGCTTTAGAAGGTGAACGTTTGTGCAAGGCCGGTGACTGTCGGGCAGGTGTGGCTTTTTTTCAAGCAGCCATAAGGGCAGGCACTGATGACCTTCGCACGTTAAGTGCCATCTATTCGCAATTGGGCAACGCCTACTTTTATTTGGGCGATTACTCGAAGGCTATGCAGTATCATAAATTGGATTTGACATTGGCACGTTCTATGAACGATAAATTGGGTGAAGCAAAGTCTTCGGGAAATTTAGGTAATACCCTCAAGGTTATGGGTCGTTTCGATGAGGCGGTCATTTGTTGTGATCGTCATTTGACGTTGGCTAGACAGTTGGGTGATAAATTATCTGAGGGTAGAGCCCTTTACAATTTGGGTAATGTCTATCATGCCAAGGGCAAACATATGGGCCAAAGAAATCCAGGAGATTTTAGTGAAGATGTTAAAGAAGCCTTAACTAAAGCGGTGGAGTTTTATCAGGAAAATTTAAAATTAATGCGCGAATTGGGAGATCGCGGAGCACAGGGTAGAGCATGTGGTAATTTAGGAAACACCTATTATTTGTTGGGTAAATAAATTCAGACTTGTATTAAGAACGAATTGTTTTATTAACCATTTCCTTTTTTTTTTCTCAGGTGATTTCCAAGCTGCCATTGAACATCATCAGGAGCGTTTGCGGATAGCACGTGAATTTGGTGATAAAGCCGCTGAACGTAGGGCCAATAGTAATTTGGGCAATTCACACATATTCCTGGGCCAATTTGAAGAAGCCGCCGATCATTACAAACGAACTCTTTCGTTGGCCATTGAACTGGGTGAACGCGAAGTGGAGGCGCAGTCCTGCTACAGTCTGGGCAACACCTACACCCTTTTACGTGAGTTTGCCACTGCCATTGAATTCCATCAACGTCATTTAGGCATTGCTCAAGAATTGGGTGATCGCGTTGGAGAGGCTCGTGCCTGTTGGTCACTGGGCAATGCTCATTCGGCCATTGGGAATCATGAAAAGGCTCTACAGTATGCTGAATCACATTTACAATTGGCCAAAGAATTGCAGGACCCTGTGGGTGAGAGTACAGCTCGAGTGAATATTAGTGATTTACGCAAATTACTAGGTATGCCAGAGGCAGCTTCTTCACCAGCCGAATGCGATGATCGTTCAAGTGCTACCGATCTATCACAAGGTAGTGAGGTACATTCGGATAGTTCAGAAAATTCACAAGGAAGAATGGTAAGTTGAGGTGAAACGTTCAAAAATGATTCCGTAATTATTTTGAAACATATGATTCTTAAAATGTCAACTACCTTTTCTAATCTATAATTGCAATAACCATTTTTTTTGCCAGATACGCGTTCGTCGCCAAAGTATGGAACAATTGGATTTGATAAAAATTACACCCGATGGCAAACGGGTTCAAAAACATGACGGCAAAGTACGCCCAATTAAAGCACAAGATGATGATTTCTTTGAATTGCTTTCTCGATCACAATCAAAACGTATGGATGATCAACGATGTTCGATTAAAATCAACAAAAACAATCTAGGTCCAAATGCTCCAACTGCGGTGGCTACAGGCGCTACACGCAAACCTCTGCAACAACATAATTCTATACAAACTAATTCAGGTTTTCCAACCAATGATATATCTGCAAATGGTGCTAATTGCCTTCCAGGTCTAAAGACCACATCAGCTGCAAATGCTACAAACAACAGTAGCACCACCACTACCAATAACACTACTGCTGCTGCTGCTGGTGGTGCAGCACATCATCCTCAACTGGCACGTAGTGCTACAACTGCAGAACAAGTGGATGATGCTTTTCTTGACATGTTAATGCGTTGTCAAAGTTCACGTTTGGAAGAACAACGCTCCGAATTGCCCAGACCAAATGTACTCATTGATGCTGAAGCTCAACCACGAACTCGACCAATTGGCCGTGGTACTACGGTGCCAGATGAAGATTTTTTCTCTCTTATAATGAAGGTACAAAGTGGTCGCATGGAAGATCAAAGAGCAGCTATACCAATAACACGACGTGATGGCCCTACTGGTAGCGCATTAATAAATAATAATAATAACAACAACAACAACAATAGCAACAAGTAATAAACAAATTAGTTGTATAAATCTATACTCAACTCTTATGCTGTTGCTCTTTATCCCTCTCGAAGTGATTCCATTTTATCTTCTTTCATACACATTCTTTTTTTGTATTTTTAACATATACTTATATTCTTTCATTGATTTAATTTTTTTTTAAATATTTCAATTAATTTATTATACATAATTAGATAATATATTGAATATAGATTATATATATATATTGAATATATTATATACAGATATATAAACAATCTGCACACTACATGACTATCATATTATCAACATATTTCACAGTGTTTTTTTTTTCTCTTCTTTGTATTTTATATTTTAATTACAATATCAATTTACAACTCACATTATACCATAATTATTATTATTATTATATACAAATATTTATACCTTTTTAGAATTTATATAAAAATTTACAAAACTTTTTCCAAAAAATAAAATAAATAAAATATCACACAAGATTTTTTCTAGTTGCATAATTATTGTAAACAACAACAACATAATTTTTACCTACTAATAAAGAAAAGTTGCTTATTTTAAGTCATCTCAAATAAAATAAATTAGTAGTTTCAATTATATTTGGTTATCAATTATATTAAGGGGAAGGCGGCCCCATTTATTGCCTTTCACAAAAAATTTCAGAACGATATGCCATGTATTTTCAAAGTTACGGTACTGAACTCAAAACCTTTAGTCACATAAGACCTGTTCGTTTGCTTACTACAACATTTACTGCAACTGGAGAATAGTAAACAAGAATTTAGAGTATATGAACACACTGAATGATTGTGTGTGTTTTCATTGCTGTATAAAATTGCTCGACTGCGTACAAATTGATCCAAATTAGAAAATAAAAAGAAGTCTCTCCATAACATTTTGTTTTAGATAAACTAAAAGATATGATTTTATAGGAAAATATTGAATACTCAATTTTCGTTTTGTTTTTTTTTTTAGTGTTTTTTGAGAAGAATTTTATGAAGAACTAGCGGCAAAGCCCGCTACGTTGTTAGCGTAAAAAATGGTTGCCCGGGCTAACGCTCGGGAATATACGGAGTTCCCAGATAATTACCCGGAGCCCCGAATTTTTACCATGCCCCAGACCAAAGTTCTAAGATGTACCCCAATAATGAGTTAGGCCATACTCCAGGTAACACATATTTCAAATTTCAGGTTTTTTCCCTAAGAAACGTAATTTTTACCATGTACCTGGCTAAAATTCTAAAATGTAGCTGATCAGTGAGTTAGCACATACTCCAGTTCGCATATTTAAAATTTCATGTTTCTGTCTAAATCGGTGTGGGAGGAGACTGTTCGCCTTTGTAAATTTGCACATTTGCACTTGAAAATTTCCACTTTTGCAAATTTGCACATTTGCACATATCGATGGCTTAATATAAAAAGGCCCTAACTCGATTTTTTGTTACTTGACAGGAGAAGGAAAAAATATTTGCACATTTACATTGGAGGAGTAATCTATGTACCAAATTTTAACTTCCCAGATCAAGCGGTTCTGGCAGGCCGTCAAGGGGGAGAATTATCGAATTTTTGCCCCTCCGCGTTAGATTTTCCAAAAGTCACGTCTTATCTGTTATCTACACTGAAGAAAGAACCTGCATACCAAATTTAAGCTTTCTAATTTCAGCAGTTTGGGCAGGCCGTTCGTGGGGAGCCTTTCCCCTGATTGCCCCTCCACGTAGGAATTTACAAAATTCTACCTAGCTATTATCTAAACTGGAGAAGAGCCTGCATACCAAATTTCAACTTCCTAGGTCCAACGGTTTGGTCAGGCCATAAAGGGGGAGACTTTGCAACGTTACTGGCCAAAATTCTAAAATGTATCTCATTAAAGAGTTAGCACATACTCCCAGGAAGGCGTATTTCAAATTTCAGCTTTCTAGCTTAAGTCGATATATTGCATGAAATTAACCATTTCAGTTACATATCTAAAAATCCCTTGAATCACATTTCAATTCAAGTTCAATCAACATAAAATAATAGCACTGGTTTTCAAGTCCTAACTTTAAATTTAAACAAGGACATACAAACACGATAATGGTAGAATTTATTAACTCTTTTTTTTAACATACATGGCTTAATAAAATCTAAACAATATTCAGGTTTCTAAATTTCTTTGAAATTTTAAAATACACATTTTCAAATATTTCTCAAAACAATTTTAAAACCCTTTGTCAATTTGTATTTAGTTTAGAATTTATTAAGCCACCTCGCAAAGGGCCTTAATCTTGATTTTTTAACTTTCAATATTTTTTCACTAATACTTTTTTTTTTATTTGGAAGCGCAGAAATTTGTAAAATTTTTCTGAAACAAGAAAAAAGATAAAAAAGGACAAAGATTTGCTCCAAATAAATGTGGCTTACCTTTTATTTTGGAACCCATAGAATAAATTCGGATTTCATAAAAATCTCCACAGGAAAATTGTAAATTTACCCTACTTACCTGAATTTTCTTTATTTATTTTAAACAAATAAAATTTGCGGCTGCGAAATGGAGCAATTATATTTGTTTGCCCTGCTCTACCTTTACTTACAAACACATAATTCATTTGTTGGCTTTTCTAGTTTTTAATATTTTATTAAATTAAAAATACAAAAATTTCAAATATTTTTATGACAAATATTTTTGTTTACATTTAAAAGAGAAAAGCCAATAATATCTAAGACTTGGCATCATTTGTATACATTCTTAATTTTTAAGTAGCTACTTTAGCAAGTCTATATCTACTTAAATTTGTATGGAATTATATATTTTTTATTTTTATCAGGCTCGAGATCATAATTTAATGTTACTAACGAATAAATTATGATCGTTCCTAGGAATGGAAATATTAACAATTGGAATGGCAACCCTGTCAATTTGTGCTTCGAAAATCGGAGGTGGTCGGTAAGGGTAATTCGAAATAGTTGGAAAAAGCTTAGTTTGTAGGGGTAATCATACACTTACATTAAAAAAGGAAGTTCGCGTAGTCATATGCGGTGTGTGATATATAAGCCTGAGTTGTTTGTGGGATGGGTGGCTCAGGTCGAAAGTGTGCCTCCCTCTAGCTCTTATCCTCACAATTTTTTCCATTTAATAACATTAGTAACATTAAATTTTTATTAACAATAAATTATGATTTTGAGCCTGACAAAAATTAAAATTATATAACTAAAACAGATAGATGGAATAATATATACAAAATTTGTATGGAATATTCCCAACAAACAATACGTACAGTTTACGTACTGGTTTCGGTCCGTCATAAACGAAATCCAACTCCGTTTACGTACCGTTTTCTTTATCCGTAAGGGTCCAGAAAACGTATTTAAAGGAACATCGAAACTGATTCGAATCCGTTTAAAAACCGTCAATGACGGACCGTTTACGGATCAGATATATCGGATGAAATACGGAGTTGTCCGTTAAAAGTCTATCAATGACGGACCGTTAATAGCCAGTGAAGGATCGTTTACGGATCCGTATTCGGTCCGCATTCGTACCGTTTTTCAACAAAAAACGGATTTGTGTAAAGGCATATTATTTTAATTGACAAATATATTTAAATTAAAATAACAAAACTTAATAAACTAAATCCAACAAATACCAAAAAAATACCATATTTACGTACTTTTGCACACATCATCGTAAAACTTGTTTTAAATTCATAAATATTTACCTGAGGGATATTCAAGTATTCGTTTTATATTACTAAGCAAATCCAAAAGCAACGGAAGAAAAACTGATGAAAAACAGTGGTCCGTATTTGACGGTACAGAAACGGATACACCAAAACGGAGTAAAAACGTATTGTTTTCAAAAATTCAATTATACGGTCCGTTAATGTTCCGTTTACGTACAAGCTTTGACGGATACGTATTTTCGGACCGTAAACGTACAGTAGAAGCCGGATTCATGAATCCGTACGTATTGGAGAGTCCGTAAAAATGTTTCTTAGGTTTATATAAAAAACAAACCTTTTATTTTAAAATATTGACAATAAACGAAAAACATGAATCAAATTATTTTTTTTTTAAATAAACACTTAAAATAAATCACAATACATGCAATATTTAAAGCACTTAAATTTCTAATTTGTCAATGTTTATTGGGATAACTTGTTATGATGTATAGGGTGTCTCAGTAACAGTGCACTTTTTAAATTAAGTGTCGTTTTTTTGTGCAAGTGGCAGCATATATGTTTATTCCGATTATTAAAAATAGAGAGCTTTACGAAAGAATTTCGCAAAATTCGAAAAATTTTCATCAAAGAAAGTGCACCTAATGTTCGAAGAGTGGTCAAACAATATTAGGAAACTGGGTTGGTTATAGACAGTAAGACTCATGTGCGCTAACAAACCGGTCGGTTTCTTGAAAACATTGCTGCTGTAAACGAGAGTGTCGGCGAAAACCCGAAACATCAATTCGGCATCGTTTTCAACAACTTCAAATTTCACAAAGCACTACGCTGCGAATTTTGACAAGAGACCTACACAAAGAGTACCCAGCAAAAATGAAGCTGCCAAAGAAGCAATAAAAGCATCACTACTATGGCAAAGGCATCGCTTCTTTTCTGATAGTTTCATCGATGAATTTAACATTAGCGTGTCATAGGATGGAAGTATTCAAATGTAGCTACTAGCATTCCTCATACTTTGCTCTAAGGAAGCAATGATAATACAATGATAAGATATTCTGATGCATGAGTGGAAAATGTTCATATACTTTGTGGTATTTATTAAGCTATGATAAAAATTTAATTTAATTTACAAATACTACTTATTAAAACAAATAAATAATTCTGCATTAGTGAAAAAGCATTTTTGAAACATTTTTCAAAAATTTTAATGAATTTTTAGACAAATTTTAAAATATTTTTGGATAATTTAAAAACTGGTTGTACAATTTTGAAACATTTTTAGACAATTTTAAAATATTTTTGAACAATTTTAAATAATTTTTGCACAATTTTAAAACATTTTTGGGCAATTTGAAATAATTTTTACACAATTTTAAAATTATTTTGGTAAATTCTGAATTAAAACTGGAAATGATGTAGTGTTAAATAAAATACATAATGCAAAAATACAGAGATTGCGTCGTCATAAATATTTGAGGCTGAAAAATGAAAATGACAGGCCAGCTAGTTTCAATTAAAGATAAAAAAATCTCTTTTTCTTGATTTTTCAAAACTTTTATAAAAATTGCAAAACTGCATAAATTGTAACCCTCATGAAATTTCAAACTAAAATATAAAAAATGATTTAATAAAAAAATTAAAAAAGTTCATCAGAACTATTTTCTCAATTTGGATAAATGCTTAAGATCAACAAAATATACGATATACTCTAACTTATGCTTCAGAAGTAATGAAGAGTGATATTTTAAGATATGCATCGGGCTTATATCCAGATCATTGCATTTGAAATATGAATACATGAATGCTTTTGGAAGTGCCTTAGAATAACACCAAAAAATCATAAAAGCATGTCAACTGATGTTTAGGAAGCAATGAAAGAAGTTATAGTCACAGAATGACTACCATTTTTTTTGCTGGGTAATTAATGTCCTTTCATTAGAGCCGTGGGGGTCATTTCACGGAAATTTTATTCCATACCTAATTGGAATATGTCTTCTTTACAATCCAATAAAAAAGTCACAGCTATCTCAAAAAATTGGTACACTCACCAAAAAAAGTCTGTAATGGCAACTGAAAATTTTGCTGTTATTACGGGAAATTCTGCTAATTTGAGCAAAGCGGTATTTTTTGCTAATTTTAACAACACAAATGCTGCTGACGTGTAGTACAATGAAATTAGTAGCCGCTACTAAATTTTAGTAAACTTTTAGTAAAGTGGAATTTAAAATCTGTTTGCTAAAATCAGCAAAAAAAAAAATACTAAATATTATTAATATTAGTACAAAGTTTTAAATTTTTAACGAATTTATTATTTTGTTTTAATTTGGTAATTTCTGTTTTGAAAAATATTTTAGTCAATTTTTTTTTACTTTTAAGGTGAAATTTAAATTGTTGTTAGGGCTGATTTTTAGAAATAAATAACTTTTTAGTGCTATTTTAAGTGGATGTCCTATTTTTAGACATGAGTCGGTATCTTCACTTTCGATCCCTTTTTTAATCCTATGTAACATTTTAGGGCAATTTAAGTTTGTATGTATAAGTTTTAATTATTAGAAATAACATTTCCTTCAATATCCACTTTTTTAAAATTAGTAATTTTGTTTGCTAATTTTAGCAAACCGGTTTTCAAAAATTTGTAAAATGATTTCTGAAATTAGCAATAAAAATTTGTAAATATTCTGTAAAAACTCTGTAATTTGTAAAATGTAAATAGCAAAATGATTTGCTAAATAATAATGTTTTTACTAAAAATCAGTACAAAAATAATAAAGTGGGATTGAAAACCGTTTACAAATTTTTCTACTAACTTTTTTTTCTGAGTGTATATATATTTTAAAACGAAAAAGTGCATTCTTACTGAGACACCTTAGTTTAAAATCAAATAGGCTTAATTTTTCAAAACCTTTCAAAGTATACCTGGGTGACGTTTGTAAAACTTGCCAAATACATACTTATTCATAAAAATTTTAAACAGCATTTCAAATCAATTTTAAGCAAAATTTGCTAAAATTTTATTCATAAACGAATTTTAACTTAAAATACCTTTTTTAAAACTTGTGTAAATAAACAAATTTTAAAATTGGTTCGACCCTATTTTAAACCTATTTTTAAATGATATTTTTTCATCTTCGATTTTAAATAAATTCGCCACAAATATTTTAAATGGGTAGTGTTTATCAAATCATTAACCTATCGACCCCAAACCCTTTCGGTTTTCGAAATATGACGTCATGAAAATTGGCAAGAACGTCAAAATATCGAAAAAGTGTTTAATACAAAGTCGCCTATAACTTCTAAACTATTGCTTATTTTAAGTCATCTCAAATATAAAATAAATTAGTAGTTTCATTTATATTTTTTGTTATCAATTCTATTAAGGGGAAGGTGGCCTGATTTATAGTCTTTCACAAAAAATTTCAGAACGAAATGCCATGTATTTTCAAAGTTACAGTATTGAACTCAAAAAGTTCAGTCACATAAGACCTGTTCGTTTGCTTACTACAAGTTACAACATTTACTGCAACTGGAAAATAGTAAACAAAACTTTCCAATTGTATTTAAAGCAGTAAGAATTTCGAGTTGTACGAACACACCTGAATAATTGTGTTTTTTAAATTTAATAGCATTATTCTTTCAACATTTTTTGTTGTATAAAGTTGCTCGACTGCGTACAGATTGGTCCAAATTAGAAAAGGTGAAAAAAAGTCTCTCCATAAAATTTTGTTTTAGATAAACCTAAAATTTTTCTATTGGTACCATTTTAAAGGTGAAAACATTACCTTCAAAATGGCGTCCCAAATGTTTTTTTATATTAAAAGGTTAAAGGGAATTTTTTTTAAGTTTAATATTCAAAATCCAATTTTTTTAAAATTCTGAAAAAATTTATGTTAAAAACTAAGCCCTCTTTATATTTGTGGCAAAATTTTAAGGCGGAGACTTATTTGGTTCCTGAATTATGAATTATCTCTTCGGGTTCAAACGCAAAATCTTTTACATGCTATGAGGGCGTATGTGTTTACAATGTTTTGTATACATATTATTTTTGTGTGTAAGCTTTTGCATATAAACTCGTCGACGAAAATTTGCTTACGATCACGTTTTCCTTTATAACTTCATGAATGCATTAAACAATTAAATTAAAAAAATAAATATTTTTGGCAGACACCCAAAAAACTTTAGGTTGACTTTGCATTTAATGATCAATAGCTTGTTTAAACCGGATTTTGGTTTTTAAACAAACAACAGACCTATCTAATGATTAGGAAACGTTTGCCAAAACATGTTCAATATCTCGATTTATTATAAAAAGAATCAACATATTTGAGAGTTTATTGACAAATATGAAAAACTGAGCTTTCACTTATGTTTTATAACTTTTGGGCATTCGTTATTTGCGCTAATATGACGGCACTGGCATAAAGCTTGTTGAAATAACTTGGCAAAGTTGAGAAAACAAAACAAATATTTTAAGAAAACTTTTCCACATACAAAAATATAAATTTAATAAATAGATATTACACTCAGAAAAAAAAGTTAGTAGAAAAATTTGTAAACGGTTTTCAATCCCACTTTACTATTTTTGTACTGATTTTTAGTAAAAAAATTATTATTTAGCAAATCTTTTTGCTATTTACATTTTACAAATTACAGAATTTTTACAGAATATCTACAAATTTTCGTTGCTAATTTTAGAAATCATTTTACAAATTTTTGAAAACCGATTTGCTAAAATTAGCAAAAAATTACTAATTTTAAAAAAGTCGATATTGAAGGATATGTTATTTCTAATAATTTAAACTTATACATACAAACTTAAATTGCCCTAAAATGTTACATAGATTGCAAAAAGGGATCGGAAGTGAAGATACCGACTCATGTCTTAAAATAGGACATCCACTTAAAATAGCACTAAAAAGGGTTTTTAGTTCTAAAAATCAGCCCTAAAAACATTTAAATTTAATCTAAAAGTAAAAAAAAAAAATTACTAAAATATTTTTCAAAACAGAAATTACTAAATTAAAACAAAATGATAAATTCGTTTATGTTTTAACAATTTTTAAGATTTTTTAGCCTTTGATTTTTTTTTTCATTTTGTATAAAACATCTTTTAAAAATATAATCAAAATTTTTGATGCTCGATAAAAAAAATAAATCTAAAACTTTGTACTAATATTAATAGTATTTAGTAATTTTTTTTGCTGATTTTAGCAAACAGATTTTAAATTCCACTTTACAAAAAGTTTACTAAAATTTAGTAGCGGTTACTATTTTTTCTACTAATTTCATTGTACCATACGTCAGCAGATATGTGTTGCTAAGATTAGCAAAAAATACCGCTGGGCTCAAATTAGCAGAATTTCCCGTAATAACAGCAAAATTTTCAGTTGCCATTACAGACTTTTTTTGGTGAGTGTAGGTTTGTTTTTTTTTCGAATTTTATATCTATATCTATAACTACTTGTAAAAAAAAACGACTATCCCTACTAACGTGTCTTTGTACGAAAGCGGTTTTCGTACACTCACCAAAAAAAAAATCTGTAATGGCAACTGAAAATTTTGCTGTTATTACGGGAAATTTTTTTTGCTAATCTTAACAACACATGTCTGCTGACGTGTAGTACAATAAAATTAGTAGAAAAATTAGTAGCCGCTACTAAATTTTAGTAGACTTTTTGTAAAGTGGAATTTAAAATCTCTTTGCTAAAATCAGCAAAAAAAATACTAAATTTTATTAATATTAATAAAAAGCTTTGAATTTATTTTTCTTATCGAGCATCAAAAATTTTGAACGAATTAATCATTTTGTTTTAATTTGGTAATTTCTGTTTTGAAAAATATTTTGGTCAATTTATTTTTTTTACTTTTAAGGTTAAATTTTAATTGTTTTTAGGGCGGATTTTTAGAACTAAAAACCTTTTTAGTGTTTTTTTAAGTGAATGTCCTCTTTTTAGACATCAGTCGGTATCTTCACTTCCGATCCCTTTTTTATTCTATGTAACATTTTAGGACAATTTCAGTTTGTAGGAGTAAGTTTTAATTAGAAATAACATTTCCTTCAATAACCAATTTTTTAAAATTAGTAATATTTTTTGCTAATTTAAGCAAATCGGTTTTCAAAAATTTGTAAAATGATTTCTGAAATTAGCAACAAAAAATTGCAAATATTCTGTAAAAATTCTGTAATTTGTAAAATGTAAATAGCAAAAAGATTTGCTAAGTAATAATTTTTTACTAAAAATAAGTACAAAAATAGTAGAGTGGGATGGAAAACCGTTTACAAATTTTTCTACTATTTTTTTTTTCTGAGTGTATATGGACTGCGCGGGAACGCGAAATAGAGCAATAATATTATTTGCCCTGCTCTACCTTAACTAACAAACACATAATTTATTTGTTAGCTTTTGTATTTTTTAAAATTTTATCAAATTAAAAACACAAAAATTTCAAATATTTTTATGACAAATATTTTTGTTTACATTTAAAAGAGAAAAGCAAAAAAATTCCAAGACTAGGCAGCATTTTTATACATTCTTAATTTTTAAGGAGCTTAATTTATAACTACTTAGCAAGTCTATATCTACTTCAATTTGTATGGAATATTTATATGAAATTCAAAAAAAAAAAAACCTTTTATATTTTGTGTATATTAAATTGGGATGAATAAATAATAAGTTTTTGTAAAAAATAAATAATCTCAAGCTCATTTAAAATAGAACATAAATTAAAAAGATCGAAGAAAACGAAAATATATTTTCAAAAAGATATTATTAAGAAAAACCTCGAAACCTTCCGACAAATATTTTTTTTATAATACACAGACAAATAAATAAGAATTAAATAGCATTTTCCGTTGATTTGTAAGTTAATAGAGATATTTACAATTGGCATTTCGGCACGAAGAATGTTGATGAAAGTCGTAGCTGACCAGAAAATGCATTCCATTCGGCTAGTGTCTAATAACTTTTTTTGTGATTACTTGAATAAAAAATAAGAAAAAATTTTTCATTTGGAAAAAACTTTTTCTATGATCTCGAACTAAACTAATAATACATTTTTATACACAGACAATTTTATAAAAGGAATACTAGTAACATAGTTTTTATAAAGGCTGATAAAGTGTCCCAAATAAGTGTTCTGCTAGTAATTAATTTTTTATTCCATGGGTACATAATGGCTTACCAGTACTCGATTTGTTTTACCACTGGCAACTTTAGACCGGGACTTTTTTTTTTAAAAAAATTTTCAACAAAATTTAAGAAAATATAAATGTCTCAAATTCTTACCACTTCCTTTTTAGATATTAGTATCATAATATTCATGGCGCTCAGCAAAATTTAAAATTTTGCAAAATATTTACCACCTTACTGACCATGTGTCCATCTATTGAACAATCAATTTATTTGTTTATTTTTCGTACAATTTATTTATTTCAAACAAAAAAAAATACACTTAAATAACTAAATAAAGCAATGCACATAATTTATTTAAAATTATCTCAAAAAAAAAAAAAATACGTAATACAAAAAAAGTTTTATGAGAGAAAAATACAATAAATTTAGCACATTAAAATAATTAATTTTCAATACCATAAACATATTTTTAAATAAAACTAAAGGGTCTGTATATTTTCTAAATATTGAAATTGAATTAATTACTTTGCTTTTGGATTATTTTTTAAATAAATTTAAAATTAAAATACATTTATTTATTATGATTTATTCCAATGAAATTATGATGATGTATGTTATTTACAATAAATAAAAAATAAATTTTATAAAATAAATGAGCAAAAGAAATCATGAATTTTTGTGTAACAATAAAATAGAAAATTTTACTAAATCAGTAAATACGTACACACTAAAAAAATCTTGTCAGTTACTATCAGTAGTTTTTTTTAAACTGTAATTACAGTTGTTTTTCTGTGGAAAATACAAAACAATTATTGTAACAGTTATTCAAAAAAAAAACAACTAACGAAAAGTACTCTAATTCGTAACAGTTGTTTTAAACCGTTATTTAAAATATTATAAAAACCAACTATATTGTAACAAGCGGGATTGCTTGTTTTTACTCAGATTGTTTGTTATCCTCTCGAACAGTTTCGTATTGAAAATTATTAAAATAGGTTTAGCGGTAAAAAAGTTATGAATGAAAATGTGAAGGGTTACCTTTACTTTTTCCATACAAATCTGTATATTTTAATACAAATTCATATTAGCGTCTGGTGAATAAAACATTTTGGCATATTTTGTCAGCACAGGCGTAGTGTTGAAAAATAATTTTTATTCACCTCAAAATTTTTTTTCACCACAAAAATTTTTTTTACCACAAATATTTTTTTTCACCACAATTTATTTTTTATTTCGACAATGTTTTTTCAGTTTTAATTTTTTATTTTTATCTCCAACAAAAACACTGTGGAGGGTAAAAAAATAATTAGTAGAGCGAATTAAATGATTTTACTTGAATAAAAATTAACTGTAAATATTAGTAGATTTTAGTTGTTTAAAATTTTTTCTAGTAAAAATTTGTTAAGTTATTTTCACTTAATTGTATGTTACTTTTACGGAATTTTTTTTTTAAGCGTTTTAAATAGTTAAAAACAACTAAATTTTTAATTAATTTAACCCTCTAATGCTCTTATAGGTATATATAGGGTCCGTTTTTTTCAACTAGTGCTTATAGCTCATGTCTGATTTGACAGATAATTAGTTTTATCCTTCCGCTGAACGAATATGGTTGTTTATACGCTTGAAATATTGGGAATTATTGCGACATTACTTTGAAAATCATGATAATGTTGCAGAATGTCATCTTTTCAATGTCATCTTTTCAGATGAAGCTCATTTTGATCTTGGCGGGTATGTAAACAAGCAAAATTGTCGCATTTGGGGCACAGAAAACCCGCACGCATACATTGAAAAGCCGATGCACCCAAAGGCATAATTGGGCCATTTTTCTTCGAAAATGAGCAAGGAGTGGCCGTTACAGTCAATGGCGATCGTTATCGGGCCATGTTGAACGATTTCTTTTTCGAAAAAATTGAAGAGGAGGATATTGGCAACATTTGGTTTCAACAGGACGGCGCTACGTGCCACACAGCCGAAGCTACACTCGATGTTTTGCGCCCTGTTTTTGAAGATCTCATTATCAGCCGCACAGCTGATGTCGTTTGGCCACCTCGGAGCTGCGATTTGACACCGTTGGACTATTATTTGTGGGGTGCCGTCAAAGATAAGTGTTACGCCGACAAGCCAGAGACAATTGACGCTTTAAAGGACAATATTCGTGAAGCCATTGGTGAAATACAGCTGCACACAATCGATAATGTGCTTAAAAATTGGACCGATCGTGTAGGCTACTGCATGGCCAGCCGAGGCAGCCATTTGAATGAAATTATTTTCCATTATTAACCGGAAGGATTGTACTTTCAAATAAAAAAAGAAATTTGAGAAAATATTCAGTAGTTTCTTTTTTATAGCATTTTCAAGTTCAAAGTTATTTGGCGGACATTATATTTTACATTAAAAAGTTATTATGACAAAAATATTAATATTTTTTTATCGCTTTATTTAGGCGATATATAAAATAACATACAGCAAATTATTTATCTCGTGTTGTTATTTTGGAAGAGTTTTTTGCCTTTTGGAATATAAATTTTGAGGAAATAAATTTTGTTCGGGAGCAAAAATAATAACTAATTTTACAAGTAGAGATTTAAAGTTTGAATTTTTATCCCTAAGCGTATACTTTAAACGACTTATGTAATGAATATATATTTTTTTCTAAAAAGATTTGATATTTTCAAATTTACGAAGGTCAAATCTTACATCTTTCTCATCTAAGATCCAAAGAACGTTTTTTGGAGAGAGTTAAAAGTAAATTCCGTTGTCGTCTTTTTAACTGCATATACCTTTTCATTTGATTCCACTGACAAACTTTTTTTTAGTGTATGTATATATTTTATTAAATAAACCACATTTAACAATTTACCTGCTGTGGTTTGGTCTCATAAGGCGGTCGAATACTTTCTAAATCATGTTCTGGACTTAGAACAAATATGGGCGAAGCAAAATCATTATCACTGTTTAAACTGGATTTACGTGATGAATAGGGCGGAGGTGATGATGATGATGATGATGAGAAATAGGGATTGGTCATACCCTTTTCCTTGCCCCGCTTCAACATAATATAGACTACAAATATACAAATCAATAAGGCGGTACTGCTGGCTGTAATGAAAAGTACCAATTGTATGGTACCCTCATGAGAGGTGACAACTTTTGCATATGTTGGTAACTCCTCACGTCGATGTATAAATTGAGAACGTGTTATGTCGGTGGAATAATGGCCGTTGGCTAATTTAAAGTCCCCACTCATTATTGAAGTTTCAATAGCAAATGCCACATCTATTTTATCCTCATTATGTAATTCAAAACGTATTAAAGCTGAACCATCGGAGTTTTCTTGAACTCGTAAATTTTCTACATTACGACCCAACAGTTGGTTAAGTTCGGAACGTATTACATCGTACACATTATTTACCGAAGTCATTGAATTATTTTGCATTTGTATTTCAACAATTACAGCTGATATAGGAGTAGGTGTACAATTGTATTGTCCCTTTTCAAACATGGGAGAAGATTCCAATTGATTACCGGCCGAGTCTACACACCAACAATATTTTTTATTACATTGCATAGGACTAAAGGCTCCATTATCATCACATGAAATGGGAAAAGGAGCAGAATGAGCCAATGAGCGACATCTGGTAGTTTTGACGTGAATTGGTTTAACCGATTCCACAACAAGTTGTGAATCCCATAAAGAATTGGCCAGTTCTAAGACACGTTCAGTTACTGACGATTGTATATCCGGAGATACTGTTGTAGTAATGGGCTTTGTTGCAACTGTATCTTCAGTTATTCCATGTCTAGCCTGCACTTCATTTACTTCACTCATTATTTCCTCTTCTTCCAAATAATTATCAAAATCAGTTAATACAGTCATTTGTCTGATTAATTCTTCCATTACTATTAAATCATTAGTATCCTTTTGTTGTCTATATTTCCTACCCTGTCTACTATTGCAAGTAGGTTCTATATCTCTAGTAAGAGTTCCCTTTAAGGGTGCCCCTTTTTTATCAGCACACCAACATACACCATACGGTGAAGGAGCTTGATCTAATAGTGCTGTTACTGAATTTAAGTCAGGTTGTTTACCTAAACACTGTACCGGACTCCAGTGACCAGTTAGAGGATCACAACTTGGTTTAAACCATACCGAAGAATGTCCTGTTCTTTGTGCCGCCAAAGTATTTTTCAATTTAAGTCTTTCACATTGTGTTAAAGCCGGACATACAGAGTTGCAGGACAATTCATTGTGGAAGAGATTTTTAGTTTGACAATTATTTTCATTTAAATCAATTACAACTGCTACACAACGATTGGCTTTTGGATTAAAGCGATAACGTGTAGCATTGACAGTTGATAATTCTTTGGCCAAGCAGGTATTGTCCATAGATTCAAAACAAACATCTCCTAAAGAAAATAAAGAAATAAAATGTGAATTCTAATAAAAATATTTTCAATTATGTTTTTTTTTTAAGTTACAAATAAAATTCAATTGATTTTAAATTATCCTCACCCTCTGAAAGTATATAAGAAATTATTAAAAAAATATAAAAGAAAAATTCTGAGACTATAAAGACTATCTAAAAAAATATTAAAAATGACCTTACAATCTAAGAATTTTTCTGCCGGGGCGCCCCGGTAGGCTAGTGCGTGCTAGCTTATCAGTGCGGGGGTCGTGGGTTCGATTCCTACCAGAGGCTCTGGTCTGTTTTCGCTACAACAAGCCAAAAGCCTTTGTTGCTAGTGCTCGGTTAGGGTAATAAGATATAATTTGTAATTGAATTTGCAATTGAATTGAATTATTTTTAAATAGACCATTAAATCGATATTTTTTTTATCAAAAAAGTCCTTAGAATTTTTTTTGAAGTAAATTCCATAAAAAAAAGTCCATAGAATCAAAGAAGTTTTCTTGAAAAAGTCCTTAATATAAAATTTTTCCTTTGGGAAAAACATTTCTTAAAGAATTATTCTTAAATTTAAAGAAGTTGTTCATAGTTTTGAATCATAATATAACTGTAGGGACCATATTATGTTGAAATTATGGTTATTTTGGTATCATAATATGATAACTATATTATAGAAGGACTATGATTGGCTCAATCATAACCCTAAAAATATATGATGCTCTTTGAATATTATTGCCCCAACTATGGTTTAAATTTCAGTGAATTTTATTATAATTATAAAAAATTATAAAAATTATAAAAAATTGTTACTTACTTGATTTTGTACAACATACACCACGATGTGTTACTGGATTTAATTGACAGGTGTGAGAAGATGGACAAGTTTCATTTTCATTATGAGGACCACAGCTAACTTCCAAATCACCCTGCTTCAAAGGACTTCCTTCAGCACATAACGATTCACGTTTCGGTATACAAATAGGCATTTTCGGACAAGGTGAATTCACACATTCTATATTAACCAGCTGACATTCTTCTGAAGAACTACAGTTTATTTCCGAACAAAAATCACGACACTCACAAGTTTGACAGCCATTAGAGTCAACTTGATAGCCTGCCTCACAGCTGGAGTTGCATGTCAATTTTTCACAATTAAATGCAGAATTTTCTACACACAACGGTTCTACACCCTTAATTCGAGTACCGCTCACTTCCTGTCCCAGTTCATTAACACACCAACAATAACCACTGGGAGAACATTGTACTTGATTCCATTCTCCGGTATTTATGTCACATTGGGCTATATTCATTTTCATAACGGGTATACCCAACTCGGAAGATTGATGCATTTGTATGGCCTGTAAATGTTGACAAGCCGTCTTCATTTGTGGTAAAACACATTGGGTGCCACAGCCGTTAGAACAACAACGTTTGGCACCATCACAATGGGCATCGGTACGACACTCATAGGCACAGGCATTAGCATCTAAATTATCTGGTCCAGGTGGTACTAAAAATGGACATTGGCCCGGCTTACGTGCCAGGCATGCCGGTACTGGTGGACAATATTCATCATCACATGATACTTCAACAATACGACATTCTTCATTTTCTCCGCATGACACATCCTGACAAGGATCGCGACACTGACAAGCTGGACAGCGTGTTATGGGATCTAAGTTAAAACCATATTCACAGCCCATGCGACATGTAAGATCTAAACAGTCAATTTCTTCGCGCAACTTAGCACAAGTTTCGTCGGTAACATTAAATCCTCGTGATTGTGGTATTTCAGTACCGAAACTATCAACGCACCAACATTCTTCCACGTCTAACTCAATAATCTCATCATCATGCAATGGTCTCTTTGGTGCTGGTACAACTTTTTTAAAATCAGTTTCAAATAATTGTCCCAAACTTTGTTGTCTATTGGCACCCATATCAATTACTTTAGCATTACGACCCATAACTGGAGCAGCTACTTGCACTTTTAACAAACTATCATCTACACGATATAGCTTAAGACGTTCGGTATCGCGCTTAGAACGCTTCGAAATATTATTATTATTATTATTGGCTAATAGCATACGCATGCGTCGTATGGTATTTTCTTCTAATATTTTACGATGTTCAGCACGAGTTACTTTAATTTTACGAAAACTACATTGTCGTTCCTTGTAATTGCCCTTTTCAGTACAATGTGGTTTGAGTAAAGCTAATTTCATACCCTCTTCGGTACCTTCCATACGTTCCGAAAAATCACGAAGATATTCACACACTATAAAAAAAAATTATATAAAAGTTAGTCATACGAAAATCAATTAATATTTCAAAATAAAGTGAAGGTGAGTCTTAACTTTAATTTAACTCATTGTGCCCAAGCACAATAGCTAATTTTTAGGTTAACTAATAGTTAACTGTTAAACCTTTAGTATAAAACCCAACGGAAAAATATCCATGTTTAGGTCTTAAATATTTGCAACAAAACTTTCAATTAAATATTTGTTTAGACAAAAACTAATTAATTGACATAAATTAACATTTAATTTAATGTCTAAGGACTGATTACTGAAAGTCCAGTTGAAATTTTAATAACAATTGAATTCAAAATTTTAAGTCCAACACAGAAAAATGTATTGCTTAAATAATTTCAATTGTTTGAAATAAAAATTAATTTCAAATTATTTTTTAATAAAATTTCAATTAAATATTCAATTGTACCAATTACAATTTTTAACTCATTTCCAAATGATTGGCTCATTTTTTTAAAGCCTATAAATTTCATAAAGATTTCACTTAAATTGTACGGAAAGTCATACACTCAAACAAGTTTATCAGTAGAATTTACTGATAATGAGAGTTAAAACAAAAGTATATGCAGTTAAAAAGGCGACAAAGGCAAATACTTTTAACATAACCTAAAACCAATTCACAAATGCAATTATTTCAAAACTTCAAAATTATTTCAAAACGAACACCAATTAATTATACGTCATTTGTCACAACAGTACGTTACCGCGGGTTCCCGCGGAAACCCAATATTCCCAGAAAGCGTTTCTTGTAACAAAAATTGGGTAAACTTACTATAAAGAACTTTTTCTTTTAATAATGAAAAATACATTTAAAATTGTAAATAGTTATTTGCCATTTCAAATTTATTTATTAATTAAGCTGTTAATATATGTAGGTGTGTTCGTACCTTACCGCGGGTGCCCGCGGGAACCCAATCTTACCAGAAAGCGTTTCTTGTAACAAAAATTGGGTAAATGAGAGCGTTTATGAGAGAGTACTGTTTTGCATTTTTGAAAAAAAAAAATAAAGTTAAATAAAAATTTACTATAAAGAACTTTTCCTTCTTAATAATGAAAAATACATTTGAAAATTTCAAATATATTCATTATTTAAGCTGTTTTTTAATATGAATAAATTTGACGTTTATTTTTGGGTATAAATGTGCTTTTGTGCGTTGGCAGTATTTTGGTCATTTTTATGGTTTTGTGAGAGAATGTTTTGCTTACTCCCATTTTACCAGACTTCACCCAAAATTATCTCGTACAGACCTTTTATTTTCAATATGAAATTTTGAAAATGGTAAAAATAAAATTTAATACGAGTACATTGACGATATTTTAAATTTATTAAGCGAAAAAGCTCTAATTTTACCTAAAATTAAAAAAAAAACCGAATATAACATGTCGTCACCTAAAATGCAAAATGGCACAACTACCATTTATTTTACGGGAGAAGCAAAATATGTCAATAGACAATTAAATAAATTTGTAAATAAATCTGATAGTTTTGATTACAGAATAATAAAATATTGTGAAGAGATGCAGTTCAAGGCAGTACTTCATAATCACTCAAACCCATCTTAAAATTTTTTAGGGTAACCCAAAAACTCGGAAAATTAAAAATATTTTAGATTCGAATTTTGTTCATAAAACTACTATTTTTTTATCGTAGTGTTATTCGAAATTTTGTGTAGGCAAATAAATCATGATCATCAATTAAATATATTTTGCTAATTTTGTTAATTGTGCCCTTTTAAATTTTAGCTGACGATATATTTTTTTGCATACAATTCATGACCCATGATTAAAAACGTTATATAAAAGCTTACAAATTTTAAGATTCTAGAGTTATTGGTTGCAAGGTTGTCAAACCATTTACCAGGTGGAAATATTTAAATAGAATTTTGATTTTTTTTTATTCGATACAAGTTGTGGTACAATTTTTTTAAATTTTGTAAATTTTCCAAAAGGTTTTAATAAAAACGGCATTATTCAACATTATTTATTTTATAAAAGTAATTATCAAAAATTGTTCGGATTACTATTGGAAAATTATGATTTTTAAATTGTTCGATCAATTAATTGAATAATTTTTAATCGAATGACAACCCTAGTTATTAGGCATAGACTACATAATTTACGGTGGTAATAGTTTTTTTTTACAAAAAATAACTGTAATTACAGTTAAAAACAACAACTACTGATTACTACACATTTAACTATAATGTACAATAGTAACTGACATACATTTTTGAGTGTAAGTATAAAAATAACATAGGTGAACTTTTACGAATAAAACACCAATAAGAATTCTTATAAGATATTAAAATACCATATCCAAAAATTTCCCCACTTTCTTTCAAAAACTTTGAGCAAAATTTCTCATTAACCCAACAAGGGCATGCGTAATCCAACAAGAGCTTGGATACTGAAGAGGGTGGTGTAGCGACAACCGAAAATACTAAGTATTCTATCCTGCTGGCTCTGTGAATTTTTTTAATTTTTATTCTCTATAATTTACAAATAAAAAAATATTTATGTTCCTTTGTAATATGATTTAAAATCCTATTAAATTCATTTCTCAAAATTTTTAATTAAATTTTTGAATTGAAATTTTTGAATTAATATTTTTAAAAAATTTCTTTAAAATTGTTAAATAAAATGACTAAAAATGACAAAAAATTTCATTAAATTTTTTCAAAAATATTTGATTATTACAAATTCGTTAATTGGACCAAATTGAATTGAATTTTTAATTGAATGAACCAATATAATTTACACTCTATTATAAAAACTATACTCAATTAAAAGTTTTATTAAATTTATTGAAAAATTATTTCAATAATCTGCTTATTACAACAAAATTTATCAGTGATTTTCTATAAAATATTTTAAAAAACAAAACGGAATATAAGAAACCCAGCAAAAACAGGGTATCAACTATTTACCCGCCTATTTACTCGCTTAATTTTTTTTTCGCGATGTCCAAAAAGTAATGGGTATTCATTATTTTTTGGCTTTTCGTAAGCGGTAGGGTAATGACCATCCACTACTTTGTGTTTCTTGTAAGTGAGAAGGTAATGACCACTCATTACTTTTGGGACATCGCGAACAAAAGTAATTAAGGGAGTAAATAGGCTGGTAAGTAGTTGAAACCCTGTTTTTGCTGGGAAATTTAAAGTTTTTGATCAAAAAAATCCTCTTAAAGTCGCTTTAAAAAAGCAGGTGCCATTGAGGCTTTAGATTTAATTTTATTTTTTTTTTTTAATCAATAAACTATTATTTGATATTTTTATTGCGTAAATCAATATTTTTAATTCAAATTTATGAAGTTTTTTAATAAAATATTGAATTAACATTTTATATAAAAAATAAACAATAATTTATAAATTTATGATTTTTCTATTGTTAAGTTATTTTAATTTTAAGTTTCTTTTCTATAAACTGATAGCTCAAAATAAAAAGAAAAATTTAATAAAAATAATCGGATTAAGCCATCGTCTAGAAAAATTGCCTTCGGTCCGGCACTACTACTAACCTTACACATTCATTCAGTGTAAGAATCGTTCACGCCCCAGACTATGGCCCTAATTTTGCTGCATGGGTAATAGTTTTTTTCTGTGTAAATTTTTTTATTTACAGAAAGGTTCAAATTCAATTAAGTTTTCAATTGGAAATGTTGAAGTTTTTGATTTTATGCAAAATATAGAAACTAATATAGTTTATATTTTCCATGGCATCCAATACTTACTTGTCTGTTGACGTTCCTCTGATGTTGTATTTTCTTCATGACTTTTAATGGGACAACACACATTTTCCGTTTCTTTGTGCAGTTTGGTGCACTTGTAATCTTTTGGACATAAGATGCGATTGGACATCGAACGGGATGACTTGTATTCAGGTTCAACATCAAAAAATGATTTAATTTCACGGCCATAACTTTGACGTTCTACTAAAACAAATATAACGTCAATTGAAATGATATTTAATGAGAGATAATAAAATATTTACTAACCCATATAACAGTACAAAATTTCATTGGTAACATTATCCGATAGGGGTGTACCCACATCACATGGATTGGAGTAAGCCATAGATGGCTTGCAGACTGGCCAAGAGGCACACAAAGAGGACCCGGATTTACACAAATGATCTGTAGCCACTTCACATTGTGAACCCAAAGGACACAAAAAACCATCACAAGGTTCAGCACACTCACAAGTAGGACAATTATTGTGGTCATTCTGCAAAAAAACAAAAACAGATTTGTTGTGGTCAATTAAATATTTTAATTAATTTTCCATGAGAGATTACCTTAAAACCATATTCACAAACAGCTGCACAAATATTTGTATCACACTTTTCATTATTGAAACTTCGGCCCATTAATGATCTACTTATCATGTTTTCCCAACCATCACAATTAACCATATTAGCCGCTCCCATACTACCAGCAATTTTATGACCAGTACGAGGATCAACACACCAACACACAAGACCATTGCGTGAACATTGTCGTGGTGAAAACATACCACTGGGACCATTACAATCTGGTACATAACCACGACCTTCTCTCTCATTGATAGCTAAAATATCGGATAAAGCCCGAGCTTGCTGACAAGTGGTAACATTATGAGGCTGTTGACAATTATACTGGCATCCCTTGGTGAAACAACATTTTTCCATATTATGACATTCCAAATCGTGAGTACAAGGTGTGCCACACATGTAACCCGTACTTTTGGAATAATTTTCACTTTCCGGCGCTGGGCAGACACCAGGTTTATTGAATGTCAAAGCACTAGGACAACAAACACCATAATCATTGCCGCCCTCTACCATGCACTGATACAAAGGTGGACATTGTGGTTTACCAGCATCTAAGCCACATAGGAATGGTCTCATATTATTGCCATCTTCAATGGCTAATGGCAAGCCGGCTGGACAAAAGTTAGCTAACGACCGGGCCTTCTTACAGGTGGGCACGGGGGGACATGGTTCTGTTTTACATTTAACATCCTGTAATTGACATGCTTGACCATTTGGACAATTAACACCATCGCAGGGATCACGACAGCGACATTGTGCACAACCCGTTTGGGCACCACGAGCAAAGCCCGAAGGACAAAACATTCTACAAGCCGAAGCTGGACAATTTGCAGGTTCTTTACATTGTACTGTGGACTTGGTGCTGTTACGGGTGCCAGGTATTTCGGCACCATATTCATCAACACACCAACAGTCTTCTCCTCGTTTAACATTTGTACATTGTATGGTTTCGAATTGTCCCTGTTTATTACATCTTGGGACACGAACTCTTGTGTTAAGGGCTTTGGAGCGTCTGGTTTCAGCTCGACGTAAATGTTGACATGCTGTTAAGTTGGCTGGAATTACAAATAAAGATTGAGACCCGATTACCAAATGTCCAGTTAACATTAAGCACCCAGCAAAAATAAATGGAAGTGATTCTTAAGAAATTAGTTTTTCATTGATTCTAAAGTATCGTTTAGTTCTGTTTTTTCTCTTCTAAGGCAGTTCTTTTTCATAACTTATAAAAATTTGATTTTCAATGAAATTTAACACTTTTCAAATCTATTACGCTACAAAAAGTAAAAAATTTATTGTAGTAAAAATTGCAAGAATTTCAAATAGTGATAAATTGCCCGATTGCTGAATTTCCCGCTAAAATTTAACGAACAGTAAAACTTAAACTTTTTATAGGAAACAACAACAAATGTGTCAGTTAAATTCCCAGGTAGAAGCTAACGGAAGATTGTGAAAATGAGGCTAACGCCCGATTACTGATGTCCTGTAGAAATCTAAACTACAAATTCAAAATTTATTTGGGAAGAACAAAAGATTTCATTTTTCACTAAACCATAAGAAGGGCTTTAGATGCAATGAAAAAGGATCATAAAAGAAAACTTCCACCCTATGACACCCCTATGTAATAATTATTGGTTCCGATCCAAATTTTCACAACACCGGAGTCAAAATCACTGCTTCTATTTCTCTTCTTTTGCTACTTTGTTTTTTGCTGGGCACATAACTAAATTAAAATTTTATATGGGGAACAACAACAAATGTTTCACTTAAAGTCGCAGTTAGTAGCTAACGGTATATTGTAAAATTGAGGCTTAAGCTGGCCATAGACGATTGATTTGAGCGTGTGATTTGTTCGTGTATCATTTCTCCACACACAACGAACAAATCACAACAACCTTAAACTTCAAAGAGAAAACATAAAATAAGAAGCGGATAATTTATTTGTGTAGGAAACAATAAAGGAAAATAAAAAGAGCAAGTAAACGAGTTTTAAAAAGTAATAGGCCTCATCAAGTAATATTATTGAAAAATATAAAAATTACAACTATAGACCACTAACACAGCGATCAAATCACAAGAAATTGAAAATTTTCAATATATTGTGATTTGTTCGCGCACAGCCGCATTTACACATAACAAGACTTCGAGCACGAACAAATCACACGCATTAATTTACCGTGTGTGGCCAGCTTTAAGAAAATTTTAAATTATGCATAATAAACAATTAAATTCTAAATAATGACTGTACTGCATACTTGGGAATTTTTGATTACCATTATTTGGAATCGATTTTAACATATTTTTCCCCAACATTTTACTTTTTTCTATTTCAGAAAGTCTTCTCCATTTTAACGTTATGCGCAAAACTTATCTGTCAGTGGTAATTATGTATTTTCTTTAATTGATAAATTACACAAATTTTTACAAGCTGGGCACCCTACTGGTAAAGCTAATTTGAGTACGCTGTATTTAATGGTGCCAGTCGTTTTTCGAAGTTAGCGCTCGTATTCTCCATTTTCGCGATTTAGAATTTCGATACTAACGTGTCTTAAAACTATATTTTTTATACTTTTGGGATCATTTTAAAAATTAAATTAATCCAACTCTGTTAAATACAATTTTTTGCTATTTTTTTCGCAGACAAATTTTTTTTCGAAAGAAATTTTTTTTCTTAACTTTATTGAATATTTTTCTAAACCCTATTCAATATACACAAAATAACATAACATTGTGGTTTTATTTGCAGAAAAATATGTTTTTACAAAATGTTTTTATTGATATTTTTATATACACTCCACCATTTATGGTGAGAGATTAATGAATATCTACCTGACTGTCTGTCGTCTGTTGGCGACGACGACGCAAAGAAACAACCGGGCCTGCTCATTTTTACCTAGATTAATGGACATCTACCCGAGCAGTTTGGAATTGAAAATGAGCAAAATCGGTCTAGCGGTTAAAAAGTTATAAGTGAAAATGTAAAGGTACCCCTAAATTTTTCATACAAATTGGTGTATTTTAGTACAATTTCATAGTAGCGACTAGTATATAATATATTTTCTCATATTTTTTCACCAGTCGTCGCTTAGAAGTGAATAATATTTTGTATTCACCTCAAATATTTTTCACCTCAAAAAATTTTTTTCACCACTAAAATTTTTATTTCACCACAAAAAATTTTTTCACCTTTAAAAAAATTTTTGTAATTTTTTCACCTTAAAAATTTTTTTCGACCAAAAAATTTGTTTTTACACTCAAAAAAGTTTTTCACTTCAAATTTTTTTTTCGCCTCCATAATTTAACTTCAAAAGTTTTTTTCATTATTTATATCAAAAAGAGTAGGGGACATTTTTTTAGGATATTGTTAGAGGGTATTCAAATAATCGGCACAGCCGAATTAAAGACTTTATTTTACTTCCCAGCAAAAATTTGGTAATGGATGCGTTACCTGGTTATGATAGCTCGTTACCTTTTTCATTATTTGCAAGCATAAAGTAATAAGTTACTGATTATTGATTACGTAATATATGATTTATAAATGTAAAGTAATAATAATTTAAATATTTTTGAAAATCTATTTTTAAAAACATGTTTGTATGTAATGTAATGTATGTTTGTTTTGACAACACTAGCTTAAACACGAAGGGGAACAATTCATTTAAGTTTAAAGCAATCAAATACTATATGCGTCGATAGCTCAGTGGGTAGAGTTCTTGGCTGGCAACCAGAGTTACCTGGTTCGATTTCCATCATGACCACATTATTTTTAATAACGTTTAAAATATTTGTAATAATTTTTTTTTTTTTTAAAAAATTGCTCTTTTTTAAAAATCTATTTTTAGACACATTACTTTTTCCATTCTCGTAACCATATAAGTAACCCCTTACATTATCACCTCTAAAGTAATGGGTACTTTGAGGCTCATCGCCTGTAAAATTCTTTAGTGAAGTAAGCTGTAAAGTAATCCATGAACCCCTATGGCTACACATTACTTTACACATTATTTGGTGGTGTGGTTTTGCTGGGTTGTTTTATTTAGATACATTTTATCGAAATGCGAAAACGATAGAAAACAGAAGTTTTGTGCTGTAGTATCAATTTCTTTAATAATTTCTATATTTATTTATCTATTTCAAGCATTTCTTTTTCAAAGTTCCAGCAAATGTCATCTAACCGGGTATCCAAATTTTTATCACTGTACCAGCCAGTTTTTATCACTGCCGTCACTTGATGGAATCTCGTCAGATTCAGCAAACTTGTTGACATGAGATTGCAAAAAATTAACTTTAAGAGACATTTTTACGTTAATACGGTTAAAAGCGGAAATCACTTTTTCTACATATATAAAGGCGCCAATCTGCAGCTCGATTAATTCCCTTTTACAGAGTTCCATACCTCAAGCTCTTCAATACTAATTGCATCTACAGCATAATTGTGCTTCATCAAAAAAAAAGAAATACTTGCGAATAAAAATATCGAAAAAAAATATTCCGCGAAAAAAAATAGGGAAATTTTATATTTAACAGAGCTGGATTAATTTAAATTCAAAAATTATACCAAAACTATAAAAATATATCGTTTAATGGTAACTTAGTTTTTAAAATTTTATAACGCGAATATCAGTTAAAGTCGCAGTTAATAGCTAACGGAACATAGGAAAAATTATACTAAATTTGATTAATCTAAATATTTCCAATATTTACAAAAGCTTACTAAAAAGTTACATCTGCTTTAAAATTTCTCCTACAAGGTCATATGTAAGTGGTTAAACCTTTAAGCTAAACAAAAAAAAATAAATATATTTATTTTATTTATTTAATAAAACTAGTTTATTATAAATGCAAACACAAACATAAATGAAAGCGAAAGTTAATCAATTTCAACAAATAAACAAAAAATAAAATAACTGACCATTCAATACAAAAATGTTTAATTCATGCTTACGCATAACAATGATGATGATGATGATGATAATGTTAATGATGACTAACAATATGAAAAAAAAATCCAGTTCTACAAACTAAACCGTTAATGGCTTTTAAAATATGATGTAATACTAGAGAAAATAACAAAAACAACCAATAAAAACAAGATTTATTATGTCTGTTTGTTCTGGCTACGCTTGCAGAATTATAGAGTAAAAAATAGAAAAACAAAACTTGATTGAATTGAATTATAATGAATGAATAAAGTTAAACATAATCATGTTAAAAGAAATCGAAAGCAAAATAATAGAAGACAGAGAACAGAACTGATAAGTTTAAACAATTACTGCCTTTGATTTTTAAGGCCCAGCATAGGGGGGGAGGGGGGGGGAGAAGAATTCAAAATGCTGGCTAGACTTTATGGCACAGTTGTTCTTACAGCGTGTACGTGTCTTAACTCTTTCGTTTAAGAAATATTTATGTATGTATGCTTGTCTGTGTCTTTAGTCTTTTGTTTTTCCTGATTCCATTCATTCATTGAAAATGAAACTATTTTTTGCACCCATAGAGACAACTAACTAACTGCTAGTAGTAGAAGTTGTAAGTGGTGCTGAAAATAAAATTCTACTGACATAGTTTTATGCCATTTTTCATACTGTTATTGTACTTTCTATACAACAACATTAAGACATCAAACATGTGTTAAATGATCATAATGACTTCAAACAAGTATGATACAACTTAATAATGCCCATTAACACCAAATAAAGTCTTTTAGTTTGTTTTGTTATTTTTTTTTTGCCTCAAAAATAAGCTTAAATTGCAAAACAGTTTCCATAGAGGTACAAAAAAATAAAAAAATAAAACTACTAAAGAAATAACCTAAAAAAATAATAAAATAATAACGTGAAAAATAGTACAAATTTCGGTGTTTTACTGTTATTTATACAATTTCAACGTTATGGTTTTGTTGTAAGTTAAAAAGTGCTCTAGTTTAAATACAAAAGTAATAATAACAACAATTATAATAAAACAACAATACTTTACTATAAAACATATATACAAGTTAATTGTAAATCATGTATATTTTTCATTGTAAGAAATGACCATTATGTACCTACAAACAATGGTTATTATATGTTGACGAAATCGAATTGACATAAATAAGTACATAAATATATACGTGTTTTTTATGTTATGCACCACAAAAAGTCATTGACATTTTGATTTATCAGTGTGCAAAAGAATAACATATAATTTTTCAATAACATTGTTACAAAACAAAATCAGGATAAGAATGCCCAAGAAACATTTTTACGCACTCTCCGACACGTACGGATTCATGAATCAGTCTTTTACTGTATGTTTATGGTCCAAAAATACGTATCCGACAAAGCTTGTAGATAAACGGAACATTAACGGATCGTATATTTGAATTTTCGAAAACAATACGTTTTGACTCCGTTTTTGGTGTATCTGTTTGATGTACGAACTTTACCGATTTTCATCAGTTTTTTTTCCATCGCTGTTGCGTTCGCTTTGCTGTCAAAAACGAATACTTAAATATCCATGAGGTAAATATTTATAAAATTTAAAACAAGTTTTATTATGATGTGTGCAAATTTATGTCTGACAGTTTATAATAGATTTTGTGAAAAATTGTGCAAATTTGCATTGTGTGCTACATCATATCGTAAATACCACCAATTAAAACTAAATTAAATTTTTGATTTATTTTTTCATGATTTTCAATGGGCAACGACCGCATATACACTCACCAAAAAAATTCTGTAATGACAACTGAAAATTTTGCTGTTATTACGGGAAATTTCGTTAATTTGAGCAAAGCGGTATTTTTTTGCTAATCCTAGCAACACATGTCTGCTGACGTGTAGTACAATGAAATTACTTTTTGTAAAGTGGAATTTAAAATCTGTTTGCTAAAATCAGCAAAAAAATTTACTAAATATTATTAATATTAGTAGAAAGTTTAATTTTTTCTTTTATGAAACATCAAAATTTTATTATTTTTGACAAAATTAAAAAACTAAGGCTTAAAAATTGTAAAAACATAAACGAATTTATCATTTTGTTTTAATATTTTTTTTATATATATTTAGGTCAATGTTTTTTAATTTTAAGGTCAAATTTTAATTGTTTTTAGGGCTGATTTTTAGAACCAAAAAAAACTTTTTAGTGCTATTCTAAGTGGCTGTCATATTTTAAGACATGAGTTGGTATATTCACTTTCGATCCATTTTTTAATCTTTGTAATTTAAGTTTGTAGGTGTTAGTTTTATTTAGAAACAACATTTCCTTCAATATCCACTTTTTTAAAATTAGTAATTTTTTTTTGTGCTAATTTTAGCAAATTAGTTTTCAAAAATTTTACAAATTTTTCTACTAACTTTTTTTCTGAGTGTAATGATTGTGCTGGAGATGAATATAACATTTAATTAAGTTTGTAAAAGTTTTGTTATTTTATTTTTAATGTCTTTATAAATAAATTTAAATAAAAAAATAAAATTTACTACTAAAAATTAAAAAAAATTTGGCATTTACACAAATCCGTTTTTGTTAAAAAAAAAGGACCGTATACAGATCTTAAAAACGTTTCTTACACCACATACCGGTCCGTCATTAACGGAATTTTATCGGACACAACTCCGTTTTTCACACGACATACCGATTCGTAAACTTTTTGTCATTGACGGTATTTAAACGGACTCGAATCATTTTCGATGTTTGTTAAAATCTGTTTTCTGCTCCGAATCCAGAAAACGGTACGTAAACGGAGTTGGATTCCGTTTAATACGGACCGAAAACGGTACGTATTGTTTGTTGGGTGTCATAATGTTAAAAAATAGTCACTATTATTTGTGGATTTTTGACAAAATAACCAGTTTTTATTTAATTTGGTTCTTTTAAATTTTTTGAAATACATTTCATAACTTCTTCGAGCATCTCGGGCGGTATAGCGATGATTTCAGCACGAATGTTTGTCTTGAGCTCGTCAGTAGTCTGGGGCTTGTTAGCGTACACTTTGCTTTTCATATAACTCCACAAAAAGAAGTCTAGATGGGTCAGATCTGCGTGATCAGTTCTTCGACATCACTTGTTCATGTCCGTTGTTTCAGAAACTGCATTGCTTGATTTGCAGTGTAACATTTTCGGATAGACATAATGAGCCAACATCCATTGTTATCGTTTCAATCGACCTAAAATTGCCCAATAATTGTTTTGGCACAAACGTCTAGCCGAACAGTTTTTTGTTATTTCCTGGATCTCGTGTGGATACTCCATTCCCCAAATGCGGCAATTTTGCTTGTTAATGCAAAACGGTGAAAAAACGGTTTCGGTTTTTAGAAAAAAACCAGGTAACTGGTTTTACAAAAAAAAAAAACCGGTTAATGGGTTTACTGTAAAAAATTTAAATAACGATATAAAAGAAAAAATATTGAAAGATTTTTAGTATTTTTAAGAAATACCTACCAGTTGGGAGGATTCACGAAAATAGTATACTACATACTGAAACGTTGAATTTTTGTCATATTTGAGTCACAAATATTTTAGGAACTCTGCACCCTGTTTCAGTATTTCTCACATCGAAAAAGTTTTCACGACTTTCTAGTCGGATCTAGCAGTCGATCAGATATTAGCCGAAAAAATCGATGTTTTATCAAACGTATTATGTTTTATAAAAATTTCTTATAAAATTACATTGCCCCACAAAATTATACCGCCAGTTGATGACTTAAGTAATTTTATAAAGTATTTTAATTTTTGTCAAATTCAAAATTTTAAAAGTTTTTTAATGAAATAATTTTAATATTTTTAACAACTGCAAAAAATATATATCAGAGAACTGCAAAATCAACTTTTTTCTTGTTCACATTTAATAACTCAATAAAATTCACTGAAGAATAAAATCAGCATCATGTTACTGAACGCATAATTCGGATCAGTTTTAATCATCTGTCGATTATGTTTACTGCAAATTCAATCACACAACAAAAAGTCAGCGTTGAATAAATCAAAAAAAAAAAAAACAACAAATAACGCGTATGTGTGTATTCATGATTAAAACAAAACAGAAACACATTTCATAAATGCTATAGTGTACATTAGGGTGGGACTTAAATCCGCTTTTTTCGATTTTGTATTAGTAATACAATACTAAAAATATTCTTCTTTGTGAAATAAAAATATTTTTTTGGAAAAAAAATTTAGGTCGATATCTCAGGCTTGCCTAATCCGGAAAAATTTAAATATTGTCTAAATATTTTTTTATCTATTTTGATTGGAAAATTAGGCAATATTTAACTCTAACCGGATTGGGCGAGCCTGATATCGACCTAAATTAAAAAAAAAAATTTTTTCACAAAGAACAATATTTTTGGTATTACTAATTAAAATTCTAAAAAACAGATTTTAGACCCACCCTAATTTATGAAATGTGTTTCTACAAAACCACCCCCTTTTTATAGATAAGAAACTATTTTGTTTTTATTATGAACACACATATGCGTTGTTTGTTGTTTTTCTTGATTTATTCTACATCAAAATAATTATTGTTGACTCGAACCAACATAATAAAATCAATGGTATGAAAATGACCGATGATTATAAATCATTGACACAACAATTTGCACGTCGTTTGATTGATTTAAAAAATACAAATATGTGTGTTGGAGTATAGTCAGCGTTTGAACACAAACACATATTTAATCTTGTATTGATTGCGTATGAACGTTTTGCAATCAGCAGTTGCAGTTCTCTGATATATATTTAAATAAAAAATTAGTTAAGCGACACCAAAAAACTGGTTTTTGGTTTATTAGAATTCAAAATTGAGAAAAAAAAGTGTACTTAATGCTGACTATAAAACTGTCTCTAAATATTTATCAAGAATAAATTCCCTTGAATCACTGCGGTTAACAGTGATTTGTTTTATGATATTTGTTTAAAGAATTTTGTTAAACAATGCATGTATGTATGTACATTGTACATATATACTGTTGCGAAAAGTGTTGTTGTTGTTGTTGCTGTACTTACCATGTGAACGTCCTGCTTCGGATATAACCAATAAACATGCAAAAACCAGAGCACCAAAAGAAAACAACTTCAACCATCGTTTATCATCAAATCGAGCCATATTTTTCCGCATTTGATTTTAAGACAAACAGCATCAAAAAAATACCAAACTTAAGGTTAATGTTTTATTTTCACGTTTAAACAGTACAGTATGTTATGTATGTATGTATCTCCTTATATATGCGTATAAATTGTTTGTAAGTGTGTTTGTTTATGTTGAATATGCCTTTAAATCTGAACTCTTGGTTTTTTTGTATGAACATAAAAAGAAAAAAAAAAAAAGAGGAAAATAACAGTTGAAAACAGTGTTTATATTTGTGTAAAATTAAAAAAAATTATATGTACATATTTAAAGTGAAATATTTCGTAAAAAATGTAACTTGTTTTCAGTTAAAGTGATGCTTCTTTTTGTTTTAATTCATACTTTTTTTTTTTTAGCAATTTTAATCTTTTCTTTAGTAAACCAAAATTTACTTGATCCATATTTAACACTCAGCTGAATTTTTATTTTTTTGACAACTGAGTAGTTAACCTTCGGTAAATACCAACTACTACACACGTAAAAACCGTTAATTAAAATACTACTTTAATTGTATTTTAATACTAAAAAATATATTATGAGACATTTATGAGATATTGCGGTTGTAATTGTTAATGTAGCCAAAATTTATTTACAGTGATGTAGATGTAAATCACAGGGGGGGGGGGGGGGGTCTATTTTATTTTTTATAACTATTAATTAAAAATATAAACTATTTTGAACATGTCGAAAATAATTTATATTTGTAAAAGAAGGGAAATAATTAACACTACACCTAGAAAAAAGCTTCTTGAATTTTCGTCCATAAATATTATGTGAAATGTATTTTCATTTGTTTAAAGATTACGAAAAATTTTTCATGTGGAAAACTACTACACTTTGTAATCATGAAGAATATATAGAAAAAGTTATTAGACACTAGCGGGAAGGGAATGTATTTTTTGGACAACTACGAACTCTATCAACATTCTAAAAGCCTCAAAGTGTTAATTGTAAATATCTTTTATTAACACACAACTTTAAAGGAAAAATCTGATAAAGCTGTGAAAACACAGAGCTAGTAAGTAAAATTAATTTTAACTTAATAAATTAACGTGGGGTTAGTTCCATCGGTTACAATGAAAAAAAAAATACTATAATACATCTTCTCCGAAATCTTGATACATGAAGTATTTTTTCCCTGGGTCAGGAATTATAAAAAGAAAGCTCTATAAGTCGGCAAGGCTATCAAATGGATCATTTTAACTTAAGTTTCATTTAAAGTTAAAAGTTAAAATAACTGAAAATATCATTTAAAAGAAATGATATATCATTTAAAAACCGGTCAACTTAATTTTCATTTAAATTAAATGCCATTTTAATCAACTGACATATCCGTAAGAAACAAATGATATAATCAGTTAAAATAAATGTCAAAATTTTACCTTCCAATTTCTTAAAAATAAATGATTTTTATCATTTATTTGAAATTGTGCCCCTTTTTGTATATGTTTTTTTTGTTTGTTAATGCAAAATGTATGTATGCATAGCTATAGACACTTTTTTTGTGAATGTGTTTGTGTATGTGTGTTTATGAAGTTCTCGTAATTTGAATTGAAATAATTTTGTATATATACATACAACCAATTTTAATAAAAAACAAATTGAAATTTTTGAATATTTTTTTTTTTTTTTGAAACAGACAGCAAATAAAATTTAAATTTTTAATAACTGTTAGGGACACAAATAAACCAAAAATTTCCGTTTTGTGGGTAAGTTTTTATTAAATTTCAAACAAATGAAAAAAATAAATCAAACTAAAAAAAATCGGTAAATGATAGTAAATTATTTCGAATAAATGTATAAAAAAGTTTGAAAAATAATTGTATGTTCCTTTATTTTTAAATGGAACGGAAAACTTTTTTATTAAACTACAAACAGTAAACTAAATAATATTCTAAGTGAGACTATGCAAAAAAGTCGGTGTAATTAAATAAATTTTAAACTTAAAAAAGACTTAAGAAAAAAACTTGCTAAAACAAACTCACGCTTTTAATCGAATTTGCATAAATATCTAATAGAGGAAAGAAATAAAAAATCGATCTGTCTAATTTTTTGGCCATCTCAGGATCTTTTGTACACTCACCAAAAAAAAGTCTGTAATGGCAGCTGAAAATTTTGCTGTTATTAATGGAAATTTTGCTAATTTGAGCCCAGCGGTATTTTTTGCTAATCTTAGCAACACATGTTTGCTGACGTGTAGTGCAATGAAATTTGTAAAAAAAAAAAATTAGCTGCCGCTACTAAATTTTAGTAAACTTTTTGTAAAGTGGAATTTAAAATCGCTTTGCTAAAATCAGCGAAAAAATTACTAAATATTATTAATATTAGTACAAAATTTCAAATTTATTTTTTTTTTATCGAGCATCAAAATTTTTTTATATTTTTCAAAAAATATTTTAGATAAAATTAAAAAAAAAAAAATTAAAGGCTTTAAAATTGTAAAAACAAACGAATTTATCATTTTGTTTTAATTTGGTAATTTCTGTTTTGAAAAATATTTAATTATTTTTTTTTTTTTAATTTTAGTTATTTTTAGGGCTGATTTTTAGAACTAAGAAAACCTTTTAGTGCTACTTTAAGTGGATGTCCTATTTTTAGACTGAGTCGGTATCTTCACTTCCGATCCCTTTTTTTTTTAATCTATGTAACATTTTAAGGGAATTTAAGTTTGTAGGTGAAAGTTTAAATTAGAAATAACATTTCCTTCAATATCCCCTTTTTTAAAATTAGTAAATTTTTTTTGCTAATTTTAGCAAATCGGTTTTCAAAAATTTGTAAAATCAGTTCTGAAAATAGCAACAAAAATTTGTAAATATTCTGTTAAAATTCTGTAATTTTTAAAATGTAAATAGCAAAAAGATTTTTACTAAAAATGGGATTGAAAACCGTTTACAAATTTTTTTACTAACTTTTTTTCTGAGTGAAAAAAATCTCAAACAATGAAATTGTATAAAATATTTTCATCATACTTGGAATTTTTTCATTGGCATTGAAATTTCACTAGCATTAGTTGAGTAATGCTAATGCAAAAAAAAATCATAACCATTTAATAGTAATGAAATTATCTGGCATTAGCATTTGATCTACTAATGCTAATGCAATCATACTAATGCCTTAAAAACTAATTAAAATTTTTCATAAAAAGCATTAGTTTATAAAAAAGGGGATGTTTAAATTGCAGTTTTATAAAAACCGATCCCTCGAAATCTCTACCAGACCTGATCTATTTGTGTTATTTTTTTGTATTATTATTTTTAGTTTAAGTTTTTTTTTTGTAATGTATTCAATCTACATTTCAAATATTTACAATGCAATTTAAATTGTGTTTTATATGCATTTATATAAGCAAAAAATGTTTAAATTACTGCATAACAAAATAAATATTTGCTAACAATGTGTGTAAAAAAAAAAAAGATAGATGGTTAAAAATTTAACAGCACACCTTTTTTTATAAAGTATTATTTGTTTTATACACCGATTCCTCACTTAACGGCGCCTAAATTTATTTAGGGCTATAACAGCTTGCTTATATTGAGTCATAAAAATATAAATTGTTAAAATAAATCGATAAAGTTCTCTTGAAAGAAAATTTAATAAAAAAAATTGCATAAGCTGGATTTTAACAGTGTAAGCAAAATCTCTGAAAATGGCCAGAAAATTAAATGAAAAGCCCCCCCCCAAAAAAAAAATAAATAAATAATAAAGATTCCAAATTCGAAAAGATTACTAAAATCCAATATTGAAAAATCCCTCTAAATAAATAAAAAATTAACCCAAAATGCAAAATTGGAAAATTCACAAAAAAAATCCCAAAGCTTAAATGAAGTTTTATCAACAGCAAACGAAAAAATTACCCAAATCCGATATATGTTTTGTTCTGATAATATTTTAGTGGATAAATAACCGAATAAACATTACTATATATATAATTTTCTGCTTCATGATTTGGAAATTTTGAGTCATATTTCTCCGGCAATTAAATATATTTTCAAAATAAAAAAAAAATTCTAAATTTTAAAAATACTTTCATGTTTGAAAAAGTTATATCAAAAGAGATCAAATTGTATCAAATTAAATGAATCCATTTTTCGAATTAAATTATATCAGATGAAATCTTATGGGATCGCATGAGATAAGATTGTGTTTGTATTTTTCGGATCAAATATGTTATGATGTTATATGGAATTATTTATAACTATATAAAATTATATATACAAACATTATATGGGAACTTATTTCATCGGATTATCTTTATTGAAACATGACTCTAATTAATTATATTTCGAACTAACAATGACGCATGATGGTCATACCATTCAGTGATCACAGGATTATTTTAATCTGTAAAAACATTGATCCCTGTGACATGTCAAAGGACTGGTTTACAAGAACATGTCACACAGCTTGTGATGGCGACAATTTAATCTAGACCAAATCAAACTGTACGGAGTTAAATCTTCCTGGAGTCATACTAACTTTCAATTTTGGGTATAATTTCGAAAACACTTTTCTATAAATAAATTTTGCATCAGGATAGCTTTGCTTTGCAAATTAATATGTTGTCAGAAGTTTGAGAAAATGTTCATTTAAAGTGTAAATTTTTCTAGTGCAACACGGTTCATGTTTTGAATTTGAATTTCCTTGTGTTAATAGAAATTTGTAATTGGTGTTGTTGTGTTTTGCATTATTAGATATCATCGTAATTTTATAGAAAAACAAAAAAATTCTAAATTTTGAAAATTCTTCCATGTTTGAAAAAGTTATATCAAAAAAGATCAAATTCTATCAAATTATACAAAAATTTATCAAATTAAATGAATCCAGTTTTCGAATTAAATTGTATCAGATGAAATCTTATGAGATAAGATTGTGTTTGTATTTTTGGTAAGAAAAGAATTTGGTTGTGCTGATGTAGTTCAGGTAGAGTAAAATTTGTTTTTTTTTCCAGAATATTCGACATTGTTCCAGATAGCATAGGATTTCCATTGTTTATTTTGCTTTGGGTAAGTTACCAGTTTTGGTGTTTATAGTAGAGTGTCTGCTATATATAAGAGGTTTTGCTCCTCCGAAACAACTCAGCCATCATCGTATTTTGTCATCGTTGAATAATATTTTTGAAAATTTCGCGTTTATGGGGGAAGATTTCAACATACCACTTAATTGAAGTTTGGGCCGACTAAAATATACCCTTGAGTCGGCAAGGTAGGGTGGGTAGAGACCAGGGTAGCTGTGACACCTAAAGCTACCCCTATCAATCATCAACATCCATTCTCTTTACCTTTTTACCATTTTTTTTAAGTGTGTTTAAGAAGCTACCATTTTTAATATTTTGTTTTCGAACCCGAATGTACCTCCAAAGGGGCAAGAACACACCCCAGCCCTGAGCACGGTCGGCTTTATAGGTTGCACCGCCCCAGAGGAGGTAGACCAAGGAAGGAAGGTTCGTTACAAGCTAACCCCAAAAAACATATCACAGATCCAACGCAAAATAACATGCCATAATTTTTAAGCCAGTAACGTGGTAGGTACGAACCGGTCCTCTTTTCTCCTATCTCGTGATATGTATTTTCGGAACCTATCACGAGACAGTTCCCAGGGGATTGATTACTATATTTTTTTAATTTAAAAAATATAAAATTTAAATTTTAAATTTTCTTTTCAAAATAAAGCGCGCGGCGAATTTTGTTTTAAAAAATAAATTTTTTGCCTGCAATTCATAACAAACATAATCTAAAAATCATACACAGAGAAAACAGATTCATTGTGACAACCAAATTTTTTGCCAACCGATATATTCGGTTGGCAAAAAATAGAATTATTACAATAGAATTTCAGTTAAAGCAAAATATTTCAATTGTGTCAGAATATATTTGATTAGCACAATCAAATAATTTAGTTGCTGCAACCAAATTATTCAGTTGGCAAGGAATTCGGTTGTCACAACGAATCTGTTTTCTCTGTGTAATTTCATTAAAACAATTGACACAAATAATATAAAGTTATTTAAAAACATTCTAATTTAAAATTACAAAATTCAGTTTGTAATATTGAACATCGTCCATAGAACATTTTTGTAAACACAAAAAAAATATATTTTTTAAAAAGGCACCAACAATTGACTTTGTAAATACAAAAAAACTTTTTGTTATTTTTTTGTAACTTCAGTTTTTAATTTCAAAGAATTTTTATATGAATAATAACAATTTAAAAACAATTCAAACAAAAAATTATTAAAAATTGAATTTGAATTTTAAGAAATATTTTTAATTACTTGAAATTTTGTAATACCTTTTTCTGTGTATGAAATAGAAAATAATAACTATAAATAAATGTAAGGAGAAGATTTAAAAACTTTTTAATCGGTCAAACGATTTTTGTTTAAAAATAAATCTTTTACTTTTTCTTAATATAATCAATACCATGCGGGAAAAGGACCCATCCCAGCACACGTCACGTGACCGGCCACGGGAGCGGTCACTTTAACATGGGCTTGTCCTAGGAGGGGGTCAATTGCCTTATGAGATATGTCACAGGACTGGTGTAAAAGAACATGTCATGACTTTTAAATCGGTCACGGGGTTCCGACGATTGATTCTTGTTAAGGAGACAAAAAAAAATATACGTGTGTCGGCGTTTTGATAGTTCATATCGAAATTTCATTTCAGAGGCGGTTTAAGTTTTCCAGCCCTGGCCTGTTTTTGCAGCATATCGGTATATAATACTATGTTTTCTTTAGATCTGAGGTGTAGTGTATGTTGAGCAACTTTGTAGATAACGGTATGAAAAATATTTTTGTAGAACATATTATCCCTCTAACTCCCCCTCATAATGGAATTTTTTGGCTTTATTCTAACAAATTGTAAAAGGGGAAGGGTGGGGATGAAATGTTCTACAAAAATGTTGGTCATAAGATTATACTATGTATGTGAGAACTCACTAAAGCCCAAAACTTAACACAAATACCAAAAACCAGACAAATCCAAGATTGCTCATTAAATTTCTCGTCAAATTTTGGGATGATTTAAGTATTATATAGGTGATCCCAAAATCTGACTTATAATATGTTGGTCATCCCAAAATTGGACTAGAAATCTAATGAGCAATCTTGAATTTGTCTGGTTTTTGGTGTTTGTGTTAAGTTGTGGGTTTTGGTGTGTTCTGACATATATAGTAGAATTTTATGGCCAACATTTTTGTGGAACATTTCATCCCCGCCCTTCCCCTTTTTCGGGGTGATTTTTACAATTTGTTAGAATAAAACCAAAAAATCCGTTATGAGGGGGAATTAGAGGGTTAATATGTTCTACAAAAATATTTGGCCTACCGTAATCTATAAAGTTGCTGAACATACCCTATACCTCAGATGTAAAGAAAAAATAGTTTTATATACCGATATGCTTCAAGAACAGGCCAGTGCTGGGAAACTTCAACTGCCTCTAAAATGAAATTCCGATGTAAACTATTAAAAACGCCGACAAGTATTTTTGGTCTCCTTAGCATGAGTCAATCGTTGGAACCCCATAATTTTTTTATGTGTTAAACTGTGTAATCGAAAACAATGTAATTCGCATTTATGCAATTAAACCTAAAAATTGCAAATTGAAGCACCCAGTGCAACAACAAGATAACTCCACTTTTTTTATTTTTTTTTGTGCACCGAACGACGCAGATTTTTTTTTTGGTTTTTTCTGCATTAAAAAAGCTATTTCGCAAAAAAGTGGAGTTATCCGGTTGTTGCATTGGGTGCTTCAATTATTGTCCAAAAAACTAGATAATTTTGAATAAAAGGTTGAATGAAACAAATTTGGGCGATTTTCATATTTGAGCCATTGTCTTTGGGTGATTTTACCTACAGCCACCTTATTTACCCATAAATATTGTTATACAAGGGATTGGTGTATGCATTAAAGTGTGTAGGTACCACCACTACATTAGTCAAAAGTATTTAAAAAGAAAAAACTTTCACTATTACTTGAAATTGAATTTCAAAATATGGCAATGGCTAAATTACAATAAAAAAAAAAATACAAAAACTAAACAAAATAAATTTAAAATATTAAATGCATGTAAAAGTTAAATTAACATGCTAAAAATTTCTTAAAGGCCAACACATATAATTATGTTCTTTAAGTTTGTAGTAAACAAAAATAAACTGCATTAATTTTTGAAAATGGGGAAAGAAAATAAAAAATGCAATTTACACTAATATGATGAGTAATATAATTTAAGATTTATATAACTACGAGTATCTGTGTATGCCATAAACAATGGTGGTATACAACTTTGAAGCCTGTTTGCTATGGATGTTGCCAATAAAAGTGACCGTTTTTTTTTCTCTTTGTATAAACAAAAGTTTTTGAAGAAAAAGTGGATTTTTATATAGTTTTTTATTTTTTTTTGTTTTTTGTTTTTAGTAACCAGTAAAGTAAATGACGTTGGTGATGGTGGTGGTGGCTAAGGCTATCATGATGATGTTGATGATAATGACGCTTTCACTTTAGCAAAAACCCAGCAGTTATGGCAGCAAAAAATAAAAACTACATCAGAGTTTAAATACGATTGTATGAATGGAAACCAGACAGATGTTGTAAAATTTTAAAGGAGAAGTAAAATTGTAAATATATAAATGATTTACATTTCCGTTATTTTTATTATATACTATTTTTTTTTTAAATACATAAATTTATTTTAATTCACACCAATTTTAGTTTATTTTTGAATGGATTTTAGTTTTTATTTTCTGCTTTATTTAAGTTCATCATTTTATTATTTGGGTTTAAATTTCTTTTAATTTTGGCCAAATTTTTAGCCATGCATTACAAAGAAATCAAAAAAAAATAAAGTTTTTTCTTTTATTTTACACTTTTGGTAGAATTAATAAAACACGAATGGTTGGTAAGGTTTTGAGGTGTTGACGATGTTAAGTGTTGCTTTGGTGAAATTTTAAAATAAAATAAAACGTTTTTTATGTTTTCACTAAATAAATAAATTTTCATGGTATAGAAGAAAATATAATAATGAACTATGTATGAAAAAAAAAAACAATTTACAAATACATTTTCATATTCTAAGTAAAGGTTTGAATAGAGTTTTTTTTTGTAGCTTTTTTAGTTGTATGTATTATATGATTGCGTAGTGAAAACTGGTGGTGATGGCGAATGACCTGGTTTTTGTTTTTTCTTGTAAATATTTTTAGTGCTAAATATAAATATATTTAAACAAAAATTAATAATTGAAAACTGATTAGTCGGTAATTTAAATTAATTGTTTATATAAAAAGCAATTTCAAAGCAATTATATACAATACGTTCATATCAAAGTTATTTTTTTTTTTAATTATTTTCCAATTTACATTCATACATAATTATATAATATGTATATTTTTTAAAATTTTCACAATTTTTCTGTTAACAAATAAACTCACTTTTGTTTAATTTTTATATATTTTTTTTAAATTATAATCCAAAAAAGTTTCAATTAACATTCAAATATTGACAGACTTAAGACACAAACTTGTTATTAACAAATCACTTAAAAAATAACGAAAGACTTAAGACCCAAACTTGGTTTAAAGTTATTCTTTTTTTTTCAAAATACGCTAAAAACACAATATACTCGCACGACGTACGTTACACTAATAAACAAACTTAAATGATTTTTGTTTGTAAATTTTGAAACTCACACGAATAAACTTAAAACTTTAATATGTGTATGAGTTGGAAGTAACAACAAACTGGTATGCGACAAGTGTTTTGTTTGATATGATTAAAAAAAAAAATAATATATTGAATTACTGAATGAAGTCTCAAAAAATAATTTAAAATTGAATTTCAAAGTTGTCTTAAGTATTATATTTAGCTTAAGTCAATGTATTTTTGTTTGTATTGTAATTTGTTATTCATAGACATTATGACCTTCTCTGTATGCCATAGTAAAACAAACACCTAAATAAACAAAGTAGGTATAATTTTATGACTGATAGGTAAATCCATTTGTATTTTTGTAATTACTATTTACTGTTTCTGTTTCGTTAATTCTTATTAACCATTTATTCATATGCAGTCACATAAACTAATGACTATTACGAAATCATATCAATTTAATGTCAAACCTTCATCATTATTCATGCTGTATAGATTTAATTTTTTGATTTAAAAATAAAATAGAAAAAAAAAATGTTTTAAATCACACTTTTGTTGTGATTTCTTGACTGTGCTTTCTTGCCGTTAAAGTTGATCAATTATGTATAAAAAAAATAGGTTTGTTGTTGTATGCGGAACTAAATTGAAAATCACAAAGGGATTTCCCCATAATAAGTATTATAGATTTTTATCGCATAAATAGCTGAGTACAACATAATTTTAAAGGCCAATGGAGACGATCAAATAAGCCCGTCAATCAGTGTATATGTGTGAGTGTCATATGCATGAAGCTTTAAAGGAGAAAAACACATCAATCACCATTTGTATTTTGATTTCGTAGCATTCGTATAAAATTATGACGTCGTCGGATGACGATTTATTGTTATTGACTAATCTTTTTCCTTGGTAGTTTTCAATAAAACGCACTTTTCCATATTACCAAAAATCACAAACTGATGTTTTTTTTTTTCTATTTTTTTCATCGGTCATGACGGCAAACATAATGGAAATGAAATTTTGTGGTCAATCACAACAGGAGTCGTTCAAACACACTGACAACGCGTACGTGTAGCTGAAAAAGAACGACTGCACGCACACAACTACATAATTTATTTGATCGTCTCCATGATCTTTTTGTAGGTACCAGAGATACAACCACATCCACCAAAAAATGTCTGTAATGCCAACTGAAAATTTTGCTGTTACGGGAAATTTTGCTAATTTGAGCCCAGCGGTATTTTTTGCTAATCTTTAGCAACACATGTCTGCTGACGTGTAGTACAATGAAATTAGTATAAAAAATTAGTAAGCGCTACTAAATTTAAGTAAATTGCTGAAAACTCAATGAATTGTAAAATATAGCAAAATTATTTTAATTTATAATAAAATTTTATTAAAATGCCCAAATTAACTCAATTATTATTAGATACACTTGTTACACTTTAAAGCTGCTAATTTCTTTTGAAATTGCCTTACGAATTCGAATATACAAATTTACAATTTTTTTCTCGAACAATAATTTTTTTATTTATTAAATATTTTAAACAAAATTAAAAAAAAATCACAGGCTTAAAAAATAGCAAAAATATAAACGAACTTATCATTTTGTTTAAATTTGCTAATTTTTGTTTTGAAAAATATTATTAGTAAATTTGTTGGATTTTAAGGTCAAATTTTAATCAACCCTTAAGATTTTTAGAACTAAAAAAGTTTTTATTTTGGTTTTAAGTAGATGACCTATTTTTGGACATGAGTCTTGTGAAAAATCACACATTACCAAATAATGGGTAAAGTAATGTATAGCCATAGGGGCTCATGGATTACTTTACACCTTACTACACTGATGAATTTTACTGGTGATGAGCTTCAAAGTTATGTATATACCCATTACTTTAGAGGTGATAATGTAAGGGGTTACTTAGTTTAATTACTTTAAACTTACATGAATTGTTTTGCGCTTCGTTTTTCGCTAGTGTTGTCACAACAAACATACATTACCCTTTTGCTTACAAAAAAACACAAAGTAATGTTTTTAAAAATATATTTTCAAAAATATTTCAATTATTACTTTACATTTATAAATTATATACTACGTAATTAATAATCAGTAACTTATTACTTTATGCTTGCAAATAATGAAAAAGGTAACGAGCTATCATTACAAGGTAACGCATGAGAATATCGCACCCATTACCAAAGTTTTGCTGGTAATTCAATCAGAAATAAAATGTACTTAAATATCCATTTGTTAATATTTTTTTTTTGCTAATTTTAGCCAATCGGTTTTCAAAAATTTGTAAAATAATTTCTGAACAAAAATTTTTAAATATTCTGTAATTTGTAAAATGTAAAAAGCAAAAAAGTTTACTAAATAATAATTTTTTACTAAAAATCAGTACAAAAATAGTAAAGTGGGATTGAAAACCGTTTAAAAATTTTTCTACTAACTTTTTTTTCTGGTTGCAACACTGCTACTGCCGAAAATTTTTATTAGCCGCAGCCACCAAATTGGTTAATACAAGAGCCGCCGTTCTGAAAAAAATCTTTGTGGCTAAAACCGACCGAGTCGCCGCCAAAAGTTTTCTGAAATAAACAAAATTGGTGCAGCGGTTCAAACTTTATGACTAAAAATGTGAAGGTAACTCGAAGTTTTCCATACAAATTGGTGTATTTTAGTTAAATTTCATTTTTTCCACAGAGGTGAATAATATTTTATATTCACCTCGAAATTTTTTCACCACAAAAATTGTTTTTCACCTCAAATATTTTGTTCTTACGGCAAAAATAGTTTTCACATACAAAACTGTGGATGACAGAGATGATAAATTTTGAGAGTATTTAGGATATGTGAGTTTTAAAGCAGTTTCACATACTATAGGGGAAGCTATAGAAATATGTATCTTGCCAAAATACTTTTATGGACCTCGAATTGATTTTGGTATTTTATTTCAAGAGTAGGCGTATTTTTTAAATGAAAAAGTTTTAAAAGGTATACATACAAAAAATACTGTTTTTGGAAATTTTGAGGTAAAAGAAAGATTATTTTTTTAATGATTTTTGTTACCCAATTGCAATTCTCATTTATCACTCCCTGATGGAGGATATAAAAAAATCGATAAAGCCGATGCTTTTAGTTGTTAATTTGCTGAAAAAAAAAATTTCTCTAATTTCAAGGAAAATTTTGCTCCTCCTTGAGACGATTTCTTTGAATTCAAAACAAATTTCCCATTTTCAAAACTTGTTTTCTGTTTATATAAAAATGAAGAGAACATTTTTCACAGCATGAGCAACAACGTTACGGTGTGGTGAAGGAAAGAAAAGTAATAGTTTATAATAGTGGTCTCAAAACTAACAGTATAGTATACTCAGGGAATTATGTAAGTAACTTCAACTGCAAATGACAGAAAAATCCTACCGCATTTTCAGTTAAAACCTAACTGCAATATATAGTAATGTTTAAGTGTTAAAAATTAACTGCAAAGTATAGTAAAAGCATCTACAAATGTAGTTAAAACAAGTAAAAAAATTATAATTTCGGCTGTGCCGAATCTTTAAATACCCTCCACTCATGTGCTAAGAAATAATGCATTACACATGCCAACAAAATATTTTAAAATTTAATCTATATTTTCGGTAAATTGATATACAATATCATATTTGATTTTGTCCTTTTTTGTATAATCTTGGGAGCACTTTTAGACACAATGTTTTAAAACAAGAGGTATTGAACACATTTGTTTTCTCCACACATATGTACGTATTTACCTTACACACTTAGAGAGCGATTCCAAAAAATATTTAAAATTTTTCTAAAAAAAATAATTTTAAAGCTTTCTAAAAAGCAAACGTAAACATATGTGTAGGTTAGAAATTAACGGACCCAAAAAAGTCAATTAACCGCTAAAAATCAAAACTAAAAACTACGTTTTAGCGGCTAAAATTTTATCACAAAAGTTGTCATAAATAAATAAAAAATTAAAAAGGGAGCGTATGTAAATAGTACCAAATGACTCAAAGAGTACCACAGTACTTTAAAGGATTTAAAAGTTTACTTTGTCATCCACGTCCTCTACAGTATTTTTGATACAAATAATCTAAAAAAATTTGGAAGTGAAATAGTGAAGGGGAACAAAATTATTTGAGATGAAAAAAATTCTTCGAAATTAAAAACTTTTTTGGAAGTGAAAAAATTTTTGAGGTGATAAAAAATTTAGTGGTGAAAAAAAATTTATTAAGCGAAAAATATTTCAGGTGTATATAAAATATTAGTCACCTCTAAGCGACTGGTGAAAAATGTTAGAAAATATTTTATTTATATTGTACCACTAAAATTAGTGTTTCCAATTCAGGTAATCGATTTACCGATGTCGAAATAAATAATAAAAATTATATACAAACATTTTTAAAAATTAAAAAAAAAAGTTGATTTGTCGAAATATTTTGAAAGAGTCGAAGAACAACACTTTACAGGACTATGTATATTCAGGACTATGTGTATTCAAAATTTTTATAGACCACAAAATCTTGGAAAATTTTGTTGAATTGACTTTATTGCTTTTGTCAAAAGTCTACAGATAATTATTATTTGGTTTTTATTTGATATCGCATATTTTGAAATTTGTAATGTGCCGTTACGAATCTACTTATCCTCATACCCAGTATTACTACTTTTACCCATACCCAATATTATACTTATAGCAACACCGTATAAAATTCTCATTAAGTTGGAAAAATTATTTACATATAGTGTGAAAGTTAAAGGCTGTAGGAGGGCCGGAACCGAGGGACGAATCGGGTAATACTTCGACTCGGGAACAGGGTATTAACTGATTTCTCTACCGATTCCTGCCACCCTACATGAGAACCGTTGTTTATTCTCATCATTAGTTGTTTATTCTCGTTTGTAGTTAGTCGTATTATTCAAGTACGGGAACCACTGTTTATCCCCGTTGGTTGCTAACAGGGATGGAAAACATGTTTTCTGTTATTATACCAACCAGACAAACAAATTGTACTTTTTCGATCCTCACGGTACCAAATTTTTTTTTTTTGCTTTTTTTTAACAATTTTATCGTATTGAGTCAGATTTGCTTAGACACTAAAAAGACTTAAAAAAATTAAAATGACGGGGTGAAACAAAATTTATCTTTAATTTTATGTATTCGTATAATTACCACAAAATTTTGTAAAATTTTACTCTAATTTTTATAAATGTCACACCTTTTTTTTCTGTGTATCCGCCTCCCTTGGAGGGCAATTTAACCTTTTCAGGATTTGCTATTAAAAAATTTAAAGGCATTTAATAGCTTTTTAACAATAATGCAATTTTTTCAATGTTGCCACTTACGAATATTTTAGTACAATGTGTATGCAAACGTTTGATGTGAGACCAATTTAGAACCGGTTCAGCTTAAAACTGACTTTATTTTTTACTATATTAGCTGAATAAATAAATAGGTTTTTAGTTTAAAGTTGCTTTAAAAAAAAGTCGACTTTATGTTATGTTGTTTTATTTTAGTTATAAGTTGAAATTTTCAAATTGTACTAAATGAGCCGCGGTAGTACCACGGTACCTACAAAGATAAAAATGTATCAAAAAAAGTACAATTGTTCCATGTTTTCCATCCCTGGTTGCTAAACAATCCAACTAGCCGAGCCGAAACTCTTTCTAGAGTTCGGTAAATATTACCTTCGGGTAGTGCGATCAAAACTCGCACAATGTTCTATAGTAAATTTCGCTATTCGAACACCAAAACGTGGTTTCCTCTAAATGCGCGTCGTATTTTCGGCCATCGTTGTAAAGGTTGGGTTATTTTCCAATTAATCGACCGTTCAGACTGGTAAATTAATCTAGTAAAAAGTGGATTAACTGCTTCATTTTAGAGCAACTATTAGCAGTTAATGTACTTTTTAAAAAAATTGAGGTGTCCTTATATGGGAGCAGTAGGTGTTAATGGGTAATTTATGCCCTTTTGCATTTAAGCCAACGATGTATGTTAGTTTTTGTTAATTTTTATATTTAATGGATTTTGTTGATTACTCACTAGATATGCACCAATGCCTGCCTTCATTGCAATAGAAAAAAATAAAAACTAACACTATGAACAATCATATGGACAGTGTGATCCAATTGTAATGTGATCATATTTAATTTGGAAATACTGTAAAAAAAATAGAAACAAAAAATATTCATTCAATAAATACAAACTTCCGTATTTAGTAATGAAATACTTCCATGTTGTGGTAGTCAAAAAAAAAACTGCTAACCAATTAATTCTGCTTAATTTTCCATTCAGTAAAAAAAACTTCAATTTTAGATATTTTTGGAATCATTAAAGTTTTTGTTTTTGTTTGTTTATATTTGCATCTTGTTGTTTTTTGTTTTGTTTTACATTCACGATTACATTACATTCTATGCCTTTATAATAATTATGTAGATTAGAGTAATAATGTGTCTTAATCTCAAAGTAATATAATAATCATGAATTTTATTTAATTGTATATATTGTTGTTGTTTTTTTTTGTTTGTTGTATATTTTTTAAATATGACAATTTTTTTGTTTTTTTGTTTTTTGTTGGTATCACCTTAATGCATAATGTCTTTAGTACAATATTATCATTATTATAATTATTTAGTATTAACAAAATAAGTTACAATTTATCATCTAAATAAATAAAATCTGTTTTTAATTTAATAAAAAAAAATTAAAAATAATAATTTAAAATAAAGTAAAATAAAATAATTAAAAGAAAAACGCGCAAACACACACACTTTATAATCAATTATTATGTACAACTATCAGGGTGCTGGCTTTGTTTGCGTTTAGATTTTGGCTCTTTAGAGTGCTCTATTGAAGGACGTCTTGGATTACCAAGTGTAACTAAGGCGCTGGCTACGGCTAAACCGGCAGATTGACCAGCTGGTGCATGTTGAAGACCACCTAAGGAATAAAAGTAAAAATATTATTTCCTTAATGTATTTAACTTTAGTTTGCTTTTTTTTACCTGTAGGTAAACGGACTAGAAGAGATAAAACGGCTGCTCGATTGCCACTGCAGGGCTCTAATGCTATAGGGCTCGGGCATTCCTGCAAAATAGTAATTTTTAATTTAGTTAAAGTATAAAAAAAAATTAAGAAAGTTGAAGGAGTTTATATTTTAAGTTTATACAAACTAATTTATAGAACGCAGTTTTTCCTTAATGATTTTTTTTAAAAAACTTTTTCCAAAATCTTTCAATTTTTTTTATAACAATCTGCATTATGAAAACACAAAATAAAATATTCGTAGGGCTCTATTTCATAATACACCTTTGTAACTTATTACTTAAAAACAAGTAAGAGCGGCTAAATTCGGCTATGCCGAATCTTATATACCCTTCACCATAGTTGGGAAAAAAACTGAAGTTTATATATGGAATGGACAGACTTATATACAAACGTCTTTAAGAGGAAATTAACCATTTAGTTTGGTGATAAAATTTGGACTCGGGACGATTTATGGTTCCCGAAAATAGGTATTTAAAAAAAATTATGTTTTAGTCATAACTTTTTTGTATATTTGCGAGTTTTTCAGCAAATATGTTCTACTAAAGATTTTCGATCTTTTGATATATAGGGTCCGCCAAATAACTTTTTTTTTGAAAATGTATAAAAAAAAACTACTGAATATTTTCTCAAATTTCTTTTTTTATTTGAAAGTACAATCCTTCCGGTTAATAATGGAAAATAATTTCATTCAAATGGCTGCCTCGGCTGGCCGTTACAGTCAATGGCGATCGTTATCGGGCCATGTTGAACGAATTTTTGTTCACAAAAATTGAAGAGGAGTATATTGGCAACATTTGGTTTCAACAGGACGGCGCTACGTGCCACACAGACGAAGCTACACTCGATGTTTTGCGCCCTGTTTTTGAAGATCGCATTATCAGCCGCAGAGCTGATGTCGTTTGGCCATCTCGGAGCTGCGATTTGACACCGTTGGACTATTACTTGTGGGGTGCCGTCAAAGATAAGTGTTACGCCGACAAGCCAGAGACAATTGACGCTTTAAAGGACAATATTCGTGAAACCATTGGTGAAATACAGCTGCACACAATCGATAATGTGCTTAAAAATTGGACCGATCGTGTAGGCTACTGCATGGCCAGCCGAGGCAGCCATTTGAATAAAATTATCTTCCATTATTAACCGGAAGGATTGTACTTTCCAACAAAAAAAGAAATTTGAGAAAATATTAGGTAGTTTCTTTTTTATAGCATTTTCAAAAAAAAAAGTTATTTGGAGGACCCTATATAAGACGTATCCATAGTTAGTATTACAGCTCTAAAATTTTAGTTTTTAGCCCATTTATGGAGTATTTGATTAAGGTCTTATCGTTCTTAAGATATAAATTAATCTATTTTGTGCCACGCCCAATTCACGGATCCCGCCCCCTTTTTTTAGATGTTGTGTATTGATAACCAAGATGCTTGTACCTTAATAGGAAACATTTCCTCTTTCCGTTCTCCAAATATACAGAAAACTGACCGACATCGTTAAGTCAACTGTGCTGTACGTATTTGTTATGTTAAAAAAATAAAAAAACCAGTCTTAAGGAAATATAAAAAAAAAAAAATTGTAAAAAAAGTTGAATAACGGGGATTGATCGCGCGACTAAAAGAAAAAAAAACTATTTGTGAGAAAGCGCTTAGACCACTGAGCAATTGAAGGACATACGCAATCATCGTTAATAGAAGTAAATAAACAGTTTTCGTTTAAATAGATTTGTTTGGTTTTTAAATGGTAAATCTTTGTATGTGTTTGTTGTTTGTGTATAAAAGGTAAAGAGGTGAAAGAGAAATGGATGTGTTTGTTATGCGTAAAATTTAACATACATATTAATTAAAACAAAATCGGAGGTAGTCGTAGTTTTTTGTTCATATCTCAGCCATTTATCAACCGATATGGCTGAATTTCAATAGCTAACAGAAATGGATCACATGTGACAGAAATATATATCAAGCAAGTCATCATGCCTGGAGTCTTTGGAAAACCCATTTCAACACACAGACGGACAATCGGACATCGTAAAATCAACTTCGCTCTTCATAAGAACTCAGAATATATATACTCTATAGGGTCTAAGATCAATATTGTAGAAATTACAAACGGAATGACAAACTTATATATACCCTTTTTCATTACCTGCGGTGAATGGTATAATAACCTTTTTCTATTATTTCTAACTTTCCCAACGTTTTTCGCTTTTTCTTGAATTAAAAATTTTTTAAATTCTAAAAATTGGTAAATCAAAGTCTATATGGCTCAGACATTATTTTTATGGGAAGATAACAAACTTTGATAAAAGGTTCTCAATATTTTTTTTTTGGAAATGAAATTTATACCACTTTTCTATTCTTAACACAATTTATAAAGGATGTGTGTTAAATGAATTAATAAATTTTACTGTTAAATTAAATTCAAAAAAAGTTCAAAATTTGTTTGTTTGTTTTGCCGCCATTTTGGTAAACATAAGTCTTGACAGTTCATATTTGGCAGTCGTGAAGTACACACGTGGCAAATTTATTATGGAAAAATATTCGATAAACCAACGTGTTTTAATCGTTAAAACATCAACCCCGATTTTTATGAAAAAATGAGTGACGAGGCACATTTTCATTTGAATGGAAAACTATGTATATAACTACAATAATATTAATAATGAAAACACCAACTTTAACTTTTATTTCCAATCTAAGACCGAACTACAACATTTCTGATGAAGAATTTTTTTTATTTTAAGAAATAAATAATAATTTCGATCGAAAAGTTACAATCACGAATGCCATAATATGACAACTGAATTAATTTTAGTTTAGCTACTTCGCAATAAACTTGTATTTGGTTTAGTTTTTTATATAAAAATCAGTCCATAAGTTTTTACCAGTTTTTTCCGTCTTTTCGCCTAAAATTACCATTAATTCAATTTAATTGACTGCATTAAATATAAAGTATATCATATGTTTTATAGATTTACCTTTTTACGTTTTTTGCTCATATTGGAAATACCTTCCATGGTAAGAGATAAATCAATATTTTCACGATTTTCAATGTCCACTAGCACCTTTATAAAGTAAACAAAAACAAACGATAAGTAAAGCAACTCAAAGAAATATCTAAAAATTAATTTTAAAATATTTTTGTATTTTACATACCTGTGAAAATGGTCGACTAGCCATTTGTTCCATTTCAACAAATAGTCGCTGTCTTCGCCTAAACATATCATATTTCTGTTTAATCTTCCACATGATGGCGGCCATTAGTAATAATAGCAAAAAGCATGTTGAAAATGTTATGAAAAACTGTTGTAAATTGAGCTTGGGATACTGTGAGAATGCAATTTGTATCCATATGGGTGGCTGGAAGTCATGTACCGACACATAGAATGTCGTTAAAGAACTATTGTCTATGGGAGAATGACCAAATTGAAAGTCGGTCTTTGGGAAGCGATGACGAAAGGAAGTACAATTAATACTCGAAAATACTTCCTTCGATGGTAAGCCCGCCCTTTTTACCATAATGTCCATTTTTGCCGGCACACTGCAGGTAATTGTAAAGTCAGCATCGATTTCGGGTTTGACGGGAGAATTGCGAAAGTTGATTTGCCGAAAATGACGATCTTCTTTTTTCGATAAATTAAATGTAAATTGATAATCAATGGTGAGTTCATAATAACAGGATGAATTAATGGGATCGCCATGATAATGATTTTGTGAATCACACTTTTCACAATGATCTCCTACAATGCCCTTGGTATTGCAATAGCATTTGCCAGTATCGGGATGACATATGTCACCTTGTTTATGGCATTCACATTTCTGACATTGGCCACCATTTATTGGATTACCCCAATAACCAGGACCACATTTTTCACAATGTGTACCAAATGTTAGATTCGAACAAGGCTGTTCGCAATGAATTGAATCTAAGCATCTGGAGTGGCCATTACAATTACATCTGGGACAAGATGTAAAGTACCACTGACTCACTGGACATTCCATTGATTCATGTGGCTTCAATGCTCCGCCTTCAATGCATTTGCCCAAACCGGTATTAGATCCATCATCACACCAACCACAAGCTGGATCATCAAGACACTGGGAACAACTGTTGTAGTAACCACATTGAGCTGTTGAAAGAGCTGACAAATTGCCCAACAATCCCATGGGAGTGCTGCGGCATTTGGAGGTATGTGTAGTCCATTCTCGGCATTGACCATAAGGAAAGCTGGCTGTGTAAGAGTTACGATCTACACAACGTAATTCATTTTGACACCAAATACAATCATTCTCCGTACAATTATGACAATTACTAAGAGAGGCACACGAAGGCGGACATATGATTTCATCTACAGAACGATTGCCATTGCTGGCTACATAAGGACGACAACGATTATGTTCTGGTTCCCAAATACATGCAGTGTTTGACGAACATGCATGACACGTATGCAGCTGTTCGCAAAGTGCTGTGGTACGAAAATCTTCCGAAATTGGACAATTTTCCAATTGTTTAACATTTAAGGGCGGCGCATTTGTGGCCACCACAAATTGTGCCTTTGATTGTTGACTCTGTTGTTGTGTGGACGTTTCAAAAAATACCGAAGTCATGGGCGAAGTTTCACGACAACGTTCTTTTGTACAAATGCCACTGCCACAATATGTGCAACCATATGAGTTCGCCACACATGATTGACAATTATTTAACTCTTGGCATCGGGCGACATCTAATAAATGTTCGGAAGTCATTGTTAAGCGGCTTTTCGATGGACAAGCGATATAATCATATTGTTCTCGTCCGTATATGGCAGAACGTTGAACGCGTGTTATGGAAATGCAATGCATTTTTTGAACATCCCATATACATTTAACACCCGGTCGGGCATTTGTACATTTCTCTTCCTTGGTATAGAAACCGCAAGAACCTGGAGAAAAACGTAGCATATCATTGAGTAGTTGGCCATTAAAGCCACCATATATGTAAAGATTATTTTCAAAAACTACCGAACTGTGGCCGAATCTGAAAGAAGAGAATTATAATAGAGGAGACAAAAATGTTTATAACATGTGCTAAATAATATGGATTTGTAGATTTAAAATTAAGCCACGGCAGCGCACATCAAGCCGATTTTTGGATTTAAGTGTATGCAAGAGTCAGTTGTAATAGTGTTTTTTTTTTTGAGAAATTTATTTTATAATATTTTTCAGCTTAATGCATCCTTACCTAGCCAAATCCGCTTGTAAATGCATTGGAATGTTTTGTTTATGCCACGAATCACAAAATACATCATAGACTAATAAATCTTGACTGTAACATTTTGCACCATATGATTCTGCTGTATCATTATGGGTATTACCACCAAATACCATCATTAAGCCTTGAGTTATAAAATTAGCCGTATGCAAAAGACGAGCACTAGGTGCTGATGACAGCAATGACCAGGTACGTGTTGAAGGTGAATAAGCATACAGGCGCGTTGTTATGTATTGGCTGGCTTCAGATTCCGATACAATACCACCATACACATAGATTTTTTCCGTTAAAAAATCATAGGCAGCACTATGACTAAATCCTCCCTTCACCACATAACCAGAAGTCTCAACAATTTTCCATTCTCGTGTTCCAAAATTAAATTCCTGCACTGTGTTGAGGTAACCATATTGTGGAGAACGACCAAAAATTACTACCATATAGGGAGAACTATGTTTATCACCGAAACCAGGCACTAATGTGGCAGTGTGACCCGTAACATGCAATGGTCCGCACATGGCATATGGTGTGCTAAAAGTATTACATGGTTCCGCATTAACTGTTATATTTTCCCACATTTTGGCAGAGACATCAAAAGCCCAAAGTTCATTTGATATGCCAGAGCTCTTGACCACTCCACCATACATAAAGATTTTATCGCCATACATAACAGCAGACATGCCATAACGATGATCTGGCACCGTACTGCCTTTTTCAGTGTGGACAGTTTCCCAGACATTGCCATTGAAATCATAGGTGGTCATTAGTTTGCCACGACCATATGATTCACCGGCAATAATGTACATGGTGTCATGCCACACCGCAGCAGCTTGGGAGGCAGTGCCCGGTGGTGGTAAAGATTGTTTAGTATTGATACTAGACCAAACGCCATGAGACATTATTTGGGCACAATCATTACCACCAAATTCCTCCTTACAAATACATCTGAAAGGGAATTGCAAATACTAAGATGTTGTGCTTTAAAAGAATACCTACTAATTAGCTTACCTCTCTTTTTCTAAACTACAAGAACCATGATTTTTATCTGCCATACAATCATTTGGACAGGCTGCTATATTACAGGCTTCGCCACTATATAGAGGATCACAGATACAGAAACCATCTTTACACTTGCCATGACCCGAACACTCAACTTCTTCATTATCACTGGGACAAGCATTCATGCGATAAGATAAATTAAAGCCTGACATATTGTAGGCATCATCACTAAAGAAATGCAATAAAGCAGTACCCGAACGTGCAATAACTTGTGGTACACTGCGTATGGAAAAATTGCCTCTATACATAAGTCCACTAAGAGATGACAGCACAGATGATTATCTTATTACTTTTGAAATGATTCAACAATTGCTTTGACTTTACTTCGACTTACCTAAAAACTGCTAAAAGTGGAGAATCTACACTATCGCCATCATATATATACAAATGGTCCCAGCCACATTCGGTTGCAAATTCTCTTAGATGCATGCGTATGGTGGGAGTTTTACCATGTTTATTATAAAAATGTTTTGTATCAATTAACCAACTGCACTTAACACTAACGGAATAATTACCCCAGCCATCATGTATGATACCACTTTGATGATACATTCTAAGAAAAGTATTTGAAATTATTATAAATTTATATTAATGAAAAATGCTATTTAAAACTAAAGTATTTAAAAAAAAGATCACAATTCGTAGATTTGTTTAAATGTTTAACATTTTCACTATGAACATGAAAAAATGACATCGCTTAGTAGCAATTGTGTTAAAGATTGGAAGACAAATTTTTTTAAGCTTGATTTTTTTGCAATAAATCCTCATGAAATATATAATTTTTAAATAAAATCATAATGCTGACATGTGGCAAACAAATTTTAAGTAGTTTCAAGTCTTAGAAACATTTTATGTTTTGTTAAATATTTAAGTCAATCAATTTCGCTCAATTACTAGCAATAAGTAATTTTATTCTTAAAGTTTTTGGATAGTTTTGTTTGGTATATACTAGCTTTTCATTTGAGTATAATCATATCTGGCATTATAATCGAACTTTATAATTGAAAATTCGAAACCAAGTTTTATGTCAATTTTTGGTGTGCCGTTAAAAACAGACTTTAACAAATTTGCCAAAATAAAATTGATTTAATAATTTCAGCTACAATTTTTAGGGGTCACGCAAAAGTATTAAATATTCTTTGCATGAATTTTTCTGAAATAAATCACTGTAATGTAATTCATGCTATAGATTAAGAAAAAAAATAAAAAAAACAGTGTGATGGAAATATCCATCACCATGTAAAGTCATTAGTTTAGCTCAGTACTAAGTAAAAAAAAAAATAAAATATCAAACATTCAAAAGAAACCTTTTTTTCAACTCATGCCTTTTTAAATTTAATAAATTTCATAAATATAAACAAGATTCTACGCGTTACGATAGAGATGCTTGTTCTTTTTTTAGTTTAGCTTTAATTTATCCAATAGTCATTTAAAATGTTGCCAGCAACTACCATTTTACAATTTAACGGTTTGCGTGTATTTTTTTGTTTAATAAATGTTATGATGGGAATTTCCATCATCATACAAAGAAGTTTTAGTAAATCAAGTGGTTTTATTGACAAGTGCTATTCAATAAAGTTTAACATTAGAGGGTAAATAGAAATATTGCAAACAATTTGCAAAATTAGAATGTGTACAATACCCAATCGTAATAAATTATAAATGAAATTCATTTATAGATTTTTGAGCGCCATAGTAGACTAGTTGGTAGCGTGCTAGCTTATCAGTGCAGGGGTTGTGGGTACGATTCCCACCAGAGGCTCTGGTCTGTTTTCGCTACAACGAGCTGATGGCCTATGTTCAAAATTAAATAGAGAACAGTATTATGATCATTTTTACCACACCGTTTTTGTTAAAAAACAGTCCTCGGTTAACGAAAGCAGTACGTAAACGGAGTCAGATTCCGTAAATGCTTTATTGTAAACGGAACATAAATGGTTTACTTTTTACTAATAGAAGCATTATAAAAATATGCATGGAAAACATAGTTTTTTTTTTTGTTGTTTCTTTTTAAAAAATTTAAAGGCACATATTTACTAAAATATTTCCCAATAGATTTTGAATTTTACGCGCAAAATTCAAGCCCCATTTCCAGTTACAAAAAGTTCAAAATTAGGATCTTACAATGCTAGACTAAAGTTACTTCATTTTATAAATACTTTTCTTATTACCAATTTTGGGGGAAAAAAATACAAACTCTTGTTTTGCCAAAATATAATCAGTAAATCATTCGCTGGTAGGGAACTAAAGACTTCGTAACTTATTTGACTTAAATTGTTTGTCCAGAAATTTTTAAAAAACTAAAAGAATCGAATAGATAGTATTACATACAAATTTCCATAAGAAATAAATTGCAATAAAATTTTGTTTTATTTACAAAATTAAAATCTAGGTCTTATTAGCTTTTTTAAAATAAAGAGTAAAAAAAATAAAAATTCGCTTATCATTACAACATTCTTTAAACTTTAAAATTTATAAATTTTTTATATTAAAGTTTTTGCGTTAAAATAGTGAGGGAACTAAAAATGGCTAATGTTACAAATAATATAACACATTTGGAAATTAATAAAATTTCAAAGTTGATTTTAGCGTAATATTGGTATACAACAGATTTATTGTCCGCAAAAGTCTTGCAAACCTTTTAAATTTCAGTGGTTTTGTCAAATTTCCATTAATACATATGTACCAACTTTAAATTTCTATAATTAATCTGCTAATGATAATAAAAATCTATATGTTAAAACAAAAAGGGAAAATAATGTTTTCGATGAATTGTGACTCATTTACAATATTAAAATCTTATAATTAAATCAAATTCTAAAAATCTTTAACATACCTTACTTTACCACCACAAAATTGGCATTCGGGACCTTGCCAACCATCAGCACATACACATTGGCCAACATCGTCTTTGCACTTGCCATCATTTTGACAATGACCACCGGGGGCAGTACAATTATAGGCTGTTACGCGTGTCAAACTGTTGGAACAAATGTGGAACAAAACCAACAACAGCAGTAAAACATGTTTTCGCCTATATTTACAATTAAATGTTGTTGATGTTGTCGTTATTATTAGATTATATTGCTTTTGCTGCGATAATGGTCGCGTCTGATGTTGCAAAACATAACATTGAGCCGTATTGGTGATGGCTGCGTGAATATTTCTGCTGGAGTACTTGATGCTATTATTAAATATATCTGATCCATCATCATCTTCCTCATTATGTTGTTGTTGCTGCAGTTGTTGTTGCAGTGTGTTGTTCACACACATTTTTTTGAAGTCTTTTTTTTATCCAATTATTTTTGGTTGCCTTTTTGTTTGTATTTTCACAAAAAAAATATTATTAAAGGGTTTTTGTTCTTGAACATGGTTCAATAATTAAAATATTTTCCAAATTTCAACATACTTTTCATTTTCGTTTTGTGTTTGTGAAATAAATTGATTTGGAAGTTGGTTGGCTTTCTATTTCTCTTGTTGGTTGGATATTTTCTGATGGTTATTTCTCTTTTGTCGTTCTTTTTTCTTTTATTTTTCACAGACAACGCACTTGACTTTTGTTTTCATTGTGTAATAGACTTTACTCTTAATTTATTATAGAAATACTTTTAATAATACTATGTATTTTTAAAATAAATTTTATATTTTTTAAATAAATTTATGAAGAAAAACTTTAATTATGTATTATTGGCAAATCTTTTATCTTCTTTTTTGCTTTTCAGGTGAGTGACATAGTCCCAAGTCGACCCGAACAAAAACAGTGACTTTACGGCGTCAATCATTTATTTGCTATTTCTACGACGCCGCTTAATACAATCCTAATCGGCTCGAATGTAAACCTTGCTAAAACAAGAGCCGCCGGATATTCATCGAGCCGCCAATCTTTTATATCTATTTCATTTTATTCAGAAGTGCCAGGAAGGTTATGCTCTGAATATCACGTTATTTTTATACAAAATGAGTACTCAACAATATGCTTTAAACTGCATTTTCGTTACGCTCGATATCTATCTTAAACTAGATTTCAAAATTTATTTTGAGTGTTGTGTTCGTGTGGCAAAGTTTCAACAGGAACATTCACTATAAAGTATAACGTGAATAATTTTACGTGTTAGCTCTTAACGTGAACATAATTTACGGCACAAATACAGCAATAGTAGCATTGATTTATTTCAGCGTTTTCGATTTTATCAATTAAGTATTAGTAGTTTTTTATATCAAAAATAAGTTAAGACATTGAAACTGACTGTTTATCATTGTCGGATATTTATTTATTAAATTTTAAAGTTGTAAATTGTGCCTTCATGTTAAGTGTAAAAAGCTCTTTGAGCCGTAATAACAGCCACTTGGGAGGCCGGCTTAGAACTCTGTTGACTGCGTCGCTTTAAGGATGGTTTACGTCAAAATTTATCCTACTTGACGACCGTGCCATTTGAAGCAAATTAGTCGTGAACTATAAAAATACACAGTGGCGCGAAAAATCCTCAATTTTACGAAATTTTTTTAAAAAATTGTCAAATGAATTTTGGAAAATTTATATTATTCGATTAAACAACCACTGTAGTTAATAATTTTTCTTATTTATGAAAGAAAAATCACTCTTTTATTAAATAATTTTATATACATACATCCAAAAAAATAGAAAGATATCCAAGTTAAATAACTACACCTAGAGATTTTTGGCCAATGTAACACTTCATAAATAGAAGCTGTTTCAAAAAAATTTAAATTGATGAAATTTTTCTTCTTATTTATGAAACCTTTCTTTAATATGATCATGAATTTTTTGAAAATTTTTTATAAGATTTATAGAATACTTTTTCACATTTTTGAAGAAATTTCCACATATTTGTGAAGAAGTTTCATATTATATTTATAAAAATGTTTCATCATATCAATATGATGATTTTTTTAAATTTTAATTTGTTTTTGAAATTAGTTAAGGGAACAGTTTTTTTTATATTTGCAGGCAAACATATTGTATTAGAAACAAAGCAAACATAATATACGACTTTCCAAACTTATGTATTATGTTATCAGCAAAATTATTTTTTTCTTTTCAGGGTGATCAAAAACCTTTTCACGAATGTTCCGTTAACTGCTAATTGGGATGTTAACGAACACATTTGCAAAATAAAATTTTAATTTAACTGTTTGTTAAATTTTAACTGTATAAAACCCACTGTTAATTGTCAATTTATTATTAATTAAAAAATAGGTTTAATTTTGGTTGAAGTTAAGGTTTAAGTTTTTATCTATAGGAAATGGTGCAACATATTACTCACTAAAAATCCTACATTAAGGCCCGATTACTAAATATTCCGTTTACAAGTTAACCAACAGTTAAATTAAAATTTTATATGGGAAACAACAACAAATGCGTTGTTAAAGTCCCCATTTATAGCTAACGGGACATTGTTGAAATGAGGCTAAATGATATAAAACAAGAGCTTTTGTTTTTAAACGAAGAGTTCAAGGAGTAAATTATACAATTTGTCAATCAGTATTTTTCTAAGTTTAGCGCAAGGAAGTCTTCGCACATATTAGTGAAGTCGTACAAAAAAATATATATTTAATTTTTTTTAATAAAAAAAAAATAATATAAAAGTAATTTTTTAAACAAATACTTAATACTATAGTAATAAAATTAAACACATTTAAATTAATATAAATAATACCCATCAATGATTTAAATTTTGTAAAGATAAACATTTCCAATGCATTAAACCGTCCTAAAACAAGCATATAAAGAAAAACAACACGTATGAAATAAATGCCACTGCCCCGTTATAACAATTGGGAAAAATCGATTTTCCACCTTCAACAGCAGACATTCTTATAAACGAAAAGTAAAACAACAGCAACAGCAATAAAAACCAAAACAAAACTCAACTAAAAGCAGAACAGTATAAATCATATATACAACATTCCGTTAGTTGTTAATGAAAATTCAAAAAGCTACAATACCGTTACTCACTTCAGTTCTCTTAAACTTTAGCTTACTCTCTCACCAACATTTTCTCTTGTGATAATTTTTTATTTGTTTTCAGTTATTTTAGCCTGGTGACAATAAATAGTAGTCTCCTTTTAGACGTCGTCGTGTCGTGTTAAATAGATAACAAAAATTATAAAAAATAAATTTCGTTAATATCGGAAGTTCCTTGTTTTTTTTAAATATTTTTTTTTTTTTTGTAATTTTTTTGTGTTGTTTTTCTTTCGCCAAGTGTATGCTAATATAATTGGATTGCGAAACAGTCAACCATCAAGTTATTCATTGTATGTGTAAAGTGTTATGTTGTAAGAAAAGATTCTTACATACAAATTTACATAAGTATGTATGCATAAGTATGTAATATAAAAAAGTACGTAAGTTTGTACGTGTTCAAGTGTGCGTTTTTTAATTATAATGACAAAAATGGTTATATTTGCTAAAATATTATAAAAAAAAGCTCAATTACTGAAAACTGAAATATGTTGATGAATTTGTATTATAATTTTCTTCGTCAAAATAGTTGTAACAGTTACGCCCCTTATAAAAAATGTAAGTTGCTTCTTTTTTATTCCTTAGTTTTCTCTATTCTTCATTTTTTACATTTTATAAGTTAAAATGTCTACACCAGGCTCCACATTACTTTTTAAAAGCATGTCACCACCCTATTATCATCCTCCCCCACACTTACTTAAATTTACTTCACTCACTACCAGACATGTCAATTTAGCTGTTTTTCTGTCAACAAAACTAAAAACTGCCCGGACATTTTTTTTCGAATTTAATGCTGAATTTTGGTGGAAGGAAGTCTGGTAGAAAATATATATATTTTTTTTAATTTTTGGTTAGGGCGGGCATTGCTACCGCCCGAGGATGAGTAAACAATTTTAACCAGGTTCAAACATATCAGCGTGCGTGCATAGATCGCGTCCAAACTAAAAATTTCAAGTAATCCGCGTGATCCCATATGGCATCACTGGCCGAAAATGGGTTAATTTCCAAACTTCAATTAAAATTTCAAATGAAACTAAAAAATTTTAAATATACTTACTCATTTTTTATAGAAGATAAATTTTTTCATCAAACTTGTAAAATTTTTCAGTTTTAAATTGGCAAAACTTTTTTGCTGGCAATTTATAGTTACTCGTACCTTGCTGTATACAAAACTATGTATATATTTATGTCCAATTTTTTTAATATGTCTACATTTACACGTATTGTTGTTGTTTAACATTAGTCAAAATAAAATGGCGCGAAAGTATTATCTTGTCGCTGTTTTCATATGTATTTTATAAAGGACAAAAGTTAAACCGTTTGCTATGACTTATGCATGTGCATAACGGAAGCAATCACGAAACTTCTACTATGCAATGTACTGTGACTTGAACCTCAAAGAAAGAACATTTCTAACCTTACCTTTATTATTATTTTGTAACAAAAGTATATAGTAATTTTAAAATTTAGAGACTTATTACCAATTATGAAAATAAGTTGAAGAAATTATATTCATTGGTTAATACCCCATTTATACGGAAACCTAAAATACTTATTTTCGTTATTTTAAAATTTTCGATTTAAAATTTGTATGAAATTTAAAAGTTGATAACTTTTAACTTCTGTATGAATGGGGTAATAGACCCAAAAAAAAGGCTTGTTTTTTTCTTATAAAAATCTCTTCAAGGGAACTCTCTAAAAAGAAAATCTTGATTTTATCAAAATTTGAAAATGTTATAAGAGTAGACAAATCATTTATTAGTATCTACAATACTACGGGGAAAGGTGTAATAAGTTTGTGCTGATGTTTGGAACTACCAAAAATAATAGACCTAGATCCAGCTTCAAACATACAGAATAACATTTTGAGTCGATGTAAAGATGTCTGTCTGTTTATATTATTTTGTAATCCACCTGTAGGGTCGTCATTATAAAGGAATTTTTATATACATTACTCCCATACAATGAGATTCCTTCTCAGAATTTGGTCCGCTTCCCGGAATATGAAACAATTGGTACTATTGTGTAGGCCGACATTAAGTTTTATATCCTCCACCATATGTTATGCGGCTATATATCCGTTTGTCATTCCGTTTTTAACTTGTTAAAATAAAGGTCTAAGACCACATAGAGTATATAGTTGCTCATATTAACATATCGAGGGTTTACTAACGCAAGCTTGTATCTCAAGAACTACTACTTTTTAGGAGAGACAAAAAGCGTTTTATAATACGAATAAACTTGTGGAATTTTTTTTAAATTTTTTGAAATCTAAAAAGTAATGACGAATTTTAATTAAAAAAATAAATAAAGTACTGTTAAAAAAAGTTTATTATAAAACGTTTTTTTGTCTCTGCTGAAAAGTAGTAGTTTTTGAGATAATATAAATGGACACCTCCCGAGAAGTTTTGTATTGAAAATGAGCAAAATCGTTCTAGCGCTTAAAAAATTAAAATGAGCAAAATCAAAAATAAAGTTTTAAGCAAGTATGGTATGATATAAAAACCACTTTGCAGGGTAGAGTACTCCAGAATTGTGAATCTGGCTATATTTCGACAATCTAACAAAAAGGTATAAAATCGTTGAAAACTTCTTTTCTAAAAAAATTAAATATTCAAAAACATAGAAAGCTCTAGAACAAATACAACATAAAATAATTTAATATTTATATTATATCCTTTATATTTAATGGTCTCATTCGAAAGTATTTCCTTGTAAAATCTTTTTACAAGATTCTCGTGTTTAAAACAAATTCGTATGGGCATAATTAATAATAATTAATGGTAATATATTTACATACATACATATATGTTTGATAAACTGTTATAAATAAACATTTTTAATTATTTTTGATTACATTTCGATAATTGAGTGTATTGTATAAGAAAATGGTTGAATTTTTCGTTTAAAAGCGGCAAAGTTGCACTTAATTTTCAATATGTTTTAATGTGTTTAAGATATTAGAATGAACTGTTTGAAATTTCAAAAATTGAAGTCTTTAAAAGAATATTACGATGTTTTGATTGAATAAGTTTCGTGATCCCACAAACATAATAATGAAAAAATTATAATTGCAAATATATATTTGTTTCTGTGGGATAATATAACCCACATACAAACATAACAATGTTTTCCTGGAAACATATGCATAATAACAATGAAAATAAAATATTTGAAAGCATGTTTCAAATATATACATGGTAGTTGCAAACATATAAAATGCAGGAAAGATATTTTTGAATATGTTTACAGGCAGTTATATATTTATTTCTAAATATGCTTCCAATTATACTATAGTTATGGTTATTATACATATGTTTCTAGAAAAGCGGGTTGTTTCCATAAATGCGGTTTGCCGGTGGATGCATTTCATTTGCCACAAACATATATATGCTTATAGGCGAACATATCACATTTGCAGCCATATTTATTGTATTTAAAACACGGCAAATATAACTTACATCGTTTCCAAACATATTAATGTATATTACCAGTAAGATTATAATTACAGCAGAGCGTTTTTTCAGCCTGTATAATTGTCTGTAATCATGTTCAACAATGTTTTGCAAGGACTGTAATTTGTAACATCTCAAAAAATTTCATAAATAATTTGATATTAGATTTAAATTTAATTACGATTAAAGTTTTCGCAGAAACAAAGCAAAATATTCAAAATTTTTACACATTTTTTAGAAAAAAAATATATATTTTAGTGTAAACATGAGTCATTCATGCCGTATTTTATTTTCTTATTTACCTTTTGTAAATTCGTATATTATTGTATTGAATTTTGCCAATGTCAATGTGTCAAGAATATGTGTCTTTTTGTATTTTTGACCGAAACATATGTATATGAGACATTTCACATCAACCATTCAGCAATAAAAAAAAAACATTTAATCAAAATGTATATAAAATGCTATTAGGGTGGGTCCGAAGTGGCTGAATAAAATCTAAACTAAATTCAGGTTTCTAAATTTCTTTGAAATTTAAAACATTTTTTAAATATTTTTCAAAGAAATTTCAAAACGTATTTAGTTTAGAATTTATTTATTATTTATATGTATGTACATAAAATATTTGTAGCGCTTTTTACTTTTAAAAAGTTGTTATCACTTCTAACTACTAACAACATTTCTGGTATTTACTGTTAACTAGCATAGGGTGGCACTTTGTATTTGTTGTTGCATTTCGTTTCTAAACGTTAACGGCGGCCGTGTTAAAATGTCGTTTTGTCGAAAATTCTACATTGTATAATTTTTATCCATTTTTCTCTTGTCGTAGTGTTGATATGTGTATGTACCTACAAATATGTATGTACATTTAAGTTTTATTATTTTTTTTGTAGGGAAATAATGTTACAATGAAACTAAAACTAATAAAAGGATACAACAAATTACTTATATTTAACTAGTTTATTGGCAAAATTTTAATAAAATTTTCAATCAAGTTCTAAGGACAATCTGTTTTTTTAGAAGGTCGATCTTGTAGTTGTTTGACATGCAAAATATAATTTTATAATCATTTTTTACGTTAACGTATACTAAATAATTTCGTGTTGTAACTCATACGTCATGGTGTTCGATAACATTTTTTTTTTTTTGTTTAAACGCAAGGGTGCAGTTGAAATATTTATTTTGTCGTATTAAGAACTATTTTATTTGTATTTGTCTGCACTTTTAAAATTAAAAATATACTTTTTAGATTTAATTTTCACTTAAAAATACCAACAACAATTTTCAACAGGATTTTTTTTATTTCTTTTTTATTTTATTAATGTATGCTTTTAATTATTTCCTCTAAGACTCAATTAAACACTCTGATTGACATGAAACAATACTTATTTTCGCAAAACGATTTGATGGTATATTTTTATAGATTACTAATATTGATAATTATTCTGATAACCTTTTATACAACACAATCAATTGCATTTCAGATTCCACTTAAAATTATATATTGAATTTATATTACAAATCTTGATTTTGACGCAAATTAAAATGAAATGAAATCGAAAGACTTCCCACGAAAACTTGCATTAGTTTCACAACTAGTTCTTTTCAGAAAATAGTAGTTCTAATTTGGGGTTTTCATCCATGATTTTTATTTGTCAGTTAAAATGCAAAATATCACTCCCATGAACTAATTAAAAACAGTTTTCAATTGCACTTTACTATTTTTGTACTGATTTTTATTAAAAAAAAAATATTATTCAGAATTTCTATTTACATTTACCAGAAAACATTTTACAAATTTTTGAAAAAACGATTTGCTAAAACTAGCAAAAAAATTTTTAAAAAATTTGGTATTGAAGGAAATCTTATTTCTAATAATTAAAACTTATACATACAAACTAAAATTGTCTTAATGTTACATAGGTTGAAAAAAGGTATCGGAAGTAAAGATACTTTTCACAACTGACTCATGTCCAAAAATAGGACATCCACTTAAAATAGCACTAAAAATCTTTTTTGGTTCTAAAAATCAGGCTTTAAACAAATAAAATTTGACCTTAAAATCTAAAAAATTTACTAAAAATATTTTTAAAAACAAAAATTAGCAAATTAAAACAAAATGATAAAATCATTTATGTTTTCACTATTTTTTTTTTCACTGATTTTTTTTTCATTTTTTCTAAAATATTTTTTGAAAAAAATAAATAAACTGAAAAAATGTGGCTCGATAAGAAAAAATATAAATTTGTATATTCGAATTCGTAAGGCAATTTCTAAAGAAATTATCAGCTTTTATGTGTAACAAGTGTATCTAAAAATAATTGAGTTAATTTGTGTATTGTAATTAATTTTTTTTTAAATTAAAATTTTGCAAAATGAATTGTATTCACTGAGTTTAGTCCACTAATATTTATCAAAAATTTATAATATATTTTAATAAAATTTCTACATAATTTTACCAAACTTTCCTGTTATTTCCATTTCACAAATATTTAGTAAATTTTTTTTGATAATTTTAGCAGATTTATTTTAAATTGCAGTTTACAGCAACTTACTAAAATATAGTAGTGCTTACTGATTTTTTATACTAATTTGATTGCACTAATATTAATAATATTAATGAATTTTTTTGCTGATTTAAGCAAACCGATTTTAAATTCCACTTTACAAAAAGTATACTGAATATTAGAAGCGGCTACTAATTTTTACTACTAATTTCATTGTACTACAGGTCAGCAGACATGTGTTGCTAAGATTAGCAAAAAAGTACCGCTGGGCTCAAATTAGCAAAATTTTCCGTAATAACAGCAAAATTTTCAGTTGCCATTACATACTTTTTTGGTGAGTGTAGTACCGCTTTTTTGTTAGTCATCATGTCGAAATTCGAAATAATTAACATAAAAAGTATGTACTACTCTCCAAAGAAAAAAGTTTAAAAACTTTTGCACAGGCGTGAAAAAGTAGCAAAAAAGGGCTACGGAAACTTCCGTGGAATCACGAATACCGGAAGAAGAAATGAACCTGTGATCGATGAAATTTAATAAGGTACATTTGTTGTGTTTTTTTTGATAGATTTACTATTTTTATTACATGGTTTAACTCAAAAATCCCTTCAAGAACAAAAAAAAAAATGTTTACTACAAATATTTCTTCCAGCAAAAACATACGTGAATACTTTATGGTTAGATACAAATTAATTTGAATTTCATAAATTTCAGACATGCTTCCATACAAAAATAACTACACTCACAATATTATTTCGTTAAAAACAACTTAAAATACATATGAAATTAATCGAAAATACAGTCAAAAAGAGGACTACTGATTTTTCATTATATTCAGCCCATTTTGTGGTTTATTTTCAATGATTGTTTAATAATCAACAAAAGTAGTAAAAACAATAGAAAGTCGTTTAACCCTCTGTGACTGACGTGGTAGTCTAACAGACACCAATAAAAATAACTGTTTAACATGAATCGTCCTTTTGAATTAAAAAAAAAATATAGTTATACAGCCTACACCCTTAAACAATAAAAAATAATAATTACAATAGGTTAACAAAACAAATCTTGAAAAATATAAGCCGTTGAAAGGCTTTCTGGAGTTCTACCACGCCAGTGGAATTTTGAAAATATCTCACGTCAGTCGCAGAGGGTTAAAATAACCATCAATTTTTAACTGACAATACGTTAGAAAAAACAATTTTTGTGTTTTTTTTCTTATGTTATTACAAAACACAACACACACAGATGTATATATTTCTATTTTCTATGTGTGTATATGTATTTGAAAAATTTCTTGTATTTTTTTTGTATTTAAACAAACTATTTTGATACAAAAAAAACGAAAAGGAATTATTTGAGTTTCTATTTTTAAAAACAGAAAACACAACATATCAAATTTTACATTTTTTATGTTTTTTTTTTTTTTTGAATGACTGATTCAAATAGTCAAAAAATATATTTCTATGAATTTCAATTGATTATTTATTTAAAAACAAACTTTAGGTATTACTTTCTACACCCTAAATATGACCTTGCGCCGATAACAAAATACATATGTGTTCATTAATTTTGTCTCCCCTACAACATAACCAAATTTCATTAAAATCGGAGTAAACCACTACGCAGACCTTCCTTGTAAGTATTTTTGTTATTAGCAAAAATATGTCTTTTGAATGACAATAAAGATGGCGTATTTTTTAAGAATTGAGCTAAAAATAAGTGTATTAATTTCTATTTAATCGAGAAGATTTCTGAGATCTTTCCGATATTCGTAATCGTTCAGCTTTTATGAGACTTTTCTCGAAGAGCTTTTTTCAACTTTTTTTAAAATATCCCAAGTTGGTTAAGATCTGCGGAACTGTGTCAGGAGACCTTCCTTGCCAGCATAAATTAAATATATGCACTGTGCATCAGTGCGTATGATTGATATACATTAAATTTGTATAAAATACTCATACGCTCTGGGTGGGTTCCATTATTACTGTATTGTTTTTGCTACCTTTCGTAGTCAAATTGGTTGTTTCTAAATATTTTTAAAGTATAGTTGAAAATATAAATTCTAAAAAAAAATTTTGAATACGATTAAAGATGTTAAAACATGGTGACAAATGACTGTAAACATGTGTAAAAAAAATTGCAAGAAAATGCTTTTGAGATTTATAAAATATAGCATCACATCAAAAATATTCATAAAAAAGTTGGAAATATTGGTGTTTAAGTAGTAGTAGTATTTTCTTAATGTCTTACACTTGCCGCTATACTTCCACTCTTATCACTTTAAATATGCTAATCCGTTTTGTTTGTTTGATTTTTTTGTTCTTTTTTAACGGATTAATGCATTTTTATATTACATATTTTATATTAACGACGTACTAGCACGTTTAAAATGTTGTGATGATGATGATGATATTGATAATATCTAGGCCATTACCACATATAGTAGGTACATACATACATACATATGGTACATACAAACATTGACAAAACTCATCAAACTATTATAATGACATCAACATCAACATCAGCAAACATGTTCATCAAAATTATTACATCCTGTGTGTAGTTTGTTTTTAATATCTTTTCTATAACAATTTCCTTTTTTTCTTACTTTTTTTTATTGCAGGAAAGAATGTTGCCACAGGGTTTTCACTTTTAAATAAATAATGAAATGATGGTGATGTTCGTTATTTACAAGCGGAAGTAATTGAAAAAGAAGAAGAAGAAAAAACAAGTAGTTAGTTTAACAACAATTTATAGTTGAAAAATATTTCAAATAATTTTATACACATAACCAAAAAAGGAAATCATAGCAAAATAGAAAAAAAAACAAACAAAATTAATAAAGTAGAAAGAATGCATCTACATTTTGAACGCAGTACAACTACAAAATGCGATTGTGCAATATTATCATTATCCTGGATGGGAAAAGTACCAGATGACATACCAGAGGTAAGTTGACAAAAAAAAGTTTTTTTAATTTTATAATTTAAACAAAGAAGGGCTATTTAGACATCGAGTACCAACATCTAATAAAGAGTTTTCCAAAAAGGGTGGGTAGATGTTATCGTGGCGTCCGCTCTGTGGCACGTAGCGCCATCCTGCTGGAACGACATATCGTCTACGTCCATATTGTTCAATTTGGACCAAAAGATATCGGTTATCATCGTTCTGTAGCGCTCGCCGTAGACGGTTATGGCTTCACCAACGTCGTTTTCAAAAAAGTATGGACCAATAACGCTGCCGGCGAAAAAAGCGCATCCAATTCGTGTTGGATAGCGTCGTCCCATATACGGCAATTTTGCTTGTTAATTCATCCAAAAATGCGCTTCTTCGCTAAAAAACATTTTTCATTTCTGTTTTCATTTGGATTGTGTAGCTTGTCATGGTGCTTTCGCATGAGTAACTGAATAATAAACAATAGATTACACAAACACCAACATCTACCCGCTACATTTGTAAAACCCTATATACATATAGGTACATTTTTGCAAGACCTTGAATTTTCCTGCACCTCAAGATCCCATCAATGTTACGCAATAAGTTTTAATTGTAGCTCCTTCCCAAAATTCAAGAAAGTCGTACGACAACGTACAAAATTAAATTTGTTTCACACACATCAGGCCTGTGCCAAGGCCTAACGCCACGTACTGACTTTGATTGTACACTATAGTATAACTACCTGATGAAAAAGGTTCCGATATTATTACGAGGGTGGGCCAATAAGTTCGTGACTTTTTGAATGAAACACAGTTTTTTTTTGCAAAAAAAAAAAAATATTTTTCATCAATACACTTAGTCCAACGTTTTTCCAATTTTTGTAACTCTTCCCAAAAAGAGGATTTTTCGAGGTTCATAAAATAGACATTTGTTTGATTAATAATTTCATCGTTGGAGCTAAATCTCTTTCCACCATTTCTTTAGGTTTGGAAATAGTCACTGGGGGCTGAATCCGGAAAATAAGGCGAATGAGGGGGCAATTCGTAGTCTACTTCATGTGTTTTTGCCATGGAAACAAAGCTGTCACACGATTCCGTTGGTGGTCGATTGTGAGCAAACGCGGCGGCAGCCATCTTGCGGAAAGCTTTCTCATACCCAAGTAATCGTTCAAAATTGAAACCACTGAACCATGTGAGATACCACACATTATCGCACATTCAATCTCCGATCGGCCAACAACATATCGTAAATTTTTTAATTGTTTTTGGTGTAGAGACCTCAACTGGGCGTCCAGAACGTTTCATGCTTGTAAGGCCACAACGAAAGTCAGTAAACCACTTTTTTACCATTGAAATCGATGGTGCAGAGTCCCCATAGTATTTATCAAGTTTTTCCTTGGTTTCATTGAGGTTTTTTTTTTCGCAAAAAATAATGTTTAATGAGCATTCGAAATTCACTTTTTTCCATTTTTAAAAAAATCAACGCGGTTGTAAGTTTTGAACAGCTTTTAAACGCAGAGTAAATGACGGAACTTGCTCAAAATTTGACAGTAGTCAAATTTTAATGGGAGCAGTGTTGCATTTCATATAACTGCGAGGGAAGTTCGAAAAGCCACGGAGTTATGGATCCGCCCTCGTATATTTGGTCATACACATAATTTCATATCACATACATAATCTTATCTCATACAAACCCGTGAGATCTCATCTGATATAATTTGATCCAAAAAAAAGTTTCATCTAATTTGATTAATTTATATATAATTTGATACAATTAATTATAAATTTTTTAAACATGCATTTTTTTTTTACAAATTTTTAATTCAAAGTTACCGACAAAATCATATCACTTCATTTATAGCAATATTCATTAGGTTATTTCTCCTTAAAAATATTATCGGACCAGAATAGTTCATAGTTCAAATTTATATTAATCCCTCAGAAGAATGGAATCAACCTTAAAGTTAATAGAAAATATTTCTACTAGCTTCTGTTACATATTTTGAAAAAAAAAAAATTTTCTAAAAATTAAAAAAATCCCTTAAGATGTTGGTTTTATTTTTTTAATACGTACCCACATTTAAAAGCATACAATTTATACATATACATACATAATTCAATACTTTGCAGTAAATAAGTAAAATACAATTTTCAACAAAAACATCAATTTGAATATTTAATAAATAGGATTTTGTATGAAAATCATTGTCACTACCATTGTGACAATCAAATTAAATACGACCATTTGACCATAGGTTCTAACATCACTACGGATGTTGCTGCTGCTACCAGTGTTGGCTGAGACAGCTTGTTGCCAACAGTTGACATTACTATTGTCATTACTTGGGGATATTTGTTGTTGATCCAATTCATTTGTTGGCGTTTGTTGTAGGCCTTCATTTGCAATATTTTGTTGGTGTTGTTGTTGTTGGGACGGCTGTTGAGGCTGGGCATTCATAAGCAATTTAAGTTTGTTCAATGATGATATTGGTGCGGTTTGGCCATTTGACAAAAATGGTTTAAAATCAACAGGTAGTGCATTTGGATGATAGCCATACATTTGCATTTGAACAAATAAACTTTTTGTTTGATGATCTGTGACAATTGCCTTAAGGGTGGTTGGTGAAATGTGTCCATATTCCACAATTGGTGGTACATAATCTTCCAAGGGATTATTATATAGATAATGCTAAAAGTTGATAGACAAACTCAATTATGTATAGAAATTGCAATGACCTGTTATTGATTAAACGTTTTTGATTATACTACACCATTTCCTTTGTGAAATTTAATTAATTTAAAATTTTTGTTGTATCATTTGGCATGAAGGTGAAAGTTATTATAAATAAAAAGTTGAGACTTTCTGTCTTAAAAATAGGCTTATGACAGTCACAACTCGTCACAAAAAAGAAAAAGCTCGTCAATTGTGATTGTACGTTTATTATTTAATGAAAAAAATAGTAAAACTTGGGAACATACTAATGCACTAAATTCCACACGATGTTATTCTGTTTCTACACTATGAATTCAATAATACAGTTTTATTCAATTATGTGAATTTGAAAGTTTTTTGTTTTGAATTCGCAATAATTCCAGAACACACACGCATAAGAATAGAATAACCGTGCATGTTCTGGAATCAAAAACAAAAAAATTTTTAAATTTACATAATTGAAAAAACTGTGTTCGTGAATTCTTATTATAAAAACAGAATAACGACGTGACGTATTTTGCCATACAAATTGACACATATTAAATACTTCAAGCAATGCAGTTGTGAAATATAATCTATTTAATTTTTTCTTATTATCTTATATTTTATTTCTCATTTTCTCAACAAAGTTGCCAGATTTTAACAAAATTTTGGTATTTTACAAATGAATGGCAAGTCTGTACTTTGTATTAAAAATTCATCAATTAAATTAAAAATGTTTTGGATTTTGGTTTTTTAATGTTATTTTATTATTTTATTAATTCCATGAATTTTTTTGACGGGAGGGGGGGGGGAGTGGTTTTTGAAAATTGCAAGTTTTTTCAATAGAAATATGCTATATATTATTATTTTTTACAAGACAAATTTATTACAACACAGAGAACACAGATTTATTGTGATAACCGAATTTTTTCCATCAGCAGAGTTCGTCGATATTTTTGGTTGTGGCGACAGAAATTCGGTTAATACAACAAAATTTCGATTGGAACATAATTTTGCAATTGACCCAGGAATATATTTGGTCGCTGCAGCCAAACCATTCGGTTGGCAAGAAATTCAGTTGTGAGAATGAATCCGTTTTCTTTGTGTAGCTGATATTTTTTTATTGTAAAAAAAATTAAGAACGAGAAAGAAATTTGAGATTTTTGTTGCATTGTTCTATAGAAAATTTTTTATAAGAGATCATTCTAAAACTTGTTTCTGGGAAATTTTGCTAAACAATTTTAAAACAAGAGTATCAGTATCAATACTTTAGCTTTTCCTTCTGTATGGAAATGGTGTAGTTGGTATAAAAAATATTTAACTTACATCAAACAAAGTAAATTTTACATATGTAATATAGAAAATATCTATATAATAAAATGTAACAGAATGATTTGTTAAAGATTCCGTTGTATTAGCAGATGTTTGATTTATTTCATAAACTAAAGAATCACCTAAAAAATAATTTAAAAATTTAAAGTAAATATAATAAAGGTTTTCATATAACAGTTCGGCTGAAAACTTCGTAGGCTAACATAGAAAAAAATTTTTGGTTTTGATAAAATTTGATTTTATTATTCGATATAATATGCAAGGGCGATACAATGATTATATCGGTCATAGAAATTTTCGATACCATTTTATAGTACGATTTGTCTTTAGCCTTAAAATAGGCCTCAGTTTCGGCGTCCAATCGGCTGACTGTCGATTGAACTCCGGTGTGAAATTATGGAGCCATATTGCATCCATTGTCTCATATTGACGCCTGTATTCGGGTTCCAACACAGCTCAGAATCACTTCAATTCCTTGTTGTTTTTTGTTGATTGTGAGCACAGAGTTTTCACATAGCCAAATATTCATTAACGATATGTCCAACACGTTCCTTTGATATTTTTAGAGTCTCAGATATCACGATCCATTACACTATGCGGTCATTCAAAATTATTTTGTTGACTTTTTTGATGTTTTCGTCAGTAACATCCTCTTTGGTGCGTCCATTGCTTGCATCGTCCTCGGTGCTCATTTCAACTTGTCTAAACTTAGCAAACCACTTCTCAACGCTTGATTTTCCTGGTGCAGAGTCCGAATAATGTTTATCAAGTCAAGCATTGGCTTCAACAGTGTTTTTTCGCTAAAAAGCAATTAACACACGAAATTCCTTTTTATCCACTGTTTTTAAACTAACAAAAGTTGCTTCACTTAAAATACTTTCGAAGGTTAGGGCTAACTAAAAATCATATGGATTTCATACTAGTAGCGCCATCTATGTGTCACCCTACGAACTTTTCAACCAAACTGTTAATATGCTATATTATTCGTAAACATTATCAACCTTAATGGTAAATTCCATAGATAAAAATGCATTACGAGAAATATACAAAAGTACGTGATATTATGAAGATCCTTAATTTGAAATTTGAAAACATTCGTACCTTCTTGTCTTTCTCCCTGTTCTATGATTTTATCATAATCCTCATCAAACTCATCCTCTTCATCATAATCGCCATTCTCATCATCTCCTTCTACATCATCGGTTTCGTCATAATCATCTAAATTATCTAAAGCATTTATATCTTCTTGCATTAAACTTAAAGTTTCATGATCTTGTGGATATTTTGGTTTTAAAACACCATTAAATTGTTGATCTTTATTTAGTATATAGGCTGGATTAACATTAAGCATAGTTTCATTAAGACCATAAATTTGTATTAGAACTTCAAATGGTTCAGATTTATTAACAAGAACTTTCCCTTGTTGTTTCTGTTGTCCATTCATCGAGGATACAGTACCTTCAACAAGATCATTTTCATAACTAAAATTTACCACAGCATATATGTTCTAGAATTAAAGGATACATTTGTATATATAAATTTAATTTTAAACAAACAGTAACCCAGTAACCAAAATTGTTAGATTCAGAAGAGTTTTACAGTAACTGCCTGTAGTTTATTTAAAAAGTTATCAGTACATTTATTTTCAAATACAAAGAAAATTATGTTTAATTTTTCGAAATATTTTTAATTTTTGAAGTGTGAGTATTTCGTGAGCAAACATTTAAATTACTCTTGTGATCTTACATGATCGTGAGTAGACAAAACATCTTCTTGCGTGATTGTAATTTTAGGTTCGTGATCATGAGTGAGTGTGAGTCAAAAATCGCTAACGTGCCCATCTCAAGTCTAAAGATTAAAAAAAATATAATGTAGTATTGTTTATACAAGTTAATAATGTCGATTTTTTCGCTTGAAAAATGCATTTATTATAATAACAAAATGAAGTGATACATTATTTAAAGTAGTATTGTCCATCGTTAGCCACTACTTTTTCCCATCTTTCTGGTAGCATATGGATTCCGCGCCAAAAGAACTGCTCCGGCTTTGAGGTAAAGAATGAATCAAGCCAATTTCTGATACCCTGTTCTGAAGTGAAGCGTATTCCAGTAAGGGCGTTCTGCATCGATCGAAACAAATGGTAGTAAGAAGGAGCTAGGTCTGGGATATAAGGCGGGTGAGCCAAAACTTACCATCCACTGTTTTCCAAATAGTTTTTGTCCGGTCTTGCAACATATGACCGAGCGTTGTCATGGTGGAAGATTATGATCGTTTTTCGTTGATTGCTCTCTTCAAACGAATCAATTGTGTTCGGTACAGGTTCCCTGTGATCGTCTGACCCGATTTAAACAGCTCATAATACAAAACACCCTTCTGATCCCAGCAAATACAGAGAGTTACCTTGGCACCATAGATATTCGGCTTCGGCGTTGATTTAGTTGGTTGGATGGGCTTTACATATGACTTTTTGATGCAAAAATTACTTCTTTTTGTAGAGTTTAAGCAGCATTTCTGACATGCAAAATCGCTTTTCAACGTCTCTCGGCTTCAATTCATATGGAACCCAATTTCTTTGCTTTTGAATGAATCCCAATGCTTTTAAACGTACGGAAATGGATTGTTGGGTGACTCCCAATGGTATTGCAAGTTATTCTTGCGGTTGACAATAATCTTCGTCGATTAATGCTTCCGATTCCTTATCTTCAAACTTTTTCGTCTGATCAGGCCTCCCCTTGTCTTCTATGTCGAAATCACCACTTTTAAATCGCGGAAACTATCCTTCAAAATTTTTTTGAGTTGGTGCATGTTGACCGTAAGCTTCTACCAACAATCGATCATTTTTAGCAGCCATTTTCTTCAAATGAAAGAAGGTTATCAGACTTCCCCGCAAAACAACTTTTTTAGGCAAAAAATTCGACATTTTTTTAGTGATTGAAAAAAAATGCGTGTTTACACTTTGGCGTCTATCGAATACTGAATTATACTCTGCAGGAAAAAAGGGGTCAGTTGGTATTGGGGACCTGTCTCGCGATAGGTGAAAACTGGACAGGTTCCGAAAATACAAAGCATGTGATAGGTGAAAAGAGGACCGGTTCCTAAAGTACCTATCAGGTGACTGTTTACAAAATCATGGCATGTTCTTTTAGACCAGTCCTGTGACATGTCACAAAGGGCAATTGACCCCCTCCTAGGACAAGCCCATGTTAAAGTGACCGGTCCCGTGACCGGTCTCTATCACAATGAACCGGTCACGTGACGTGTCCTAGGATACGTTCTTTTCCCGCAGGGTAATGACCCTCTAAAATACCATATTTGTTATTATTGACACAAACCATATGTGATAGTTATGCCATCTGTTGTCCAAATCGACATTATTAACTTGTGTACATAATATCATAATATTAGAAAATTTCTTAGAAAAATAAAAAGAAAACTTCATTTTCATAGTCAAGTGGTTTTTGACGCACTAATAGTGGTTTCGAAAAATATTAGAAATTTTTTAACCAAATTTTGATCCCTTTTTGGAAAGAAAGATAACTGAGACGTTTTCAAAATAAATGGAAGTCGCTATAAACGAGTAAAATTTTCTAAGCATGTGTTAAATCGTTTGGCGACATTTAAATCGTTTAAAAAGAATAAAAATATTTTACTACTAAATCAAAATTTTGTTCAACATTGTTTAATTTGAATATAAATTTTAAAATTATTCTGGTGTTTTTCAAAACAAAATATTATAAGGCTGATTTTTTAGCAACTTTTTTTTTTTTTGGCAGCACTGTTTTTGGCAACTCAGCTGTTTAGTTTGGTCTATAATTTAACCATAAATCGACTTACAAATGAACAAGGCTTGCAGATCATTCAATTTGATTATATAAATTCATGATCGGTTAAGAAAGTGCATCGTGCACTTCTTCCATTTTATGGTCAGTTTGGGCGACCTTCTGTGGCGGCTATTCGGAATCTTGTGACTAAATTTCGCATTAAGGGACATTAAACCACCAACACGCTTACGTAGAGTGCGGACAGAGGAAAATATTACAGCTGTATCCGCGTTGTTGATGACCGTGAATTATCGATTCGGCGCTACCGTGGAATGATTACAAACCGGTCAATTGGTCGCCTAGATCGTGCGATTTAACGCCTTTAGATTGTTTTTTTGTGAGGCTATGTTAAGGGACAAGCCCGGAAAGGTTAAAGAAATTATTCGTGAGATACCGGCCGATATGTAGGAGAGAGTATGCCAAAATTGGACCCAGCGTACGAACCATTTGAGGCGCAGCCGCGGTCAACATTCACATGAAATCATATTTAAACATCGAATTATATAGACCGTTCTTTCGACTCAAATAAAGATTTCATTCATTTTTCTAAATGTTATGTTTTTTCAAATCAAATCCAAAAGCTCTTAAAACATCACCCATTAGTTAGAATTTAAATCTTAAATGCAGAAAAAAGTTATTTTATTTTCTTTTGAAAATTCGTAAATATAAATTGTTTCAAAAAAGTAGAAATGGTGACAAAACACTCCTTAGTAATTCCTCCATGATTTCATTATAATCTTTAAAGAAAACAAAATTGTTTATTGGGTTTAACCGTTTCCGTTATAAACTCACATTTTCTGATACAATTTCTATATATGTTATGGGTTCTACGATGGCGTAATTGAATTTAATGACAGGCTCTTCAGTTAAACTTATCGGTGGTGATTGCAAAACATCTTTCATTAATAATTGATCTCCAATTATACGCGTACCAATACCGAAAATAGATTTATTTTCCACTTGATACCAGAGATTTGCACATAAAATTAAGAAAAACATGGCGTTTAAAGAAGACGATGACGACGACGACGAAGAAGAAGACATTTTTAAGGCTATATCTTGTTTGAACTCATAAATAATATTAAATAATAATTTTATGTTATTTTTAAGTTTATATGTTTTTTAGTATAAAAAAAAAAAATATTTTAAATTATTCCGAAATTTCGTTTAAAAATTCTAAACGTTTGTCGTTTGATGTTTCGCGAGAACTGATTTGAATGATTTTGGTGAAAACATGAAAATTGTTCTACGTAGTAGATTTAATACTTAAACAATCATTTCAATACTTGTGGTACTCATTGAGAATTCTTAAGAAAATTTTCAAAAGAGTATAGCAATATTATACAAGTATTGTATTATTAACAAAAAATTAAATAATGCATTCAATGTATTGAAAAGAAAAAAATTTTTTGGTTTCTTTTTTTTTGGTTTATTGTGAAGAGAAAACAAAATTTTCCAATTCAAAGTAAAGAAAACATCAATTCTTGTTTGCATGCAAAAAAAAAAAAAAGGAATTATTCAAAATATATTTTCAATAATTGCGGTTACGGTTGGTTGATTAGTTCAGAGGAAGTTTTGAACAATGCCTTTGAAATTTAAATTTATATTTCACTACTGACATTGACCTTATTAATTATTCGATATTTTTGCAGAGAAAATAAACTTGAATATTTTCAAAATATTTAAAATCGAATCTATTTTTAAATTTTCTTAAAGTTCCACATTAAATGAACAAAAAAAAAAAACGCGAATAGCGACTAATTTATAAATGTATGTTGGTCGGCTGTTGGATATGTATCCAAATGTACGACGACATTCAATAGAAATTAAAACTAAATGCTTTTTTTTTTGTTGTTATTTTAATGTTTTTGTACATATAAACATAAATAAATGTTTAATTACATTTAGTAGGCAATAAAAGTAACGAATTATAAAATTCGGTCATTTGGCAAACCGCCTACAAAACAGATGTTCATGCATTTGTAAAGGGTGTTCCAAATACAAGTATATTTTTAAAAATAAAATTAAATAAAATTAACTAAACTTAATTTCTTTTGGTATATTATGGCTTCGCACTCACTCACATCTGTCAGTTCAATTTTCTAAGACTTTGTTGACGGTTTCTGGTTCTACCAATGGCTCGTATGATATTAGCCTTAAGGCTGTATATCGTTTCTGGATTATTGGCGCGAGTCGTATGAGTAATTTGTATTATAAATGCAAACATTAAGTATACGTATTGGTGTACTTTAATTCGAAATAAACATAACCAAGTGAAGAATCAATATTGGGGTATCACATCAATTGAACTACAAATAATGATAACTCCTTACCTTCTAGATTATTTTAAATATAATATTAATAAGTAAAAAAAAACATTGCAAAGGAGTTTTTGAAGTCTTTTCATTAAAATATAATCAAAAAATCACTTGAGTCAATACAAACTTAAAATATAGATATCCTTTTAAAACAATCTAACTTTCCAAAACGAGGGTACGCCACTGAATTCTACTTCCCGGGTTTTCGTGTGTCATTTTGACGTACTTACTGTGTATTTTAAATCTATGCGACGGACGCTAAGTTTTCGAAAAAACGTCTAAAGGGGTCACATCACAGCTCCAGTTAACATGGCGGCTGATAACACACGATTACCGAACTTAGTGGGCAAAAGATCGGTATCTTACATTTTAGCTCATAAATAGTCCGTAATAATGGGTTTATAGCGCTTGCCGTTGGCTGAAGTAGCGTTTCCAGCAGCATTTTTGATAAAGTGTCCAATATGCCACCACTCCAAAATCCCCACCAAACTGTCACTCTCTATGGATGCATTAGCTTCCGGATAATAACATGCAAGTTTTCCAATGCCCAGATGTGGCAATTTTGTTTGTTGACATAGTCGTCAGAAAAGATGATTTTTCAGCAAAACTCGAAGTCCGCCTAGAGCTTCTGTAAGGCCCAAACTGAGAAGCCGTAACGAACTGCATGGTCGCTTGCCTTCAATGGCTGAGTCAATTGGACCTTGCAAACGAATTATCCGAGATCTATGTGAAAAATTCTCATCATGCTGATGCGTGAAATGGTGAATAGTTGAGATCGATGGCGAGTCGATGTTCCTGGATTAAGTTGCACACTCTTTCGGCCATAGCAGCCACATTATCATCGGTACGCACCGTCCGGCGACGGCGACCATTAGTCTTGTCCACTAGAAAGCCAGTCTTACGAACTTTTTGCAAAAACTTGCATACAGCACGCGCGGTGTGTGCTTCATTGCGCCCAAACCTTCTTTTCAACAAACGCACAGTTTGGGCAACACAGCACTCAATTTGGAAATAATTTTGCAATATTTCCCAACCTTGTGCAAGCGTAAAGCGACTCGTTTTGGTCCGGGAAGGTATGTACCGACTGATAGTCAATATTTCGGACCGAAAATATATTACTGTCAAAATAACATATGATTTAAAAAATATATGTACTTCTATTTGGACCACCCTGTCAATATTCAGCTCAATTTAAGTGTTTCCAGGATATGTGATGAATTTTTTGTAATCATGAATTTTTGAAATATATTTTATTTTTTTTTTTTTGTATTGAACTAAAGATGGGCGCGTGAGCGAATTTTTAACCCAAGTTCACGCACGATCACGAATCAAAAATTACAATCACGCACGAAGATTGTTTTCTACTAATGCTCACGCACGATTACGTGAGTAATATAAACGAAATTCTCGCGTTCACAAAATATTTCAAAAATTATACATAAGAGTTTATTTTATCACTTGAACCACTTGAATGAAGTGTAACCATACTTATTACGTAAAGTCTTGCTACATAACATGTTAAAAAATCAAAAAGAAATAAAAAAAATGGAAAAAATATAAAACGAATAAAAGTAATAATCATGACAAAAAATAGACTTACGAAGGAAATTTTTTCACCGCTCATGCTTACGCATGATCACGTGAGTTATTTAAATTTTGGCTCACACTCACCCGTGATTGACATATATCATGAAATTTCGTGTCACGTGTCCACCTCAAATTGAAACGTTTATTAAATTTAATTAGACTACTAGTTATTGCTAATTTTTGAAGAAATTGTTCTGTTGAAAATATTGAGGCTTCGTTAAGGCAACCGAACAGAGCCACAACTTAAAAATATATAATGTTACTTAGATTGAAAAAAGGGATTGGAAGTGGAGACACTTTTCACAAACGACTCATGTCCAAAAATATGGCATCCACCTAAAATAGCACTAAAAAGTTCTAAAAATCAGCCCTTAAAACAATTAAAATTTTACATTAAAATCCAAAAATTTCACTCTTAAAATATTTTTCAATACAAAAATTAGCAAATTAAAACAAAATGATGAATTCGTTTATGTTTTTACTATTTTTTAAGCCTTTAATTTTTTTTTAAATTTTGTCTAAAATATTTTTTGAAAAAAAATAAAATAAAAAAATGTTGCTCGATAAGAAAAATATAAATTTGTATATTCGAATTCGTAAGGTAATTTCTAAAGAAATGAGCAGCTTCAAAGTGTAACAAGTGTATCTAAAAATAATTGATTTAATTTTTGCATTTTTATAATTTTTTTTTGTAAATTAAAATTTTGCTATATTTTACAATTCATTGAGTTTTGTTTACTATATTTATCAAAAATTTTTGTTAATTCGGGATGATTTGTTTTAATAAGATTTGTACCAATCTTTGGTGCTATTTTCATTTCACTAATATTTAGTAAAACTTTTTACTGATTTTAGCAGATCTATTTTAAATTGCAGTTTACAGCAATTTACTAAAATGTAGTAGAGCTTACTAATTTCTTATACTAATTTGATTATACTAATATTAATAATATGTATTAAGTACATTTTTTATTGCTGATCTTAGCAAACCGATTTTAAATTCCACTTTACAAAAAGTTTACTAAAATTTTGTGGCGGCTACTAATTTATCCTACTGATTTCATTGAACTACACGTCAGCAGAAATTTGTTGCTAAGATTAGCAAAAAAAATACCGCTGGGCCATTACAGACTTTTTTTGGTGAGTGTAGTTTAGGTTTCTAAGGACAATTTTGTGATGTAAAAAAAGTTTTGATAAGTATTAATAATGCCACAGGCTTTAGATGTTTAAAGCTTCTTCAAAAACGTAAAACGAAATAAAAAATCGTTTTTAAGTCATAAAATGTTCTTTTACGATGGTTCTGTTATATATTCTTTGAGGTTAGTTATGTGGCATGTGCTTTTAGTCGAGTCCTGTGACATGTCACAGAGGGCAATTGACCCCCACTTAGGGCAAGACCATGTTAGGTACTATTCGCCCAGGCTATTTATTATAAAGGATGTTTTTTTTTAAGAGGCGTAGAACTTTTATTCAAAATAAAACACATAAATACTTACGAAATGATTTATTTTAAATTTTTATTTCAAAACTTATTATTTGGCAATTAGTACCAAAAACATGTGTACCGCAACAAAATTATTTAAAGCGCATTCGGAAGGACCAATTTTAAATTTTGTATTCCGCTAAAAGTGGCAGCCAAAAATTTATTTTTTCAATCTTTTTAAAAATAACCTTTCCCTAATGATTTGTCAGATAATCTTGAACAAAAGAAAAATTACCTTCGTAAAAACTGACTGGGATTGGACACTTTATTTGTATTGCAAATGTAGGGCAGTAGAAAAAATTACGCCATTTACGGTCTAAAAAACATCAAAATTTCCATCACTTTTGCTGATAAATTCAATTTCACTTTTGACCGAAATTGAGGTCTGTGACAAGGCTGAATGAATCTATATTTCACAAAAGCAGTTAAGTCGACTTAAGAAATTTTTCCAAGATATTTGTTGCTTATAAAACTTCATATGAGTTCCCCACAAGTCATCTTATTTCAAAATTTTATTAATTTCTGATTGACAAAAGAACGTATGTTTGTTAGCATTAGGCGTTTTTACTTGAGTTTGTTTTCATGTAAAAAATCTAAATTTTAAATAGAAAGTAATAAATTGTAAAGTTTTTTACACTAAAAGTTCAACAACGGTAAATGTGTTATTTAGCCCTCCGGAAAAATGTGTGCTTTTGTCAAAAGTTCACAGATATACAAGCCGGAGTTCCACAAGGTAGCATTTTGGGTCCTCTGTTATATATCATTTATACTTCAGACATGCCATTAGATATTAATACCCACACATCGACTTTCGCTGACGATACTGCAATCTTAAGCGTCCACGATGACTCAAAAATAGCGTCTAAAATGTTACAGACTTACATTTCACAATTGGAAGCTTGGTTGGATAAGTGGAGAATTAAGGTGAATGAACAGAAATGTATCCATATTACTTTTACACTGAGAAAAGAGACGTGTCCACCCATTAAAATTAATAATCTGAATATACCCCAACACACATGTGTGAAATATCTCGGTATTCACCTTGACCGTCGACTCACGTGGAAAAATCATATAGATGCGAAAATAACTCAGATGAGGCTAAAAACTGCTCAACTCGCTTGGCTTACTGGCAAAAACTCTAAACTAGGCCTGGACTGCAAATTACTCATTTACAATTCGATCATGAAACCCATATGGTGCTACGGAATTCAGCTCTGGGGTACTGCCTCTGCGTCCAATATAGGGAAAATTCAGAGAATGCAAAATAAATTCTTGAGGACGATCACGAACGCACCCTGGTATGTTAGGAATTACAACATACATAAAGACCTGAATGTACCCCTGGTCAAAGATGAAATTATTAGACACTGTCAACGCTATTTAACAAAACTGGAAACACACCCCAACATACTAGCCCGTAACTTAACTGATAATCACGGCCACCAGCGTCTTAGGAGGAGGGACACTGCGGATCTGGTCCGCTAATAATAAGGGGAAATAATGGTCCCAGTTGAACCACATAACATTAGTCTGGCACTGGCTGGACTCAACAATTAATATTTAGTTTTAAGATTTGGATAATTATTGTTAGTTCACAGTTTTTAAAAGTGAAGATTCAATAAATAATATAAAATAAAATATGGAAAAAAAACAGTTATTGTTGTTTCTATATTATTACATTTTAAATTATAACATTGAATTCTATACCGAACAGTTAGTTTAAACTTAAATTAGAAACAAGCAAAAATTTACAAAAAAAATATAAACAATTTTTTGGGTGAACCCAAAAACCTTCGGTGTGAAAAACAGCGTAAAAGTTGTACCATACAACAACAGTAAGTTAATATTTATGTAAAACTATGTTCTTTTTCTTCAAGGATGATGGCTGGAAGTTAAATCGTACCAATTACTATCAGGAAGGTTGGTTGGCAACTGGCAATGTTAGAGGAATTATAGGTGTAACATTTACAACATCTCATTGTCGCAAAAATGTTGAATATCCTTTACGTACAAATTACAATTTAAGAGGACACAGATCTGAAGTAAGTAAACAAAATTTTGTTGTACAACAATAACAATGGAATGAGACAAAAAATAAAATTCGAACTCTATGTTTTAGGTTATACTCGTCAAATGGAATGAACCATATCAAAAATTGGCCTCATGTGATAGTTCAGGCATTATATTTGTATGGATTAAATATGAGGGTCGATGGTCCATAGAGCTAATAAATGATCGTAATACACCGGTAACACATTTTTCATGGTCCCATGATGGACGTATGGCTCTAATATGTTATCAAGATGGTTTCGTTTTGGTTGGCTCAGTGGCGGGTCAACGTTATTGGTCATCTATGTTGAATTTAGAATCGACGGTAACATGTGGTATTTGGACGCCGGATGATCAACAAGTTTATTTTGGCACCACCCAGGGCCAAGTAATAGTTATGGATGTTCATGGTGCTATGGTCTCACAAGTGCAGTTATGCAATGATGTAGGTATAACATCGATGGCTTGGTCTTGTGAGAAATTCAAAATGGAAGAAGGAGAAGAATCCGAGCCAGGTGTTACAAATGCTGGTAAGTTTTTTTTTTTTTTTTTTTTTTGTAACAATATGATTATGAAATAATTGATAACTGACTTGATTTTCTTGTAAATTTCAGCAAAACGTTCATTTGTATTGGCGGTTAGTTTCCAAAATGGTTTTATTTACTTACTTAAATCTTTTGACGATGTTTCACCATCACATATCAATACGGGCCTCGATGGGTCTTTAGGTATGGTTATGGAATGGAGCAACTCACGTGAACTATTGGCTGTGGCAGGAACCTCTCAAAAAACCATCAACATTAATGATCCTGTAAATGGTTCCGTATATGATAATGTTTTAAAATTCTACACAGAAACAGGAGCTTTACTCTATCAGGTCCATATACCCAATTCAACAGCACCTGTATCGGCTTTAACTTGGGGTCACAATGATAAACGCTTATTTATAGCTACGGGCACCCAAGTCCACATAGCATGGGTGTCGAGACGTGTAGCTTCTTTACAGTTACTATGTCGCCTACAAATACAAGCCAGTATAGGAGCTGAAAGATATTTGCCATTGTTGCCTTTGCCCTCCAGAATTAAAACTCTTATTGGCAATTTATTTGCTCAAACGATTCGAGTAAGTTAAAAAGCCTTAATGAGAATTAGAGTAAAAACCAGATTTAGAGAAATCATTAATTTATCTTACTTGTAGTGTTGTGTACCTGATTTAAGATATCTAAGAGAATTCGTGTCCCGACCGCCAATATGTTCGTCACGTTTACATTGCACCATGATACGGCATGATGACGATTCAAATATTAGTTCTGGCACCTGCTATACCTTGTATTTGGAATATCTGGGTGGACTGCTGCCATTGCTAAAAGGAAAACGAACATCTAAAATTCGTCCAGAATTTGTTATATTCGATCCACAAGTGAATGGTAAAAATTTATTAAAATTACACATTTATTTGTATGTATGATGATAAAAAAAAATGCTTTCCACAGATGCTTCGAATTATTTCACACATTCTCCGAGTTCAAAAAGTTCTTCATCTTCAAGTCAGTCTACCAGTACGACTACCAAAAGCCGTACTGATTCATCGGATAGTGAATATGAAGATTGTGTACGTGCTTCACAACATACGCCTGTTAAACGTAAAATACGTCAACAAAAGCGTCATGGTTCTTCTAATCATGATAGAAATAATTTAACTACGGGCGGTGAAAATGGTGATGGTTCGGATGAACTTGCTTATGTGGATACACTTCCAGAAGTAAGTTGTAAAAATATTCAAACAAGACTCAATGATATCATCCATTTATAACTGTTTATTATTCCAGGAAGTCAAATTGGTTGAGGTCACCTCAAATATTTGGGGTACCAAATTTAAGATTCATGGACTTGCTAAAACCGTCCCGGCAAACTTAGGCCAAGTTACATATAAAACGTCCCTATTGCACCTGCAGCCACGGCAAATGACTTTGATGATCACAGAGCTAAGTGATGATTTTCCCCTAGGACCAGATCCAAACTTTAATCCAAATCTCTTCTCCGAAGATGAAGATGAGAATTTGGCTAATCATGCAATCGCAAAAAGAACACATACCCAAACAACGGCCGTTGCATCAACCCAAGTAGTAAATTCTCCTGATACTAGTGTTATAATAAGCAGGAAACTTAATGAAATTGCACCACCCATAGCACCCATGTCACCCAGACCTAATCGTTTGCTTGCTAGACAAAGAAAATCATCAAATGGCAATCAGCTAGCAGGATCTTTAGGTAAAAGCCCTTTGGCTAGAGCGGAATCATATGATGACGATTCGACCAGTGAATCACCAGAAGCTACACCCTCTACATCAGCTTCAGCCATAATGCATACTAATAATTCAAGCAATCAAAAGAAAATACGTCCTAAAACTATAACATCTTCATATTCACGTTCAAATGGCGGCTCATCCGGTCAATCACGTCATGCCATATCACCACTATTTAACGATGGTTCCGTCCCAACATTGCAATCACCAAAAAATGCTGTAGCTCCCACTGATATTATATTCGAACGTCCTGCCGTTTCGGCAGCAGGTCAAACTACGCTTATGTCTTATTCCAGTAATAATGACTACACGAACAATGTCGTCCAAGTTAAAAATGCCCTAATGTCGGAAACAATATGCTCGGCTAAAAGTCATGTTAATCCAGTGCCTCTAAATCTTAATTTGAATTTGGAAAGAATGGATGCTACCAAATCAAAGATAGCACAAGTTGCATCCTCGACATCAAAAAAGCGGGAAATATTGTACATAGATGAGGAAACACAATGGCCCTTGCTGCAACCGGCAGTGGCAACGACGATTACACCATCACCTATAGCGGTAGAAAATCCCATGAAAAGAACTCCAACCGTAGTTTCAATAGCACCCGCTGTACCCGATGTTATAACCCGCAGTTGTAGTGTGGGTTATTTGGATTCTGTAGCTATAACACCATCCGATGAAGCTCTTACCGCATTGCGTAGAGATGCTCCGAATAAGAGATTGATATTGGTGGATAATAGAAAAAATAATCGTAAAAAGAAATTACAACAAGGAGTAAGTATTTCAAAACATTATTATTTCATTTGAAAATATCTCATTATCCATTGAAAAATGTCGAAATAAATGAGTGAGAAGCACTTTGAAATGAAAGTCGGCTGGGGAATGTCAAAATATTATAACAGAGTATTTATCTCTTTTCTAGGACACCAGTAAACCTAAACTTGTGCTAACGGGTAAATCCAAAAGTTTAGATTCCTGCGACCTGCTATCGGTTCAAACAAAAATTACTAGCAAACACTTGGATAAACTTCATGAAATGAATGAGACTTCGGGCAGCAGCGCAACGGCATGTTTTACATGTTCTAATACCCCCAATTCTAGTGAAGAATGTAAACGTTGTAAGACCTCACCTTCAACTTCAAGTGATGAAATTATCAAACTAGAAATAGAAACCAATTCAAGTAAGGAAGTGACCAGTAAAAACAAAGCAATAACAAAAAAATCTTCGGAAGCTTTACCGAAAAGAAGAATTGATGTTATAACAAGTTTCACCGACAGTCCTCTGTTTACACGTAAACATCGTTTTGGTAATGGAGATTCAACAGATACATCATCTCCAACTCTTGGACGGCGTAATGAATATGGTTTTAATTTATACAAACAACTCACAGAGGGACGATGGAGACGTAAAGAGCCAAAAGAAGCGGCAAATGGCAGCGACGACAAACAACAAATGACGAATACTACAGCTCAGGAACAACGTTTAAATGATGTAGCCGTTGAAGCTACTCCAGTAGAATCACGGGCTTCTGTTTCACTGCATACTCAGGTAACTATTTGTGCTAATTTCAAGGAATTTAATAAATTAAAAATTGTATTTCATTTTCTTAGGCCCTTACGACATTAGAAAATATTATAAGTAGATTAAGAGACTTGGATGAAGGTCGTTTAACGCCACCCTCAACACCACAACGTTTACCACGTAGTTCACCTGCCTCGCCTGCCACCAGCAAGAAGAATAAACGTTATCAGAGTAGTTCCCCCATACGTAACATACTTAATTCTCCTCTCTTAAATAGGCGCCAACGGAAGAAACAAAATATCATTGATAGTTCGGATGATGAGGGCAATGGCACAAATGGTTCGGGTGAAGAGAATGCGGTTGCCTATTCCAATAATGGTTGTAGTAAACAATATCGTGATTTAGAAACATTTCAAAAGGCACAATTAAGGCAAAAGGTAATGATATAAATTATTACTTGGGCGGATAAGCCGAAGGTTGTCTGAGAACTTTTTTAACGGGTTGGTAAGAGGTCTTTCCAAACATGACAACGTGGGACTTTTGTGTGTTTTAAAAATAACTATTTGCAATTAGGTTTTAACCAAATAGCAACTAAGGTTAAAATTTAAAGTCCCTACCTAAGTTTTTACTAAAATCTTGAAGTAACATTTTTCCCATCTTCAATGGTCGACATTTTAAAGGTCTCGATGACGCTGAGGCATAATTGAGGTTCTATGCCGTTAACTTGCCGAATTATCTTATCATTTAGCTCTTGAATTGTTGCTGGCTTATCGACGTACACCTTTTCTTTCAAATAACCTCAAAGAAAGAAGTCCAACGGTGTCAAATCACATGATCTTGGCGGCCAATTGACATCGCCATCACGTGAGATAACACGGCCATTGAATTTGTCGCGCAAAATATCAATTGTTTCGTTAGCTATGTGGCAAGTGGAACCGTCCTGTTGAAACCACATATCGAGCATATTAATATCCTCAATTTCTGGCTTTAAGAATTCCGTTATGATCTCGCGATAGCGAACACCGACGGAGAGTCGAGGTTGACGGCTATTCTGCCACACTATCACGAATAACAGAAACGAACTTGGCGAGCATGCACAGGTGCTTTCTTATTTCCTACAGACCGGATTTGCAGAAATATGTGCACAATTATCCCGATTGTGGACACATTTGGTCGATTATGCTGACCAAAAAAATCACATAGTGCATTTTGATTTGAACGCCCATTTCCATAATAAGCCTGAATAACTTTAACGCGTTGCTCGATTGTGAATCTTTCCATGGTTCAAATTGCGTTAGTCTGAAATTGACAAATGTCAAATGAAATGCAGACAAAAACTTGACGTTTAGGTGTTGTTCACATTCAACATCGGCCCTTAAAATTTAACCACCCTTTATGAATGTATGTGTATATTTCTCTTTTTTTTCAAGTTAAAGCGAGGACGAATAGAACCAAATGGATCCTCCAATTGTAATAACACAGCTCCAGTTCGACGAGAGTTTGTAATGCATAACAAAGCACCAATGTGGAATGAAATGAGTCAAGTGTATCAACTAGACTTTGGAGGACGTGTTACACAAGAGTCGGCAAAAAATTTTCAAATAGAATTTCGAGGAAAACAAGTAACTTAAAGAACGATAAAATTAAGAAAAAAAAAACTAAAATAAAATTCTTTTTAACAGGTCATGCAATTTGGGCGAATAGATGGTAATGCCTACACCTTAGATTTTCAGTATCCGTTTTCGGCATTGCAGGCATTTGCTGTAGCTCTCGCCAATGTAACACAACGCTTAAAATAAATTGTAAACAAATAATGTTTGAGAAACAAGATTATTTGAAAAAAAAAACCCAACTTAGGTTGTAGCTTATGATTCTAAAACATCTTTACTATACATATAGAAAGAAAAACAAAAAATAAAAATCATTTCCAGATAAAAAAAAAATACATACCGTATATGTATAAATTATATAGTACACTACTTACAAACATAAATAGATTAATTATAAATAATAGCAAAATGCATATTTAGATACATACAGAAAACAAATATTTTATCGTATTTTCAAAAACCAATAAAAGTATTCGTATCAATCGACAGACAGACCGACCGACCGACCGATCAAACGACCGACCGTGAAGAAAAATAAAAATACAGATGAATGTTTTTCTTGTAATTTATAAGTAACAAATTTTATTGAAAACAAAAATTAAAACCAAAAAAATAATCGACATTAGGTGTGCAATATTTTTTTTATTTGTGTTGTATTTTTAATTAAATTATACATACTACATATTATGGTAAAACAATTTAATTTTTAAGCTTATTATTATTAAATTATTATAATTATGCTGTGCTTTTAAACGTGTGCATGTAAAATTGTATGTGAATGTTATGCAAAAAATTTTATGACAAAAAAAAAAAAAAAAGGATAAGAAAAACAAATCTTAGGAACAAGTTTGTATTTTAAAAAATTTAAATTCTTTTTATTTTCATCGTCTTATATGATAATGTTTTAAACATTATTATTATTTTTAATTTATCTCGGAATAACTTTTAAGAGTAATTAACAAACAAAAAATTATCCGTTCCATTTTGTCTTCTTACTCTTCTTATTTCTTAAACTTTTTCTTTTTTTTTAATTTTTAAAATCTCAAGTGCAATATTGAATAAAACTATCTTATATCAATAAAATAAAGTGAATTGTTTGATCATTTATCACAAATTTATAAACACAACTAAATGAAAAAAGCCGTATGATTTTCATTAAAAGGTCTTTAATTTATTAATCATACGCATAAATACACTTTTGAGTGCGTGTGAATCAGATAACTGCATTTGCTGATTGCAAAACGTTCATACGCAATCAACACAAGAATAAATATGTGTTTGCGTTCAAACGCTGAATATACTCCAACACACATATTTGTTGATGATTTTAAATCAATCAAACGACGTGCAAATAGTTTTGTCACTGATTTATAATTATCGGTCGTTGTTAAACCATTGATTTTATTCTGTTCATTCGAGCCAACAATAATTATTTTGATGTAGAATAAATCAGAAAAAACAACAAACAACGTGTATGAGTGTAACACGTGTATGAGTGTAACACGTTGTTTGTTGTTTTTTCTGATTTATTCTACATCAAAATAATTATTGTTGGCTCGAATAAACAGAATAAAATCAATGGTTTAATTAAAACAAAATAGTTTCTTATCCATAAAAATTGGGTGGTTTTGTAGAAACACATTTCATAAATGTTATATGTATATTAGGGTGGGTCTAAAATACGTTTTTTTAGAATTTTTATTAGGAATACCAAAAATATTGTTCTTTTTGAATTTTTTTTTTAATTTAGGTCGACATCTCAGGCTCGCCTAATCCGGTTAAAGTTAAATATTGCCTTATTTTCCAATCAAAATAGATGAAAAAAAATTTAGACAATATTTAATTTTTTGCGGATTAGGCAAGCCTGAGATATCGACCTAAATTTTTTTTCCAAAAAAATATTTATATTTTACAAAGAAGAATATTTTTATTACTAATAAAAATTCTAAAAAGCGGATTTAAGTCCCACCCTAATGCAAACAATATCATTTATGAAATGTGTACGCGTTGTTTGTTGTTTTTTCTGATTTATTCAATGCTGAATTTTTGTTGAGTGATTACATTTGCAGTAAACATAATCGACATATGATTCAAACTGATCCGAATTACGCGTTCAGTAACATGATGCTGATTTTATTTTACAGTGAATTTTGTTGAATTATTAAATGTGAACAAGAATTTTTGTGTATGATTAAATCAAGAAAAAAGTTGATTTTGCAGTTCTCTGGCGTGAGTATTATTTTTTAATATTAATTATACGCCAAGTAGAACACACTTTAACATAAATTTGTTTAAAGGGACTATATATACACTGTAAAAAAGCACTTTAAAGGAAATATTTGAACGGTTGTCAAAAATACAAATATCATGTACATATTTTTAAAATTTAATTTTTTACATTTTTATGTAGAATTTGTCAGGTTCGAGGTCATAATTAAATATTACTATGTATTACATACAACATCTCAAGAGGGACTTCAACACTTTTTACCTGAGCAACCATATTATGGTCTGCCTCATTCTGGGCCACCACCCACAACAACTCATGGTTTGGGTTATAAATAAACCACTCAGAGGAAAAGCAATATACGAAATTAATTTTCCTACCGCTAGTAAATTGATTACCCGCTTAATAAGCAATTTACATATATTATTAGACATTAGTACTAATTATTCCTACATTTTAGTTTTTAACAACCTTAGACATCTATAATAATACATGGAATAAGGGGTACCTTCGTAAATACAGTAGTTGCGCATCACTGCTACATTATAAAAGTAAAACGTTCAAAAAAGCATTACTTGGCAGCACTGATTTACGCCAAATGTTTTTTTATGCAAACAATTGACAGTGCTGCCGCTAATTCTTGCAACTATGAGCCAATTTATACGATGCAATTGATTGCCTGCAATTTTCTTAATTACCTTTTCAAAGTTACTTCCAAAGTTATGTCTATTTATACGGTAACTTTAATTGCACGAAAACTGAATGTACATATGAGTGTAGAAAAGAGATAATAAAAACATGCACGAAAACAGTGCCTTTTTTTGTTAACCCGTTTGCTTCTCTACCCCGTTTTCCAACAAACAAAAATTGCACGCAATAATTGCATGCAACAAAATCACCGTCTAAATTGACTCTATGGCATCATTAAAGTTTCTGATGGAATAGTGTGAAATCAGTCTTCTTTTTCGTTTTAATTGATTTTTTATAATCAAAAGTCGTTTTGTCTTTTAATTAATTATTATTTTTATTATAAATTAACAAAAACTTGCTATTTCACCATCAATAATATTTGTTAATCTTTTTGTGGTGAACATATATTTATCTTTTGCAACATTATAAAAATCAATCAGTGCAGTTGATGAGCAGTAGCAAAGCATCTGCAACAGATGATCACGCATCAGTAACAAACATTGGCATAACTGTCGCAGTGATGCACAAATTTTCTGCATTTACAAACTTACCCAAGCTCATTGTACGGATAATCAATTCACTAACAATATATAATTTTTTGTAAAAAAAAAAAATACATATTTTCTCATAATAATGCTTTATCCGTAAAATTTGGTCTAATAGTGCCATTACTCGGTTTTTTGGCCGAACAGAAAAATGCCGAATAGTAACCGAATTTTCGTGATATCTTTACCAAAAAAATAGAACGAAACAATTGTACGGTGTCATCACACTACGTTGTCTTGCTATATGTTTTAAATAAACCAACATAATTAAAATTTTTTTAAATGTTTACTTGGACCTTTAAGTTATTTCCCAATAATTTTTGAAGATTATATCCGTCAAGATTGCTGATGATGATTTGGGCTCATTGTACTGTAAATCGCTTAAACTAGACATTTGGCGACCCGAAAACTCATCCTTCAAAATGTCAATTGTCACGCAAACTATGTGTGCCGTTCATGTTGGAACCACATGTCCTCCAGTCCCAATTCATTCATTTGCGGCAATTAAAACTGATCATGGTTCTGTATCGCCAATCACCTTGTTACCCACGGTGTCCTCGAAAAATAATGCCCAATGACAGCTCCGGCGTAAATGACGCACAATGCAATGGCTTTTCGTGAATGAAACGTTTATTCTAAGTACCTCAGAAGCGCAAATATTGTTTGTTTACGTATCCTTTCAGATAAAATTAGCCTCGACGCTCTTGATAAATTTGGATAAAAATTTGTCAATTGCATAATAGCCACGAGTTTTCCGCGTTCTTGACGAGTTTAGCGTTCACAAATATTAAAACTCAGTTTTGTTAAAATTATAGCACCTTCCGATAGGGTGATACATTTTAATTCACCTAGTATTTTGGTTAGACAATATTTCTGATTACAAATTATTTCCATTTTATTTCTTTATTGGCACCCATCTATGGTCAAAAATATACGTGATTTCAAACTACAGATTTTTTTTTTGCTCCATCTGCTATGGTTTACAAAATAAATAATTTCAATGATTGAATTGACAGTTCGTACTAATTTAATTTATTAATTAGCATTAATTGTAAATTGAACAACTTTCTATGGTTCAAACTTCAAAAACCATGATGTTAGAGCTTAGACTGTAATAAATTTTTTCAATGATTTTAAATATAATTTATAAAAATTTTTATTTTTCGTCGTAAATAATGGTGATTGTATTGCTAATTTGCGAGAAAAGCGGCATAACTCAAAAAACATGACTTTTGACTTAATGGGTCACACCATAATCTAAAATATATCAAAAAATGGTATTGATATCTCTTTCCCTCAATCAATGGCGACCAATAGTGTTTTGTATTTAACTCAACAGTTAGGCCAAATTGAAAACTTTAAATGCAACTATCTCGAAATCGCTTTCTTTGAGCGATATATTAAAGCTGATTTTTATAAAACTGCAAAGATAATCAATCAATGGCAAGATGTTTGTTTTTATTAACAATTTTGTCACATTTCTAATCACCTAAGATCCAATTACTAATCGTCCAGTTAAGAAGTAGCCAACAGTTGAATCCAAACTTTACATAGGGAACAGCCACAAATTGGTCAAAGTCCCAGTTAGTAGCTAACTAAAAATTGTGAAATTTTAAAATTGGGTTTTTTTAATGCCTTCTAGCCACATTTTCAAAATGTGTAATTATCTGACTTGGATATTAAGTGACAAAATTGCTTTCAAAAACATTTTTTTTTTAATATTAATTAAATTTTAACAATACATTTAATAATCGACATTTAAATGATCGGTGATAAATCTACTGTTACTAATTAAAGTATTCGTCAATTAGTTTATAATTTAGGCGAAAAATCCAGCAATTCATCTTTAGTTTTTGTAATAATATTACGTTCCTGATAGCTGCCTCAAGGGTGTTAATATGGGTTAAATATGAAATATTTTGTAAAGTTTTAGTTATATGACAGCTTTTTTTAAGCACAAGTGTGTAAAAAAGTTTTTCATTTATTCAATTTGATTTATTACCTAATTGTATATTAAATAAATTTAAAATTCTATGTTTACATTACATCAATAATACTTTACAAAAATTTAATTATAAGACAACCAACTTTAAAAAGAGATGATTTTTTAAAGATACACTAAAACAAACTTCTACGCTACAAACAAATTTGAACTTTCTTACTTGTCTTTTGTTTGATTTGATTGTGCTGCATTTTCTAACTCAATTTCAGATTTTTCCCAATCTGGAATAGATTTTTGTTTAACTTGAAAAGAATCCATTTTGCAACCTTTTATATCAGCTAAAAGAAATCAAAAAATTACACAATTTATATGGATTTTATTATTTAAACGAGTTTTCTTACATTTCCTAAAACGTTGTACACCTTCTTTAACTTCTGCTAAAACATCTCGTGAAGTATTCATAATTTCAGTCTCCATAGCAGCTCGAAAGCCATGACGTGTAAAAGTATTTGTATACAAAGCATTGCGATCTTGTTGTATAGATGCTTGAGGATATTTAGCTATAGAAAATGCCAAATTTACAGCCTGGCCTAAAGCTGTACCGGTTGCTACTATCCGATTGACAAGACCCATTTCAAAAGCTTCTTTACCCGTTATGCGTCTTCCACTTAACAGAAGTTCTAAAGCACGAGAATATCCAACCATGGCAGCTAAACGTACAGTACCACCATCACTCATGGGTACACCAAAACGTCGATTGAAGAAACCTAATATGGCTGTATCTTCCATTACCCTTAAATCACACATTAACGCTAATTCTAAGCCACTGGCCACACAAAAACCACTTATACCACATACAATTGGTTTTCCGGAATGACGTCTGGTGGGTCCCACAGAACCATCATGACGCAGTAAAAAATCTAAACTGCCCTTTTCACATTGCGATTCTAATTCCTGTATGTCATAACCAGCCGAAAACGAACCACCAACACCATACAGCACGGCAATAGGTGAAGTAACATCAGCTTCAAATTTACTTATAGCTGTGGACAGCTTCTCTGCGGTCTCAAAATTAATAGCATTACGTTGTTTTGTACGATTTATCCCTATTAATGTGATGTTTTCATCTTTATCCACTACAATTGTATCTTCCGGAGATTCTGCAAAATCAATTGATTTAAACAATTTTTAAAATATTTCAGAAGTTTATTTACCATGCTGTTTTAATATGGTATTATTCGTAAAATTTCTATTAAATATAATTAAATTGTTAATATTTTTTAAAAAATGTACATTTTTTTGAAAAAATTCCAATGTTTTGATATTCATTGTAGAGTTCGAACTAGTTCAAATGAAATATTCACTAAAACACGCAATGATAGTTATTGTTCTTTATTTTAATAAATAATTTTTTTAATAACAAATTTAATTTTTTAATAACAAATTTAACGTAGTATACGAATTCAAAGTTAAACAAAATAAATAAAATGCGTACAAAATCTATTATATTACATTTATGCTTAATTTTTATTAAAAATTGGCCACATATTGCCTTAAGGGTTTGTTAGTTAGAAATTGTGTAACAAAATAATACATAAATTATATATTTTTATAATATTGTTTTTTTTTTATAGGTGAATAAGAATAGTACGCTAACAAAATGACCAAGCGGACGAATAAGAATTGTTATGAATGATTAATGAAATTATCTAAAGATACATTTACATGCGACAGAAAACTGCTAGAGATATAGATCAAAAAACACCTCTTTTTCGTTTAGAGCAATTGTAATTGCGTGCTTTCAAGACAAGATAAATTGATGCTGCCTAGTACCGAAAAACAGAAATAATTAAAAAAAAATATATGGCAATAAAGTTTTGCTGCTTGCGGATACTTATTTCATGTGTTTCGTCACGTATCGATATTTTCAAAGTTATCGATAAGAACACAATATAGAGATTGAGAAAGAGATTTATAGAGAGAAAAATAATATGAAACACTCGTTGGGGGAGTAAAAACATATGATTGTCAAAAAGCAACTGTTTTTAACACCCCGGTGTTTTGCAGCAAAAAAGTAATTTAGTTTATTAAAAAAAAATAATAAAAATGTTTAAACAAATAACCAGACAATTATGCAAAATTGCTGAACAGAATTTCGTAGCAGCTCAACGTAATATTTGTCTTACAGCACGTTTACTTAAAGACGGTATGTTCGATTTATAATTTTGTAGATTTGGGTGACATAATTTTTTTTTCCATAAAAAACAACTTAGATGCCGCTGCGGAAACAAAGGAAGAAGAGAATACCATATTGATTGAAAAAGATAAAAATATAACACTAATTGGCATAAATAGACCACAATCAAGGAATGCTATTAATGCCAAAACGGCTGCCAAATTATGCGAAGCATTTAGAACGTTTGAGGCAGATGAAACATCTCCCATAGCTGTACTTTACGGGATTGGAGGTTCATTTTGTGCTGGTTTTGATATTCTACAAATGGCAAGTGGCGATGAAGGTCAGGTGTCAATGGAAATGTTAATGATGCCTGAAGGCTCAGTGGGACCAACAAGGCGTCATATTCAAAAACCAGTAGTTTGTGGTATCAATGGCTATTGCATAGCTAATGGTTTGGAATTAGCTTTAATGTGTGATTTACGTGTGATGGAAGAGTCGGCAGTGTTGGGTTTCTTTAATCGGCGTTTTGGTGTACCCGTCATTGATGGTGGTACTGCTCGTTTGCCTGCTATGGTGGGCTATTCTCGAGCCTTAGATCTTATCCTAACGGGAAGACAGATATGTGCCGAAGAAGCTCATAAAATTGGTATTGCTAATCGTATTGTACCCACTGGCAATGCCTTGATTAAATCACTTGAATTAGCCCATCAATTGGCTAAATTCCCACAGAGTGCATTAAACCACGATCGGAATTCTTTATATTCAGCGGTATTTGATTCAGCCAGTTTTTCACAAGCCATACAAAATGAAATTATGTATACTTCAAGAGATATAATAGATCAAATGCAAGAGGGCATTAAATGGTTTAATCATAGTGAGTTACTTTTTAAAAAATAATAGCTTTATAATTTCTATTAATTATCTTGTTCTGCCTTGTAGCCTTTAAAGAAGACACCGCCGAGTCATGGCTTAAACGTGATAAATCTATGGCTGATTGGGATGATGAACAAGTTGCCGAAGCGGCTGCTAAAATTGAGGCAGAAAAACAGGCCAAAGAACGTGCAAAAATTGAAGCTGAAAAGAAATTGAAAGAGGAAAAACAAAAAAAGAAAGAAAAGCCTAAAGAATCTGAAGAAAAGAAACCAGAATCTGATGATCCAAAAAAGGAATAATTTTCTAAATAATAATTTTACATACATTCTAAGTAATACTTGTTATGTTTATATTTTTATTTGAATATTAATAACAAAAATGCTTAAGCCAAAGCTTAAACAAAAACTGCTTTAAATTGTTAATCAAAATTTTGAGAAACGTCCAAATAGTATGTATTTAAGAAAGATTTTACTTCTCACGATGAATTTTTCTACAAGAGAAATAACTGTAAGAAAACGCGATCAAAAATAAAGTGTGCGGCTGGAGTACGTAAGAGATGCATAGGAGTCTGTTTGGACTGACTGAAAAATAATTTGATATATAGGTCGATTTACTGCGACACATTTGAAATATTTTAAATATTCAGATCAGTTTATTAAAAAACATTATTTTTAAATATTTTATGTCGCTTTTTTTCGTGTATAATTTAGTAGACCTTTCTTCAATAAAATAAATTAATCTTAAAAAGCTGGACAATTTAAAATTTTATGTAAGATTTTATTACATTCGAAATTTAGAGCACAAATTTTTTAAGCTAAATTACACAAAATTGTCACATTACAAAGTTATACAAAAATAACAAAATTTTTAATTTGAATCTACAACTAAATTAGATTTTGAAGTTTTTGAAATTGAATCTGCAACTAAATTTGATTTTTCCGCTGTTACACTGGGTGATTTTAAAGCTTCACTTGATGGATTCACACTATTATTAGTTGTAACATCACGTTGATTTGCAATCGATGAATTTGATATTTTAATATTAGATTTACTGTTACGATATAGTTCAATAATTTTACTCTCGTATTGGTTTGATATTTTATCATCTATTTGTAGATTATTACATGGATCTGAATTATCTGTATTATTTTCGAGTACATCTAATAATGCAGGATCACTATCGAGAGTAAATTCTTTATTTAAACTGTTCACCACTTCTGAATCACCTACAAAGTTGCTAGTTACGGGATATCGATTTAATGCTGTAACAGAAAAGTAGCCTTCACCAGATATTCCGGGGGGAAATATAGGATTATCTAAGATATCATCATTAGCATCATAGTGTCGAATATGATGACGAGCTTTTGGTAATTCAGCTTCACGGCCACTATAATTAATTTTTTTGTTGTTGCTACGCAGACGTTTACGAGTACGATCAAATTCATCACCTGATAAAGATTCTTCACTTTTATAAGTCCGATTAATATTTGGATTTAATGCACTGCGACTTCTTTTACGAGAATTCTAAAATTTAGGGCAATTAATACGAAAACTCAAATTAATTTTAACAAAAAAAAAACTTACGGCACTTAAGATTATGCGACCCCGCGAACTTGAACTAGGACCTTGTGGACGTTTACGATCAAATTCATCACCTGATAAAGATTCTTCACTTTTATAAGTCCGATTAATATTTGGATTTAATGCACTGCGACTTCTTTTACGAGAATCCTAAAATTTAAGGCAATTAATACGAAAACTCAAATTAATTTTACCAAAAAAAAAAAAAAAACTTACGGCACTTAAGATTCTGCGACCCCGCGAACTTGAACTAGGACCTTGTGGTGGTTCTGCATAATGCCGACCAAAGGCATATCTTTCACGACCCGATCTTTCAATTAGCCCTGTACCACTTAAAATTTGTAACGATTTTTGAACAGCCATATCAATATTGGGTACAGGCACCAAATTTCGCATTTGATATTTCACTTGATTTAAAATAGCGGAAGTGTGTATTGGTTTTCCAAGTTTACCATTACTTAAAAAGTTTATTGCCTTTAAAACATGGCGATTTACTTTTTTGGGTACATTAAAACCATCCATTTTTTTATCAAAATATAGATTTCACGTAATAAATTTTGCACAATATTTAAAAATTTTATTTTTTTAAATAAAATAAAAATATGTTAATTTTATAAAATAATTTTTTCTTTAGTGACTTTAAAGGAATGAAAGTAAATTCTATGCAATTGTAAAAAAGTTGTTTGAACAAAAAAAATACCTACTATGTTAAAACGGAGGCCTTGTAGAAACAAATCCATTGGGAAAAAAATTTTAGAAAAGGTGCATATTTATGTAATCATTAAACATCTTGATTCAATTGTGAATGAAGAACAAGTAAATAAATTATAGTTGGTCAAGACCGACCAAAAAATTTCTATAAAATAAGTCCTTAAAATTAATGTTTTGCATCAACTCTTAAATATTATTGAGCAAATTTATTTTATGAGTTATATAAGAGTCTACGTCCGATAATGACCCATTTCCAAATACACAAGCAGTGATCTGGAATTCCTGTGTTCCAAATGGAGATCATATACATACATAGCTATGCAGGTTGAAAACTACGATAGGTACAGTGCTGGCAGAGCATCGATCGGTTATTCCTTTGCATAGCATGGAATTAACAATTTTGACAGTTTTGATTGGAGTGAACTTGCCAGCACTGGCATAACGTTAAAAAGTTATAAATTTGCTTTTTACATCAATAAACATTTTTTTTTATAAATATTGCGAGTGTACGTAAACATTTTGATCTGACTGTATATTTGAAAAACAGAAATAAGTGTTGAAGTTTCAATTGCAAATTGCAATTGAAATTTTCTGAATATCATTACTATTTAAATTGCAATTATTTTTCAATAACAAGTGGAAATGGTGTACACTCAAAAAAGTTTGTCGGTAAAAATGATAGCAAAAATATAGGTGTATGTAGTTTAAAAAACGACAAAGGTACCCTGCAAACATTGTGATACGATATTATTTCGAAATCGCATCGTCTGGAAGAAAAAACTTACTGCGGCAATAATTATTTTCTCATTGCGGAAGATCCCCCCTTCGGGAATGAATGTCCGATCCAAAGTGATACTTCCAAAAAATACGAAAGCAACACTTCTGTAAGATAAGTCGGTGACATTGCCAAATAATCATTTGGGAGAAAACTAAATGAAATCGCTATGTAATCATTTGGGAGACAAAAATAAGATATCGCAATTTTATCACCCTGAAGTTAAAAAAAACCGTTTTTTGCTTTATAAAAATAAAAAATACTTTACAAATAACAGAAAAGTAAACTGATAAAAAGAAAATACAAATAAATTATTGCTTTGATGTTTTTCTTCCAAATGATAAATGGAAGATATTACTTTTTCATCATCTTTTTAAGACGTCTTTCAAATATTGGCAGGGTATTTACCTTTAAGATAATTAAACATTTTGTACTACATGGAGTGAAAATTCCGAGGCCTACAGGCGCCCATACACTGCGTTCTTATTTTTTTGGATTTGAAATCAATTTTTTTTTTCAATGTAATCTCCGTTAAGTGAAATGCACTTCTTCCAACGATCCTCTAACAAACCCATCAAAATAGGCTTCCGCCTCTGATATGACTTCTTCATTTGTGGGAAATCTTTTTTTCTGGAGCCATCTTTTCAAGCTTGGGAACAAATAATAATCGCTGGGGGCAGATTTAAAGAATACGAGGGGAGTTGAGAAGCAATTCGTAATGATTTCAATTTGTTTGAAGCCAAAGGAGATGACTCCGCCGTTCATTGTCATGATGGTACAAAATTTTTTTTCTTATTGAAGTGGTCATTTTTTTTCTTAATTTCTTCAGCCAATCTGTCAACATAGCACTTGACAGTTATGGTTTTCCTTTCTCTAAGTAAGCAGTAAATTTTATACCACGTGCATCCAAAAAAAAAAATAAATAAAAAACACTGGCCATTACCTTTCCAGCTGGTTGCTGAGTCTTTGGCCTCTTTGGTCGGCATTCGCCACTCCGCACACTGCCTATTGGACTGCGGTGTACAAAAATGAATCAATTGTTTTAAATCGATGTAAAAATTCTGTTGAATTTACTTCAAACATCTCCAAAACATCATGAACACGTTTCACTTTTTGTTCAGCTGTTAAAAATGCGCCATGCAAACGAGCAGAAAGCTTTTTCATAAAAAAATAATCATGTAATATATGCCGAACTCGCACTGTTGATATCTTCCAATACAACCTGATACACTTTTCTTACGTTTTCTACGGTAACTACCTCATTTGGACGACCAAGACGATCAGCATCATTTATGCTCGTACGACCATGATTAAATTTGGAATACCAACTTTTAACCATAGCAAAATATTTTATTCATAGACTTTCAAATAAATAGTTATCAGGGATTTAATCTCTAAATTTTAGGTGAATGGAATATTGTAATTTATTAATTGGCCTCTAGGCTTTCAAATTACAAATTGTTGAATAAAAAAAAAACAAAAAAAAAATATGATGGCGAAGATTCACCATAATATATATCAATCCATTCTTTGGCTTGAACAATATTTTTTCCCCCAAAAAATACGAAACTCTTTGTAATACATTTTTAATCAAACTTTAAAAGCAGCTTTATTTTTATAACTGTAGCTTTTTTATAATTAATCAAATGTCATAAAATTTTGACACAATTTTTCAAGCAGTTGGCCCTACTGAATAAAAATATTGACACTTGTCACGCCTTCCCCAGCAAAAATGAAACTGCCAAAGAAGCAATAAAAGCATCACTTCTTTTCTAATGGTTTTATCGATGAATTTAACATTAGTGTGTCATTGGATGGAAGTATTCAAATAGAGCTACTAGCATTACTCATACTTTACTATAAGAAAGCAATGACTAGATATTCTGATGCATGAGTGGAAAATGTTCATATACTTTGCAGTATTTAAGCTTTGATGAAAATTTAATTCATAAGAATGCAGAAAAATAAGATTAAAAAAGTGAAATATATGCATTGATATACAAATTCTCTTTACTAAAACAAATAAATAATTCTGCTTTAGTGAAAAAGCATTTTTCAAAAATTTTAATGAATTTTTAGACAAATTTTAAAATATTTTTGGATAATTTAAAAAATGGGTGTACATTTTGGAAACATTTTAAGACAATTTTAAAATATTTTTGAACAATTTTAAATAATTTTTGCACACTTTTAAAACCTTTTTGGGTAATTTGAAATAAGTTTTACACAATTTTAAAATTATTTTGATAAATTCTGAATTAAAATTGGAAATGGTGTAGTGTTAAATAATAAACATAATGCAAAAATGCACAGATTGCGTCGTCATAAATATTTAAGGCTAAAAAAATGCAAATGACAGGCCAGCTAGTTTTAATTAAAGGTAAAAAAAAAAATCTGTTTTTTCTTGATTTTTCAAAAGATTTTTAAAAATTGCAAAACTGCATAAACTCTAACCCTCATGAAATTTTAAACTAAAATATAAAAAATGATTTAATAAAAAAATTAAAAAAGTTCATCGAACTATTTTTTTAATTTGAATAAATGCTTAAGATTCAAACAAATATATATACGATATACTAAGGTATAACTTATGCTTTAGAAGTAATGAAGAGTGATATTTTAAGATATGCATCGGGTTTATATCCAGATTACTGCATTTGAAATTTGAACACATGAATGCTTTTGGAAGTGCCTTAGAATAACACCAAAAAATCATAAAAGAATGTCAACTGAAGTTTAGGAAGCAATGAAAGAAGTTATAGTCACAGAATGACTAGAATTTTTTTTGCTGGGTCTCTATGTGAGACCAAGTATTTTTCACTCCGTGTAGTAATTATTAACTGTTAACAAAAAAAAAAAAAAACAACAAAATGTCGTAAAAATAACTGTCAAATTTCTCCGTGAAGTAATTATTAACTGTTAACAAAAAACAACAAAATGTCGTAAAAATAACTGTCAAATTTGTAATACAAAACTTTTTAAGCAACCCAGTCAGAAATTCTAAACCGTACAAAACAAAAAAAAAATTGAACTGACAAATCACCATTTTTCTTGTAAAATTGACCCTGTAAGAAATAACTAAGAGTAAAATAAATATTATCCCAGCAAAACACTGTTTTGTTTGTAAATGGTGCACCATGCTGTGACTTTGAGTGGATGTAATGGCTTTTCGTGAATGATACGTCTATTCTGTGTCCCAGAAGCGTAAATTTTGTTTGTTTACGTATCCGTTCATTAAAAATGGGTCTCGTCGTTCATGATAAATTGGGACAGAAAATCATCAATTGCATAATAATCACGAGTATTCCGCGTTCTTGACGAGTATAGCATTCCATGGCTTGTGGACATGTATTCTGTGTCAGTTTACTTTACAAATATTAAAACATAACTGATATTTGTTGTCATTTGCATCTTGCGATAGGCTGATACATAAGGAACTGTCAAACTTAATTTTTTTAGCAAGTCTTAAAATAAAACATACAACTTTTTCGTTTTCTTCAAGAGCTAACAATTTTGTATCCAATATTCTTTATTATTTTTATATAGTAATATATTAATAATAATTATGTTTTTGTTTTGATTTATGAAATTTAATTCACATTAATATATATTTAAATTTTTCTGTATTACATTTACGTGTTGCTTTTAATCCAAATAAAAAGAGACACAAGATTTTTAAATAAAAAATAAATTTATAACAATTTTGTTAATCTAGCCATTTCTCGAAAGTTTATTTAGGAGAAACATGGGAAGGATATAACATTTACATATATGTATAATAAATCTATAAAATAAGAGTAAAATGTGTTGTTTTGATGATTCAAAAATTTTAAATTTTATTTGTTTTTGTTTTTTTTTTGTAAGCTCTGTGGATTGTTTAAAAAAGCTTATAGTTTGTGATTGACGAAATTAACAAAATGGTATTGGTTCAATCATGTTTTATTACAGAAGTGTAAAATGATTTTGGTATCGCTTTATTAATACTACAATTGTTGTTGACTGACGACGAGGATGTTAAGATGTTGTTTGGAATTCAAATCAAATATTTTTTGTTTGAGGTTTTACAAAATACGAGTTATAAGACGTAGATTGTATGCAGCCGGTGTTTGATGAGTAATTAGTAGTATTATCGTGTTATTAGTTTTTTTTTTTTAATTTATATTAAAGAAGTTAGTAAAATTTACAAAATGTTTTTTATGTGCCAGACATTTGTTGTTGTTTTTTCATTTTTTTTTGTTTTTATAAAAAGAAGTAAGAAAGCGTGCTTAAAATTAATTTCTTGTTGCAGGCTTTTAATATCCAATGGAATTACTAAAACAAAGGAAACTATAATCCACTGTATATAATTAGTATGTTTATAGAATTCTTAGAACTCTTTTCAGATTCAAATTGTTGAATTATTTAGTGGTGATGAGATCAAAACGTTCAATAAAATTCACCCTTTTAAAGTTGTACAATTCTTGTTCAGCTTTTTCTTTTTGCAATTCATTCTTTTCTACATTGTTTTTGTTTGTTTTTTTTTTTGTTAAGATTAAAATATAATTTTGGGTTTAGATCACACCTTCCCTTCATTTTATCCCTGATTTTTTCTTGTTGTTATTTGTAGCGAATGGACGTTTGATACCGCTTAAAAACTTTATTCATCTTTTTTGTTAAGAATGACAGCACTTTCCATTTCTTCTTTAGGTTGATCTTTATCACCCCAACCCCAGATTTCATGGGTACCATCACCAGTACGTTTCACACGTTTCTTAATAATATCAGCCGACACGGTCTTCATGTCATAAGCCCAACCGATTTTGGCAAAAAAGTCAATAAAGGCTGTGGTAAAGTTCATCGAATATTGGCCGAATTCAGCAGTCTTGTAATCCCAGGGGAAAACATGATGATAGTTATGCCATCCTTCACCGAAAGCCAAAATGGCAACAGACATATTTTCTGAAGGATTAATGTATCTAAAGTAATAGACAAAAAATTTATAAAAACAATCAAAATAAATAAAATATAAATTTCACTTACTTATCATAAGGTTTGCCACCGAATTTGTGAGCAGCACTGTTAACCAACCAGGTGACATTTAAAATGAAACACCAACGGAACATGGTGGCCACAAACCAAGAGTTAATGAAAGTTTCATTCCAAAAATGCATGGGTATAATTGTGGGCAAAATAAAACAGCAAATAGGCATCAACAGCATGTAGTATCTAAGAAATATATCGTAAAGAAATTTATAAATAATTTATATTAAATTTTTACAGAGAAAATTAAAAATTATATCTATAGCAAATTAATATTACACCCGATATAAAGTTTTCGATTTTCACGGGAATCAAATAAAAATTTGTAATTTCGGATTTCAAGTACAAAAAGAAATCCCAATTTAATTTGAATCTCGCGGACATCAAAATTTAACCTTTTTGTCAAATATACAAAAATATAACAATGTACTTTTCTCCTATTTACAAAAAAAGGGAGGATTTTTGATTGATTGGTCCAGTAAACAAATATCACAGCATGACAAGTCATGTTTAACTGAATTGAAAATAATACAACCAGTTATTATACTTACTTCTTTTGAAACATAAGTATAGAATCTTGTTTCAAGTCCGACAAATCAACACCCTTTCCCTTGGCCTTGACTTCGGGATGTTTTTTGCACAATAACCAACCAACGTGTGAGAAGAAGAAACCTCGTGTGGCATTATGGGGATCAGCATCGGTTTCTGAGTACTTATGATGTACACGATGATCACGAGCCCAATGAAAGGCGGCATCTTGGAATGCAATTGTGTTGAAAATCATCAAAATCAAACGTAACGGCCATTTAGCTTTGTATGATTTATGAGCCCATAATCTATGGGCACCAGCGGTTATACCCAAACCAGAGATTAAGTATAAAGCATAAGCTAGAAAAATAGAAAAAACAAAAAGTATTAAAAATTAAATTTTAAACACTCATCACTTATAAATATTTAACACGTTCTTTTTGTATAAAAGTAGCTTTGTTCCATCCAAGTTACTGCGGGAATCCAATTTTACCGAAAAGCGTTTCTATTGTCAAAATTGTGTTTTTAAATTTTAGTTGCTGTAGTACACGCGGCAGCGACGTGGAACAGACCTACTGTACCAGCCTTTAGTGGAATAATTCCGGGCACTAAATAATTTTTTACAAATTCTTACTGGAGGATACCGTTCGTTTACACAAATAGTTTTCAATTATTCGGTTAATCGGTTAGGTCACTATTCGAAAAATGAAGAAAATTGATTAATCTGTTATTCGGGTCGATTAATCGGAAAAATAGCCGATTAATCGTTTAATGCAAAATAAGTGTATTTCTTTCTTTCAATAAGAACACAAAGAGTTGCTTTTTGCTGAAGTACCAAGTTAATTCTATTGCATTGGTTTCTAAAGTGTTTGTTTAGGACAGTTTAAAGCAAGGATGCCCGAGCCCTATGCGCTTGATGCTCATTTGTTTTTGCAAAAGCGCTTAGCTATAGGCTGTGTGTTTTAATACACATAGAGCACTCAAACAACTTTGCCTTATTAGTTTTTTTTTGTCGTTTTTCACTGTATACACGCAATTGCAAAGAAACAATACTTTCGAATGTTTTGCTGGTAAACATTTACGACAGCGATCATCAATGTAGATTTTGTTTTTGTTTAACGTATGATATGAACAAATTTTTTGTCTTTTTTCTTTGTATGTATTGGTTTTTACAATAAAAAATATTGAATAAAAATTAGTTATTCTTTAAATGTATTTGTGTGAACTCTTCCATAAGGAACTTTTGGGCACCCCTGGTTTAAAGCATCCTGAGATTTTTTAAAGAATCATGCCTTATAATCCTGGGTTTTTTCAGAGGAATCTGACGACTCTTTAAAAAGAAAATGTCAGAGGTGTTCAGTTTTTTATTATTATTTTATAACATAAGTAACGTCATAGTGCTTGTTGGGAATATAACTAGTCACGTGTATCATTGCTAAGGAGAAAAATATACATTTTAATAGGATTTTTGTTAAAGCTCTGCTTAGAGGCTGTAGCTTTTCTAAAACTTTTCATTCTGATGAGCTCCAAATACATGAATAATAAATAATAATTAAATTTATTTTGACATGAAAATATAATTTTATATTATCTGTTATAAATTTTTTTTTTTTTTTTTAAGAAATTCAAATAAAAAAATTGTCTATCATGTTTCCTTAAACCTATATAACGTTTGCTTTGGTTCAGTCGATTTAAAAATAATTTGATTGCATTTCAGTTGATGTTTTTTTTTACGAAGTTTTAACAAAAATAACAGAAAAATTCATATTAAAAATTAAACCGGTAAATCGACCTATTTTAATCGGTTATTCTGGTCGAATATTTATTTAAGTTTAAATTATTTGTTTCGACATTAACCGAAATAGAGGCGATTAATCGAGAAACCGGTTAATAGATTAACCGAATTGGAAACACTAACAAATAGAGAAGAAAGAAAATGACAGATCGATGTTTAGAAATTTTCCAGCAGGAAAACATATGATTAAAACATATAAGTTGTAGTTTTTGCAAATAATAAAATATATATTTTACAATAGGTGCGTTCGCGTACTATATTCAGTCAAGTCCAGTTAGAATTACTCTAAAAATTTAAAAAAAAAGTACACGAACGGAAAATTTGCAACAGTTTACAAGATTATTAAGCAGTTGATTGAGACACCAACTGTACAAATGAACTATTAATTGTCAATAAGGACAAAGAATTCTTGATGGAAAATGTTGAGCAGAAATTTAAAAGCTTACTGGCACATACAAATTTTGCAAACTCTCAACATAGAACTGTCCACTTTATTCTAGTTTTTCCTTACTGAGTAACTATTTGTGCAAATTGTTGCAAATTTTCCATTCGTGTATTTTTTAAGAAAATTTCTTTTTGGGAGTAAATTTGTCCTACTCTCTGTAAGTATGTTACTGAGTAATTCTTACTGGTTTTGACTGAGAAAATATCACGTACTTTAGGCTTATTTACGAAATTGTTTAAAAATTTTTTATGCCGGAAAATTTGTTCTATTTTTTTTTTTTTTGTATGAAAATATTTGTTGTAAATTTACATGTTTAACGGAAGTTTTTTTGGTTAAAAATCCTTAAGAAAGTAACTTTTTTTGAATTTTTGAACGAGAATTCTTAACATATAACATTTTTCAAAATAATTAGTACAAAGTTAAAGCATAAGAATTGTTTTAATGTATTAATGTTTTATTTGATTTAAAGTTTTATTGTTAAACAAATTTGTGACTTTACTCGAGCGAATACAAAAAGGGAGTGAACAAAAAGGATTAGTAAAATAAAAGGGAAAGCTTAAATTCTACAACGACGATCACATTGTAATACAGGGTTGCCAACTAACAAATATTTAACAAGAATAGTATTTGGTTCATCTTTGGAGCTATTGCTCAAATGGATCATAATCTATTTAAAACCATTAAAATTTCGAAGGCAAATTGTTGTAGGGTAGTTTATAGTCGGCATGCCCGACTTTAACTTTTAACGTTAGGATTAATGTATGTTTATAGCTTTTGTGTAGCTATTTGCAGCCATAATTGCCACATAATTAAATACTTTGCATCATGTAAATTTTTATTGCACACCTTTGCCCTCAAAAATTAATTAACTTCAAGAAAAGCACTTAAAAAAGATTTTTATTATGTACTATATCCATTATTTTTATATTTTGAATACAAAGAGACGCTGTTATAGTGAACAGTTTATTAAAATATACAAAAAATTTTTAATCAGTTTGTTTAAAAAAATTGATTCCAAAAATTTATTGTATTAAATAAATTTTTAAATTAAATATTTAGAAAAATTTCAATAATATATTTGATAGCTTCATTTTAAATTTTAATAAAATGAATAGTATTTTATAAATAAGGGTACGTTCGTAAATGCATAAAATTTGTGCATCACTGCGGCAATTTTGCCAATTTTTGTTGCTGATGCGTGATCATCTGTTGCAGATGCTTTGCTACTGCTCAACAACTGCACAGTTTGCTTTTTAGAACGTTTTGCAAAAGATATAATTATGTTCACCGCAATAACATTGACAACTTTTTGTTAAATTATAATAAAAATAGAATTAATGGAAAGATGAAACGACTTTTGATTATTAAAAATCAATTAAAACGAATAGGAAGGCTAATTTTGCACTATTGCATCAGACACTTTAATGATGCCATAGTTGCAAAAATTTGCGCCAGCACTGTCAATTGTTTGCATAAAAAAACGTTTGACGTGAATCAGTGCTGCCAAGTGATGCTTTTTTGAACGTTTTACTTTTATTATGCTGCAGTGATGCGCAACTACTGCATTTACGAACGTACCCTTATTTTATTGCAAACATGAAAATTTTATAAGTAAATTATAGGGAGACAATATAAAATAGACAATCATCAATGGCCCAAGAGGAGAGCTGGATATTGGGGAGGGTTGTGTAGCGGCAACCGAAAATACTAAGTATTCTATCCTGCTGGCTCTGTGGAATTTTTTAATTTTTATTCTCTATAATTTACTAATAAAATTTTCATGTTTCTTTGCAATATAATAATTTATAAAAAAGAATATGATTATATGATCTAAAATCCTATTAATACTACAAAAATACAGATCAACAATACATAAAAACTTCATTTTTATAAAATATTTAAACAAGTATTTTGTTATGCAATAACAAAATACTTGTTGTAGTCACTTATTCGTCTTACGACGAATGCCTTAACCCTAAAGACCAAAAGCCTTAAGAAATAGTTTATAATAAGCTTGGGTGCATAAGCCTTAAGCTTTTAAAAGACTTGAGAAACTATAGAAAAACGATTTTAAATTATTGTAGAAAAATCAAAAAGAAACCCTCGTGAAATTATTACTGAAATTTTAGTTTACAACTGTAAAATTTGCTTATGTTTGAAAATAAGAAATTCATATTTTATTGTATTGTATTTTTTTTATACCCTCCACCAGATATATGTATTCGTGATCCTTGTGCAATTTTAAGTCGATTTAGCGATGTCCGTCTGTCTGTTGAAATCACGACGCGAAGACGCAAGCGGGGGTGCCTATTTTTACCCAGATTATTGAACATCCTCCCGAGCAGTTAGGTATTGAAAATGAGCCAAATCGTGCCAGCGGTTAAAAAGTAATGAATGAAAATGTGAAGATACCTCTAAATTTTCCATAGAAATTGGTGTATTTTTATTAAATTTCATATGGTACATAATATATTTTCTCATATTTTTCACCAGTCGCTTAGAAATAAATAATATTAGAAATGAAAAATTTTTTTGGCCACTAAAATATTTTTTTACCACAAAAAATCTTTTAACCTTAAAAAATTTTTTTCACCTCAAAATTTTGTTTACACCAAAAAATTTGTTTTCGCATCCATTTCACCTCAAAAATTTTTTCACCATAATTTTCAAAATTTTTTTACATTATTTGTATCAAAAACAGTAGAGAACATTTTTTTAGGATATTGGTGGAGGGTATTCAAAGATTCGGCACAGCCGCATTTAAGCCGTTTTTACTTGTTTTTAATTCACTTTTATTAAAATTAAAAAATATAAAATTCAAAAATTAAACATAAATAAAAAAAAATACAAAAAAGAAAACAAAACCATCAATAGTTTTTATAATTTTTTTTAACAACTTATTTTATGGATGTAATTTTTTACGAAACTGTTATGAAGACAATATAAATTTCCAAAATGGAAAGCAATTCTCTATTATTATTATTTATAACACACATGTTTTATAAAAAAAAATTGTTAAAATATGCAACGGTTAATGTGTTTTTTTTTTTTTTTTTTTTTTTTTTTTGTCAAAAGAAATTAATAAACATGTGCATATGCATGTGTGAAATGTTAACTTACCGAATGCAATTGTTTGCCATTTAGCTGAAGTGAAAATGAGATAAGCACCATATAAAGCAGCTGCATGTAAATAACCGAACGCAATTATATTACGCCATACCAGTTTTAGTTTACGTTTTTCAGCCTTTTTCAATTTTTCAATATCTTTAACTAAACCACCATCTATGGTTTCAGCATCTTGTTCAAACAAAACACCGGTGGCAGCTTCAGCTAAAACTTTGGGATTTCCTTCGGAAATTCCACCAGCAGCAGCAATGAGTGAATCAGTTATCGATTGTGTAGCGGGAGCAGCGTTTGGTGGCATGATGCTGAAAACAAACAAACAAAAAAAAAGGAAAACGTTACTTTTTTTATTGCGAGATCAATTAATTTTATATATTAACTGTTATTATGTTAAATGTGTATTTCTATTATAAATTGTATTATTACCATTAAATATTAATTTTATTTAATTTCTGCTTTAGCTAACCGGACAACGTGCGCGTTTAGCAACTATACGAAAGAAAATGTGATTACAAACTAAACTACGAAATAGAAGAAAACTTGTTAAGAACCAGATATTTCTCTTGTACCCCTTAATACAAGATTCCCAATCTTTTTTGTTTTTATTTGTTAAAAAAATTCTTTGATAACGATTTTTTTAAAACACGAATACTTAATGGCTTTGCAAATTTGACCCTTTGATTTATTTATTTATAAGTATCTTATATGAATATTCCAGCAGAAAAAAGTTAGTCGTTACATTGAGTTTCAATTCGGGTTTACCAGACCATAATATTTAAAAAAGTTTTAGCAGAAGACTGTGAAAAAGTCAATTTTCTTATAATAAAATATAAATCTTAAATATTCCATATTTGCAAAAAAAAAACAATTTGTCGGAAAAATTTTAATTCGATAACAACATTTCTTTCTTGCAATACCATGTCCGTACATATTTGTTGTATATAAATCTAAATAAATAAAGCATAATACTATTGTGTTTGCCTATTTCTTTGTTCTTCATTTCATCAACTTGTTTATCAATATATAGTAAATTTAAACAAGAAGTAAACGAAAAGTAAAAGCGACATTTGATGCCAGACATTATTGCATGAGCCCACTGCATGTCAACGGTATCATGATATTGTAGTGACTTTGAAATTGAGTACAATCACGTGCAATTGTTTAAACTGAAATCGTTTTTGACTTCAGTTATTGCATTTGAAGACATCGTGCTATAGAATGAGGTTATTATTATTAATTATTTAATTAATTAAAAAAAAAAACAATTTTATTCCACATCTAGTTGTGAATCCCTGCCTTAATAAATATAGCCTACATTCAGGCTTGCCATTTTAGCACTTTAGGTGCTAGATCTAGCACATGTTTGTATGTGTTATGACAAAAAGTGCTAGGTAATAGTTTAGCACTATTTTAAAAATTCAAAAATTTTTAGCACTTTTTTTTTAAATGACAAATATCTGGAACCCGAGAAGCATTTAAAAGAAGACACAAATTTGGGTCTCAAAAAAAAAAAGCTTTTCTGAATAAAGTTAAGTGTCGAATAAATATTTAGTTAAAGGGTGGTTAAATTTTAAGGCCGATGTTGATTTTGAATAAAACAAATTATTTAGGAAATTATTGTCATTTATTTTTATTATGATAATATGGTATGGTTCAATTATGTATGGAACAAAATATCGGCCAAATGGCCGCCGCGACCTCGGCGGCACACCTCCATCCGATGGTCCAAATTTTCGATGACGCTGAGGCATAATTGAGGTTCCATGCCGTTAATGAGCCGAATTATCTTATTCTTTAGCTCTTGAATTGTTGCCGGCTTATCGACGTACACATTTTCTTTCAAATAACCCCAAAGAAAGAAGTCCAACGGTGTCAAATCACATGATCTTGGCGGCCAATTGACATCGCCAAAAGAGCCATTGTTTCGTTAGCTGTGTGGCAAGTGGTACCGTCCTGTTGAAACCACATATCCTCAATTCCTGACCACAATAAGTTCGTTATAATCTCGCGATAGCGAACACCATTCACGGTAAATGCTTGGCCGACCTTATGACACACAATCGCGAAGAAATGCATTGTTTTCCGCAGAACGAACTGGGCGAGCATGCACAGGTGTTTTCACAGACCTGGTTTGCTGAAATTTGCCCACAATTCTCCCGATTGTGGACACATTTGGTCGATTATGCTGACCAAAAAAAATCACGAAGTGCACGAAATGCATTTTGATTTGAACGCCCATTTTTATAATAAGCCTGAATAACTTTAACTCGATTGTATATCTTTTCATGGTTCAAATTGAGTAAGTCTGAAATTGAGAAATGTCAAATGAAATGCAGAAAAAAATTGATGTTTAGGTGTGGTTCACATTCAACATCGGCCCTTAAAATTTAACCACCCTTTATATGTTAAGGCCGTGGTAAATAAATGTCAAATCGGAATAGCAATATTTAAGACTAAAATTCACACTACATTATTGGAAACCAACATCTGATATAAATATATTACTTTAAAAAATATTCTGTGTGTTTTTAACCTCTCAGGTCATAAGGAGGTTTTCAAACTTTTAGGAAGAAGTCTCAATCTGAGATTCTGTAAATAGAATAAAAACTAATAAGGAAGCTCCGTTGATTGATTCCCTCTGATTGCCATGAAATTTGGATGATTAAGGGGAAAAAATAAATAAGTATGGGTAGCGATCCACTCATGTTTAACGATTAAAATGTAGTTTCAAAAATTACTCCCTGAAAGGTGTTTTGATGACGTTTTCAATGGGATACTAAAGATAATAAAAAGTTTTTAAACAAAAGAGTTTCAAACCACTTTTTAACCCATAAATATGTGGCCGCTATGTTTCTCTATCTTGTATCCAAATTTAATTGAATCAAATTTGATTGAAATTAAAAGTCCTACAGAATCTCAAGGTTTTCAATTACAAATATTTAAATGTATATTTTAAGTTAATCGCAAATTTAGGATAGTTTTAAGTATTAGAAAACATTTATACAATGTGTTAAAAGATATTGTCGATCAAGAAGTATGCATTTTCATATTTTTTTTTATTAAAAAATACATAGTTTAAACCAAACATTAATAAAAATCAAGTCATAACAAGTATAGAAAATTACAATTTTTAAAAACACTTATACAATGGACCGATGGATAAGTGTTATTTATAAAAAAAAAATAGTTTTTTCTTTTATAAAACGCGTTGTTTTATAAAAAATTATTAAATTATAATTCAATATATCAATAAAAACTCATAATATATGCAAAAAATATAGCACTTTTTTTTAATTTAAGCATCTTTTTACATTTTTCATATGGCAACACTGCATACATTTATTAAGGTGTAGTCAAAGCTCGGTATAACGAATGATATATTTGTAGACTAATTTATTATAACGCAAGAACTTTTTGTATTACTTTTACTATATTTAAAACGTTTTTAATCAGCTTTCGCAGAAATTTGCTTATGTGATGGAGGAAACAAACTTTTATTACTACTAAACATGCCGGTATGAGTTCAAAATTGATCGAAATCTTCATCATATTTTTAGTACAATACTTCTGAGTATAGGTACCCAGCAAAACTTTGGTAATGGGTGCGATATTCTCATGCGTTACCTTGTAATGATAGCTCGTTACCTTTTTCATTATTTGCAAGCATAAAGTAATAAGTTACTCATGATTGATTACGTAATATATGATTTATAAATGTAAAGTAATAATTGAAATATTTTTGAAAATCTATTTTTAGATACATTGCTTTGTGTTTTTTTTGTAAGCATTACTTTGTGTTTTTTTGTTTTGATAACACTAGCGAAAAAACGAAGCGCAACAATTCATTTAAGTTTAAAGCATTTAAGTTTAAGGCTCGGTTAGTTTTATGAATTCAATAAATATATGCGTCGATAGCTCAGTGGGTAGAGTTCTTGGCTGGCAATCAGATTTCCTTGGTTCGATTCCCATCTTGACCACATTATTTTTAATTACAAAAATTTTAAATAAAATATTTGTAATAGTTTTTTTAAATAAAAATTCCTCTTTTTTAAAAATCTATTTTTACACACATTACTTTTTCCATTCTCGTAACCATATAAGTAACCCCTTACATTATCACCTCTTAAGTAATGGGTACATACATTACTTTGAGGCTCATCGCCTGTAAAATTCATCAATGAAGTAAGGTGTAAAGTAATCCATCGGCCCCTATGACTATACATTACTTTACCCATTACTTGATGTGTAGTTTTGCAAATATCTTTAGAGCAAACATAAAAACAGACAAAAAAAAAACGACAAAAAAAACGAAGTAATTTTTGACTCCACTTTTTACCCTTCAAATTGAGATTGAGCCGCTAAAAAAGATACATATGCTTATTTCTTCTATCCCCTTTAAACGTCATTGTTACAATTATCTCCATATTAGTGAAACATCAAAATTCATCCCAGAAAATTCTCTTTTTAAACATCGAGTATATTGTTTAATTTTCAGAAACATTCGTTATATAAAACTACATTTATACTTCGCTCGAAATCTAGTTTAAACAATTTCGTGAATAATTTTAATCGTGTGTTTTAATCCGGTTTAAACTATAAAATTTTAAGCGAAATTTAAACGCAGTTTAAAATAATTAATAAAAACAATCAGGTCGTTCCTTATATCACATTTTCGTTATACCGGGTTTTGACTGCATATAAACTAAACCACTATATTGAGAATTTTTAAGTTTGTGGAAAGAAAATTAAACAAAAAAAATATGATTTATTTATGTTTATAGAGTAGTTTTCACTTACAGCCACAAGCCATATTTGCACACAAATTGTGGACTATAAGCACAAATTCAGATAAGTTAGTATTTTAATGGTTAAAAAGTTACGAGTATAAAAACGATGTTTTAAAAGCTTTGATTCAATCTTTCAATTCCGCTTTTAAGCAAAAGCATTTTAAAATTTTACATAATTAAAAACAAATGTTTGGATTTTAAAATAATTTTGAAGACTTTTTGTAATGTGGCTTTGCATACAATTTTACTTTTGGTGACTTTCGGTAATAATTTCCATGAACTTGACTTTTAGAGGGAAGAAAAATTCTAAAATATGTACTACCTATATCGAAGTGAAATATAACCGAAATGTACTGTATACTAATACGTAGTATTGCAAAGACAACAAAAATAAATAAAAAGAGTTTTCTGTTTATTATCGCAATTAAAATTTTCCACTTTTCTTTTATTTTCCGACCACTTATTTATTTTGTGAATTGTAAAATATGGAATATTTTAGATTTATATTGCATTCTATAGAAATAAACGCATATAAAATTATTCATGTTTGTCAGTTTGTTGCCATCTCATAAAATAGCGTTACTCAAATAAACGAATCGAAATTGAGCTAAATGAAATCATACGATGCGAAAAACAATTTTTTTTGTTGGTTCTGTTATGACGTTAGATTTGGTTTGGAGGTGCTACGTGAGCACAAGTGCTGCCAGATAAGGGGATTTATCCTAAATTTGAGTATTTAACTCACACTTATCCTTACGCATATTTTTTACTAATCACACGTGTGTGAGCGTGATTAGCACACGTCAGTGAGTGTTATTAGCAAAAAACGTTCACAAGAATCACACAAATTCACGAAATAAAAACTTACCAGAGGAAATAAAATACAATAATTTTAAAAAATTGAGAACTTTGTTCAAAAAATTAATGCAAATATTAACCAGAAGCCTTAATCATTATGTTAAAATTTGACTTATGCAATAATTTTAAATTTGTAAAATTTAGATAGATGTATTTTAGACCAAAAATTAGAAGCAATATCTGCTAAATGAATGATGTTTTTATTTTATTTAAAATCAGTAAAATAGGATTTAAAAAAAAAAAAAACAATCAAAATTAAATATCGTATCCCAAATATTTGAATAGTTTTAATCAATATTTTATATTCAGAAAAGAAGTCTTTTGAAGTGATAAAAAGATCTACTTAAAATTGCAAACCACTAGCAAAGATATCTCTTTAAAAAAGCTTTACAAAGCTTTGCAACTTTTTTGTATTTAAGAAATCAAATTAAATTTTTAAAATTAAAAATTTGTATTTCTAAAATTAAACTGAATTGTTGACAAATTTTTAGGGAATTTTAAGGAATTTTAACTTGCAAATTGGGACAAGAACTTAAACTCTTCTGGCAAAACTGGTGAGTACATTTACCTTTACAATATGTACATGTGATTTCAACATTCAGAGAATTACCACTGTGCAAAAAAACATGACAACAATATTATTAATAAAGAATATTTGAGAAAAAAGAGAATTTTTAAAAACCTAACAGCTGTTGGTTGTTTTTAGTATATAAAAAAAACACAGACAAAATTACAACGAAATGCCGGTTTCCATTAACTATTTTATTATAAAAACAAGAAAATTATCAATTAGTTAAGTAACGGAAAACTTTATAAAAATGTCGTAGTTATTAACACATGTTAGAGAAAAAAAACAACCATAGTTAAAATAAATATTTCATTCACTTCATTTAAAAATATATTTTTTGTATGCATGTGTTTGGGCGCCTACATATAATACAATGTTATAAATATTATTTTCACTTAGTTTTTTAACCCTTAATAAGACCGATATGGTGGACAATTTGTTTAAAGCATATGATTTAATTTTTTATAATAACTTGGAATGATTTTGGGTTGCTGACATTGAATATTAAATTAAATTTTAAAAATTCAAAATAATCTATAGGATATGGCCAAAATAAATTTTATAAATATGTATGCAATAAGATTACATAAATAAATAAGTCCTTACCAATAAAGTACTGAAATAAGTAGTTACTTGCAATACTGGTCACTGGTTACCAATAAGCCCTAAAATAAGTACATACTAGTAATGAGTAAAATAAGTCATGAAAAATAAAAATAAAATAAGGGCATGAACAAATAATAGCTTCAATTAAAAACTCGGGTAACAATAAAAAGATTCTTTTTCTTCATTTATGTACAATAATCCACACTGTTTAAACATAAATCAATAGTATTTAAGTTATAAAATCAGTGAAATAAATTTGGACTATAAACTTGTACAAGATCGTCCAACACATTACCTTCATCCTTTGCACCACATTTCTAGTACGTCAAATGCATTTAGTTAAGTTTCAAATACAGAATAAGACAGAGAATATATCAAGTATGCAAAAATATATAACTTATATTTATAACAAGACGTCGATATGCCGATTTTTAACCGGGTAGGTTACTATAATATCAAAGTCAAGTCCATGGTTAAAAATTTCAATGGCATAACTTAAACAATATTAAATACATTTATTAATGTTTACATCAGGGATGGAAAATTCTATTTTTGAAAAGGTACACAAACTTTACTAAGTTCTTTGAACTCAATGGTTATTTATTTTGACAAAAGTATGGAATGAATGGAAAACTAATAAAATTTGAAAAACTTTTGGAAAACTTGATTATATTTTATTTAAAAACTACAGCTTCAAAAGATTTAAAAAAAGGATTTGTGATTCTAAGAAATTATATATTTAATTTTTAATTACAAAATAATAGATTAAAACTTTTTCTCATTAAACTCCACTGACTCTTATATGTTAGTTGTTTTTTTTTAACTTTTGTAAGTGAAAAGGTACTGAAAACAGTACCAAAGTACCGAAATTTCCAAACCTGGTTTGCATGTAAAAGGTTATCGAACTTCTTATATTGTTTAATAGGGTGTCCCAACACTTTGTGAATTTGCAATTCGAGTTAACAATTTCACTATGCGTAATTTAATAACCAAAACAATTTTGGAGTACTAAATTAGCGTATTCAATAAATCGAATTTTCGATTTTAATCGATTAATCGTTTAAATAATTTTTCCGATAAAATTAAACGAATAAAATTTTTAAATAAATCGATTAATCGAAAACACTTTCTTAACTTTTTTTCTAAAGGGAACAAAAATAAGTTTAGTAACATTTAAAAAATTCATATGTATAAAAAATGTATTAGTTTTTCTGCCCTTTTGTATCACATATTACAATTATATCCAAATCGGAATGAACTACACCTAAAGGCATTCCGTCTACGTTTTACATTTTATAAAGTTAAGCCTGGATTAGTCAGACTTCAGATATTTTTATGCAGATTTGACTTTCATTACAAAAGTTATTTGAGATAAGCTAGCAGATCTCAATGAATTAAATGAGAATATAAAATCTTGTATTTTCTTTTGAGACACAGTAAACACATAACCTAAATGCAGAGAGAAATTCTGTTGAGGATCGATTTTTGCTCTATATTTACATACATCCCTTCTTCCACATATTCGTATCTTTAAATACCCTACACCAATATCCTAAGTTTGGTACAAATAATGTAAGAAACTTGTGAAAATTATGGAGGTGAAAAAAATTTTTTGAGGTAAAAACTTTTTTGGATGTTAAAAACACATTTTTTGTTGGAAACAAAATTTGGGGTGAAAAAATTTTTTTGAGGTGAAAAAATTTTGACCGATTTTGCTCATTTTAATCTGCGGTGGGATTTCCCTTAATATAGGTAAAAATTAGTACCCCCGCTTGCGTCTTCGCGCCGTGATCGCCATTGCAACAGACGGACATAGCTAAATTGACTTAAAATTTTAATTAATAGTATAAAATTATTCGAATTATCCGTTATTCCAAATTTGGGTATTTTAAATTATTCAATTAATCGAATAATGATTAACCGATTAAATACTCTATTACTTATAAACACTTTACCAATTTTTGTATGTTATTTTTCGTAACCAGCTTGAAATTATGCATCATTTGACTGCTAACATGTTAACATGATTCAAAATTCAGGAAACCCCATTATTCAGAGGTGGTGGCAAAAACAATTACACCAAAAAAGTATTGAATTTAAAAGCATTTAAATTCTATTTTCAAATCGATCAGATCGATTTTTTTTTTTTTGCACCGGATCAGAACTTTAATATGCAGCCGTAGACCAAAATAATGAAAATAAATATTTTCACAAATTTTCCCCAAGAACAAGCTTTTTATAAAAAATTTTGAACAACTCCACTTCGAAAAAAATCTACATTTTTTTATTGAATCTCAAATTTAGCCTATCTAACGCATCGTTTGATTGTTAAACCACGCGACTTTTGAAAATGTGCCCAACATCGGGACGGCCTAAAGTACAAGTATATTTTTAGTTTGTTCACTTTACACATACTACAAGCTCATACAAATATCATTTTACATAAATTACAGGCATATACCTAATTTTCAACAAAAAAATAGTATTTTTATTTATAAAAATTGTTTATTTCCAGGAAACTTTGGCAACTTTTACTTTAATTTATGTATATTGTACAAAGTACACCTATCGTTCTGTGCATACGTTCTACCTTGGCACAGAATTTTGAATAATAATAATAATACTGATAAAAATTAAGTTTAGTTAATTATGTATTTTTTGTTTTGTTTTGTTTTAATAGACACTGAGGTTTCTTTATAAATAATTTTTAAAAACGTGTTAACAACATTTAAGAGAAACAACATACATATTATTAAATTTGCCCTTCAAAATCTTAAGCAAACTTCATAATGATCTGATCATCATTTACTTTATCAATGTTCATATAATATAACGATAAAGTTCAGAGAAAATGAAAGTGTTGTTGTTTTGCAATTATGATTTGGGTTTCGCGAATTCCCGACAGATTTTCCCCAAAATTCATAGGAAAAGGGAAAAGTTAAAAAATTTAATTATACATGTACTTCTTTAAAAAAAAAACTTTTTTTGCATTAAAAATTATTTAATGTAATTTGTTAATTTCGTTTAAAATAGAGTGAAATTTTATTTTTTAGAAATATAGTGAAAATCTATCAAAATCTTAAGAAGAAACAAAAATTAAAAAAATGTTAAAAGTTTTGCATATTAAATCTAAAATATAATTAATTAACCCCAACCCAAATTTAAACATAAGAACCAGTTTATTACAAACTTTGTACAAGTTTTCAATTTAAGTTTAAAACATAACAATTTCGATCTATTGTGATTTTTGTAACAGGAAATTGTATCTTTTACTGGAGAGATTGTTTCAACTAATTTTGAACATTCCCTTATTCCCCAAGCATCGGCAAGTACAAAAAACAAAGCACTTATTTGGAACGCTTTGCCAACGTCTGCAAAAATTATTTTACCAATATTTGTTTTATAAAATTTACAACTGTTTAATAAAACAAAAACCCACTTGCAAAATAACGGTTTGCTGAGATTTGGCAACATTTGCAAAAAGGGTTTTCAGAATGGTGTTAGTTAGCATTAGGCAACCAAACGATCGGCGGATACTTGTACCACCGTATACAGTGCTCTGCCAACTCTTTGCCGTGTCTACCTGGGTATTTATTCTATACATTTTTCCTGGTTTTCTAAAATTAATTGATCAACTCAGAGGTTAGAGATTTGAAATGATATTGATCAACTCAGAAATGATAATTGATTAACTCAGAGGTTAGAGATTTGAAATGATATTTTCTTGATATTTTTAATATCTCCTCAATATTCAATATTTTAAGCTTGATTTAAACGTTAATAAATTATTTTTGTACAAGAATAATCGGTTCATATAGAAATAATATTAATATTTTAGTAGTTTCTATCAAATTTTTTGTAAATATTTTTAATATATTTCTGTTTAATGTTTTTTTATTTTTAATAAAAACATGTTTTTTGGGCTACTAAAATTTTACAATACTTAAGTAAGAATTTTTCAAACAAAATTTCTTAACATAAGCTTAAGTCAAAAATCCTAATTTATAATTTATAGTCAGGACTATAGAACTGGTCCAATTTTATTATTTTTGAAATTAATAAAAATAACAACTTAAAGAATTTCCGAAAACCTGTTTTCATTTTTACCAATTACCTTTTGCTATTTTGTTAAATGTAAGATCCTTTAATAAAACAGATCACTAATTTTTGCGTTTGTACACACTTATGCAATTTATTTATAAGAAATATTAGTTTTTTTTTTCAAATTGACTTGACTCTCTGATATTTAAACTTAAACTGGTCTGACAAAAAATTGTTTCTTTACTTCTGACAACTATTTTGTTGAAATTGTTTTATTCTAGTTAGTACAAGTCAGGGTAAAGGGTAGTTCAAATAAATTTACCGCTTTATAATTTTTCGATAAAATACTACAAATTTCGACAAATTTTGCTTTAACTGCACACAGAAAAATAAATTGCCAACAGAATTGAAAAGTGTACAGATTTTGGTTGCGACAACTAAAAAAATCGGTTAACAAAATCATATACCAATGTGATTGCTTAATAAAATAAAATTCTGTTGTACGAAACAATTTTAAACGATTTAAGTCCGTAGTAACCGAATTTCAGCTGGAAACTAATTAAATTCTTCATTTCGTGGGAATTAGTTGATTTTCGCACTCCGATATCTAACGTGTTATAGAAATCGAAAACTTTATTAAGGTATTAGAAATGATATTAGCCATAAAAGTACATTTGAGGTTCTAAATTGTGTACATAGAGTGTGTGTGAAATGGTAGCAAAGTATGCTTCTTGGTAAATTTTTGACAGTTTTGAGGTAAATAAAATTTCACTAGCCCAGAGGCATAAGAATAGAAAATTTTTAAGTTTTAAAATTTTAAAGCTTCTAAAAGCAAGATGAAAACGAAACAAATAAATAAATTCTATTCTTTTTCACCATAGAAAAAATATTTTTTATCATAAAAAAAATATTTTTTATCATGCCACTTTGCTACAGTTTCATACACACCCATAGTACATCTCTGAAAAATGTATTTTCTATCAAACAGCATTTAAGAGAAATTATATTACAAAAGTTGTCATAAATAAAAAAAAAAAATTAAAAAGGGGAACATTTGTGAATAGTACCAAATACGCCAAAGGAATGACATAGTACTTTTAAGGTTCTAATAAAAAGTACTTAAGTACAAACTTCATCCTGCTTATTATACCCTCCACCATATATGGTAAGGGTATATATCAGTTTGTCATTCCGTTTGTAACATGTCGAAATATAGGTCTAAGACCCCATAAAGTATATATATTCGTGATCCTTATGCAATTTTAAGTCCGTCCGTCTGTCTGTTGAAATGGCGATCACGACGCAAAGACGCAAGCGGATTATTGTACATCCTCCCGAGCAGTTTGGTATTGAAAATGAGCAAAATCGGTCCAGCGGTAAAAAAGTTATGGGTGAAAATGTGAAGATACCTCTAAATTTTCCATACAAATTGGTGTATTTTAGTACAATTTCATAGTAGCGACTGGTATATAATATATTTTCTCATATTTTTTCACCAATCGCTTAGAAATCAATAATACTTTGTACACCTCAAATATTTTTCACCTCAAAAATTATTTTTCACCACAAAAATTTTTTTTCACCACAAAAAATTTTTTTCACCTAAAAAAATTTTTTCACACTTTTTCACGTAAAAAAATTCGTTTCCGCATTCCAAAAAAGTTTTCCACTTCAAACAATTTTTTTCACCTCCATAATTTTACTTCAAAAGTTTTTTACATTATTTGTATCAAAAATAATAGAGAACATTGGTGGAGGGTATTCAAAGATTTGGTACAACCAAGTTTAAGCCTTTTTTACTTGTTTTTGTTAAAAATCTTTTGAAAGTGAAAACAAAAAAAAAATTTGTGGTGAAAAAATTTTTTCAAGTGAAAATTATTTGAGGTGAATGGTGAAAAAATATAAGAAAATATTTATTTACTATGGAAAATTTAGAGGTACCTTCACATTTTCACTCATAACTTTTTAACCGATGCATTTTCAATAGCAAGTTTTTGGGAGAATTTCCATTAGGTAAATATGAGCGACCCCTTTTGCGTCTTTACGCCTTGATCGCCATTTCAACAAACCGACAGACGGTCTTAAACCTTTATTTCGACACGTTACACAAGGAATGAGAAACTGATATATACTCAAAAAACATTCTTGCTGGAATTAAAGCCAAAATCAATTGTTATTCAAGTCATATTTTTCAATTTCAAGCCTTTATTTATTCTTTAATTAGACTTTAATTCAATTGCATATTCCAGCGAAACGGACACTGGAATTCAAGTCGAAAATAACAGTGATAATATACTTTAATTCAAGCCTTGAATCACAGTTCAATTCAAGTTCATACAACATAATAATAACACTTGTTTTCAAGCCCTAACTTCAATCTTAAACAAAGCCATAAAAATACTAATCCTTCTTTTTTTCAGAAGCATTGAAATTTGTAGAATCTTGCTAAAATAAGAAAAAAGATAATGTAAGGACAATTTTTAGCTCCAAATAAATGTGGCTTACCTTTTCGTGAAAATCCATGAAAGAAATTCAGATTTTTATAAAAATTATTTTTATTTGTATGAACTTGATTTTGACTGTAAAAAATCACCTAAAATAAAGCACAATACTAGCAGTATTTAAAGCACTTGAATTATTAACTTTTCAAAGTTTATTGGATACTCTCCCCATATGTGGTGGTAGGTATAAAGACAACATATCGTATAATATTTAACTCATTAAATTTACGTCTGGCCGATCCATGCGTTAAGAAGATAAATAGAGATGGAACTTTTTAAAACTAGACTTTGAATATGGGTACATTTGAATCAATTGTACGGAATCGCTCTTTTTCTTAATTTAACTTCGCTTAATACAGCCTGATATGACACCTTTTTGAGAAATTTTGTTACCGAAACAATAATTTCGTTCGCCATGTATGACTTAAGTTTCCACTACATTATTTTAGTTTTGAAACGGTTACAGTTTTTTTAGTCAGTATTGAAAAAATTAATTTTAATTTTAAATCCAAAATCTGATTGTAAATGGTAATCAGTAATATGTATACTTTAAAGTCGTGTATGCCAACAATCTCATTGATAGCAACTGGTTGTTTGTTTATATGTCAATTAAAATCAAATTTACACAACCCTAAAACCCTGGTACAAGTAATCTGTGGTACAAGTATAGCACAATAAATTAAGAAACCTGTATGAATTAATGTATACTAGGGTGGCATTGCGTAATGGACAATTCTATATTTTAAAATTTTAACTACGTCAAGGTGGAATATTGAAGTTTATGGTCTTTATTTAATATGTTGCAATTTTTAGCAAAAAATTACATAATTTTAAATTTTAAAAATTTTTGATTTTTGGTTCCATACCGATACCAAACTTAAGTCACTTGAGCTGGGTCTGATTTTGTCTTAAGTTAAAGTTTCGGAACTTTGGAATAAATAACAAAAATTTACTTATGCTTTGTGACACATTGTTTCTAATAAAATTGAACACGATTATGTAAACATTTTTGAAATCTCTCAAAGGATTTTTGGGATATCGTGATTTTTTTGTTAAATTTTACTAAATTTACAGCAAAAAATCTTTGAGGGACTGGAAAAATGTTTTTAAATTTGTTTTCAGCATAGGCTTATCTGATATTTTTTCCCAAAGTTTACACCAAATTTTTTAGAACCTGCGTAAAAGTAATCCGCCTGGGCTTTACGAAAAATCCAAAGTATCTTTTTTAATGCTACCCTAATGTTTACACACACACACACAAATTGATTAGCTTAATCGACGAAATCGCTTATATTTTAATTTTTTTTTTTGAGAGTTAAGCTATTAGTAGCTTCTAGGTCAGGAATGGTAAACTATATGCCACCGCTGGCACGTGTGCCGATTTTCGCTGGTGCGCGACTTTATGTTAAATACAATGAATAAAAATTAATTTAAGTAACACGAAGTTTTTTGATTATAAAATTTTATGAATCTGAGGTTATTTCAGTAAAACACCTTACAAAGAAAGTCTTCCGACGCGGATCCGCAAATCTTAAGTTGTAAAGGACAAAATTTTAGGGGATACATGTTTTTTTATAGCTGAGCAATCTCATTTTTAAAAATTGGGTTAAAAATTGCCTCATTTTTCACCAATTTCGGTTTCATTGGTTCAATCGTTCGCATAAAAGCTGAACCATTACGAGTTCGGCTTTTATGCCACTTTTCTTGAAATTTTGGTTTAAAGTAATAAAGTAGATTTAAAATTCTAGCACTGGTAAATTTAATAAAACTTTTTTAATCTGGAATTTTTGTGACCCCTTTTGCTAAAGTATTGAAATAAAATAAAAGTTTTATTCAACCCTTGGAACAATTCCACTTGGTTTTAACATGAATTCGAGCGAAATTGCTTATGGGAGCAATTTAACTATGGATTATTTTGTATTTAATTAAAGTATACTACACGAGAAATATTTACAAAACAAATCGTATATTTTTTTTTTTTTTTTGGCAAGAAAGATGTCTTGTCACCCCTGTTCTAGATGTAATTTTTGTTTATTTTGCATATTTTCTTTTAATCATTATCAGTTATTTTTAAACCCACATTCTATACAAGCACCCATAAATATATTACTGGGCTTTCTTCTCACTCTTTCCAAATTATATTATTGAAAATGCGCAAAAATTTTCCAGGTTGCACTAAAAAGTTGTTGTTATTATTCTGATCGCATGAGTAGTGTTTTTTACCCAATGTTATGATGTAAAGTAGATTAATTGATAATTAATAAAAAAAAATAATAATCTATTTTTGATATTACAAAGATGGAAAATGTTGAAAATTTCACAAAAACAATTGGCAACTGTCAATAATGCTGAGATACCGTGAGGAATTAAAATTATTATTAATTAATTATTGTTCTAAAGTTTTCAGTTACTGGTTTCTTAAATATAAAATATTTTTTTAAATAAACAGTCATTTGATTAAATAAAAATTTTAATTGATTACACCGTTCGCCAAAGTTCAACTTTTGGTTTGGCACCAGAGAACTGCATTTGCTGAACGTTCATACGCAATCAACACAAGAATAAATATGTGTTTGCGTTCAAACGCTGAATATACTCCAACACACATATTTGTTAATGATTTTAAATCAATCAAACGACGTGCAAATTGTTTGTCACTGATTTATAATCATCGGTCGTTGTTAAACCATTGATTTTATTCTGTTAATTCGAGCCAACAATAATTATTTTGATGTAGAATAAATCAGAAAAAACAACAAACAACGTGTATGAGTGTAATCATAATTAAAACAAAATAGTTTCTTATCTATAAAAAGGAGGTGGTTTTGTAGAAACACATTTCATAAATGTTATATGTATATTAGGGTGGGTCTAAAATACGTTTTTTAGAATTTTTATTAGGAATACCAAAAATATTGTTCTTTGTAAAAAATTTTTTTTTTTAATTTAGGTCGACATCTCAGGTTCGCCTAATCCGGTTAAAGTTAAATATTGCCTAATTTTCCAATCAAAATAGATGAAAAAAAATTTAGACAATATTTAAATTTTTCCGGATTAGGCAAGCCTGAGATATCGACCTAAATTTTTTTCCATAAAAAAATTTATATTTTACAAAGAAGAGTATTTTTATTACTAATAAAAATTCTAAAAAAGCGGATTTAGGTCCCACCCTAATGTAAACAATATCATTTATGAAATGTGTTTCTATTTTGTTTCAATTATGAATACACTCATACGCGTTATTTGTTGTTTTTTCTGATTTATTCAACGCTGACTTTTTGTTGAGTGATTAAATTTGCAGTAAACATAATCGACATATGATTCAAACTGATCCGAATTACGCGTTCAGTAACTTGATGCTGATTTTATTCAACAGTGAATTTTGTAGAATTATTAAATGTAAACAAGAATTTTTGTGTATGATTAAATCAAGAAAAAAGTTGTTTGGCACCCATTAGAGAATCCAATATATTCTAAATGAAGAGCTAAAAATAAAATAGCAGTGTCTTACACTGTTTCTGGATCGACTCGTTTTGACCACAATTTAATATTTAGTGAATGTATTTAAAAGTTTGACATCAATAATGTGTACGTTTTGGATTCAAAATTTCTAAAGACATTATCGAAATTCATATTTTTTAAAAGTACGTCACCGCTGTATAAAAATAATTTGTAAAAATTTGAATTTTTATCTTAGAAGTTATATTAAGACAGCAAATGTTGTCTCATTTGAGCGCTTCTAATAAAATATCTGACTTTCAGTCAGGTTTTAGAAAGGGTCATAATACTACCGGTTTATTGCTGGATATTACTGAAACTATAAGAATAAGTCGAGATAGAGGTAATATTTGTGGTTTAATTTTTCTGGACTTTCGTAAGGCTCAATTGACTCAATTAGTCATAGTTTTGATAGAAAAACTTCTTAATCAATATGAATTAAGCTCGAGTGGATGTAAATTGATATGGTTCTATTTATCTAGTTGTAGTCAGTTTATGCAAGTAGGTGAATTGAAGTCGTCTGTTGTAGTTTATAGAGGCATTCCTCAAGGGTCTATACTTGGGCCCTTGCTATTTCTATTGTATATTAATAACATTTTTCAGAATTTATCTTTTTTGACGTGTTATACGTATGTTGATGATATTTAATTTACAACGGTTTGAGAATCGTGTTAATATTGATATTGGTATATAGGGGAATGGTCTAAGGCGATCTTTCTAGAACTTAAATCATTAAAGTGTAAAATCATGATTTTTTAGAAATATTCTTATATAATGAGCCTTTGGATATTGTCTCACAATATAAATCATTGGGTCTTATTTTGGACAATAGTCTTTCTTTTGTCTTCTGTTGGACACTGCGTAGGCTTTATAATGCTGCATGTTACTTGCCGGTCACTGTACGATATCGTGTTGCCTTATCGTTGCGTCTTCCACATTTTCTTAATTGTATTGAGGTTTACTCATGTACATCTGCTAGAAATATTGATCGGTTGGAAAAATTCTTCAATAGTGTTATTCGTTACATTTATGGACTTCATGTTAGAGATCATGTTGCTTAATATCGAAGACAGGCTTTGGGATATGAATTTAGTCAATATATAGACTTAAGGCAAATTTATTTTTTCTATAAAGCTGTGCTTCTACTAGAGCGCATAGTTTAATTTTCCCCAGACATTTCTCACTCATTATGCGACGGTCATTTTGTGTTAATACCACTAGATTGTGGAATTCTACGATACCTTACCAGGATCGTAGATTTTCACACTCTTTATCGAGTTTTTTTTTTGTAGATTTGCGATATTAGGGTTTGGTTTGTGCAAATATCCGGGACTTCATACATGTGTTTCTTTATAATAATTATGATTTTAAGTTATTTTATGAATTGTTGAAATTGTATTGTAGTACTGCCAACTTCGGCCCTATGAGCTTGCGGCATTTTATTGGAAATAAATAAATAAAAAAAGAGTCATATTTTTCACATAGTGGCAACTCTGTTCACAATTATATTGTTCGATTATTTCAAATGCCAAAATATTTTTCAATTTGTGAAAAATTAATACACTCTTACTATACAAATATATTAACTAAATAATTATTCGCGGTTTATTTATTTATTTATTTATTTCAATACATAGGAAGCCTATAAGGCCAATTATACATGTATTGTAGATTAATATCCATGTTATATTATAGTACAATGTGACTTAAAAATACTATAAATAAAAATATATTGTATTGCTAAAATAAATAATAAATGATTCCCCAACCAACTTAAAAGCTTTTTCTTGTATGTAGGATATGAATATGAAAATAGCCTTAGTGTAGAAGGCAGAAGGTTCCAAGTACGAAAAAGTGAGAAAAACGGGTATTTTGTTTGCCCTTCTTTTAAGTTATATTGGATTTGCTTTTAAGTGTAAACTTGTGTCGCACTGTGTTATCAGTATGACCTGAATTTCATTTCGAATTATATTCTCAAAAATATGCAAGTTTACATTTTTATTTAGAACTTGTCAGGTTTAAGTGTTAAAACATTAGTGCAGATGTCAAATTCCTAATGTGTTCCAACAAATGGCAACATAAGCAGTTGGTCTGTCAATTCTGCAAATTAGAATACAAAATTTTAAGACTTAAATTAAAATGTAGGACAAATTAGTACTAATGTCTATTAATAGAATAAAACGGTTCAATGTTCAGGTAATCAATTCGCATACAGTGGGGAAGAAGTAATTTATTTTATTTATTAATTCATCTATAATACAAAAAGACATTTTGACCAAAAATACTGTATTACATAGTAAATAAATCCTGAGAAAGGAACTTATATTTAGTTCGTATATAGTTTTTATTGTAAGTGGTTGATATGCATATGTAGTATAAAGCCAGATCAAACCATTAGTACTTGACTGAGGCTGACGATGATTTGGGCACTGATACCCACAAGTTGAAAATTTTTAAAACTCAATATTTCCAAAATGTTAAATAATCTTAAGGCGAATTTGAAGTGTCGGGGTCCAATTTATTTTCTTTCTAATATATTTAAACCAATAAATATGAAGTTTGGGCGCAATCGGATAAAGTATAGTCGAGGGGGAAATCGTTTGAAAATTTCAAGAGTTTTTATTTGGGAATCAATGATTTTTTTCAGTTTTTAGGAAAATTTCGTTCTACATTTTTATTTTTTAAAACGCTTGTGTTTAAAAATCGATTTAAGTATAAAATTATCTTTTCAAAAAGCTACATAAATTCAAAATCGGTTAAGAACTCGCCAAAAAATAGCAAATGCCCCAGACTAATTTTGTGCCAAACACTAGGTCATGAAATTTGATGGCACTTTTTAAAATTTTAGAAATTGATTAAATCCATAATTGTTTTTTGATCTCTATACTTATAAATACTCAGATAATAATATTGTTTTATTACCAGTATGTTAACTTGTCGCGCATTAAGGCAAAAACCCTTCCTTTTTCATAATTTTAAAAACTCCTTTTTAGATTTTTGAAAAATTTTCTTAAACAAATTTAAACAAATTTTATTTTGCACTTCAAGAACTTGCTAAATACATCCTAGAGATGAAATATGCCAATTTTAATGTAAATCCCTCCATGTACCTGTCGGTGACAAGCTCTTATTTTTTGTGGATTACGAGAGAAAAGTGATATTTATAAAAAACTAGCGGATCCCGGCGTGCTTTGCTACGCATGAATCCACAATGCGAGTTCGATGAAAAAGAACCTTAAAATGATCACTCACTGACAGCTGTCAATGTGTATGCGCTACAATGTGTATTTAACGAGTGTATGAATCAGCACACGCACACGCTCATGAGCGCTTACGTATTTGTTGTTGTTTTTTTTTTTATTATATGGACAAAATCACATGTTGACATGAAAAGTCATAACTCACGAACGCGTCGTCCGATTTCGTGCAAACTTTAAATAAACCATCTATACGACCATACGAACAGACTCTAAAAACTTAATCGAATTTGGTTTGACCGTTCTTGAGTTAAAAACTCACAACACACTTGCAACAATTTTTTATATATGTAGATTAAGTAAATTTACTCTTTTTAAGTACTTTGTATCAAAATTGAATCAAATTTGTACTTATAAATGTTATATTTTATCTTAATAGCTTAGCGGGTTGGAAAAGATAATATGACCTTATTAACCCTTGTGGGCATGGGGTTACATATGACCACAAGCTAATAAAGGACAATTTATTTTAAAAAAACGCAAATATTTTATAACTACTGTTGAATTTTTAGAAATGATGCTTAAAATATAATAGCCAAATGTGCAGATCTTTCATGCTAAAACTTTGGAATAAATCGAACAAAATTAACCCATTCCTTGTCATCGACTTCCCTTTTCAATGCCGACCTGCTGTAGTAAAATCAATCATTTAATTATCAAACTGCCTACCCGTCAAGAAAATTGAGAAAGAAAAACTAAGTGCATTGTTAAGTATACCTTTAGATGTCCAAACGTGCGATGTTGACAATATAATTATTATTGCAAATGTATTTTTATTATCTATAAGTGGAACATTTATTTGCATTTTAGTAATTTAATTCATAAATTTTTTTATTACAATAATATCAATCTGTAAATGATTGCAACGTTAATGATGTGACGTTTATGGTGATTACTTTTAAATTTTTATATTATTGCAATGCATCGTAAATGCGTAATTTTTGAATAAATTAAGAAACATGTGATTATTGTTGTTGAAAACAATTTTTGTTAAAAAAAGTGTATAAGATTTTATAAATCTGAATGAAATTCATAAAAGAAAAAACATGAAAATATTAAAAATCAAATGTCCGTTAAAACGATTAAAGTTTTGAAAAAAAATTTAAACGGTTAATATTTCAGTAAAAATATTTCAATAAAAATATTTTAGAAATTAACCCAAAGATGTTACGTTAGTAGTGAAAATATATAAACGTCGAGTTATAAACGTTCAATACTGTAGTTGCATACGAAAAATAAATATGAAAGTTTTTGCCCAAAATACTTTGTTGTATACTTTGAATTTTTTATAAAGTCTAATTTTAATTTGAAGAGCATGCTAATAAAATTTATGGCTTTACTGCTAGACTGTCTTAAGTTTTTAGCATTTTACAGACCGCCAATAATATAATTTTTAATCCTTATCTTATCGATTTAATTTTATAAATTTAAATCCGTGAGTTAAAGTAAATATTCTAGTGTTTCTTCTCTTCATCATTCATACTTTTATTTGTATTCTCTATTTCAAGGAAAATCGGACTTAACTTTTTTAAGAGAATTTTTTATTAGATTTATTGTGTAAACTATCTGCGTCATAATTTTACGACACTTATTTTAAATTGTTTTTTCTGTTGAATTTTAAATAAAGCACATAACCAAAAAGTGGAATTTACTCGAGAAAGTTTCCGTTGGATAATTTTAATTGATTTTGGCTTGTGCTTTCAAGTGGAGTGCTTTCGAGGACTTTGTTTGGCTCTTGGTGATAATGTTGGCATCTTTAAGAAGTTAATATTACTGGCTTGCAGAAAACAAAAGTAGTCAATCTTCGTAAAGGTCGATCGATGTTTTTCCAGAAAACATCGATTAACGGCAAAATAGGGATAAGGCCTTTAGCCTTATTTCCACAATGTCCCGTTAGCTACTAACTTGGATTTTAACTGACACACTTGTTGTTAATTCTCATGTAAAATTTCAATTCAACTGTTGGTTTAATTTTAACAGGACATCCATTAATTGGGCTTTAGCAACATTTGGTTAATAAATGCATAGTTTAATTTCTACACAAATTAAAAAAAACAAAATTTCTTGAGAATTATACTTTTATAAAAAGTACCAAATAATTTATTTATAAGTTTGAAAAAGCGTGAACGACTTTTTCGTGTATTTACTTCCCGCATAAATACAGCTATTGTAAACTAATCAATCAGCTGATTTTTTTTTTTTTGTTTTTCATATATGTATTTGAAAACTTAAAATATCAAAAGGAATTTCATGTAATATAATTTTATTGGCCAATTAGGCTACGTGTATTACAAATGAATAAATAAATGAAATGAAATGAATTTGAGTTAACAAAAAAGCCTATAATTACGGAAAAATATAAAATTATTAAAATTATAAATTTTTAAGAGCAAAATGCAATTAACCAAATAGAATTTGCAGATATTCTGGGCTTGAAGAAACGGTATTAACTTGTAATAATAAAAACCAATAGCTGCTGAATTTCACTATTGGTCCATCTTTTATTACTTATTTTTTCACGCTTTTGTTTTAAGTTGGGTTTTTCATTATTTTGATCCATTATTTAACTTTCATTTTAATAGTGAACAAAAAAATGAAAAATAAAAAAATCAAACAATAGTTTTGGTTGCTAAATGATCAGCTGTTTTAGTCTTGTAAATGTACAACATGTATTTACTATACCTTTTGGTCTTGTATTTTAACCACACCCTAGTAAATTTTAGTTCTATACATTTTATTGTTGTGGTGTAGTAAATGGTAGTACTCTTACTATATCTACAACCTCTACAAGATCTACAAGGGTAGTTTACTACCAAGAGTGAATACCCTCATTGTTAAGTGATATAACTTGCAATACTAGAAACCGATTAAAATTTTAGCGGTCTTTAACGTTTTGATAAAAAAAAAAACATTTTTTACAGTAAATGGAAGCCAATTAATAATATGGAAATCCAACATTAATTCAATTTTTTTTTTTTTTGAAAATATGTTTTATAAAACTTTCATAGTAAACCCTTCAATTGTATATTTATTTTGCAGCAGAGCTTTGAAGATTAAATTCTATTTTGAATTAATGCTTTAAAAATCGAATCTGATTTATTTTTTAGTCGAATGAATTCACTTTTAAACATTCACAGAGAATTCATTTGATCGAATTTACCGTTTTATCAATCATTGAATACACTCATTAGGAATTCATTCGATTTAAAATTTATGAATTAAATCAGTTATTCGTTTAGCTAAAATTCATTAATTTATAAAAATAAATCGCCAAAATTTAAAAAAATCGTCAAAAATGAAAAAATATCACCAAAATTAAAAAAAAGCCAAAATTTAAAAATTCAAACAAAAAAAGTCGCCTGAATTGGGGAAAAACGCTCATATTGAAGAAAAAATATCTTTCAAATTGAAGAAAAACCCTTCAATGTCAAAATTTAAAAAAAAAAAAATAAAAATACAGTGCAACCTCGCTTAGCGCAACTAATAGAAATTTTGGCAATTGCGAAAACCGATGTTATTACGATAACCGGGTCTCTATTTTCTTACGGTTTAAATTAAAAAAAAGAAATTTTATCACACATTTAAATCATTTATTTTTAAAATAAATTTATTGATTTTATTGAAAATAACATAAAAAACACAAATAATAAATGAAAATACACATTTTAATGTACAACGGTTATACAAATTGAATTTGTAAACTTAATGGTAAATATCAATTAAAAAAGTCAGAAATTTTTGACTGCATTTTATTGCATGAAATATTTTACTGCACTGCAATTTCACGAAGATTTTGGAGTAACATAATGTCTTTTAAGGCTATTTTATTTTCCTCGGCCCATTGAAGAAAAATGTTAAAAGAATCAATAGCATTCTGACATTTAATTTTAAGAAATGCTGAAGTAATGCCAACATTTTCGATCTCCTCAATGCAGCTTCATTTTTGTTTTAATTCTTGTTATTGTTGATTTGTGCAGTTTATATTCATCGCAAATCACTTTTGCAGATATGCCTCTATCAAGTTTATTAAGAATATCACTTTTTGTTATATTGAAAGTTTTATGTAAATAAAAAACATAAACTGTTTTTTTTGGGAGAAAATTTGCGATAACTGAGGTTTTTTTTGTTGAAAAGTTGCGTTAATTGAGTCAACAATGCAAACAATTTACGAGTTGCAATAATCGAGGAGTTGCGTTAAGCGAGGTGGCACTGTATTAGGTTAAAAAATTGAGTATCGCAATGAATAGTTACCAATAATAACCTACCTCTGCCCACTGCAGTACTTCTAAAGTGAAAATAATGAGTTACTAATAATGTGTTATGCAGCTCCTTGCATACTACATTACTTTCAAAGTGAAAATAATGAGGTTACAAGTAATGTGTTTTAACTACTTATTTCATTTTATTTTTATTTAATCGAGCCTATAACGCCGTATGCGATTAATCTAAAATATATATGTATGTAATGAGCAGTAAGTTATTTAGGCTCTAACTTAAAATAATGTAATAGTAAAGAAAATTTTTGATGAAAAATTTACATATATTTTTAGTTTATTATTTTTAACAATTGGTATTTTAGTACTTTTGCCGATTTCGAGTAACTGAAAGTTTTCGTGTCCCTAGGCAGTCTATTAAAAGCATCGAATTAAAAAAGATTGTTCAAATATGGAGTAATTCATTTTCGAGTGTATTATTTCTGGAATGAAATTAACCTGTAATGGATGTTGGTGCCTAATCACACGAGGTAACGTTGATAATATCCTTATATTGGTAAAGTCACGAAAAGTAAATTGAAGAAAATCGAAAGAATAATTAGAAACAGCACCGAAAACCTTAAGTCCAAAAATGTAACGTAGTATGCAAGTATATGTCTGTCGCAAACGTTTAAATGTGGTCCAACTCAGCAATAGAGGATGTGGATCATAGGAAGGGAGGGAGCCAATTTGATTTTGATTGGTATATGTAAAAAACAGTCAGATTATTCTTTTTTTTATATTTAAATCAGTTTTTATTATATGAATTTATTTTCCTCCCCACTCGTAAACTTGGAGGCAACTAACTACCTCCAATGAGGCAACTAACTACCTCCAATGTGTTAAAATAATAAGCTTATCAGGCAAACTTCAACCAGTTACTGCTCGTTCTAAGACCCATTATTTGTTAAGTCTTTTTTTCCTGGGTTGAGGCCTCTGGTGAAAAAGTTCTTCTTTAGCGCTTTTAATTTTCAAAATATGGACGAATAAGTTTATATATATCTAAGTGATTCAATTCGATTAAATTTTTGTTAGTTTTGGCGAATTTTTTTTCGGCATTGTCGACGTCTTTTAAATTTTAGCAATTGTTCCTATTTGAGCGTTTTTTTTTTTTGTATCTTATTTTTTTTTTGAATTTTAAAAATTTTCTTTTAAATTTTAAGTATTTTTTATAAAAATAAAGTGATTTAAATATATAAAATAAATTTAAGCGATATGTCCAATTTTGGCGATTTTTTTCAATTTTATCAATTTGTTTTTTATTTTGGAGAATCATTAATTATGGCGATTTTTCCAATTTCGGCGGTTTTTCAATTTTAGCGATTTAAGTGATTTTTTTTTTTATTTTGGTTTTTTGTATTTATAAAAAAAATCTTTAATTTCGTATAATGAAAACTAATAAAGAAGATATTTTTTTTTATAAATTTCAAAGTCAAATGAAGAAAGTTGGTTATTCAATCGAATGAACAACAAATCGAGTGAATTTCCAATTCTGTAAATCGATTGAATTCCCAGCGATTGAGATCAGTGATAGACAAATCGAATGGTGAAAAAAGAATAGTCTTTTAAAATGAATTCGATTGAGACCAACTAAGAATTTGAGTCTATCCAAAAATTGTAGTTTGAGAGATCAGTCATTCCACAATCAGAATCAGAATTGAAAATCGAATAAAGTAATGAATTATTTAGAAGCTCTGTTCTGCAATAGCATATTTAATTATGCCATAAATTTGTTTAATTTTATTTTTAATTTAAGTCAAACTAAACAACAATAACTTGCACACAATTTAAATACAGTAACGCTTTGGTACTATTTTGCGTAACTGCAATAAAAGTACAGGAACATGCAGTAAAAATTTATCATAAGCGTGAATAAGACTTAATTTTCATTTGGGGTAGGCCCTTACAATTGTAAAATTTTGTAAAAGAAAAAAACAATGCATAATTAACTTTAAAATGAATATAAATTTAGTATAACATTAAGAAATGACCTCTGATATTATAATGAATATTAATATAATATATTGTCGTGCGCATTAAATAAAATGTTTTTGATCTTTGAAGCTCATTAATTTTTATTTCATATAACGTGTCGAAATACCCTGGTAAAGGTACAATTTACCACAATTGTTGGTGGCTTTTTAAAAAACTTTTTATTTGTATTTACAAAAATATTGTATCAATCATAAAGAAAATTTTGTAATTTTTTTCTGTGTATAAAATTTTAGAAAAATGTAAATATAGTACTCACATCTGGAATTGTATTAACATATTAATTATAAAAGCTTTACAGGCATACCACCTTGTTTCTTAAATACAATGACAAAACTGTGAAATTACAATCACGCCACTTATTTAAGTCGTTTCATCAGGCTAACATAGAAATTAGACCCTACCTGCAATTGTGCCACATATATCTATTGCTTCAAATTACGGTTATCAATAAACTCCCTGCGGGAAAAAGGGGCCAGTTGGGAATTGGGACTTGTCCCAGGATAGGTAATGACTGAACCGGTTCCTAAAATACATATCACGGGATAGGAGAAAAGAGCACCGGTCCCTAAAGTACCTATGAGGTGACCGGTTTAAAAGTCACGACATGTCCTTTTAGACCAGTCCTGTGACATGTCACCTACGACAAGCCCATGTTAAAGTGATCGGTCCCGGAACGGTCCATATCACAATAAACCGGTCACGTGACGTGTCCTGGGATAGCTTCTTTTCCCGTAGAAAAAAATTAAAATTTTTAATTGGGTCACATTGGACCCCAGTAAAAAAAATATTTCCGATACCTTTCCTACACCAAGTACATTTTTCTTACAGTTATGAAATTTTGGAAAATGATGACTAAAAAAATAGGATTTTCACTAACAAAACAAAAATTGTGTTGCTAAGACTTACACTTCGTGAAATGAGACTTGCATAGAATTTCAGTTAAAGTAAAATTTACTCAACACACAGTTTATTTTGCACAAAATCCATAATTGGCTCACAATGGGTTAAAGAAAGGCTAGAAAGCTACTTGTTGTATGTTAATCTGATCCGATCACAACTTTAACTAGAATCAAATATTTAATGTGAAAAACCGCCAAAATTTGAAGGCAGTGGGATCAAATCTTCAAGGTCAAAAATTATAAAATTTTTGCGTTTACGCCTCTAACTTTCACAAACATATGTGTGTGTGTTTGTGGAGTCAAATCTTCAATATCAAAAATTTACAATTTTTTGCTTTTACGCTGCGACACTATCTGTTTCATTCCAAAACATAGTGCAAGCAAAAAATACATTATTTGGAATAATTAAGTTTTCCATAGAAATTACTACGTTTGCAGCGAACTTCTTTGCCGGTGTCTTTCAGTTCGTTGCAATCGAGTTCTAATATACAATCATAAACGAATGAAACTTTATCTTATTTTTTCTTTTAATTATCCGTAGTTAAACAAAACATCGCAAAAGCGTTCTTTGCCGCACTCAAAATTGTATGCAAAGTTCTGTTTATTGGGTTGTTTTAATTTTCCATGAGGGACTACATACGTATGTTTATGCAACGAACACTGTCCGAAGGGAGTTTTTCTTTGCTACAGACATTTTGTCTTGGCAAACAAAATCACTAATTACAGCATATAATTTCACAATAACTACAATTCAATAAATACATTTGAATACAAATTTTAATTAACTTTATAAGCACTCACCTTTATTTTAATTGTTATTAGGAATATATATTTGATTTCCTTCTTGCAACTTGAAGAAATATGTATGTTCGAAAAAAATTAGATTTCTGCGGTATTGTTTTGTTACTCCGTCCCTCTTTATCCTTTTCCACTTTTTTCAATTCTTACTTTTTAACGATGAGACAATACTTGAATTGAAAAATTTTCTCACAATATTTTTTTTTTGTTCTTGACGGTATGTTCCTTTATGATTAGAAGTCTAGTGGATCTTAATTATTTTATCGCAAAATGATTTGACCATAGAGAAAATAAAAGAAAACGGTAAATGTTTTCTTTTTTGTTCTAAACTGTTCAAAAAAAGTGACAGATTTTTTACGCAAAAGCAATAACTTTCCAAGGTCAGTGGAGCAATGAAGAAAAAATAACAACAAAAATGTTCTCCTTTAGGGCTGCCAGAATTGCATATTTTTTATTTATTTAATAAATATGCAAAATACTGTTTTGCCGATTTTTATTGAAAATTGCAGATGTTTTATTTCTTTCTTATAAAACACAAAAACTCGCAACTTTAAAAATGAAATTCGAATCTTATTGATCAATATTTTACATTCTTTAAAAAACTACAAAATTTGAGTATTAGTCCACGTTTTTCATGGTAATTTTAAATTGATCGTAGCAATCATTTATATGATTTGTATTATTTTATTTATTTAATTAATTTTTTTTTCAAGCCACAAATAAAAAATTTCAATAGTGCACACTTACACACTTGAATATTTATCGTTTGATGTAGAACCTCATAGCCGTGTTGCAAAATAATTATGTAGCGTTATTCGAGAATTATAATGTCTTAAATGTTTGTCAAAACAATACGATTAAGTTTATATACGTTTTATGTTGCTTTTGTGATCTAAAGTAACAATAAAGTTTAAATTTAATGAAATTGAAAACAAATCCGTAATATTTTGCAACTTTCAATTTAATTTTAAATTTCAAATTGACGATGTTCTTTTCAAAGTGACGATTTTTTATCACATGTATTAGGCAGCCCTGAAACAATTAATTTTAAATAGAAAACAAATTCTACTCTCATTTGTTTTAGCTTTCAACAGAGAGGTTTTATTTATAAATGAGAGCAATTCTTCTTCTTTTTAGCTATATGACAGCCAATAAAGTAACTGTATAGCAATGCTGCCAGGTCTGATGATTTTTGGTATACCCAAAAATAAGTAAATTTCCCTGTAAAATGACATTTTTCTTTACGTAAAACACCAATTTACTTGTCAATAAACACGGTAATTTTTTATGCAGTAACAAAAAGCACAGTTTTCGTGCATGTTTTTGTTATTTCTCTTTCGCACTCATATGTTTTCTTCCTTTGTTGCTTCATTCAAATTTGGTTTTAGAGAAAGAAAAAAAAATCCCACCAGAGGCTCTGTTCTGCCCATAGCCTTTGTAGCTAGTTCTCGGTTAGGGTATTAGGATATAATTTGTAATTATATGATTAATACAAAAAAAATATATATAATGAATAAATTTGAAAGGAGAATTGAGAAAAACTTATGCAATCAATTTCATCATATAAATTGGCTCTATGTATATAAAAATATGTCATTTTTCATTCTCTTAAAAGGCCATTAGACGATAAGCATGCTGTTCATCATACTTGACAAAGATGAAAATTGGTTTGGCATACACCATCAAGCATCATGCTTGACAAGGAAGCAAAAAACTCAAAAATGTTGTGCAGCATTCTTGATAGTCTATAGGTCGCTTTAGATAAAAGTTCAAGTTCTATAGTTTTCTGCTCTTAAAATAATGCAGAATTGCAGAAAATGCAGTGCTGATATTTTGACGATTTTTTCTGTAAAAAAAATAGCCAAAAGATGGTTTATTGTTTTTTTTTTTCCTTTAAAATTATAATTTTTTAACACAAAATTCAGCAAATTATATACAAAAATACCATATTTCCACATTCTCTAAATAAAAAATTCAAGAAATATGAGAAATTGCTGCAAAATAAGAAACAACGCCTTACATGATCAAATGCTGAACATGACGTTCCGCATGTTTGATCGTCTAAATGCCCCTTAAAGATTTAATAGTAATTATATTTTGACGATTTTTAAAAATCTGTCGATTTTTCAAAACGCGATGACATTTTTTTTTTTTCTAAAAATTTAGACGATTTTGCTTCCAATAAACCTGGCAACGCGATGCTGCCATAAGTTTATGTCGTTTTGCTAAAATTGTGCGTGAAAGTGTTTGCTTTGAATAAATGAAAAATTAATGTAAAAATGTTGGATAATTTGATAAAAAAAAGTGTTAAAAGTTTTAATTCAAGTGCTTAACATAAAAGAAAATAAATAAAGTTACTATAATATGTAAATTCGGTTAGAAATTGTTAGAAAAAGAAAACGAAATAGCAAATGCCAATATAATTTTTATTGGAGATGACAAAACCATTTGTAGGTGTTATCGATAAATTGGTGTTGTCAGTGTACCATTCAAAATATCGTTATGCAAATTACATTTTAAATATTAATGACTGTAAAGCTGTAGCTACGATTGACTTACAATTCGTTAATTTACTTTTTTTAAATGACACATCAGCCATATTTGACTGTTTTCTTCAAATTAAATTGCCGAAAATGCAAATATTTTTTAAGTGCATATTTTTCTTATAAATTTTATCTTCTTTGCTTTCAAAAGAGAGCAACTCCTCTTCTTTTTAACTATGGCAGTCATAATAATATCCAAATAGTGCTTCCAAGTTAAAAGATATATCGACATTTTGTCGATTACTTTTTCTGAAAAATAGCTTTTTTTTGGCGATTTTTCAGTTTAAAATTATAAAATATACAAACTACGATATTTTTAATTTTCTGTTATTAAAATCACGCAGATTCTCAGAAAATTTGGGAATTTACTGCAATATCAGATATTTTTTTAACATTGCTTTGTGAACTCTTTAACATAAGAAGTATCACTTAAAAACACATCCCAAATTTAATTAGAAAAATTAATATAAGCGTCACTTCTTCGTTGTGAACGCGGCTTACAGGTTATATAACAAAAAAAAAATAGTGTTTCCAATTATTCGACACTGCCGGTTAATCGGTTAGGCCATTATTCGAAATTATAAAATTAATCGGTTATTTGTGTTGATTAATCGGACAAATTGGCGATTAATCGTTTAATGCAACATATATGTATTTCTTTCATCAGTAAGATATGTTTTCTGCTGAAATATCAAGTAAAGTTTATTGCATTGGTTTCTAAAATAGTTGTTTAGGAGAATTCAAAACATCATAAGATTTTTTTAAGAATCATGCCTTGTTTTTTTTTTTCAGAGGACTCTCTTTAAAAAGAAAATGTCAGACGGTTTCAATGGAAGTAAACCCTTAAAAACGCTGTGTAGATAGTGGGACATTTTGTCGATAAAGTTGGTTTTTATATTCTTTATGACACAGTTCAAAATAAAAAATTGTCTGAATTCTAAAGAGCTACCTTCAAAAAAATTCAATCACAAATTCTTAAAAATATGGTATGAATAGTTTTTGCGAAATTCACAAACAAAGTTTGATAGAACTGCCGCTGTTCCCTAACTCTTTCACTACCTGTTTTAAGCTTTAGAGTTAAAAAGGTTATCTGTTTTTGAGTTTGTGCAATTATGAATTCAAATAAGCGAATTTTTAAATATTTTTGACTACACAACTTTGCGTTCCGATGAGATCTTTTTTGAGCTTGAAATACTATTTAAATTTTTTTGACATCAAAATATAATTTTATATTATTTAAAATGTTTTTTTTAAATGAATTGAAACAAAAATAAAAATTGTCTCATCACATTTCCTAAAGCCTATATAATATTTGCTTTGATTCAAACGATTTGAAAATAATTTGATTGTATTTTAGTCAATGTTTTTTTCTACGATTTTCCTGCCAAAGTTTAGAAAATAACAGAAAAATTCATATTAATATTATTATAATTATTTATAATTTATTAGTATTCATAATATTTTGTAAAATTTAACCGGTTAATCGACCTATTTTAATTGATTATTCGGTTCGAATAATTATTTGAGTTTTAAATTATTTGTTTCAACATCAACCGAAATAGAAGCGATTAATCGGGGACAAAAAATATATTTGAACAATTTTTCAAATCGTAATGACGATTTTTTTTTTTATTTAGACGATTTTGCCCCATTAATCTGGCAACTCCATGCTGCTATAATTTTTTGTTAAAGTTGTGCGTGGAGTGTTTGCTTTAAAAGTAAATAATTATTGTAAAAAATGTTTGATAATTTGATAACAAAGTGTTTAAAGTTTTAATTAAAGTGCTTAGCATAGATGATAATAAACAAAGTTACTAAAACAATGAAAACTCGGTTAGAAATTGGTAAAAAAAAAGAAAACGAAAAAATTAATGCAGATAAATTTTTGTTAGAGATGACAAAATCATTTGTAGTTATTATCGATAAATTGGTTTTACCATTTACAATTAAGAAATAGCATTTTAAATATCAGTTAGTGGCTGTTAAAGCTGTAACTATCAATGCTCAATATAAGGTATCGCTATTTTTCTAAATTCAGTTTGCTTAATATAGTTAGACCTTTACAATTTATTAATTTGATTCCGAAAGTCAACAAAATTTGACTATAGTTTGTTATAAATTACAAATCATCCATATTTAGCTTAATAATTATTTTTCCAATTTTTTTTTTTTCATATTGACATTTAAGTTTTTTTTTATTTAAAAATTTTGTCTTGTGATTTTTTGTTTTAAAAAGTTTTAATTTGTTTATACCCAATTTAAGCAGAAAGGTTTATCTAAAGTCGGATTAACTGCTTAGTCGAGCGCTAAACTATGTAGTCAAACCATATTTTCATTTTTTGCTTATTAGGTAATTCAACATTTAACCAGCGCCCAGATTCTATAAGAGGAGAGACGATTATCGTCCACTTTCGAAGTTAAAATCCTTTCATTTTAAAGATGTAACTTACCAAATTGTTGAACTATGTAAGTGAAAATTAGTATCTTTTACCAAATTTGTAACAACAGTTTAAAATTATTATGTAATTGGTCGATAAACGATAATCGTCTTATAGTATATCAGCACTGCTTTCACACTAGTAGTAGCTAGGTGCAACGACGCTTTTCAGCTCCAAAAAACAAACACACAAAGTTAGATAAAAACTTACTTTTTGTCGAAGTCGTATCGGCGCCGCCTTGGTATTTTAGACTGGGAGTTAGTAATGTATATTTTTAACGACACGCCATGTAAATGATAAAAATTTAGTTTCAGTGATACATGATGACATTGTGTTTTTGAGGAAAGTATTTGCCAATTTCTATCGTTTAAATTATTTTCGAATTAAATAAACAGAAATTAAGTTAACTTTTTTTTTAAAAAGTGTTAAAATGTGTTATTTTTTTTCAAAATATTTTAAAACGTGTTTTTTAAAGAATTATATGAGAATTAACTAACAATATTTAATAATAACTATATTTTATGTATTATTGTATCGTCTACAACTGCTGGGATATTTTACGTTATTTAAAAAGGTAAGTCCATGTTATTACTGTCATATTCTTAAAGCTTACTGTCAAATTTGTATATCCTATAATTGATAAGTTTTATATTTGAAAGTAAATTAAAAATTAGGCTCTTTTTTCGAGGTAATTAAATTTTATGATTTTTAAAGATCTCTACAGAGATATCTTCCATTTTTTTTAATTTCACATTTAATAGAAACTTGTAAATTTAGTTTATCCAGCTCGTATCCACATTTTCTAATTCTTTTGTAATATGAAGGAGAATTTTAACATTTTGTGACGCACAATGTTCTAAATATGGAAGCATTGCGCTTAACTTTTCTCGTATAAATCGTTCGTTGCAATCAATAATCAGTACGACATCATGAACTTTATTATAACTTTAAAAGTAATTTAAAAGGATTGTATTTTGAGACGCTTCAGAAAAAATGTTAAAGCAGCTCTTAAGGTGTACTAATTATTGTTGTATCGTCATATCTGTTCGGTTTTAGTTTACACTGTACAGTGTTGGCCAAAAAAACCAAACCTTTTACGAGTTTTACTACACTAACTACTTAATGAATTTATCTGACGTAGTAAATTTACACTTTTAAAACGGTAACTCTTAAAGCCCAACTACAATTGGCTTAAGTGATTTAAATTTTGTTTTTTCTTATAAAACGAAATTTTAGAAATAAAAATTATTAATTTGAAAATATAATCAATTTTTGTTTCATACCGATACCGGGCTTAAGTCACCTAAGCTAATTCTGGTTCTGAATTTAGTAAAAGTCAAATATTACTAAACAGTAGAGTTGTAAACTGTCGATACTTTTGAAGGCTCGATCCCACTCAATACTTTTTGAGTATTACTTCGGTACCACTTAATACTTTTTACATTTACACAGAAACAAGGTTGTATTTCTGTAGTGATTTTACGACCAGCTTGCGCTTATATACAGAAAAATGCAATTCTGAAAGTATTAAGTACACTCAGAATAATCCATATAAAAAATAAGAAATGTATGTGAAAGTACCGAAAACCTTTGTAAAATGTACGAAAAATGGTTTATTTAACGCAAATTTTTAATGAGATCTTTTTATAATTTTATAAATGGATTATTGTGAGTGTAGGTACTTTTTATGTGTTGAGTACTCGAAATAGCGTTTGGTATTTAGTAATCAAAACCCAAATACTTAATATTTTTACATCTCTAATAAATTGTAGTAGTTTTTATGGGTTATTTTTTTCAAATGGCTGTAGTATAGGAAATTTTTATTTTTAATAGTAAATAAAATAAAATTACAGTTAAAAATAACTACTATCTTTCACTACACGAACACGTGACATGTGTTTTTTAATTTCAATTGTCCGTAAATGATTTTTTGTAAGAAAAATGTTTTTGTTAATGAAAAATTTTGAAAATAATTTAATCAATTGATTTGTTATTTTGAATATTTTTTTTCACATCTACATTAATCACATTCTTAACTCAGTTTCTTTGAGGTTTTCTTTTTCTCTATAAAATAGGCCTTATTATAAAAATACTAAATATTAATAAATAAATAAATACAATAATTTAAATTTATAATCCGTTTTTTTTTTTTGTATTTAACCTCAATTTTTTTAAGCTTAAGCTTGGTTTTTTAGGATTTTAGGTTTTTTTTAGCCTGCGTATAAATTACTTCCAAATCTAGTTTGTGTTTAATAATATACACTAGCATATGATCGAAATCCGGTTAAAACTAGATATCAAGCGTAATGCAAACCCAATCTTAGAACATGTTTACTTGGTTAAATTATACATTTTATACGAACAATTGAATTTATTCCGATTTTTTGTTAATAGTAATGATCTCGTTTTGATCTTCAGCGGGAAGATCTTTATCGCCATAACCCCAAATGTCATGCGTACCATCACCGGTACGTTTCACACGCTTTTCAATTGTTTCAGGAGCCACCGATTTTAAATCGTAGGCCCAGCCGATTTTAGCAAAGAAATCAATGAAAGCGGTGGTCAAGTTCATGGAGTAATTACCCCATTCGGCGGTTTTGTAATCCCAGGGGAAGACATGGTGATAGTTATGCCAGCCTTCGCCAAAAGTGAACATAGCAACGCTGGCATTTTGAGAGGGATTAATGTTCCTATTTTATGAGAAGAAAAGATATTTAGTTTAATATTTGGAAAAGTATTTTTTGGGAGTATGCCAAACTTACTTGTCATAAGGACGTCCACCGAATTTGTGAGCTGCACTATTTACACACCAGGTGACATTAAGCGAGAAGCACCAACGGAACATAGTGGCAACAAACCAGGCATTTAAGAAACTTTCATTCCAGAAATACATTGGAATAACGGTGGGCAAAATGAAACAAGCCAAAGGCATCAACACCATATAATGTCTGCAAATTAAATATTTTACCATATTAATAAACTTCACTTCAATATCTTTATAACAAAACTTACTTCAATTGGAACATTAGAATAGGATCGGCTCTTAAGTCGGATAAATCAAGACCTTTACCCTTGGCTACAACATCGGGATGCTTTTTGCACAATAACCAACCAACGTGCGAAAAGAAGAAACCACGTGTAGCATTGTGAGGATCGGCATCTGTTTCAGAGAATTTATGATGGACACGATGATCACGAGCCCAATGGAAGGCAGCATCTTGGAAAGCAATTGTATTAAAGACGACCAAAATCAAACGCAATGGCCATTTAGCCTTGTAGGAACGATGAGCCCACAAACGATGAGCACCGGCCGTAATACCCAAAACACCAATGGAGTACAAGAAGATGGAGAAGAATACGGTAGCCCATTTAGCTTTGGCAAAGAACAAGTAACCACCATAGACGGCAGCGATGTGCAAATAACCGAACAAGATGATATTGCGCCATACCAATTTCAATCTACGCTTTTCAGCTTTTTTAAATTGTGTAATATCGGCAGCTAAAGCACCATCAGCAGTATCGGCATCAGCTTCAAAAAGCACACCAGTCTGCTTGGAGGCACCACGTTCAGTGGTGGTGCTGCTGGTGGCGCCATCCAATGGTTCCAAATTATTGGCAATGGTAGTCGAACGTGGAGGCATATTGACTACTTTTTACTGAAATCGAAGAAATAAGAGATTATTTAACAAAAATATTCAAATATTTTACAAAAAGATAGAAAATTAAAGAGAAATGCGAAAATTGAAATAAAAGACTAAAAAAAAAATATTAAAATTGCCTGCCGTTTACAGTGGCACGAAATTTTGATATTTTCCTCTTTGAAAAAACACATAGTTATTTCTAATAAATATATTTTTCTCATGATTTAATGTCTATGAGCTTTTTTTTCATTGTTTTTTCAGTGGTGTAAATAAAAATCTCGAGATTTCGTGCCAATGTAAAAGAGGGGGTTACAATTTAAAAAAAAAAGCAGTAAGAAAAATTAAAAGGTGCCGATCTGTCTAGAGTATTCAAAAACCGAAAACCGGTCAACCGGTTTCTTTATTTTTAAAAACCGATCGGTTTCGAATATTTTGTGAATTCGAAGAAAACCGAAAAACGGTCTTTTTGGTTCGGTTAACCGGTTTTTTTAATTACATCACCAACTGGTCTCTTTTATTTTTTCCGAACACTTTTGTAATCGTTTGTTTGGTTATGAAGATTTAGATGTAAGTCTGATAGATTCCGATGAAAACTTAACTTTGGATATTCCAAATTCAAATAGTTTAATTTCTGATCTAAATAACACAATAAACAGTATTCAAAATCCTAAAAAAGAGACTGTACAAAATCATTCATCATTATATGATGATTTCATATATCTTGATAAATGCGACAAAATAACTGAAAAGTTGGAAAATTTATATAATTTTCTTTTGACTATTTGTCCAACATCTACTATTAGTGAAAGAGTATTTTCCACTTCAAAAGCAAACAAAGAAATCGTCTTAAAACAAAACATTTAAATTGCATATTATTTCTAAAATATTATTTTAGAACTGAAAAATAGATTTTCTTTTTACATATTTTACGTTTTTAACGTTCAATTTACAAACTTAATGAATTTTTGAGATATTATGTTAAAAAATATTAAAACCATTAAATAAAATCTTGAAATGAAATACAATAAAAAAATTAAAATTAACTTTAAATGAATGAATGTATTTTTTTATTTATATTACTTTACATATTAAATTTCTTTTTTTTGTTTGTTATAAAAACAATTAACAAATTATATAAGCTTTTTATTAAAATTAAATAAAAACCGAAAAAAACCGGTTGACCGGTTTTTTCTGCAAAAACCGAAACCGAAACCGGTTTTTTCAAAATTCGATTTTTCGAAGAAAACCGAAACCGGTTTTTTCAAAAGGCCGGTTTTTTGAATACTCTAGGACTGTCCCTTTTTTTATAAACAGAAAATATTTCCAGTTTTTAGAAAGTAAAAAAGCGCTTATTGTAACACGAAAAAGGCTAAATTAGCATCGCAGAAGTTCCTTAGTTTTATTTTTTACAATTATAAAACAGCTGTTTTTGTTTATCAACGGTTCTTTTGACAATTTACCCAAAGAAAAAGTTTGGGTAACTTTCGGTAAAAAATACATTCTCATAAACGCTCTCATTTACCCAATTTTCGAGTACGGGAACGCTTTTAGGTAAATTTGGGTAAGTTTGGGAACCCGCGGTAACGTACGGGAACAGACTTAATTACGTTTCTAGATAAGAGTGAGCCGATTTTCAAGCTTTTCGAGTATGCCCTATTTTTGAGAGAGTTGTGAGAAGTATCTACACTTTAGCGAATGTAAAACCTTATACAATTCAACTTTTTATATTTGATTCTTAATTTTTTTTAAAAATAATTTATTTTTATTGTATTTATATAAGATTTAAATTTAAAAACCAAAAAATTATATGTTGTTATTAGTAGGCGAAAGAGATATTGAGGAGTAAATAATCTCTAGATTACTCTTTACACTAAAATAAACATAAAATTTTTTGCTGTCACAGGTGTACGTCGTTATTTTGATCATATTATCACTCACAGCGACAATCATTATACGTCACCTTGTTATTCCGGGCCTACACTAAATTGTATTATTTGTTAATTCTAATTTATTCCAATGAAAACTAGTGAAAAGATAAAAGTCGGACATTCCGACTATATGATACCCTATACCAAGTATAATTGGGAAAAAAATCTGAAGGAAATTGTACAAATAGTTCAGTTAATCAAATACTGTATGTCATCAAAAAATGTTTCTAAGTCGATTGGTATTTACAAACATCAGGACAAACTAATTTTACCCTGAACACGTAGCAGTGTTGGGTATAGAATATATTTATAAAGAAAACAAACGATAGTTTCTGTTTAGGTTTCACTACCACAATGCAAATTTCGTTGTTCAAATTCACACTTTAACATTGTATGTACTTGGTAGGTCAAACTGATTTTGAGTAACTAATCAAATTTACTAAGAACCACGCCATTTCTACAATATTTGCTGATTATTTTTAATAAACAAATATGTAGAAATAAATATTATACGCAAATACTAGGAATCACATTCATATCAGATTTCACAAATTGAATAAGATTTACTAAATAAATATTGAATCGAATGATGATGTTTTTAGCAAACTGTACATTTTAATACTTTGAATTTTTTTTTCGAACAATTCTAGCCAAAATGTTGTTTGAAAAAACAATTTAAGTCGATTTAAGTGTTTTGCCAAAAGTCCACAAAGAATAAATGTTAAACTAAAATTTGTTATACATATGACGGACTCTTTTTCAAGTCTCTTTTTTACTTTTTTTTTAAAAACATTCTCCGATCGAAGTATATTTTGGAGCAAGTATTGCCTTATGAGACACAAGATAAACAAGAAACATTTTAGTTTTTCAGATCAAAATGGGTGAAGTAGACGGACGTGCTTAAATTTGGCAAATTTCGGATATTATTCACTTATATTTGATTAAAAGCTCTAAATCAGTGGTTCCCACTGACTTTTACTTCACGGGTCCCTTGAGACATTTTTACTGGCTGACGGACTCCCAAGGTTTAAAATTTTTTTATATATAAATTAAAACATTAATATCCGAAGATTTTCAGTAAAAGTAAAAAATACGACAGATGAAATTGTAGAATTATCAAAATTTAAGAGATTTACCAGATAAAATTTTTAAAAGAATCTTTCAATTAAATAACCCTAGAAAACTTACGATTTTGAGGTGATTTATATGAAAAAAGCTTCATAGTATCTGATTTTTAATAGAAAAAATTGATTCTTAAGGAAAATATGATGATTTTTCTAGCATCTTAGAACGTGTTCTATAGAATAACTACAAAAATAATATGTATTCAATTACAAAAAAAAAGTAATAATAAATAAATGCCAGAGTCTGAAAAGTCTTAAGAATTGGAATACCACAACTTTTTATCAGTTTCCTTTTTTTTTAATACAATTATGGCAACTGACATGGAAGATTATTTATGATTACCTTCTTATTTTTAAAGAATTTTTTCCGACCTCTCTCCGGACCCCTTTGCAGCTAGGGACCCTCAGTGGTGGCGATTTTTCTGTTCTAATTTTTTTTTTACATAAAAAACAAAAAATCATTTGATTTGACCTCTTTAATGTTTTTTCAAAGATATTTAGATGATATATAATTTGATGTTCTATCTACGAAAATATTCAGATTGATGTTTATTTACAGCTATTATTTTCTGAATATTTCATTATTCCAAATTTAATATTTCAGTGGTGAAAAGGAAAAAGTGCTTAATTTTTTTTTTTTGACTCTAGCTCCTTAAATTAAATAATATCTTAATTGGAAAGTAGAACAATTTATTCCTGAATTATAAATGATTCGATGGATGACTTTCACTTATACTAGAATCACCATTAATTTTTAAAAATTAGGTTTAAACTTGGAAAGTGCTCTCCTGCACTTGGAAAGTGCTCTCCTGCACTTGGAAAGTGCTCTCCTGCAAAATGACAAAATCAGACTTAGGCAGTTTTTCCTTTTCGCCACAGATTTGTTAGGATTTTTTTTTCTCAAAATTTGTATGCTATCGATTCAATAACGACAATATCGATTTATTTTATTAATTTTAATGCAACTTTTTGTTCAAATGATAGGAAAATCATACTGAGCCCCAAAATACAAATTTCAGTCATTTTTAAATTTTCGATTTAAAATTTGTATGGAAATTGAAGTTGAAAAAAACGAAAATACGTATTTTGGGGATCAGTGTGTATGGGGTTTAGAGCTTTTCAAAAACATAAAAATTTCAGAACAATTACTGAATTTTAAAACAAAAAATTTTAAAAACTAAAAATCAATGAACTTTGTTTTTACGGATAGAGAAAAACTGACTTTTGCTACAAGTTTAATTTCGATCGCAAAAACTTTTAAAAAAGTGGAAGAGTTGAGAAAGATTCCGCCATATGTAAAATAACAATTTCTCCATTTATCCAAAAAAAAAGTGTATACAAAAAAATTTACAGAAAAGTTGACGTGTACTTTGTCGTTATTACTTTTTATCAATTTTGTCTACATCATACATTAAATTAACCACAAAAATGTATTATATATTCTTTTTTCAGCACTAAACATGGTTGATTAGCAAATTTTTTGCGTAATTTATATTAAAACTTTTTTTTTGTGTTACTTTTCTAATTTAATTCTTTTATGTATTTAGTTTTTTTTAAATGAGAATTATATTAAATTTATTTAAAAAAAATAAGTGAACCTACTTTTGTTAGTATAATTTATATATTTTTTTCCTTTTTTTTGTCTGCGTTTTTTTTTAATTCTTCGAATTTTCTACGATCAGCACTCAGAACTCTCTAAACTCAACTGTAGATATAACTAAAATGCTAAATCTTTGATGTGCCATTATATACTACATACTTTTCATTGTTTATATTGCTTTATGCAAAAAAAAAATATATGAGAATATATACAGTAAATATACTCCAAAGTGTAAATTTAGTGCTTTTTACTGCAGATCTAGAGCTTTTGATTTATAAAATTCTGCGTAGTTTTTTCATTTAAATATTTTCAAATTCTAAAATAATAAGGGGTACCTAACTCGATGAAATTTTGCAAAAAGCTCAGCTTGTCGTCATTACAACTCTTAGCTGAGAAAAGCTTAAATTTTTATTGCATCATTTGTAAATCACGATCGTGAATACCCTCAGTAATAATGGCCATTTCTTTGTGACTTAAAATAGCCAGTTGGAAATGTCAAAAATATGCCATCATGACGGCATATGTCATCATGCCTGCTGAATCGCTCCCATATAAAAAACCTATAGACAAATGTTGAAAACTGCTAAAGAGTATTATCTTTTTTTCTTATTCTCATTTCTTAAATGAGGATATTCACGATCGCGATTTTCACACAATGCAAAAAAGCTCAGTCTGTTATTTGCATTTTCTCAACCTAGAGAATTTATAACGATGCAGACTAAACATTTTTACCTCGTATGCAAATCACCATCGTGAGCCCCTCCTAATATTGGATTATATCACATTTGTTATTAATTTTTTATATTAACTACTTAAAGTTTTTTTTCAAGATTTAAAACAAATTTTAAAATTTAAATATTAGGCCTTTTTGATTTATTTTATTTCATAAAAATTTCGTTTTTAATCTGAACAAAATTTATATTTTTATCGAAATCTTATATTCGCTGTTATAATGTGAAAGAAAAAGCTAAAATTTTTAATTAAGTTAACTCGAAAAGCGATTTATTTATTTTATAAATCCAATTGAATTTAGCTAAATTTAATTCCTGTGCTTACGTTTTTTTTTTTTTTTTTTTTTGCAAAATTTTGTTAATTTTTTCACATTATATTAGCGTATTAGTGCTAGAATTATATAAAACAAGTAAAAAAAGGCTTAAATTCGGCTTTGCCGAATCTTTGAATACCCTCCACTACTGTTGTTGATACAAATAATGTAAAAAACTTTTGAAGTAAAATTATGGAGGTGAAAACAAATTTTTTGAGGTAGAAAAAAAAATGTTTATTTCTAAGCGACTGGTGAAAAATACATTTTCACTCATTACTTTTTACCCGCTGGACCGATTTTGCTCATTTTCAATATCAAACAGCTATGAAGGATGTCCAATAATCTGGGTAAAAATAGGCACCTCCGCTTGCGTCTTGGCGTCGTGATTGCCTTTTAAACAGACAGACGGACATCGCTAAATCGACTTAAAATTACATAAGTATCACGAATATATGTATATACTTCTAAGACCTATATTTCGACATGTTACAAACGGAATGACAAACTTATATATAGCCTCATATAACATATGGTAGAGGGTATAAAATATAAATTTATGCAAATTAAAAACAAATCAAGTAATTTGTAACGCAATAAAATAAAACCAAAAATAAATCCGTTGATTAAAAAATGCATTTTATTTGCATTTAATTTTGTAATCCAACTTTTTAATTCCAATATTTTGTATACAAGTTTTGAATACATCAATAAGTTTTTAATTTTTAAGGTTTGTGGTGATTCGAGTTTCTATTCTTTAATTTCTAGATTTGGTGAGTGTATTCAAATTTATATGGCTTAAACCCTCTCTATGAATTTGGTTCTATTCTTTATGAATCGAGTGGTTTTTTTTTTTTTTGCTTTTCCCAAACTTGGTTAGCTAATTATCAAGAGAACTCCGATGAGTAAAAATATTTACATTTTGTTAAGACAATAATTTATTGAACATAAATTGAAAAAAAACAGTCGAAATGTATGTCAGCCATTTCATGATTGGGTCTTCCGGGCTCTATGGAGCCTTTTAAAGATTGCCATTTTTAAATTCTCGAAATTCCAAAAACTCTCGGTTTTATTCGTGATTTACTTTGTTTTTGATTAAAAATATGCAAAAAGCGTGTAATTTTAAATACTTGTATTTTCTTTAATATTCATCGGATGGTTGCCATTTTATTGTAATGGTACACTCCTCTACAAAGAACAAAACATCATTGTTTAATAAATTATTATATCATGTTTTAATTAAAATCTTATTTTTTAAGAATTTTTTTTTTAAATTTGTCCGCCATCTTTAATTTTAAAAATGCCACTCGGCCTTGAAAAGTAAATATGTTTTTTAAAATTAAAACCGATAATTTAAATCTTCCTCAATTTTAGAGAAAAGTGTGGCCCGGTTGACAAAAAATACATCATTGTTCCCGTTTAAGCACTTTTAATTCTTCATCATCACTTTTTTATTATTTCTTTTCTTCATTTCTAAAAAAATTTACTTAGTTTTATCGGTATATACTCTGTGGTTTTGTTAACTCAGCTGCATTTAAAATTGTTTAGAAGTTAACCACACTAAATATTTACACTCTTTATAAAATTTAACTCACTTTTTGTTTTGCTTATTGGTTTCAAACAAAAATATTGTTTTGCACAAACTCTCTTGAGTTGGAATATTTGCTGTTTATAATGTTGTGTCAACACGTTGCTGTCAAAAAGTGAACTTCTTTAATTTATATTAAGCATACGGTATTTAAAGGTTTCGACACAAAAAGAAATTATGAATATAAATCTTATTCTATATAAAAATTATCGATCGGTTATAGTCGTTTCTCGGTTATTTTTAATGTTATCAATTGAATTTTTTATACCCTACACCACTACGTGGTCAGTGTATAATGAGTTTGGGCTGATGTTTGTAACTACCAAAACACCAATACAAATGAATTCGGCATCACTTTCTCAATCGATTTAAAGCTGGCAGTTCGTCCGTCTATCATATGTGTCCATGTACATTTTGTAATCAAACTATAGGTCGCAATATAAAGATATTTGGATATATATGTCATATTCTGAATTAGGCTTAAATGGTATTTAGACACGCAAACAGTGTGGTTGAAATTTGGTTTGTGAATATTATATGGGACCGTAAATCATGCTTTCCGAAGCATATTTGGACCTAATTCCCATATAAACCCGTCTTAAATGAACTCTAATCAAAGTACAAGTTGGGTATATGAATATATTTGTATTTAATTTGGTAGATAGGCTTCTATTGACCCAAGGAGGAACCTTCTTTGCAGTATTTGCTTAAATACTTTTTTCAGCAAATTCGTTTAGATTCAGCCCTATATTTTCCGCCCTCCTCATTAAAATTAATCATGATCGCGGAATTAAACTAAATTATATTTGGTGTAGGGTATCTTATAGTCGACAAGCACGACTTTAAACTTAATTACTATTTTTGGATTATTTTCTTATCATTTTTTACGGTGGATTTTATTAGTATTTTTCCTTTGCTTATTGTGGGCTGCATCTATGATATTAATCACAATAAGGTCGACTGACTACAACGAGAGATAAAACTATTAAATTAAATTCAGCGAACATTTAGAAAAAAAGGAAAGTAAAACAACAAATTGTGGTAATGTATTTTTTATTGGAATATGAATTTGAATTAATTTAAGGTAATCGGTTTCCAATGCGACTATTTTTGAACAATACAGCACTGTTAATTTTTCACACTTTGCTTTATGTACTTATACTTAAATATTTTAGTCTTTAATAAACGTTCTTATGATATACATCGTGTGTTCGTGTTTCACTTAAGATTATTTCTTTCCAAGAGGATATTTTTGTCCAGACAGGTTATGGGCCCAGGACATGTGTAATCCTTGTCGTGATTAAAGGAAAGAAATAAAGTTAAACGTTATTAAAGAAAAGTGCCGGTATAGTAAAAAAAAAGTACAGTGTGCAACAGCTAAAAGAAAAAAGGAAACTGTAAAAAAAAATGAATTCGCTATATCAAATAGATAAACTTGATGAGAAAAACTACGATTCCTGGTGTATCCAAATGAGAAGTGTTTTGATTCACTCGTGTCTATGGAATGTCGTTTGTGGAAAGTTAACAAGAGAAGGCGCTAAAGATGTAACTGAGTGGGATCAACTAGATGAAAAGGCATTGGCCACTATAACCCTTAGTGTAAAGTCATCACAATTAAATAACCTCAAAGTATGTAAGTCATCAAATGAAGCTTGGAAAAAATTAGAAGATATTCATCGTCCAAGTGGTCCGGTTAGAAAAGTTTCGTTGTATAAAAAGTTATTAAATGCACACATGACAGACAGTGAAGATATGTCTGGTTTCTTAAATGATTTTTCAAATGCTGTGGATAAATTGGCAGAAGTGGGAATCCAACTCCAGGATGAATTGATAGTAATCATTCTATTATCAAGCTTGCCAAAGAGCTATGAGCAGTTTGTAGTTGCCATGGAGACAAGGGATTCGTTACCACAATTCGAAATTTTAAAAGTGAAGCTTCTAGAAGAAGCCGAAAGAAAAAATCAAGATTGCGAAAGAGGGATAAAAAACGAAACGCAGGCGTATGTAGCAAGAAGCAACAAAAACTACAATTCCGAGGGAAATGGTACAAAAAACAACAGTTATAAAAGGGGAAAAGCAAATTTTAAATGTTATAAGTGCGGTAAACGTGGGCACTATGCAGTAAATTGTCACACTAACACAAATAGAAAAGACGAAAACAACAAAAGAGAGCAGCAGTACACGGTATTAGCAGCATCAGACGTAAACGTTATAAATAACACATCATGGTGTCTAGATAGTGGCGCGACAGCGCATATGTGCAGCAACAGAGCTTTTTTTGTTAAATTAGAAGAACATAAAGAAAAGATTTACTTAGCGGGTGAAAATTATATAAAAGCAGAAGGCAAAGGAGTAATAAAATTGAGAGTTGACAACTGTAAATTGATTCTGCAAAATGTTTTGTATGTACCAACAATGATTGGGAATTTTTTGTCTGTAAGCAGGTTATGTGAAAATGGTTACAAGGTGACATTTGATAAAAATTGCGCAGAAGTAAAATGTAAAGACAATCGCGTTATGTTTAAAGCAACAAAAAATCAGAATTTATTCGTTATTCAAATTAAAAAGGAACAACAGTGTTTTAGTGCGGTCAATAAGAATGCAATTAAATGGCATAATCGGTACGGTCATTTAAATTATCGCAGTTTACAAGAACTATCAAATAAGAATATGGTTGTCGGTATAGAAAACATAAATTTTACAAAAAACAATCCATGTAAAGTGTGTATGAAAACAAAAATTCATGTAAAGCCGTTTAAGAACAGTGAAACGCGTTCGAAATATATTCTTGATAAAATACACTCGGATGTGTGCGGTCCGTTTAATACAAAATCTCTTGGTGGTGCTCAATACTTTTTAACTTTTATAGACGATAAATCAAGACGTGTATTTGTATACTTCCTAAAGCGTAAAGATGAAGTTTTAGAGAAATTTAAAACATTTAAAGAAATGGTCGAGCGTCAAACGTCAAAGAAAATTAAAGTATTAAGAAGTGATAACGGGGGAGAATTTGTAAACAAAGACTTTAATGTGTATTTAAAAGAAAATGGAATTGTGCGCGAATTGACAGTTCCATATACGCCTCAACAAAATGGCGTGGCTGAGCGAGCCAACCGAACGATCGTTGAAATGGCACGTGCCATGTTACTCCAATCAGGTCTAGGAGAATCATTATGGGCTGAGGCTGTGGCCGCAGCGGTTTATATTCGGAACCGGTCACCTACAAAAATTGTTGGAGATGTTACACCTTTTGAAGTTTTTTCTGATAAGAAACCATCTGTAAGTCATTTTCGTATTTTTGGATCTGTAGCTATAGCATTAGACAAAACAGCACATAAGAAGTTCCAGCCGAAAGGTAAGGAGTATAAGATGGTGGGTTACTCATTAACATCTAAAGCATATCGTTTGTACGATGCTGAAAAACGTGTGGTCGTTGAAAGGAGAGACGTAATGTTTATAGAACTCGTAACTCCGGATAATAGTAATTCAATTGATATGTCAGATTTTTTGATAAATAGCAACATACAACCTCAAGGTGATTGTGCTGATGAGTCCAACATAGTTTTATCGGGCGATAGCACAAGTGATGATGAAGAACCATTTTTTGGTTTTGATGAAGATGATCAACCAATAAACAGTATTGATCAAATCGTTGATTTTGATGAAAACAACGATGTTCCCAATAAGGAGGAGCAGGTTGATAAACCCAGTTTGGGTAGACCAAAGTTAATACGTACTGGAAGACCTGGCAGACCCAGGAAAAATCGTAACGTTTTAAATTCGATGAAATATGATGATGTGGAGATACCTCAAACTGTAGAAGACGTAGAAAACAGTAAAATTGCTAAACATTGGAAACAATCTATGCAAAATGAATATAATGCACTTATTGATAACAAAACGTGGTCGTTGGTGAAGTTGCCCAAAGACCAAAAGGCTATTGGTTCCAAGTGGGTCTTTAACGTTAAACGCAATAAAGACGGTGAAATTGAAAAGTTCAAATCACGATTGGTCGCAAAAGGCTGTAGTCAGCAGTTTGGTGTTAATTATACAGAGACTTTCTCTCCAGTTATCAGGTACGAAACAATACGTATGGTTTTTGCTCTTGCAGCTGAATTTAAAATGTATTTGCATCAAATGGATGTATGTACAGCTTATTTAAACAGTGAGTTAACCGAAGAGGTATATATGAAGCAGCCTCAGGGGTTTGTAAATGAAAAACACCCAGATTTTGTTTTAAAATTGAACAAGGCAATTTATGGCCTCAAACAATCAGGCCGTGAATGGAATTCGAAACTTGATGATGTCCTTCGAAGAATTGGTTTTTCGGCATGTATAAATGACCCATGTTTATACAAGATGACACACAAAAGTAAATTGTGTCTAATAGCTGTTTATGTCGATGATTTAATCATTGGTTGTCAAGATAATAAAATAATGTTGCAGATAAAGAAACATATTTTAGAAAATTTTGAATGTATCGACAAAGGTCCTCTAAGCTTATTTCTTGGCATGCAGGTTGAAAGAGTTGGTGAACTTGGTACCATAACTGTATGTCAATCACAGTATATAAAGGATTTGCTGAAGCAGCACAACATGGAGAAATGTCGATCAGCATCAACACCTCTAGATGCTGGTTTCCAGATTGCTTGTAAAAACGAAAAATGTATAAAGGTAGACCCTACCTCTTATCAATCATCAATTGGAGGTCTTATGTATTTGGCTATGTGTACGAGACCAGATATTTTGCATTCGGTGTCAAAGTTGGCGCAGCGTAATATGAACCCTCACAAAGAACACGAAGCTGGTATCAAGCATGTACTTCGTTATTTGGCTAATACGATCGATTTGAAGTTGATATACAAATATACTGGTAAAATGGTAGAAGGTTTTGCAGATGCAGATTGGGGCAATAACGAGTTAGATCGCAAGTCTTATTCTGGATATACATTTTTTCTTGGTGGTAGTGCATTCTCGTGGTCTTCAAAGAGACAAAATTGTGTAGCATTGAGTAGTACGGAAGCCGAATACATTGCGATGGCAACGGCGGCGAAAGAAGCAGCGTATTTAAGAAGTCTACTTGGTGAACTTGGCTTTCATGATCAAAAGCAACCCATTGTATTATATGGCGATAATTTGAGCGCACAGCAACTGGCTAAGAACCATATATACCACTCGCGCAGTAAACATATTGATATCAGATATCATTTTGTCAGGGAGTTTGTTTCCAATAGAATAATAGACTTAAAATATGTTCCCACTGACCAGATGATAGCTGATATATTAACTAAAAATTTGTCAAAGTTAAAACATGAAAAGTTTGTAAAAGATTTGGGTTTAATGTAACTTTTATTTAAATAAATTTGAAAAAATAATCGCATTGAGGAGGAGTATTGGAATATGAATTTGAATTAATTTAAGGTAATCGGTTTCCAATGCGACTATTTTTGAACAATACAGCACTGTTAATTTTTCACACTTTGCTTTATGTACTTATACTTAAATATTTTAGTCTTTAATAAACGTTCTTATGATATACATCGTGTGTTCGTGTTTCACTTAAGATTATTTCTTTCCAAGAGGATATTTTTGTCCAGACATTTTTCACGAATTCAATTGGATTTTTTATATATATTTTTGTTTGAATTGTGCTTTTTTTGGCGATAAATTCCGTATTTTTTATTATATTTTATTTTTTGTATTTTTGTGTGCGTTAATGTTTCGTCCTAAAAATAGAATAGATCTTTTTATGATAACAAATCGCTGGACAACATGTTGACATTTTGCTGCTCATACAAAAAATATGAAAAAAATAATTGTCGCTATCGACACAATTGTGATTAAATATCACCAAACAATATAATAATTCTATTATTGATTTTATAAATTAATAAGCAAATTACGTTTTAAATATTTAAAATACTAATAGCATAGGTAATAAAAGTGTAAATTATACTTTTAAATTTTTTGTGCATATTAACAGATTATTAAGGTGGCAGCTGTTTGGTGAAATGTCAAAATTTCAAAATATGTATTTTCGTTTTTTTTTTTCAAGTTTTTGACTTGAAATTTGTATAGATTTGGAAAATCGAAAACTTGAACAAAATACACACGTTGCAAGACCGTTTAAAAACTATATAGAAACGTATTTATTTATTTCTTGGGAAGATTTGCCTCACCCGCCTTATAGTCCAGACCTTGCCCCGTCCGACTACCATTTGTTTCGATCGATGCAGAATAGCGTATTCGAAATTAGCTTGATTCGTTTTTAGCCTCTTTTGGTGCGGAATCCATATGTTGTCAGAAAGATGGGAAAAGCTAACGATGGCCAATACTTGAAATAAATTTATATTCTACCAATATATTTCACAATAAACGCCCAAAATTTTCCCAAAATACCGCATTTTTAAGTTATACACTCAATGCAAAAATTAGTGTTATAAAATATATATTTTTCACTTTTCTTTTTGGCGCTTTTTGATTATTTTACAATATTTTGGTGCTTTTTTCACAATACCAAGAATATTGGTTTTAAAGAAATAAGCTAGATTCACAGTTAATGAGGACTTCACGCTGCACAGTGGAGTATATAAAAATAGAGATAACATGATGGAAACATGCAAGTGCAAAGAAGAAGGAAATAAAAATCCACTCTGCAGAGTGAAGTTTGCCAAAATTAGCAACATAAATAAAAAATTGCAGGTGTCTTATAATAATTTTAATTAAATTATAATTATTGAAAATAATTGAATATCAAAATTAAATCTGACTGATAAAAAGAAATAACAATCTTTAAAAATTGTAAAAAATTTTCATAATATTATGTGAAAGTGGTGTACCATAAAGTGGTGTTTGCATTTCAAATGACTGTAACTTCGCACTTATAATCGTGTTTATGCAAATAAAATATGTATCAAAAATCGAAAAATATAATACGAGGGCGGATCAATAGTCCGTGACTTTTCGAACTCCCGCCGTAGTTATATGAACTCCAACACTGCTTCCATCAAGTAACACCTATTAATAGACTACTGTCAAATTTTGAGCAAGTTCCGTCATTTACTTTGCGTTTAACAGCTGTTCAAAACATACAACCTCCTGCATTTTTTTAAAAATGGAAAAAAGTGAATTTTGAGTGCTCATTAAACAATAATTTTTGCGAAAAAAAACCGTCAATCAAACCAAGGAAAAGCTTGATAAATACTATGGGGACTCCGCACAATAGATTTCAATGGTAAAAAAGTAGTTTACTGACTTTCGGAAGATGCCGAACACCCAAAACAATTGAAAAAATTCACAATATGGTGTTGGCCGATCGGAGATTGAATGTGGGATAGATTATGGAAGACACAGGCATCTCAGATGGCTCAGTAGTTTAAATTTTGAACGATCACTTGGGGTATGAGAAAGCTTTTCGCAAGATGGCTGTCTCGTCTGCTCACAATCGACCACCAACGGAATCGTGTGATAGCTTAGTTTCCATGGCAAAAATCCATCAAGTAGACTCTGAATTGCCCTATCATTCGCCTTATTCACCAGATTTAGCCCCCAGTTACTATTTCCAAACCTAAAGAAATGGCTCGGTGGAAAGAGATTTAGCTCCAACGATGAAATTATTGATCAATTGACCTCAAAATGTCCTGCTGTTAAACGCAAAGTAACTGACGGAACTTGCTCAAAATATGACAGTAGTCTATTAACAAGTGGTACTTGATGGGAACAGTGTTGCATTTCATAAAACTACGAGGGAAGTTCGAAAAGTCACTTTACTTTAACATTACCCAGCCAGAAAAATACGAACGGCAAAGCGTTGGTCCAGTGCTTTTAACGGTGGTGCCAGCGTTGGCAGCACGAAAGATAATGAAAATTATAGTGCTTTGCTTACACCTAAATGATAACACTGGCCTGGGATGGGCCGTTTCTTTTTTAAAACGTTGGCAAAGCACTGAGGAACCGATCAATAAAGTGCTTTTCCAATGATGAAAAAGTGCTTTGCCAACCTCAAATGATAACCCCGGGCTGGATTCGGCCGTTTCTTTTTTAAAACTTTGGCACAGCATTGGCGAAAGATGTAGGTATATTTAAAGTACCAGTAAATGACTCTTCTTTTCCTTTTTAAAATCCGAGACACAAAATTTTTGTATTGTATTAAATGCACTTAAAATCATTCTAAATACTTCTATAGGTGCTAATCTCTGGTTGGGCAGATTTGAATGTCAAATTTATATTGAAATATTTATTTATGAAAAACAAGTCCTTATATACATTTTGTTTCATACATGGTTGGGTACTGGAAATGCTTTGTTTGTTTGCATTGGGAAAGTGTTGTGAACAAGTTCTTTGCCAGTGATTTATATTTATATTTTTTTTTATATTATAAACGATGTTTAATTTGTTATCCCAGTATTGGCAAAGCACTTTTTGCTAACTTTGGGAAAGCGTTCTGAACCAGACCTCTGCAAGTGCTTTTATTATTTTTACGATTGTAAATCAAGTACTGGCAAAGCATTTTTTACTAATGTTGGCAGAGACTTTATTTGCTGCACCAACGACAATCAGTGCTCTGCCAGTACTTTATTTTTTTACCATCGGCAATTTCTCACTGGGTAGTTTGTTGATTTTTATAATGATTGTCATCTACGATCCTCGTGAAGTGGACTGTATAATTGTGCATGCCAATAGCTGATGTTTATGACATGTAGAGGACGTGGTTGTGTTCAGTTGGGTAAATATCAGTGTTCTATAAAAGCTAGAGTATTCAAAAACCGAAACCGAAAACCGGTCAACCGGTTTCTTTATTTTTAAAAACCGATCGGTTTCGAATATTTTGTAAATTCGAAGAAAACCGAAAACCGGTCTTTTTTGTTCGGTTAACCGGTTTTTTTAATTACATCACCAACTGGGTTACTTGGTCTTTTTTATTTTTTCCCGAACACTTTTATAATCATAACCAATGAAGATTTAGGTGTAAGTCTGATAGATTCCGATGAAGACTTAACTTTGGATATTCCAAATTCAAATAGTTTAATTTCTGATAAACAGTATTCAAAATCCTAAAAAAGAGACTGTACAAAATCATTCATCATTATATGATGATTTCATATATCTTGATAATTGCGACAAAAGAACTAAAAAATTGGAAAATTTATATAACTGTTTCTTGACTATTTGTCCAACATCTACTTTTAGTGAAAGAGTATTTTCCACTTCTAGCTTTATCAAAAGCAAACAAAAAAAAATCGTCTTAAAAGGAAACATTTAAATTGCATATTAATTCTAAAATATTATTTTAGAAGTGAAAAATAGATTTTCTTTTTACATATTTAAAATGTAATATTAAAAAAACTTATTTAATGCCAAACGTTTTCAACGTTCAAATTACTAACGTACCTAATTTTACCCAATTTACAAACTTAGTGATCTCTATTCATTTGATATGAATATAGTTTTATAAAATTAATTTTTAAGATATTATATTAAAAAATATTAAAACCAGTGAATGAAATGTTGAAATGAAATACAATAAAAAAATTATTTTTTTTTTCAAAGAATTAAATTTCTGTTTTTTTTACATAATTAACAAATTATATAAGCTTTTTATCTAAATTAAAAAAAAACCCGAAAAAACCGGTTGACCGGTTTTTTCTGCAAAAACCGAAACCGAAACCGGTTTTTTTTTAAATTCTATTTTTCGAAGAAAACCGAAACCGGTTTTTTCAAAAGGCCGGTTTTTTGAATACTCTATTAAAAGCTAAACTATTTGTTACGAAAGAAACATAATTGTGTTGTATTAAAAGAAAAATACTTTCTGGCAGAGTATGTTTGCTAAAATTCCCGGAAACATGTAATGTTTCAAGGTATACTCGTTTCATTGTATACTACTTTCCTCTACATATTTATTTGTTTACTTCTTTGCGGCTATTTCGTTTAGTGAACTTTAGAATCTTTTTACCTTCCACCTGCACAATTATGGATATTCTTAAGTGTTCTTTGCAATTTTCAAATGAAGTCTGTTTGATAAGATTGTGAGTTTAAATAGTAGCAAACGCAGTAAACTGATGCCCCCATTAGCGGCCTTTTTTTGTTCGTAAAAATTTGACAAAACAATTTTTTGCTATTGTGCACTATGACTTTTTGATATTTTTGATTTGCACACTGCAAAATAAAACAACATTTTGTCAGACTAGAAAATGAGAGAAAATGCGAACAAAATAACGACGGCGACTACAAAATCTGTCATGTTTACTTTAGTGTGAAGAGTACAGAAGAGATCCTTTCCTCCTCAGTATAAATTTTGCTTACTTACATGCTAGTCTTAGGTTTTTAGTCTAAAATTAATAACAGATTTTTATTTCACATTCTTAAATATTAAGTTTTTGAGAGCTACATAATATCCATGTTATCTTTACTCTTAACTCTGTTGAGAGAATGAGAAATAAAAAATGAGAGAATAATTGCAGTTTAACAACTGCAACGCTCGACGACATTTAATTGTCAATTCGCATTAAAAAATACGGCAACTTGTTATTCTGTTTCCTCACATAGATGATTGATTTTGACGGCTAATGATGCAGGATTTTATCCACTTGTACCTAACCTAACTAATCATTTGATCATTAGTGTCAGTTGAATTCAATGTACGCCGTTAGAGACCGCTAAACGAGGGATCAATCTACGTAGTATATTCGTTTGAATATAAAAATATTAAAACGAAACAATAATACAATAAATTTAATTTGCTTCATCCAAAGATAAGATATGAAATCAGCGAAAAGGTAAAATGGGTAATTGAACATTGGAAATGTACTAACCTATGTACTACATAAACAAATGTCGGAAATTTAATTGCGATAAGAAATTATTTTAAATATACTGTAATCAAATTTGCAAAATTATTATGGGAAATGATGAAATAATTAAGTGGTGGTGCTTAAAAGTTTTGTTGTTCAAAATTTTGTCAACAAAATTGTTAAATTATTGCAAAACTTTGATACATTTATATAAATTAGTGTTTGCTATATCATAGTACAATTTAATTATGATCACGAACCTGATAAATTCTAAAATATATTATTGTAGGCCCCTATAATAGAATAGTGATTAGGAGTCATTGCTTATGATTGTTTTCTCTACGAACAATTGTTAGCAGGCTATACTTCGAAGAACCAGAGTTATGATGCCCACACACAGTATTTCTACTAATGTTTTATTTTTTAATATAGATGTTGGAACCAAACCATATACGAAACATTAGTTCTGTGTGTTCGAATATACTGCTACTAAACGGATATACGTGGAAGAAAAGCAAATTTTTAAAATGAGAGACGCACAAAGTCCACTATTTTCCAAAAATGAAGTAGAATTTTAAAGGAAAAATATGTCCAAAAATTGGTTAAAAAAAGGAGAATTTTCAAACGAAATGTTATTTAAAGAATAAAAAGAAAATGAGCCTCGAAAATTTTTATATTCATTTATAAAATTTATCCAATTTTCATTATTTTCAATTGTCACTATTTTCGTCTCTTCTAATTTATTTATTCGGCGAATTGCAAATGTACCACACGCAACGATTGCCCTCAACAAAATAAAACATTGTGTTTGGAAACATAAAATATCAAAAATTATGATATTTGAAGAACCGAAAATGAAACGAATGGAACATTAAGTGGAACATGCCAAATTCCTACTAATGTTCCTTTGTGTGTGGGCAGCATTAGATACATAACAGAGCAAGTAGAAAATTATAATTCACAATAGAAAAAGATTGGTAATATTCGGTTTTTTGGTTTATTATATCCGAAGAAAGTTTGGCCATAACCGTCAATTCTACACCCAGAAAACAGTATCAGTTGTGGTTGCCGAATTTGTTGCCAATCGAATTTTGGCGGTTACGACAACTCTTTTCATATTAAATTATATTTTTAGTTGTGAAAGACAATATTCAGTTGTCAAATTTATTATTTATATTCCACATAAATATTATTACGTTTCACAAAATTTTATTTTAAGAAAAATTTTATTTTAAGGTTTTCCGGTATCGAACCTAGGCATCAAGATTCATAATTCACATTCTTACTTACTGCACCACAATTTAATTTAACTTTCTTTGATATATTTGTTATTTAAACATTTGAATATTTTATTAAAAAAATATTTTTTTTTTTAAATGTTTGCCTTTACCGGGATTTAAACTCGGAAATTAGGCGTACTAGGCTAGCTCTCTACCCACTAGCCCACAGACACCTATAAATTTTAATGACTAATTTTGAATTTAAATAATTTTTTAGGAAAATAAATATAGCAGAAAATTCGTCTACAAATACCAATCTTTAGTGGCTTCTATAATTAATACATTCCACAATTCGGTTGGTTCTACTGAAATCCTAATTTAATAATATATTTGATCAGTATAACCGTATTTGTAGTTACCACTTTCGAATATCGACAATTTTATAATAAATTTGATAGATTGTACAATTTTTGTGTACATTCACTAAATAAACGGTTGCTTCTATTGTACGCAATTTTTAAACGAATTTTATTCGTAAAGTTTATTGGAAATACCAATAATTGAATAATAAAATTAATTTTTAGTTTCTTTTCACTTTTTTTAATCCCCAATACAACATTTTCGCATTACTAATGGATTTTGGATAAAAATTTAATCCTTACAAATAAATGTTAATGGTGTTGATCGAATTGCAACCAATCTTTTCTCTGGGTGTATAATGAAAATTATGATCTTAAAAATTTCGGACATATTGCACTAATTTGAAATATTATCTGAAAGACTTTAGATGTAGAAGAACTTCGAGCCTAAACTCACTTCGAGAGAACTGTTCATATTACTATATTAAGAAACATGTTCTCTAAATAGAATGTTTATAATTGAGATGTTAAAGAATATCACAAAACTTTTAAATTCACCTACGTAATATTATGAATGCTAATCCGAACATTATTTTCATCTTTATTAACTATTTCCTAATCAAAACTGATTAAAATTCTAATTCTTAATTTTATATATTTTTTTTAATTTTTAAATCAAAAATTTATATAAATGACAGAGATAAAAATACAATACTAAGTCTAATTTTTTTGATACTTAACGCTATATAATTATAATTTTGTTTCTTTTTTAAAAGAAGTAAATTTAAATTATGTAAGCAAAAATACCTTTTCCCGTAATCCGAATATTTCGAAAATCCGAATCGATTGTGAAATCTTTAATCTGGATTATCTAGGGCTTACTGTAATAAGAATTGCTTATATTAATTGAATGTGTTTGATCTGATATATGATTAAAAAAATCATTTATAGTAAATAACACCCCGGGTAAAAATAATTGATCCGGCACAATATTTAATGATATGTTATTTGATATTATTTAATATCTGCTATAATATCTAGCTGATGTTAGTTGATCCGAAAATGTTAGATCAAATTGGATCCAGTAATATATTTGAAAAATGGTGTAATAACGAATTAGATCTATCAACATACTTCGAGATGAAGATCTTAGTTGATCCGAAAATTAAAGCCATCAATTTATTTGGGTATTAAGATCTTAGCTGATCCGCGAAATGGCAGATCAATAAAATCAAATTTAATTTACCCGGCCTGTAGGCGGTCTTGCTGCTTAAAGGGTTGCAGTAATAGAACCTCCGACTCGGCTGTCACGTTTTAAATCACGTATATAAATCAAAATCTATAGTAAGACTTTTAAAAACAAACAAAAAAAAAAAAATATTCTGCTACATTCTTTTTTATACTCATTTACGACATTTCGAAAGTTCTGAGAAAATTTTCAGACACAACAATTTATATAATAAAAAAAACATTACATACAGATAACAATGTATTAAGAAAAAATTGCACTAATAAAAAAACAATAACAACAAACGCAGACTACACTCAGAATAATGCATCAGTAAAAAAAGTCTGTCAAACGTGTTGCAAATCGATTTGACAAATTTTTTGTTGAAACATAAATCATTCTTAAAAACTTTAGTTATCTTCCTTTAAAACAACACCAATTTTTGGCGTTAATTTTCAAAATCATTTATATTAATTTTTAAGAACACACTTGTTAAATTTTAAACAATTGTAAAATTCCAACAAACAATACGTTCCGTTTACGTACCGTTTTCGGTCCGTCATTAACGGAATTCAACTACGTTTACATACCGTTTTCTGGATCCGGATTTTAAGGAACATCGAAACTGATTCGAATCCGTTGAAATATTGTCAATGACGGACCGTTTACGGACCGATATATCGGATGAAAAACGCAGTTGTCCGTTGAAAGTCCGTCAATGACGGATTGTTTACGGATCCGTATTCGGTCCGTATTGGTACCATTTTTTCAACAAAAAAGCCGATTTGTGTAAATATCTATTATTTTATTGTTTTGTTTTAAATTTATTTACAAACATATTTAAAATAAAACTTTTACAAATGAAATACATCAAATACCAAACATTTATCTTCAGATTATCAGCATCCATCAATCATTGCGATTGTGGCCCATTAAAAATCATGAAAAAAATAAAACAAAAATTTAATTTTCGATTAATATTATGTAGCACACAATTTAAATTTGCAAATCTTTCAAAAAATCTATTATAAACTATCAGGCAATATTTTTATTTGCAAATCTACATAAATTTGCACACATCATTGCAAAACTTGTTTTAAATTTCATAAATATTTACCTAATGGATATTTCAGTATTCGTTTTTGATAACTAAACAAATCTTAAAAGTAACGGAAGAAAAACTGATGAAAAACTGGTCCGTATTTGACGGTACAGAAACGGAGTAAAAACGTATTTTTTCGAAAATTCAATTATACGGTCCGTTAATCTTCCGTTTACGTACAAGATTTGACGGATACGTATTTTCGGACCGTAAACGTACAGGAAAAGCAGGATTCATGAATCCGTACGTATCGGAGAGTCAGTAAAAATGTGTCTTGGGAATGTTTATGACCGGTGCAGCCGAAGTTTAAAATATGCCGCTATTTCGCCCCCTCCCGATTTTTGCAAATGGCCCATATATTGAAAACTAAGAGAGATGGATGAAAAATTCGACAACCCCTAGCTTGATCTCACTCCCGCAAAAGGTTCACCTCTATACGAAAATAGACTTTGGTGGAGCCAAATTTTTTTAAAAAATGTTTTATAAAATGGTTCTGTGTAGGGTTCCCAGAACCTATAATTTGAACCAAATTTACACCTCTGTACAATTACAAATAAAAATGTAGTTTTCTAATTTTTTTTTTGTTAAATTAAACAATAATTGCGTTAAAAAGAAACAATTCTAATTCCAAGCCAAAAAAAAAAAAATTAATTAACAAATTTTTCTGTTAAGCCAACAGACATATTATTTTGAGTGTACCAACTATATTAAGTTTAGTTTAGTCATCAAAATATGAAATTTAAATTTATATTATAAAAAAAACTTTACGTTAAAGTGTTGAGTCCAAAGTTTAAAATCTGACAATTTTACTTGATAAAACAAAAACACACAAATTTCGTAAAAAATATTTGAAATACATTTAAAGCAAATATTTTTTTTCTCACGAACACGTTATTGAATGAACTTTGTACATTAGAGTTGGTTGTCTACCAATAATATGTCATTATGAAAATTAATATGATCTAACTAAAATACGTATTTTTATGTAAAAATTTAAATAATTGCAAACTACTTACAGATTTTTTTAAACTTTAATATTATATTCCTTTTATGTACATTAATTAAGACTACGAGGGCGGGTCAATAAGTCCGTGACTTTTTGATTGAAACATAGGTTTTTGTAAAAAAAAACATTTTTCCAATTTTTATTCATTCCATAAAATAAAATTTACCGAGGTCATCAAAATAGATATTTGTTTGGTGCCGCATAAACACAGCTATTTAAATAGGAATGCTAATAGACAACTTTGATAGCTTGCCGCATAATTTAAATAGGAATGCCAAGAGACAACTTTGATAGCTTGCCGCATAAAAACAGCTATTTATATACGACTTTTTTAATTTACACAAAAAATACATATTTTAGCCAAAATATGAAAATTGTCTGAAAAGATGTAACTAAAAATTGAATTTGCTAACTCTTTATATGAGTAAATTTCTCAAATATGATCTCAACTTTTATGGTAATTACGAATGTATAATAAAAATTAAAAACGAATTTGTGGATTTAAATTATTCACGTTTTATGAAAACTCAACAAAAATGGTTGTGATGTTGCAAGTTCAGCTGCTGGCAGCTTTGATGTTGCCAGTTTAGCTGCAAGTACTTTTTCTTTCTTTTTTGTTGGCGACGTTGTGCTCGTCCATTATTGGATGGGAAGGGATGAGGCTGCTGGTAATTCCGGTGCGGGTAGGGTTAGGGATGACGGTAGGGTTGAGGGTAGGGATGACGGTAGGGATAATAGTAAGGTTGAGGGTAGAGACGGGGGTAGCGATGAGGGTTCTGATTAGAGTACGGACGAGGGAAGGGAGGAGGGATGGAATTAGGGAAATCTTCCCCCCCCCCAGCCGAGCATCATTATTTTGCGATAAATTTAAATTGAACGCTGCTGATCCATCCATCTTTAAATTGATATTGAATTTCCGGTCCTAAAAAAAAAGAAAAAAAGGAAATTTTATGCTGGCTCATTTTTTATTTGCAGTTCAGCTGCTGGTAATTCCGGTGCTGGCTGATCTATTATTGCCAGTCCAGCTGCTGGCTCATCTGATATTGCCAGTTTAGCTGCTGGCAGTTCGACTGCTGGCAGTTCAGCTGCTGGCTCATCTGATATTGCCAGTTCAGCTGCTGGCAGTTCCGCTGCTGGCAGTTGTGATGTTGCAAGTTCAGCTGCTGGCTTAACCGATATTGCCAGTTCAGCTGCTGGCAGTTTTTATGTTGCCAGTTCAGCTGCTGGTACTTTTTCTTTCTTTTTTTGTTGGCGACGTTGTGCTCGTCCATTATTGGATGAGGGTAGGGATGACGGTAGGGATAATAGTAAGGTTGAGGGTAGAGACGGGGGTAGCGATGAGGGTTCTGATTAGAGTAGGGACGAGGGAAGGGAGGAGGGATGGAATTAGGGAATCTTTCCCCCCCCCAGCCGAGCATCATTATTTTGCGATAAATTTAAATTGAACGTTGCTGATCCATCCATCTTTAAATTGATATTGAATTTCCGGTCCTAAAAAAAAGGAAATTTTATAAAATATTTTACAAAAATTAAAATATTTCACTAATCCAAAAGGGGAAAGTTAAATGAATAATAATTCTGAATAATAGTAATGATAAGATAAAAAAATAAATAAATTCACTGGATCTGTGAACTTATGTCATTATAAAGTAAATACAGTATTCTTACCATTTTTTCTGTAATGCAAAATTCAATATATTGTTAGATCTAAAAAGAGAAAAAAAATATATTTGTTAGGTAAACGTTAAAAAAATTATGTTATGTGTAGGTTTCCACGTAACCCAGGTGGTACTACACTCTACGCATTGCCACTTTAATGGCATGGTGGGCTCCCAGAAGGTCTAACACCATAGCCATTTTTTTAACATGGAATGGCGCCATAACAATTTTTTTAAAAAATTTGTTTTGCAGAATTGAGTAATTTTTGGTCAAAATTACCATATTTATAAATAATTTTTAATTTAGTTATTGCAAAATTTACTTTAATATAATTTTTGATCAAAATTATAGATATTTAGACAACTTGGAACTACTATGTTCCAAATTATTGAAGCACAACTTAAATATTTCAAAAAATGAAATAATGACATCAAAAATATTTGTAAAAACTGGATAAATTTATTTCTGATGACCGTGTGCATTTAAAATCGTCCAAAAAAAGACCTTATGAAAAAAGTATTAGGTGTACTATAAAGAAAGATACGATACATATGGATAAACATGAATGAATTGTTATTTTTAATTTTATTGAACACTTTTTGTGGCCCATTTCTTTGGCTACTTTTCAATTCTGTTTTTTTTTTTTTATAAACATGTTTAAAAAAGTGCAATTTAATTTTTAACGACCATTCATTTTCTGTCGAAGGGATTCGGTTAATAGTTACACTTCAAAAAATTTGCTTTCCCCTTGTTGTCCTTCACTTCACTTGACAAAAGAAACGGCACGTTGACGAACAAGCAGTTTCAGCCAAAGCGGTCTTGATTTTTATTTTCGTGATCTCATGACACAAAAAATTGGCTCCATAGACTCCCCCTAGTCACTCGGTTTACTTGATTTTGTTTACTCTTGCATAATGATAACTAGGCAAGGACTTCCATCTATGTTTTTTATTAGTAGTGTATTTTTGCATATCTTGAAAAAATTCATGTTTTTGCATATTTTTATTTTAAATGCAATATTTTTGTTCTTCTCAAAACGTTTTTTAATCTTTTTGTCTTGTTGACCTTAGAAAACCCGTTAAGATCCAACTTAACCAACTTTATTATATTTATTTTTATTTGTAAGTTTTAAAATGTGTTATTTTTGCTAAATAATCATTTTTATTTTTAAGTGAATGAAATTTCTTGCCCTAAGGACAACATGTTAAGAAATTTTGAGCACTCCAAACAGATAAGTAGGACTTATCATAACATTTTTGTTGTCCCGACACTCCTCTACAAATCAAAGCTAGAGTTATTTTCGCCATCTTTTACTTATTGTAGGTGCAAAAACCCTTTACATATTTATAAGTTTTATAATCGCAGTGGATTCTAGTTGATCATCAAGGATACTCTGAGTTTAATGCTATTAAATTTAGTAGAAAAAAATATTGAATATTTTACAAAAAATTAGGTAGATGACAAAGGCTATGATGACAAAACACAACCTGGTATGAATTCGCCTTGCTTATAGCTGTGTACAGCTTTGAATGACAATGAAATGTCTGACTGCCGCTGTTGCCAGACTTTTAAAATAAAGAGTGGAGGGATACCTTTAATGCATAATGAATTTTTACTTTTTAACTAATTACAGATAATTGGATACTTTTTTATAGAAAACCCATCAAAATCCTAGAGTTTTCAATTTTTTTCTAGGGTAATTTAATTAAAAAATTCTTTAAAAAAATTTACCTAATAAATCTCTAAAATTGTACAAATAGTTATAAGAAATTAATTTAATAATAATAACTTACCAAGATTTAATTTAGGTGTTGCTCCTGGCTTACACCGGCCAAAATATATATGAGATTTGTCAAAATGCCTGCCGCAGATTCTTGATTGAGAATTTAAAATATCTTTTGATATTTTTAAATTCTCGCACCAAGAATCGGCAATATACTAAATTGCTACTAAATTGGAAAAGGGGACATCCGTCTCCTGATTTTCCTAAACAACCTTTTACTATGCAATAAAGCATTATAAAAGGTTGTTAAAAAAAAATACAATAAATTTTTTATTATGTTATATTTAATTTTTTTTAATACCTTCTTACTATGTTATTTATATATGTATTTTTTATATAAAATTTTTAATTTCACGTTTTTTTTTTGTTTTTAATAATTGTTTTCCTTTTTATTTTTTTGGTGCGTTTTTATAAAATTTTTAATTTCACAGTTTTTATATGTTTTTATAACACTGTCCAACAAATTAAGACTTTTTGAATGGAACAGACGCGAGAACTCAGTGTTTGGCCCGGCCGAACTTGACGCCGTTTTTACCTGTTTTGTATATGTTGGTGTATAATTTTACTAATTAAGCGTAAAGAGCTTTATTTACAACAATGGTGTCTTCGGTGACCCCCACTGAAATTTTCCGGCAAACATTTTCGTAGAATACTTTAATCCTTAAATGTCCTTTTTTAAAGGATATTTTTTGATTTTCTCGAAAAAAGGGTCAAATTGACCCATAAAGAGACCAGTTAGAGGGTTAAGATCTTCCACAAAAATAATCCTCATACAATTCCACAACACAACTCTGACCATAAGAATTCTCTCAGACATTAACTTACAGCATTTTTTTTCATATAGTATAATGCTCCCTTCGACCAAAAAATGAAAACTTTGACCCACTGTAAAAAATACTCAGACGTGCTGGACCATAAGTTTGTTTTACAAAAATGATCTACTCAACATACCCTTTCAGAATTATACGGTCGCTATTCTGTTCCAAAAATGCTGTTGGACAGTGTAATTGTTTTCCTTTTTTATTTTACTTTTTCACTGTTTTTTTGTTTTAGTTTTTAATAATTGTTTTAATTTTTTTCTTTTTTTAATTTTTGAATTATCTGTATTTTCACTTTTGTGTTGTGTGGAAAATTTTGTAGAAATATAACGACAAAGCTTTTTATATTTTCTTTTCAATTTATTTTCTATTTACCGTTGTAATTTCTGCAAAAAAGTGATTGCCAAATTACATTTTAGGGATTTTGGGTATTTCTATTAGTTGCATGGGATTTCGCTGTGTTATGTCTTAACATAACCGCAATCTATATTGACGACAAATATGTAGACATAAGAATGAAATAAATTTTAACAAATTAAAATTCGATCATTTATATCAATGAGATTGCATTAAAAAAAAAACAAACAAAAAATCTAAAGGAACTTAATTGCACTTCAATAGATTATATTTGTTTATAATATTTCGGTATTGAGAAAAATTATAAAATACAAGAAAATACGCAATGAGCAAGGCAATCTGTTCTAACAATGAGTAATTCTATCAAGGAAAGATCGTTTAAATGCGTGCCTAAATATTGTAGGAGGAAAAAGGTGAGGATTTATAAAAAAGGAGTGATCAAAAATGTTATAAATATAGAATTATATATATTTGTTATATTCAAATTTGACGCATATGCCATATATTCATCTATTTTGTAAATAGCTTGAAAACAATTTTTATATTACATTGACTTAGTAAACGAAATGAACTGAATACAAATTTATTAATTTTTAAGGATTAAATGTAACTTTATTATTTTATTCCATAATACAAATAATTATTAAGTCGCATACTTTTAAATTAAATTAAATATAGTAATTCTAACAAGGATTGGAAAAAATTAATTTTGTAAAAACACGTTAAATCAATCAATTTATTTATTGTTTAAAATATGTCAAATTCATAATATATTATACTATATAAAGTTTAATCATATTTGACATTTCAAATTAAATATAGAGTAACAATATTGATATAAATTTCTTAAAAATTAACTCAATATATATTGAGGAAAACATTTTGTATTGGAATTTTGTATTGGAATTACAGAAGCCAACGACGATAGCTTCAAGCATAAACACAATTGTAGCTCATGGTGTGATGGTAAAATCCTCACAAAAAATAATCGTATTTAAAAGGCTATTTAAATATAGTAGTAAATACAGTAAGTACAAACAAAATTATATCACTTAAATTTTACATGAAATAAAACAGTGTTTGCCTTTTTGCCCATTTTTTATAAATGAAATGCCCAAAAATCGCCAATTCAACGACAAGACCAATAATTTTCATTTTTGGGCATTTTCAACATAACAAATGGGTCAAATTTAAACTGCGTCACAAATTTTTTTAATTCAATCCTAATTTCTGCAACTTCCAACCTAATTTTCTAACTTGTAACCAAATTTCTAATAAGAATAACAAAAATAATGCGAAATTAATACAAATTTTTACTCTTTTGTTGCATACTGAGTTGCATTCAAACTGGGTCAGATCGCGAACAAAAATCATGAGCATGGGTTGAGCGACACTGAGTAGTATAAAATTGGTCTCTAAGAGAAGCATATAAGGAGTCTAAATGTACGTTAACTTAAAAAATTGTTAACAATTAAAGATAGGACGAAACAATTAAAAGATAAAGACGCCGATGTACTAATTTTTTCTATTCAACACTTTCTTTGAATAAGCCGTCTTTCAAAAATAAAATTTTTACACGAAATTGCAAACAAATCGATAAAATTTCCAGAATTAAGATTTATTTTAATTAAGTTTCCACTAACCGAAACTTGGTAGAGTAGTTGCTTTTTTCGATGTGAAAACTTTTCACACAATCATTGAATACCTCCTCTGGTCCAGAAAGAGTTAACCCTTAAATACACAAAGAGTTATAAGTGTTAAGATTTATTCGACCTCACTCAATATTTATTGTTTTAAAAAATACAAATATATTTTTGAATATTGTTTATAATTTTAAAAAAATATTCAAATTATACTACAATATGTACGTAATTTAATTTATTATTATACGAGTACTTATGTGGGGGTCAAAGAAATCAATAAAGTTCTATTAAACACCAAAATGAATAATGTAAACTAAAGTACCTTTGGCTGAAAACTTTTAAAAATAAACTTATTCACGTGTTTAAGTCTTTTACATTTAATCTGTGGCAAAACAGAGTTTTATTACAGCCAAGCATCAGTTGTCTCATGTGATGAATTTCATTAAAACATTTATGACCGTGAATTCGATAATAGTGAAGTTAAACTCAAATGATAAATAAGCATTTAAAAAAGAAATTCGTCATGGAAAAATCTAATCTTATTTAACGTGAAAAATTACTAACTAAAAATGCAACAAACAAAAATTTTAAACGAAATTTTAGTGACACATAAAATCAATACAAAAATGAGTCTGAACACTTCCCCACTGTGGTCATATAAAACGACCATAGTCCATAAGTTGTATTATAAATGAAAGCTAGTTCAATAACTTTTCTGAAAAATAAAGTGGCTTGTCCAAAATTAAATTTGGGATTTTTCGAAAATTTTTTGAAATATGAAATGAATTTGAAATTTTTTGAAAACCACATGTATGATTTTCTGCTTCGCTCTCCGCTCGATAAACTTTTTCGTAAACTTAGACTAAGAGGACGAAAAGGCGTTTCATTTGAAATAATATATTTCTTCTACCAAAACTCGAGTTTTATATGGACTTAAAAAATTTTAAACTGATTTTTTGCACCGGTGGGTGAAAAGAGCTTACATTTTTTTTTTACGTTAGACTAACACTCAGGGGATGTCCCCTACTAATGCAGTGCATTGTGTTAGAATTAGGAAAATATGTTATGAGAGGGAGGAAAGAGGGAGTAGTGTTGAAGAGTACAGACAATATGCAATATATCTGCAAGAGTACAACAACCGGGTACACACATTGTTGCTGAATTGGTTACTCAGTGATCAGTGCTATGCCTTCATCACTAATGGGCCCAACAACGAAAAGAATACAAGGCGGTTGTACCGTGCAAAATAGAGAAAAAATTAAAAAAGGGAGAGGAAAGGGAAGGGAAAAAATCTAGCAACAATAACACAGCCAAATAGAGACATTATTAATTGATTTATTGTAATTATTAATGATTTATTGTAATTATTATTTTATCAACACTGGACATAAAAACGGCGCGATTTAACGACACTAAAAACATAAACGATATATGCGGACAAAATGCGTGTTGACAATTTAAAAGACAGAACACTACTCTCATATAATAAACCTATTAAAAACTAAAATATAATAAACCTATTAAAAACTAAACCTATTACAAAACTTTTTTATAACTGATGTTGCGAGCGAAGATAAATCACGTCTGTACTCTTCAACTGACTATACTATACTGATTGAAATAATATACATATTTTTTCAGCCAAAATATCGAATTTAATATGATATTTTATGAAAAATATTTAAATCGGTTTTTCTTATTAACTAAGTCCTAACACATATTTACTAAGTCAAACACACACAGAGAAAACAAATTCATCGTGACAACCGAATTTCTTGCCAACTGAATAGTTGCAGCAACCGAATTATTTGGTTGTTACAACCAAATGTGTTACTGATGCAATTCAAATAAATGGTTTCAACCGAAACCAAATGTGTAGGTAGCTCCCCAACTTAACCATTCGATTAGCAAGAAATGCGGTTGTCACAACGAATCTGTTTTCTCTTTTCATATTTTCATATATATTTTATTTTTTTTATTTTTACCGAAAACCACATTTTATATGAAATTTTATAAAAAAAAAATGAAATAGATTTATCTTCTAAAATATGGTCCAAAAATGCTCCAAAGAGTTTAATTTAAATTTTTTATTTATTTTATTACTATGCCCCCGAGGGCATAGAGGGCATGAAATCATCTATTATTTAGAAAAAAATATATATATAATTTCATATATTTATATATAAAGTTTTTTTTCATACACAGAGAAAGCAGACAACCGAATATTTGCCAACTGAATATCTAGGTTCCGGCAATCGAATTTTTTAGTTGTTCCAACCAAATGTTTTCTTGATACAATTGAAATATTTGGTGTCAACCGGAATTCCGTTGGATTAAGCGAATTTTGGTTGTGACAAACAAGTATATCGGTGGCTCCAACTAAACCATTCCGTTGTTACATAAATCTGTTTTCTCTCAGGTACCTGCCGACCCCCCGGTACCTGTCCCCCCTGGTACCTGTCCCCTTAGATACCTACCGACCCTCCTAGGTACCTGTCCCCTTAGGTACCTGCCGACCCCTTAGGTACCTGCCAACCCCTTCGGTAACTGCCCCCTCAGGTACCTACCCCCAGGTACTTGCTCCCTAGGCACCTACCCCCCAGGTACGTGCTCCCTAGGTACCTCCCCCCGCAGATACCCGCTCCACCCCATGTACCTGCCCCCACAGGTACCTGCCCCCACATGTACCTGTCCCCCACAGGTACCTGGCCCCCCTGCCAACCAGTTACATGCCCACCAGGTACCTGTCCCACCCAGGTACCTGCCCCCAGGTACCTGTCCCACCCATGTACATGCCCCCAAGTACCTGCCCCCAGGTACCTGCGCCCTCCCAGGTACCTGCGCCCTCCCAGGTACCTGCCCCCCGCCAGGTACCTGCCCCCCAGGTACCTGCACCCTAGGTACCTGCACCCTAGGTACCTGACCCCCATGTACCTGCCCCCTTCAGGTACCTGACCCCCAGGTACCTGTCCCCACCCATTTACCTGTCCCGCTAGGTACCTGCCCCCCGCCAGGTACCTGTCCTTTCAGGTACCTGCCCCCTCAGGTACCGACCCTCTCAGGTACCAAACACCATATCGTGGATTTTTTCGACATTTTCGGGTGTATTGACCTCAATTGGCCGTCCAGACCGTTTAGCGTCATTTGTACTTGTGCGACCACAACGAAAGTCAGTAAACCACTTTTTTACCCATAGTATTTATCAAACATTTCCTTGGTTTGATTGACGGTTTTTTTTTCGCAAAAAATAATGTTTAATGAGCAATAGAAATTCGTTTTTTTTTCCTTTTTTAAAAAAGCCACAAGGTTGTTAAACGACAACTGTTTAACGACAGTAGTCTATTTACAGGTGGTGCTTGATGGGCATTGTTGCATTTCATATAACTTCGAGGGAAGTTCGAAAAGTCACGGATTTATTGATCCGCCCTCGTATACAAAACTTTAATTCTTGTGCGAGTAAATTTTTTTAATAAAAAATGTAAGCTTATAGAAAATTGCTTTTGTTTATAGTTAAATCATAAGACTCAAATATTCCTTTTGGAAAACCTAAGCGTACGAGTGATATTAATTACGAAGAAATTTAAGAATATTTGAAATATCTCATTTCCTTTAAGGAATATGAAAAATATTTTAAGCAAATATGAAATTAAAAAGCATAGCAAAAAAAAGGAGGAACTAAAATTTAATCAAAAAGTTCCTTCAAAATAGTTTATAAATTGTTCTCAATTTAAGTAAAATTTTATTAAAACTTAGAAAAATTTTGTTAAAAAGAATTATAGTTTATATACTCAGAAATATTTCAAATTTTTCCTAAATAAATTTCTTGATTTTAGGAAAAACAAAAACAAGTCAATTAAATATAAATTTATTAATTTTAAGAAAAAACATTTTAGTTTTAAGAAATTTGCATACTCAAATGTAATAAAATTAAGTTTAGTTCAAAAAAAAAAAAAAAAAATTAGGACATAATTTACTCCCATTTAGTTCAAAAAATGTGTCTAACTTAAATCGAGAAAGTACTTGAACTTAATGTGTGTTCATTTTTTGTTCGAGAGTAGTAAAATTAACTAAATTTTCCAAATTCAGTTTTTAAGTCTACCACTTTCTAATTTTAAAGAATTGTTTTTTAAAAATTAGTTCAGACAATTAAAAACAAAAAGTAAAAATTTTTTCCTATGTAATCATAAAAATTTATGTGGTTTTAGAGACTGATTAACTATTTCTAGGGAAAATTTTCATGCAACTTAGTTCAGATAAATTTTAAAAATTTTAATAAAATATTCTTTTTTTCAAGTAAAAGTTTTCCAATTTTTAAAAAATAATAAAATTTGGTATAGGATTTTTTTTTGTTGAAAAACGTTTAAATTATTTTCAATATTCTATTAAAAAAAAAATAAATTAAAAACAAACCAGTTAGTTTCCCTAACTTCCAAGAAAAAATATAATTAAAGGAAACAACTTAAATAATTCACTCCCCACTACGCGTGCACTCAACCTACTCGAAGCAAACATTACTGAACGTTCCACACAATCGACTTCAAACTCAATATTAATACCAGAGAACTGCAAAATCAACTTTTTGTTGATTAAATCATACAAAAAAATTCTTGTTCACATTTAATAATTCAACAAAATTCACTGTAGAATAAAATCAGCATCATTTTACTGAACGCGTAATTCGGATCAGTTTGAATCATATGTCGATTATGTTTACTGCAAATTTAATCACTCAACATAAAGTCAGCGTTGAATAAATCAGAAAAAACAACAAACAACGCGTATCAGTGCATTCATAATTAAAACAAAATAGAAACACATTTCATAAATGATATTGTTTACATTAGGGTGGGACTTAAATCCGCTTTTTTTAGAATTTTGATTAGTAATAAAAATATTCTTCTTTGTGAAATATAAATATTCATAATTAAAACAAAATAGAAACACATTTCATAAATGATATTGTTTACATTAGAGTGGGACTTAAATCCGCTTTTTTTTAGAATTTTGATTAGTAATAAAAATATTCTTCTTTGTGAAATATAAATATTTTTTTGGAAAAAAAATTTAGGTCGATATCTCAGGGTTGCCTAATCCGGAAAAATTTAAATATTGTCTAATTTTTTTTTCATCTATTTTGATTGGAAAATTAGGCAATATTTAACTTTAACCGGATTGGGCAAGCCTGAGATGTCGACCTAAATTAAAAAAAAATTTCACAAAAAACAATATTTTTGGTATTCCTAATAAAAATTCTAAAAAACGTATTTTAGACCCACCCTAATATACATATAACATTTATGAAATGTGTTTCTACAAAACCACCCCCTTTTTATAGATAAGAAACTATTTTGTTTTAATTATGATTACACTCATACACGTTGTTTGTTGTTTTTTCTAATTTATTCTACATCAAAATAATTATTGTTGGCTCGAATGAACAGAATAAAATCAATGGTTTAACAACGACCAATGATTATAAATCAGTGACAAAACAATTTGCACGTCGTTTGATTGATTTAAAATCATCAACAAATATGTGTGTTGGAGTATATTCAGCGTTTGAATGCAAACACATATTTATTCTTGTGTTGATTGCGTATGAACGTTTTGCAATCAGCAAATGCAGTTCTCTGATTAATACCTTCAATCAGAGATGCGAAATGAGAATTTCAATTTCGTACAAAAGTCTTTACCAAATTGTACTTTTTTGAACTCAATTGTACCATTTTTTTAGTATAAAAAAACACCAACTATAGAATTTTTTTTTAATATTTTTATTTTTAATAAACATAACAAAAAAACTGTACAGAAAATTCAGTTGTACATTAAAAGTATACCTATCTAATAAAAATATGTAAAATAAAGTACAAAAATCCATGAGATCAATATGATATTTAAGTAGGTAACAAACTGTTTGTTATTTTAAAATTATAGAAACAGGAATTCCATGAATGTAACAAATCTTTCGTTTGGACTAGACTGGAAACTGTTGACAATTTGTGCGATGCAATTGATTGCGTGCAATTTTCTTAATTCCCTTTTCAAAGTTGCTTTGGAAATTGTATCAAATAAACCATGGGAGTACCATTGTACTTTTAAGACCCAAATCGTACCAACTTTCGCATTCCTGATCACTAGTCACTTAAAAATGAATAATGTTTTGTATTAACCTCATATATTTTTCATCCCCAAGAAATTTTTTTTACCACTAAATTTTTTTTTACCACAAAAAATTTTTTTCACCTTAAACAATTTTTTTCACTCCAAATTTTTTTTTCCACCAACTTGTATACGCATCCAAAAAAGATTTTCACCTCAAAAAATTTTGTTCACCTCCATAATTTTACTTCAAAAGTTTTTAACATTATTTGTATCAAAAACAGCAGAGAACAGCCGAACTTAAGCCTTTTTATTTTTGTTTTTTTTTTGTATATTTAGTCATATTTATTTACCAGATGCATAGTGGTGAATATACTTTATATTCACCTCAATTTTATTCATCTTCAAATTTTTTTTTACCTCAAAAAATTTTTTTTTCACCTCGAAATTTTTAATTTTTTATGTTTCTTACGTGTATCTGTAACAATAACAAACATTGTAAAGAAAATAATAAAAGGTTCGCTAATGCCGAATTTAACTTTTTTTGCTAGGTTTATTTTCAGTTTTGAGTAAATTCTGAAACATTTCTTCTATTTAGGTGGTGTTTCTAGATTACGTTTTGCTTCACACGAACGAAAATGCAATAACAAAATACATAAAATACAAAAACAAAATACATGTAGTCACTCATTCGTCTAGCAAGGTATGTCTTGTGTAAAGCCCTCATCTTGAAAAAAATTTTAAAACCTGTTATGAGTCATAATCTCAGAGCGTTACAAATGTTATTGGCTGTGAAACCCAGTTTTTGTTTTAAATGGACTTTTGTATAAATATGATTTAAACTGTTTTGGGGACAAATTTGGGTATTAACATTTTTTTTTGAGGATTTTAGGGGATTTCTTTTTGCACATTAGCTAAATATTTTCTGGTAACACTGCAAACGATTTAAAATTTGTGTCGTTTTTAAATAATCATCCAAAAAGTGGCATCACTGACTGTTATCAATAGGGTGCTTAACATAAATGGAAAACTCAACACAGAGTGTTGTTAAATTCTATAAAAATAATACAAATGGGATTGGTAAAATCTGTAGCATAACTTTAGGCTTAATAAATGTTAATTGTAACAAAACCGTTAATATCTAGATAAGGATTGCAACGAAAAGTTAAAATAATATATATAGAAAATATTACACTTTTAAAAATTTTAATTAATTTTTACCTTGAAAATAATTTTCAACTTTTGAAATATATCCCACATTTTATATACAAATTTCATATGTTCTGTATAATTTTGTTTTATAAAATTTGGTTCTAAATTTGCTGTTGTTTTCTAAATTATAATTTTTCTTTAAATTTAATTAGGTTTAATGAGCAATTTTTCTCTACATTGTCAATAATTTGAGCGCTTTAAATAGATGGACAACTATATCTTTTTCGCCGTTCCAACTTTTGTCATTTATTAACTGCTTCCAAATTATTTCATTGATCAGTTTGTTGGGTTTGTTGTGTGTGTTTGTTGGGGCTTTTTGTCTTCGTTAGCTTCGTTAACTTATTTGCATATAAATTGTTTGTTAATATGTCAAGGTACTGACATTTGCCTTTAAAAAAATGGATGGTCTTAAACGTCTTCCTTTCTTTGTTTTGTAAGTAAAAAATTGTTCACACATAAGTATGCAAAAAATACCCCTACATAACTTTACCTGCCAGAGCTAGTAGGACACCGTAGATTGTGTACAGGTTTGTGTAACTGACTAATTTTGTTAATAATAAACGCTTTAAAGCAAACAATGTGATAACAAGAACAAAAATCGAATAACCAGAAAAGAAACAACAATTTTTGTTTAAACTGATGATACCTGCCACTGTAGCTTGAGATGGAGACGACGATGATGATGATCGTGATGGTTGGTGATCATGACGCGAATGATGAGTTAATTTAGGTGTTTATCATACTCTCATGTTTTTTCTTTATGGTTTTGATGTTATTTTTTTTTTCTTTCAAATTCTGTAGCATAATTTAGTTAAATGATTATAAAGAGACTTTGGAAAAAAAAGAATCATGTTTGTAAGTGGGTTAATTGTTAAGTCATTAAAACATTTATTACACATTTAGCGTTTAATTTAAGGGCCTCGGGATTAGTGCAGAGATCTTATTTTTAAATTAGAAAGCGGAATAATGATTAAAAAAATCTTAAAAATGGCAAGCAGCCCCCTGACTCGTTAACATTTTTGGCTGATTTAAATAAATTTTTTTTAAGTGTAGGGTTAACGACCAAAAAAAAAAATTGTAAATTTATTTTAATGAAATTTATGGAAGTTAAAGTTTGTACCATTTTTGAACAAATTTAATGCAAAAAAACATTTTTTTTGTATTAAAAAAAACTAAAAACATTTTTCATTTTCAAAATCACTAAAAAAATATATATTTTATGCCGAAACAACAAAAAAATTGTGTTGTTGGCTCATTTTTAATTAAAATTTGGTTGTATTAACAAACAAATTAATTGTATTTACAAAGGATTTTTCACTGACAACACAATTTGTATAAAGAATTAATTTCTTTGTTATATAACAAATTTTAAATAAAAAGTGTCTAATATTACTTAGTATGAAATACAAAAATCTAGAAAAACAAAATTTAAATTTTATCACGCCCAGCAAACATTTACTATTGATAGTGAATAAATAACGATTTGATAACTATTTTATTTCTCAAACTTTACACTTGAGAATAGCATTGAACATTTTTATTCTCAATTTCAAAATCATAACGTTCTCCATAAAAACGGCTGTTAGAGCTCCATCATACGAGGACGGATCAATATGTCCGTGACTTTTCAAACTCCCTTCGTAGTTATATGAAATGCAACATTGCTCCCATCAAGTACCACCTGTTAATAGACTACTGTCAAATTTTGAGCAAGTTCCGTCATTTACTTTGCGTTCAACAGCAGGATTTTCGAGGTCCATTAAATAGGCATTTGTTTGATCAATAATTTCATCGTTGGAGCTAAATGTCTTTCCACCGAGCCATTTCTTTAGGCTTGGAAATAGGAAATAGTCACTGGGGGCTAAATCCGGGAAAAAAGGCGAATGAGGGGGCAATTCGTAGTCTACTTCATGGATTTTTGCCAAGGAAATTAAGCTGTCACACGATTCCGTTGGTGGTCGATTGTGAGCAAACGCGGCAGCCATCTTGCGGAAAGCTTTCTCATACCCAAGTAATCGTTAAAAATTGAAAACACTGAGCCATGTGAGATGCCTACTTCTTCCACAATCTATCGCACATTCAATCTCCGATCGGCCAACACCATATCGTAACTTTGTTAAATTTTTTTGGGTGTAGAGACTTCAACTGGGCATCCAGAACGTTCCGCATCTCCCGTGCTTGTAAGGCCAAAACGAAATTCAGTAAACTACTTTTTTACCATTCAAATCGATTGTTCAGAGTCCCCATAGTATTTATCAAGCTTTTCCTTAATTTGATTGACGGTTTTTTTTTTGCAAGAAATAATGTTTAATGAGCACTCGAAATTCACTTTTTTCTATTTAAAAAAAAATCCACGAGGTTGTATGTTTTGAACAGCTGTTAAACGCAAAGAAAATGACGGAACTTCCTCAAAATTTAACAGTAGTCTATTAAAAGATGGTACTTGATGGGAGCAGTGTTTCATTTCATATAACTACGAGGGAAGTTAGAAAAGTCATGGACTTATTAATCCGCCCTAGTATTAAATATAAAAAACAAGTAAAAAAATAAAATCGGTCAATACTGTCTATATGAACCTTACTTACATCAGTCAAAATCCAGAAAAGCCATGGTCCGAAAGCTTAATGGATGGTAAACGCTTGTGTCCAAATATGTATTAAAAGTCTGATTAACGGTAAAAAAAACAAAATTTCTTTGTAAAATTTTGACTTTTTTTGGTACTAGATGTATTTATGAGAAAATCTGGACCGATTTTAACTAAAACCATTACGGTTAATTAAAACCAAATGAGTTGATGCTATCGGTAAACCAAAATTTTAATAATTATTTCATTTGTATATGCGACAGTTTGCGAACAAGTAGCATAAAATCCCATTTCGTTTGCCCGTTTGTAGGGTGACCAATGTCTAAACAAGGACCTGACTCCAACCAAAATCAGTTCGCACTTGGACTAATACGAGTCAGTGTACCAAATTTCATTTAATTATCTTTATATTTGTGACCTATAGATTGCGAACAAGAGTTCATTCTCAGTCGAACGGAAATCGCTAACTTGACACAGAAAGTGATTCTGAATCAATATTTGAATCACCGATATGTTTGGTTATAGGCTTTTTACACTGAACAACATCTTTGTGAAACGCATGGAAGATGTTGAATACGTGAAACATGTGTTTACATTGGCAACATCTTTCATCTGTCATTCTTTCAGCTGTCAAAAATATAAAAGAAAAAGACGCATATTTTTTTGTTAAAAATAAAAAATGGGTTTAGAGGAAGCATTAATCATTGGAGTAGTTGTTGCTTTGCAAGAACAAACATGAACTTTAATGCAGTACATTGAAATATTTAAGGCCACTCTGGAAGAAGATGATGATGATGAAGAAGAATTTTTGGTAGACATAAGTATAAAATTCTTACATGTGCCGCAAATTTTCTTCTGTTGAATAAATTTTTTTTGTTTATTTTCTGTAATGTCAGTTTGCTGGTGATGGCACAAAGAAAATCGATTATTTTTGTCATTTTTCTTTTAGTGATGACACTTAAAATAACGAAAGCTGTAAGATGGAACAAAATGAGAAAGGATCATCTTTTGCAGATGTAGAAAGATGTAGAATTTTCAGCGTGTATTATTCTTATGGGAAGATGTTAACATCATCTTTGCAAATTGATGAAAGATGTAAGATGTAGCTCAGTGGAAAAAGGCTATTAAGGTGTAAGGTATAAAAAGCATGATATGGAAACGACAAACTACCGAATTTATCGCCTTGAGAAAGAAAAGTGTAATAGTATTTATAACGTCGTCTATACGCGTTTAATTACAAAAATAAACAATCTAATATGTAAAAGTAAAAAATTCTTTCACTCATCTAAATTTGATGATTCTCCTTTACAAGGGAATTCTGCCATTTAAACCCATGTCTTTGTAATTTTCTTTAAATTAACATTAATTCCTTATAATATTGCATTTAAAACAGCAACAAAAAATGGTGAACTTTATCTAAAACCACGAAAAAATATTAATGTTTATTTATATTTTACTATTAACATATTTTTACGATTTTATTCTTTATAAAATCGTTGACTTATTTACCTTTTAAATAAATCGAGTTCTTTCTTTATTGCACGCAGAGAAAAAACATGGTTACACCATGATCACTGCTACTATATTGTGCTTGCTGCAATCATGTATGGTTGTCACAATCAAGTTTTTGGGTTTCTTACCATCAACATGGTCGCTACCACCATTATTATAGTAAATATTTTACTATTTTATGATTGCCACCTTCTATTTTATAACATGATTGGCTTTAACCATACTGTGATAAACAAAATTTCTGATTATGAAAAAATATGATAATTATGCAACCATAAAATGCTGGCAATAAAACAATGAATAATTATAAATCAAATAAAATATTATTTACAGTCATAATAAAGATAAACTTAATGTCGGACAGCCAGGCTGTAATAAAGACCCTGAAAAATCCCACCTATTACCATAGATCAGTGCTAGAGTGTCATAAAGCCCTCAACCAACTGGCGACCAATGATAAGGTAACACTTATTTGGGTACCAGGCGCAGTGGGCATGAAGGCAATGAAAAAGCTGATGAACAAGCGAGACTAGGTACGGAACAGCCATTTATAGGCATCACAAATATGATATCGGATCTCATCAAGACGAAATGCATTGAATACAGCCCTTCAGATGAACAGACCAAATCTAAGACTCCTATGTGGAGCATTCCCAGGACACTATCCATGTAATTACATCCTGAACAAAATGGGACATGATCGAGATACGACATGCAGATATTGTATGATGGATGAGGAGACCATGGAGCATTTAATGGCTAAATGTCCTGCCTTTGCATACCTACGATTTATCACATTTGGCAGACCTGATATTATGGAGGAACAATACCAGAAACTGGAAGTGAAGAATATTGTACTGCTACTCAAAGCTGCACTGGAGAACAACTGAGGATACACTAGAGGGTGCACAATAGATCTACTTGGTCGCGGTGCTGGAGATACAGAATACTCAACCCCACTACATCGTAAATCGTACAGTCATAATATTGACTTGTTTTCATAAAAACCAAACTTTTATCAATTCAGCCAAATTTTTACTAAAATTGGACAAATATCAGGTGGGTGCAAATAACTTTCATTAATTGACCCATTAAGTTCCAGTTAATTTTTTTTTTCAACTTTAGAACATTTTTTTTAAAGTATATTTTTTTAAATTCTTTAAACATATTATATACACTAATCAATTTATAAGATTCTATATAAAGATTTTTTCTTTAATTGGTTGCAATAAATAAATAAATTTTTTCTTTTAATAAAATATATTTATTTATTTATTTCTTGTAAAAAGTTCTCGGAATATTAATAAAATATTTTTTTATAAGAAACCAAATTTTTTTTTTTTACGAAAAGGTTTCTTATACAAAATACTTGATATTGAGAAATTTATCTGATAAAAACATTTTTAGATTCCATTAAATTTTCCTTAAACTAAAATTCTAAGTTTCTGCAAACTGTATCTTAGATAAAAATTCCTAAAAAACTTGGATTCTAAGGCCTTTCTTTAAAAGAAAAATTCATAGATTCTGAGGACTTTTCATCATAAAAAAATACTTAGATTCTAAGGATTTTTTCTAAAAGATAACTTCCTAAGAACTTAAAAAAAAAAATCATAAAAATGACGTTATAATCTAAAAATTTTTTTATTAAAAAAGTCCTTAGAATTTTAAAAAAATTAAGTATTTTTCTTAAAAAAAAGTTCTCAGAATTAACGTTTTCTTGAAACAAAAAGTTCTTAGAATCTATGATTTTTCCTAAACAATTTTTCTTCAAAAAGTACTTGATATCAAATTTTTTTCAGGAAAAAGATATCTTGTAAATAATAGATAGTCATATTATGTATATTAATAATCATAATATAATAACAAGGATCATATATTATTGTAGGGATCATATAATGGAAATCCAGGAATCATAATAAAGTTATGGGCGACCATAATATATGATTACATATTAAGCATACTATCATTACGTGCGCTCATAATATGATAAATTCAAGATCATAACATGTTTATTTAGAACCATAATATGGTAATTTTTTAATTATAATAAAACTGTAGGGACTATATTATGGTAAAAATTTGGTCATTGTATAATTATAATATGATAATTATATTATAGTACGACTATGGTTGGCACAACCATAAACCCAAAAATATATGATGCTCTTCGAATATGCTTGCTTAAACCATGTTTTTTCTTTGCGTGTGTAAATAATAAACACAGTTTGAAATTATTTATAGCACTATTTATTTATAACAGGCACTAAAATTACAGAAAACACTTTATTCACACGATGTAAATAGACTAAACGTTAGCCACACTTTAGTTCTTAACACTTCAGCGTTTTATTTAAAACTGAATTGTTGAATCACCAAGTACCCGTATTTATATGAGTAGTCAGGTATTCAAGATATTTCAAGTTATTTAGCACTAACTAGTATCAAAATTTATTATTCCTACCAATCTAACACGACAATTAAATGTTTTTCATGGAACTTTGATTGAAATACAATTTATTTATTTTTTAAATTTGTTTATTGTTATTAAAACAAAGCTAGAGAAATAAAATTATCTCAAACCATTATCAAAGCATGTTATCAAATAACTTTTCACTCATTTTCTCAAAGTTAAAAAAACAATTTATTTATTAATAGAATATATATAATCTACGATTCAAAAAAGGTTTGATATCAATATATCTCGAACCATTATTTTTTAATAGAAAATTATTTGAGACTAATGCACAAATTTTAAACTTTTACACGCAGAGAAAAAACATAGTTGCAACATGATCACTGCTACTATATTGTGCTTGCTGCAATAGGGTATGGTTGTCACAACCATATTGTTGGTTGTCTAACCAACAACATGGTCGCTACCATCATTATTATAGTAAATATGTCACTATTTTATGATTGCCACCTTCTATTTTATAACATGATTGGCTGTAACCATACTGTGGTAACAAATATTCTGACTATGAAAAAAATATGATAATTATGCAACCATAAAATGCTGGCAACAATCAAAGAATAATTATACATCAAATAAAGCATGACTTTGACATTTACAGTCATAATACGAGTATTGTCTTGTTTTCATAAAAACTAAAATGTCTTAAAAAAACAATCACATATTGTTTTCTAAAACTGGACAAATATCAGTTGGGTAGAAAATACCTTTCATGTGGCATTAAAACATTTCATCAATTGACCTTTTAAGATCCATTTTATTTTTAAACTTCCTCATACGTGTAATATTATTTACAATAATCAATCCATTGTCAAAAAGATTCTATATAAAGATTTTATATGGATCATATTATGATAATCCAGAAATCATAATATAAAGGGTGTCCCAAGAAGAACGCAATTTTTAAACTTTAAATAAAACACAGATATTTAAAAAAAAATCGTGAAACTTTATTATATCGTAAAGTAGACAGAATGAGGTTATGTATGGAACAATATATCGTGCAGATGGCCGCCGCGGCTTTGCTGGCATGCACGCGATATTTTAATGAAATTTTCAATGACCGTTTTGCATGAATGCTGCGGTATTTCATTAATGCAGCGTCCAATTTCCTCTTTTAAGGCTTGAGTCGTCGTCGGCTTATTCGCGTAAACCATCGACTTCAAAAAACCCCAAAGAAAAAAATCTAATGGTGTTAAATCGCACGATCTAGGCGGCCAATTCTGATCTCCAAAACGCGAAATAACACGACCGGGAAATGACTGATGCAGCAATTGAATTGTTTCTCTGGCTGTATGACATGTGGCGCCGTCTTGTTGGAACCACATGCCCTCCACATTCATTTCTTCAATTCTAGGCAAGAAAAAACTGGTTATCATTTCACGATACCGAACACCATTGACTGTTTGCGCTTGACCTGCCTCATTTTCATAAAAAAAGGTCCAATGATTCCTCCAGCCCAAAAACCACACCACGCCACACAGTGACACGTTGAGGATGCATTTGCTTCTCGTGAATCACTCGAGGATTTTCCTCACCCCAAATGCGACAATTCTGCCTATTGACGAAGCCATCAAGATGAAAATGGGCCTCGTCACTGAACATGATTTTATCGGCAAAATCAGCATTTTCATGTTGTCTCTCCAATACCCAATTAACGAACACCCTTCGCTGTCCATGGTCAGCTGGCTTCAGTTCCTGAGTCAATTGAACTTTCTATGCATGAAGATGCAAATCTTTCGTCAAAATTCGCTGCAAAGTGGATTTGGAGACACCAATTTGCTGAGCTCGGTGTCGAATTGAGGTGGATGGAGTTTGAGCGACATCATCACGTACAGCTGCGACATTTTCGGTCGATCGACCTGGTCGATGGCGCGTTGTTGTCTTTACATCACTAACAGACCCAGTTTCGGCAAATTTATCCATTAATCTCTTTACAGTTGACTCTTTTGGAGCATTATTGTGACCCTAAATTGATCGTAATTTGCGAACTGTAGCCGCAAAACTTTCACCATTTTGGTAAAACAATTTCACAATAAGAATGCGTTGTTCATTCGTGTAGCGCTCCATTTTTATTAACCTCGTACCTTCTACTAGCAAACAATAACAATTGTTCAAATGTCAAACAATGACACATCGAATGTTGCTAGATTTAAAAATTGCGTTCTTCTTGGGACACCCTTTATATGGGACCATAATGTAATAACATTTTGAGAATACTATTAATATACTATTACATGCAATCATATTATGATAAATTCAGCATCATAATATGTTTATTTAGAATCATAATATGGTAATTTTTTGATCATAATATAACTGTAGGGTCAGTATTATGCTAAAATTATGGATATTTTATTATCATAATATGATAACCATAATATAGTACGACAATCATAAACCCAAAAATATATGATGCTCTTCGAATATGATTCTCCCAACCATGTTTTTTCTTTGCGTGTACAAAAACTTCTTAATGTATTTCTCAAGTTGTTGTTGAATGTTTCTCAAATGGAATTCAAGGTCTGAATTATTTTCGTTGAGAATAACTTAAATTATACCTTTGATATCAAATACAAATTTTAAAGTTTCTCTAAGGCTTGAATCGAGACCTTTCGTCCTGTCAAATACCGCAGTAAATATATTTCTAAGTAGTTGAAGCTTTAAAATTTTCTTTCAACCATCTTATGATTGCATTGCCTTTCCACAAACTTATCAATTGAACCTTGTTTAAGCATAACGATGGCAAATAAACTGCTTTTAAAATATATAATGATAATGTTTATTAAAAAGCAACAACATCAAATTATGATGTTTTTGTTTATCTGAATACTTCTTCGGTTATTTGAAACCCTTAAATTTCTTTTTTGTTTGTATTTTTTTTTTATTTTTTTGATTACATTTCACATCATTCACTTACTAACAGCGAATGCAGCAGAGGTGTAAGTAGAGTGTGTAAAATTTTTCTCATTGTAAAATTTACAAAAAAAAAAATTCATCTCAAACTCATCTCAAGTGATTAATGACCTAATATTTATAATATAAAACACAATTTTTAAAACACGCCTCAGGATAACTTGTACACTGTTTGGTTTGTCTTGGGTCTGGTTGGATTTTGGGCTCACATAGATGATTGTTTAGTTTAATTTGGCTGGGTTGGAATTGAATTGAGTGACTGACAACTCTTTTAAGTTACAGACAGAAGGATGGATGGACGGACGGACGGACAGACAGATGCACGGACGGACAGACGAATTTGTAAAACTTAGTTAAGAGCTGAAAAAAAAATCCAGTTGTGGTTTTATTATTACATTTGTGTGTTTGTTGTATTGGCGCCAGTATTCGATCAATTGTGGATTTGCGTTTTCAAAACAAAAAAAAAAAAAACAAAACTACACCATATTTTGTTTCTTTTTTGTTGTTGTTTTGTTTGATGATGCTTTTCAGTTGGTTTTTTTTTTAATTTTTTATACACCCAACACAACATCAAACTATTAAAATTGGAGTTGCTGCGAAGAGTGAAACTTAATTTCATTTTAACTGTTAATTATGACAAATGAACATGATGATTATTTATTTATGTAGGTACCTTCCACATAAGTCCATCAGTATCAGTCCATAATATTGTGGTTTTTATTATGAAATTTAAATTTTATTATATTTTTTTTAAGTGGCCACGAGTTATTAAGAAAATATAAAAACGAGACAATATTCAAACTACACTCAAAAAAAAAAAAAAAAGTTAGCAAAGTCAGCAAACAATTTTAGTCAGCAGGATGCTTGCAGAAAAATTACTTATGTCAGCAAAATCGTGTTGGGTAAATCTAGCGTGCTGATTTCTAGCATAAAAAATATAGTAAATTCAGCAAAAGTTGTACTAAAATTTAGACGATTGTAAGTAAAAACAATAATCTTTTTTGCTCAAAAAATATGTAGAAAATTTATATACTACCCATGTAAAAATCGAAATATATATGAGCATACATTATATGATCATACATGGGCATAAATGGTCATATACGTCAATACATGGTTCAATATATGACCATACATGATTTCATATATGATCATATATCTTCGGATCTGAAATTTTAGGGTATATGGACGTATTTAATCATACATGAGCATACATGAATAATATATGAGCCTGTATGATAATATATGCCCATATACCACCATATACCCTTAAATTTTGGATCCGAAGATATATGGTCATATATGAGAACATGTTTGGACGTATATGACCATGTATGAACATATACAAGCCCATGTATAATCATGTATGTTCATATATATTTCGATTTGTACATGGGTAGTTAATTTATTTGCTGAAAATTTAGAAACTGTTTTTTTTTTTGGGTGATTCTGAAAATAATTAAAAAAAAAAACGTTGCGGGTTCGATCCCCAGCGAAGGCAATATCCATTTAGAAAAATAATATGTATGAGTTTTCTTACCTCTTAAGCCCACCGAAGTAAAATAATATAACAGGGCTATGAACTAAAAAGTTTCAACAATTTCGCCAACTCTCCATCATATGGCGGGAAAAAACTATTCTAAGATTTATCATCTCGCGCAATTACAAGTCCTTCATCCTTCATCACCTTTCATCTCTTCTCTATCCTCTTTCCAAATAAAGGAAGGGAAGAATTTCATGAGTGTTGCTTTCCTTAAAAAAAGTATCCAAACTTCCACGTTGTCGACATGATTTAATTAAAAATTTAAAAATATATAAAAATTATCTCTATATACGAGGGCGGATCAATAAGTCCGTGACTTTTGAATGAAACATAGTTTTTTTTTGCAAAAAAAAAAAATATATTTTTCAACATAATCTCCTCAATACACATAGTCCAACGTTTCTCCAATTTTTGTATCCCTTTCAAAAAAATAGTATTTTTCGAGGTCCATAAAGTAGGTATTTGTTTGATCAATAATTTCATCGTTGGAGCTAAATCTCTTTCCACCGAGCCATTTCTTAAGGTTTGGAAATAGGATTTAGTCACTGGGGGCTAAATCCGGAGATTATGGCAAATTAGGGGACAATTCGTAGTACAATTCATGAAATTTTGCCATAGAGACTACACACGTGTGTGTGCACCCGTGCAGTATGGTCATTGGGAGCAAACGCGGCACCCATCTTGCAGACAGCTTTCTTAAATCCAACTGATCATTTAAAATCGAAACCACACTGCCATATGAAATGCCTTAGGTATGAACAATCTCACGCACTTTTACTCTTCCATCGGCCAACACCATATCGTGGATATTTTCGACATTTTTGGGTGTATTGACCTCAATTGGCCGTCCAGAACGCTTAGCGTCATTTGGTCTTTATGCGACCACAACGAAAGTCAGTAAACCACTTTTTTACCATTGAAATCGATGGTGCAGAGTCCCCATAGTATTTATCGAGCTTTTCCTTGGTTTGATTTTCGCAAAAAATAATGTTTAGTCTATTAACAGGTGCTACTTGATGGAAGCAGTGTTGCATTTCACAGAACTACGAGGGAAGTTCGAAATGTCACGGACTTATTGATCCGCCGTCGTATAGTGACTGACTGACTCATTCATTTAAAATCCTCCAGCCCAAACCGCAAGAGTTAGGGAGCTGAAATTTAGTATGTAGGTTCCCCTATGGCGTAGACATCCGCGAAGACGGGGAGGGGCAAAAACTCCCCTTTCACGGCCTGTCTAAACCACTTTAGCTAGAAACCTAAAATTTGAAATATGCCTTCCTGGGAGTATGTGCTAACTCCTTCATAAGATATGGTTTAGAATTTGGCCAGCGATGTGGTAAAAAGTGTAGTTTAAAGAGCGAAAAGTCTGCCCCTTTACAGCCTACCCAAACCGTTGGACCTACGAAGTTGAAATTTGGGATGCAGGATACTTCTCCAATGTAGATAACAACAAAGTCGTGATTTTTGAAAAATCCAACGGTGCCCCTCCCGTAAAGGTAAAAAAGGGTAAAGGGTAAAACCGCTGCAGCTGGAAAGTGCAAATTTGGGTTCCCCCTCCAACTTAGACATTCACCTGGGTCGGATTTTTGGAAACGTCTACGGTGAGGGGAAAAAAGGTAAAACACCGATTTAGCTAGAAATCCGAAATTTGAAATATGTGTTAACTGGAGTATGGGCTAACTCATTGATCAGTTTCATTTTAGAATTTTAGCCAGGTTCATGGTAAAAATCTGAAATTTTTTAATATGTGTTACCTGAAGTATGTGCTAACTCATTGTTGAGACATTGTGGGACATGGTAAAAATTGGGGACTCCGGGTAATTATCTGTGGACTTCGTGTACTCCAGGGCGTTAGCCCTGGCATTAGTTATAAAGAAAATAGTAACAAAATTATCCCAATTACTCACGTGCTGCATAATTATTTTTTTTTCAGTAAATTTCATAAAGGTGATCCTATTTGTTTACAAATACATTATTACAGCCGTATGCATAGACATTTTATTGATTTTTAGAACACACTTATAAATCAAATTAACATGTGAAACAACAACAAATTTTCTTTATAAGACTGTTATAAGAATCAAAAAATGTTTATGCATATGGCTGTTAGACTGTATCTATATTAAATTTAAATATTTTATTTTGTCTATAATTTAAATCATAAACAACCACTTATACCCGATTCATACGAAACCCCAAAATACGTATTTTCGTTTTTTTTTCAAGTTTTCAACTTTCAAATTACATACAAATTTTTTATCGAAAATACGTATTAGTTCAAAGTTAGTTTATTGCTGTAAAACAGTTGCGTCCAACTCATATGCACAATGTGTCAGCTTTTACAAAAAAAGGTTTTTCACCTACAGCGAGCTTCGATGAGAGCTTTTACATAACATATATATGAGAGCACAATACATGGATGGAAATTTTTAATTTCGAAATGGTATAAGTTGTATAATTTTTTTAAGCCAAAACTTCTTTTGAAATATCTTTAAAAGGCTTGCAGTGCTTTGCTAAGGATAGAGCACCAGCAAAAAGAATATTTTCTTTAATATTTTTTTCATATTGAACTTAGTCGATTGGCAAATTTTTCTTTTGAAACTTTAATTTAAGTTCATCTACTAATTTGGCCCTATCTAAATTTTTATTCAAAAATTTATTTTGGCATGTATACATATGCCTTTCAATGGTTGATGGAAAAGTACTAACGTACTGAATTTTCCGTCCCTGAAAAAAAGCTCTTTACTACAAACGCAAATATAATAGTATTAGTGTTAGAACATCATAAAAATATAACTAAATATATATCAGCAAGAAAATTGCTGAAATCAAGTATACTTGATACACAACCAATTTTATTAATTTGTTTTACTAACTTATTTTTTGAGTGTACAAGTATGAGTTTAATGTTGTGTTTTGTTGATTATAATGACGGGAATTGATTGATTACTATAAATAATAGGGTTTTTAAAAAATTAAACATGTAATTAGTTAAACATAATGTTAAAGCATAACATGTGTATTTTAATAACCCAATTTATTAAATCTATAAAACAAGACATGCATGCAGTTTTTGAAAAAAATAATATCAAATTATATTTCAGATTCTTAAAAAGTAATTTTAATTTGTGTTTACTAATGTTTTGATATAATATTTTTTAATCTTAAATTACAGCCTACATTTAAAAGAGGGAGGGAGACAGAAAAAAACAAAAATTGTGTAGCCAAACACGTCTAGATTTTTCTCTTAATTATATTTTAAATTATAAAGCTATTGTTCACACATGATTGGTAAAGTTTAAAATGGTTTATTGAACAAAATTCACCATACAAAATATTTAAAATGTACCTGTTTCGTCTTTAAAGTATATAAAGTGTTTTCAAATGTGAGCCTGTTTCTATCAGTTGTTCGAAGACATCGTTTTTCGTTTCCAGATTCACTTTTAAAACGTTACACTTAATATTTTAACCAGGGTTGGCAGGCAATATCGCTAAAATACCGCTATCGATTCTATACCCTTTCAACTAACCCAAAAATATCGTTTTCGAAATAACTGAAAAAATCTTTATCCTTAAAATGCTGATACCGAAATAATAGAAAATACCGTTATCGCTAAAATACCGATACCAAAATAACTGAAAAAATCGTCATGCCTAAAATACCGTTACCGAAATAACTAAAAAAATCGTTATCCCTAAAATAACGTTACCGAAATAATAGAAAATAACTGTACCCTTAAAATACCGATAAAATTTTTTATTACTTTAAGTCGTATTGTTATCTTTGCGAACGCTTTTTGTATCGTTAACATTGTGGCAACACTTTTTTTAAAGTAATTTCTAAACAAGTTATGATCTTGACACCTGCAATAAAATTTGCCATGATGTTTGAGGGGGAGAGGGGGATAGGGGTGAGGGGGAGGGAATAGGGGAGAGAGGGAGAGGGGGAGAGGGGGAGAGGGGAGAGGGGGAAAGGGAGAAAGGGGGAGAGGGGTAGAAGTGTTGAGGGGGACGAGGAGAGGGGGTCCGTCCCACCCTCCATCCCACCCTCCATCCCTCCCTCCCTCCCTCCTTCCCTATCGGTGTGCATTGAAAATAGCGTTATCATTAAAATGCCGACACTTCAAAAACAAAAATAACGTTACGCCTAAAATATCGTTACTAATATAACTAAAATAACGTCAGCGCTAAAATATCGTTACCGAAACAATAGAAAATACCGTTATGGCTAAAATACCGATACCGAAATAACTGAAATTATCTTTATCTCTAAAATACCGTTACCGAAATAACTCAAAAAATAGTTATCCCCAAAATACCGTTACCGAAATAACTGAAAATATCGTTATCCTAAAAATAACGTTACCGAAACAATATAAAATAGCGTTACCCTTACCGATAACCGCATTTCTTTCAGTTACCATCCATGGTTTTAACACTTTTAATTTGTATTCCAATAATCACCATTGAAAACAAAAGACTTAAGAAACAAACTTTTATTATTTAAACCCCCTGATGAACTTTTTAAAAACTTAAGAACCAAACTTGAATTATTTTGGCAAATTATTTCCTTTAATTTTTTCAAATTAATCAACTAATTTGACATCATTTAATTAAAACTTAACCAAACTTGATAACAATTTATCGAAAAGCATTTTTAATAACATCGTTTTACATAAAGCAAGCTGTTATATTTTGTTGTGAGTCAAACAAAACACCAATGATTTTTTTTTTTTTGTATTAACACCACAATAACATGACAAACTGATAACTGCATCTTAATGTGTTCATATTAATTTAAACGGATTAATATTCCCTTGATAGCAACATTTAGATACAAAACATTCATCCACACATACATTTATACGCCAACGTTCGGCTAAACGTTTTAAATAAATTGATAATGGCGAATGGAATAAAGTTAAGATTATGTTTTTTTTTTAACTTGCTTTATATAAAGAACGTTTCACATTTAACATGGGCTTAGCAACCCGATGAAAAAGGTTACTATATGAAACTGATAAAATGCGGTTTCTTAAACAATATTTTGCTCTGAAGCGGATATTGTATCTACGATATTTCCATTTTGGGGATTATAATCGAAAATTTACGCAAATAATTGCCTAAGAGAAATTTATAGGTTAAGACTAATTTGTTATGGGGATTATAAGCAACTTTTTTTGTGTCAATATGCCCGTTTTTCCCCGCTACGCAAAAAGTTGTTATAATTGAAGAAGTATACGAACATTCTATGTAGGAGAAACCCCAAAATGGTTCTGATTTTTACCGGATTTCGATCATGTACCATGATCGTGTATCAGCCTACACTCAGAAAAAAAGTTAGTAGCAAAATTTGTAAGCTTTACTATTTTTGTACAGATTTTTTAGTAAAAAAATTATTATTTAGCAAATATTTTTTCTATTAACATTTTACAAATTACAGAATTTTTACAGAATATTTACAGAATATTTACAAATTTTTGTTGCTAATTTTAGAAATAATTTTACAAATTTTTGAAAACCGATTTGCTAAAATTAGCAAAAAAAAAATTACTAATTTTAAAAAAGTGGATATTGAAGGAAATGTTATTTCTTATTAAAACTTACACCTACAAACTTAAATTGCCTTAAAATATTACATGAATTAAAAAACAGGATTGGAAGTGAAGATACACTCAGAATATTATGTAGTTAACTGTTTGTAGTTAAATAAAAAAGTTTTCCGTTCCATTTAAAAATAAATTTATTTTTCAAAGAAATATCTATATTAACTTACATTTATTCGAAATAATTTACTATCATTTACCGATTTTTTTTAGTTTCATTTATATTTGTCATTTGTTTGAAATTTAATAAAAATTTACCCGCAAAACGGAAACTTGTGGTTTATTTGTGTTCGTAACAGTTATTTCAAATTTAAATTTTGTTTGCTGTCTGTTTCAAAAAAAAAAAAATATTCTAAAAATTTCAATTTGTTTTTTTATTTAAATTGGTTGTATATATACAAAATTTTTCAATACAAATTACAAGAACTTCATAAACACACATACATACACAAACATATTCACACAAAAAGTGATTGTAGCTTCATATGCATACATACATTTTGTATTGTACGAGAATATTAAAAAAAAAACAAAAAATACAAAAACGGAAATAATTTCAAATAAATGAAAAAAAAAACATTTATTTTTTAAGGATTGACATTTATTTTTACTGATAATATCATTTGTTTATTACGGATTTGTCAGTTGATTAATCAACATTTAAAAATAAATAACAATAACAAATTTAAATGAAAATTAAGTAGACCGGGTTTTAAATGAAATATCATTTCTTTTAAATGATATTTTCAGTTATTTTTAATTACAAACTTTTTTAAGTGTACCGACTAATGTCTGAAAATTGGACATCCACTTAAAATAGCACTAAAAACTTTTCTTAGTTCTAAAAATCAGCCATAAAATCAATTAAAATTTGACCTTAAAAGTAAAAAAAAGTGACTAAAATATTTTTCAAAACAGAAATTACCAAATAAAAACAAAATCATTAATTCGTTTATGTTTTAA